>CM038142.1:181241279-181841279 GCA_021437245.1 Aegilops speltoides
GCCGTCATCATCATCAATCATCCTCCATCACCAATTTCATGATGCTCACCGCCGTGCGTGAGTAATTCCATCATAGGCTTGCTGGACGGTGATGGGTTGGATGAGATTTACCATGTAATCAAGTTAGTTTTGTTAGGATTTGATCCCTAGTATCCACTATGTTCTGTGATTGATGTTGTTATGACTTTGCTATGCTTAATGCTTGTCACTAGGGCCCGAGTGCCATGATTTCAGATCTGAACCTATTATGTTTTCATGAATATATGTGAGTTTTTGATCCTATCTTGCAAGTCTATAGTCACCTATTATGTGTTATGATCCGACAACCCGGAAGTGACAATAATCGGGATACTTCTCGGTGATGATCATAGTTTGAGGAGTTCATGTATTCACTAAGTGCTAATGCTTTGGTCCAGTACTCTATTAAAAGGAGGCCTTAATATCCCTTAGTTTCCACTAGGACCCCACTGCCACGGGAGGGTAGGACAAAAGATGTCATGCAAGTTCTTTTCCATAAGCACGTATGACTATATTCGGAATACATGCCTACATTACATTGATGAACTGGAGCTAGTTCTGTGTCACCCTAGGTTATAACTATTACATGAGGAATCGCATCCGACATAATTATCCATCACTGATCCAATGCCTACGAGCTTTTCACATATTGTGCTTTGCTTAGTTACTTTACCGTTGCTGCTGTTACCATCATTACAAACCTGCTACTGTTACTTCTATCACTGTTACCGTTACTTCCATATTACTTTGCTACTAAATACTTTCCTGCAGATACTAAGTTATCCAGGTGTGGTTGAATTGACAACTCAACTGCTAATACTTGAGAATATTCTTTGGCTCCCCTTGTGTCGAATCAATAAATTTGGGTTGAATACTCTACCCTCGAAAACTTTTGCGATCCCCTATACTTGTGGGTTATCAAAGTGTCATGTAGTCGACGTTCACATAACACCACTAGAGGAGAGACAACATACATCTCATCAAAGTATCGAACGAATACCAAATTCACATGACTACTTATAACAAGACTTCTCCCATGTCCTCAGGAACAAACATAACTACTCACAAATCATGTTCATGTTAATAATCAGAGGGGTATTAATATGCATAAAGGATCTGAACATACGATCTTCCTCCGAATAAACCAACTAGCATCAACTACAAGGAGTAATCAACACTACTAGCAACCCGCAGGTACCAATCTGAGGTTTTGAGACAAAGATCGGATACAAGAGATGAACTAGGGTTTGAGAGGAGATTGTGCTGGTGAAGATGTTGTTGGAGATTGACCCACTCTCGATGAGAGGATTGATGGTGATGACGATGGCGATGATTTCCCCCTCTCGGAGGGATGTTTCCCCGGCAGAACAGCTCCGCCGAAGCCCTAGATTGGTTCCGCCTCGAGACGGCGGCGCTTCGTCCCGAAAGCTTCCTTATGATTTTTTTCAGGGCAAAAGACACCATATAGCACAAGATGGGCATCGGGGGGCTTCCAGGTGGCCCACGAGGCAGGGGGCATGCCCAAGGGTTAGGTTGCGCCCCCACCCTCGTGGACAGTGGGTGGCCCCGCTTTGGTGCTTTCTTTGCCCAATATTTTAATATATTTCAAAACTGACTTTCGTGGAGTTTCAGGACTTTTGGAGTTGTGTAGAATAGGTCTCTAATATTTGCTCCTTTTCCAGCCAGAATTCTAGCTGCCGGCATTCTCCCTCTTCATGTAAACCTTGTAAAATAAGAGAGAAAAGATATAAGTATTGTGACATAATGTGAAGTAATAGCCCATAATGCAATAAATATCGATATAAAAGCATGATGCAAAATGGACATATCAGTCGACTAGAGTACGTTTCGCACCAGTGTGGTACGGTAATCTTGCCTGGAAGTCATGTTGTTAGACAACAGCAAACCTAAGAACTATGAAGAAGCAATGATGAGCCCGGATTCCAACAAATGTCTAGAGGCCATGATATCCGAGATAGGATTCATGTATGAGAACAAAGTATGTACTTCGGTGGACTTGCCTGATGATCGCAAGCCATTGAGAATAAATGGATCTTTATGAAAAAGACAGACGCTGATGGTAATGTCACCGTCTATAAAGCTCGACTTGTCGCAAAGGGTTTCCGACAAGTTCAAGGGGTTGAGTACGATGAGATTTTCTCACCCGTAGCGATGCTTAAGTCTGTTAAAATTATGTTAGCAATTGCTGCATTTTTTAATTACAAAATCTGGCAGGTGGATACGAAAACCGCTTTCCTTAAGGAAGAGTTGTATATGATGCAACTTAAAGATTTTGTGGATCCTAAGGATGCTAAAAAGGTATGCAAGCTCCAGCGATCCATCTATGGACTGGTGCAATCATCTCGGAGTTGGAATATACACTTTGATCTGGTGATTAAAGCTTTTGGATTTATACAAAGTTTATGAAGAAACTTGTATTTACAAGAAATGAGTGGGAGCTCTATAGCATTTCTGATAGTATATGTGGATGACATATTGATGATTGGAAATGATGTAGAATTTCTGGAAAGCATAAGGGGTTGTTTGAAAGGAGTTTTTCAAAGGAATACTTGGATGAAGCTGCTTACATATTAGGCATCAAGATCTAAAGAGATAGATCAAGTCGCATGATAAAATTTTCACAGAGCACATGCCTTGACAAGATTTTGAAGGAGTTCAAAATGGATCAGACAAAGAAGGATTTCTTTTCTGTAATGTAGGGTGTGAAGTTGAGTAAGTATCAAGGCTCGACCATGGCAGAAGAAAGAGAATGGATGAAAGTCAGCCCCTATGCCTTAGCCATATGCTCTATATTGTATGACATGTTGTGTACCAGACCTGATATGTGCGTTGCCATGAGTCTAGCAAGGGGGTACGAAGTGATCAAGAGTGGATCAATGGACAATGGTCAAAATTATCCTTAGGTGCCTAAAGAGGACTAAGGAAATGTTTCACTGTTATGGAGGTGATAAAGAGTTCGTCGTAAAGGGTTACATCGATGCAAGCTTTGACACCGGTCCTGATGACTCTGAGTCGCAAACCGGATATGTATAGTGGAGCAATCATTTGGAATAGCTCCAAGTTGGCGTTGTAGTAGCATCTACAGTACGACATAAAGATTTACAAAGTACACACGGATCTAATGTTGCAGACCCGTTGACTAAAACCTCTCTCACAAGCAAAACATGATCAAACCCTAGAACTGATTGGGTGTTAATCACATGGAGATGTGAACTAGATTATTGACTCTAGTGCAAGTGGGAGACTGTTGGAAATATGCCCTAGAGGCAATTATAAAATAGTTATTATCATATTTCCCGTTCATGATAAATGTTTTTATTCATGCTAGAATTGTATTTATCAGAAACTTAAATACATGTGAAAATACATAAACTACACCGTGTCCCTAGTAAGCCTCTACTAGACTAGCTCGTTGATCAAAGATGGTTAAGGTTTCCTAACCATAGACATGAGTTGTCATTTGATAACGGGATCACATCATTAGGAGAATGATGTGATGGACAAGACCCAACCATAAGCTTAGCATCGGATCGCTTAAGTTATTTGCTATAGCTTTCTTCATGTCAAGTATTTGTTTCTTCGACCACGAGATCATGCAACTCCCGGATACCGAAGGAATACCTTGTGTGCTATCAAACGTCACTTCATAACTGGGTGATCATAAAGATGCTCTATAGGTATCTCCGAAGGTGTCTGTTGGGTTGGCATGGATCGAGACTGGCATTTGTCACTTCGTATGACGGAGAGATATCTCTGGGACCTCTCGGTAATACAGCATCATAAGAAGCTTGCGAGCATGTGACTAATGAGTTTAGTCACGGGATCTTGTATCACGGAACGAGCAAAGAGACTTGCCGTTGATTAGATTTAACTACGTATGGAGATACCAACGATTGAATCTCGGGCAAGTAACATATCACTGGACAAAGGGAATTGCATACAGGATTGACCGAATCCTTGACATCGTGGTTCAACTGATAAAGATCTTCGTGGAATATGTAGGAACCAATATGGGCATCCAGGTCCCGCTATTGGTTACTGACCGGAGAGGTGTCTCGGTCATGTCTACATGATTCTCGAACCCATAGGGTCCGCATGCTTAACGTTTGATGACGCTTGAGTAGTATTGGGATATGTGCATTGGTAACTGAATGTTGTTCAGAGTCCCAGATGAGATCGCGGACATCACGATTGGTTCCGGCAGCGTTTAGCGAAGCCCTGCTGGCATTGCACCACCACCATCTCCACCACGTCGTCGTGTTGGTTGAGATCCCATCTACTTCTCCTCTCTTGCTTGCTGGATCAAGAAGGAGGAGACGTCATCGAGCCGCACGTGTGTTGAACGCGGAGGTGCCGTCCGTTCGACGCTATATCGGATTGGGTCGTGATTGGATCGCGAAGAGTACGACTACATCAATCGTGTTATATACGCTTCCGCTTTTGGTCTACAAGGATATGTAGACACCCCCCTCTCGTAGCTATGCATCTCCTAAATTAGATCTTGGGTGTTCCGTAGGATTTTTTTTTGATTTTCTTGCAACATTCACAATTAGAAAGGGCCTGATTGAAATAAATGGGCCCAAACAACCTTACTTCACCTATCGGTGTTGGTCCCCTCTTCGAAGTTCGAGAGGGTATAAAAGGAGACGATATGAGCTTTTGTAAGGGCGGAGAAATGTACAGAAAAATACACTAAAGCACGAGTAGGGTGTTACACCACTATGGTGGCCTGAACTTGGGTAAAATCCGTTGTCACGTGCGTGGAGTGATCGGGGTGTTTTAACCCATGTTCGAACAATCTAGGAGATGTATCATAGCTCTGATCTTGATGATCACTAGGAGGAGAACCAGTGATTCAACAAGAGGAGCATAGCCATCAGGAATGTCGTGCATTTGTAACCATATATCTAGATGATTGAGTTCGATTGACGACAATTTGGTGAAGCCATCATAGGGGGTGATCAACACTGTCACCACAAAACACCCATGGACCTCCATCCATAACCTTCTCCCAGACCCCTAAGCAAAAAAATTGAGGGGTAAAAATATTCTGCTCGAGAGGGCGGATGCGAGCCTCTTGCGCGAAATACCATATACCGATCTCATGTTCCTAAAGAACCTATAGTGATTGATTTTCCCTTCTTTGTGAACCCTAGCTAGGGCCATCCACCTAATAGGTTGTTCTTGTGTCGGGACCTCTTCATAAAAAACCACGACATTCAAATGCTCCTCTCGCAGGCCCAACTCCGACATCATCTTCTCTAGATCGTGGCCAACAACAAACGAACTAGCAGAGCCACCAGACGCCATCTTCTTTTGCCCAAACTACGATCCGATTGCACCAGGGATAACCATAGCAAGAAACCCCACGATCCCCGCAACTACCAAGGCTGGGCAACAATACAAGATTGCCTCGATTGCATCCCGAGAGAGTCAACGGAGGAGGGGGGAGCCGAGTAGTCCTGGCCATCTCAGACCCGGCCCTGTCGGCCCACCCAGGCCCGACCCTAAAATCCAGGGCCTAGGCCCGCTGGGCTTGCCCGTGGGCCGGGCTTGGGCCTGAGTTTTGAGCCCACCAGCAGGGCCTGGACGGGCTTGGGCTTGGCATATCAGCATTTTAAGGAAGAGGCCCGGCCCATGGCCCTAAGCCCTAATGGCTTTTTAGGGCTTTTTACCAGATGGGCCGGGTTTGGGCTTGAAAAGTAGGCCTGATGGTAGGGCCTGGGAGAGCCTGGGCCTCATTTTGTTGCCGCGGGCATTTTTAGGCCCGACCCATGGCCAGATATAGAGCCGAGGTACAAGGTGGCCTCAACGCCGACAGAGGGGGCTAGAACCCTAACTTGACGGAAAACTACTTCTGACAATTAGCTTTTTTTAAGACTAGTTCGGACAATTATTTTTTTAGACTAGTTCGGACAATTAGCCTTTTCTTTTTACATTTTTTGAGGGGTTTTTCTTAGAGATAGTGGTGCACAAATTTAGTCTCCGGCCCTCGTCCCGGCCCAATATGACGCGGCGATGATGGGTCCAGACACCGGTTAGGTGGTGGTTACCGTCCTCAACAAACCCGCCCGCACCGGCTCCACACGTGGCCCGCGGGCCAGGTGGGCCCCGATCCTCGGTTCCCACGCCTTGCGCGAACCCGCGCGGGGGTGAGCGTACCCACACACGCTACTTACGCCCCACGAGCCCTCCATTTCGTACGGCCTCCCAAAAATCTCAATCCATTGCTTCTTCTTCCCTTCTCTCTCCAAGGGTGGAGGAGGGGGAGGAGGGGGAGAGAGAGGAGAGAATTTTCTCTCACGGGCCGGGGGTAAGGGGCATCGGAGCAAGGGAAGGACTCCCACTGCAGAAGTGGCTGCCTCCGTGGCGTCTTTCGTAGGTGAGGGTTCTGCTCTCGGTGGTTTCTCTCCCCAATTTACCCCTCATATTTGGGGTCGGAATTCTAGTTGGTGATGGGGGCGGGGAGTCTGGCTGCACAGATCGGTACACGACACCGCATTTCCCTTAGGGTTTGCTTTGAATTTTTTTTCCTGGCGCGATTGTCGTAATTTGGGGTTTGTGCGGGTAAATCCTAGTCCTAGATGCGGTTTTTACGGGGATCAGTCAATTTGAAATTGCGTTTGCCTGGAAGTGGGATCGAAGAGCCTAGATGCAGCAGTGGCTCCGATGCTGCTTGTTTGTGTATTACACGCCGAAATTAGGACGGGTTGTGCGGTCATAATTCCACGCGGTTAAGTTTCCGTTTTATGTGCTCAATGGACATGAAAGCGTAATGCGGATCTGGACGAGGTATCAGGTTAGAACTTGTCGATTTGATCGTGGGCTTTGTTATTCGTTTCCTTGTAATATCGGTTTGTCACTTCAGCTAGTAGTAGTGTTTTAGGGGTGTGCCAGTAGAGGGCTAGGTGGCACTGTTGCCTTGTCGTAAGAGCTGTATTAACATATTGCACTTGTTACGGTAAATGTTTGTTCAACAACTTAGGAGCATGTTGTTGCTCTGAAGTGTCAAAATTGGTTATTTGTTTTTATAAATGGTCCTTTTCTTGTGTTAGCCAGTTTGATGAACCATAAGTAGCAGCCCTGCCTTTCAAATATAGAAATTCAGTTTCACCAGGGTCTAAGCGGTTGAGAATTGTTCGTGTAAATTATGTATATAAGTCGTCAGAAGAGAAATTTGAAATCTCTGGAAAGATTTCACTTCGTTTGTTTGGTTCTGATTAGCTAATAAATAGACTGACACAGTTCAGTATTACGAATGCCTTGTCCTTAAGAACTGCACTAAGAATGGGTCATGGTTGTTGCTATTGTTGCCACATCAGCTGAATTAGCAAAATTGCTCAAAATACAGTTGCTTCGCTGGATTGTGTTTGGAGCACTGGCAGTCTTTTACTGGATGTTTTACTTCGCTGTTGCAGTGTTGTCTTTTATGCTTCATGATGCACCCTTGCGAGCACACCGTCCTTCCATTTTATTGCATTTCCTGCTCCTGCAACTTGCAAATGCTGGACGTCTGCACAAACGGATTGCACTATTGTTTTTCCTTAAGAACAATTTTCTTTTTTGTTACACGTAATGCTGTGATTGTTTCAGTTCTTTAATTGTAAATGCCACATCACAAATAGGTCCGTATTTTGTTTATGTTAGTGGATATGAATCTGAGGCTATCCTCTACAGAGATCAGGTGGGAAATCGGCGACTTTGCTGCTTTGATTTATCTTCTGCTGTTTGTTACCTTTTATGTGTGAATTTAAATGTTATCCTGTCATGGTAATTTAGGGTTTTATCAGTATCTCAACTGTATAAACTGGGCATGGTTTGCCTTATCATCTATTCAGTTCTCTGTTATAAAATTCTCTCTTGTAATGTACTCTTACTATTCCATTTTTGCTGTTTATTCTACATTCAGATGGATTACATATCCCCTGAGAGAAGTCTGGATGGGACTTGTGGAGACCCTGGTCCTTTATTTGGAGATCAAGATGGTTGCTTGTTGGAGCACATGGACTATCATGGTGAAGGAATTACACAACCTGAATCCCCACCACTGAATGATGGACTTTTAGTTGACGCAGCCGATCAAATTTCATATTTGTCTGCAGATTCTGTACCCTATATGAATGATCAGATCATGTGCAATACAATGAAATCTGCTTCAACTAGTCCGGCATCTCCCCTGAAGCAAGACGAGGAACATCATGTGCATATAGAATCTGATATGCAAAACGATGCAGCTGAACGGAAAGTTCACCATAATGATGACTGTGAAGTACGTACCACTTCTCCGGGTTATGATGTGCATCAGAATAAAGAAGTGGTTGAAGGTGTGCTTCCTCCAGAGCTTCATGAAAGCAGTGGTAATGATATATCAAACTTTCAACAAGAAACTACACATTCTGATGCCTATCTTGGTGACTCTATGTTAGCTGATAATAGCAGTAGGGATTATCAATTTAGCAATAGCGGTGATGATGATGATGATGAAATTCCAAACTCTTCTGCGCCTCAGATGGGAAATAAGGACAACAGAAAGTTACATGAGACTTTTCACAATGAAGTGAATGGGACAGAGGATGATCAAATGAATGGTGGGAATTCTAATCCTCATGATGAACATGACAATGAGAACTTCAACTCTGCAATTGCACCTTCCTATTTGGGTGGGATGGAGCAGGAAGATCCTGGTACCGAGAATGGCATTTCTACGCCTGGCAATCAGTGGGATTCTCCACCTGAAAGGTCTGCAGGACTAGAGAAGGGCACACCATCACCAGCCAGGAGGGTCTCACTTTCAGTAGAAAGGTCACCCCATGCTCATTCATCTGAGAAACTGGACTCACCGCATCATGCAAAAGAGGGTGATAATTTGGCTGACTCTCGAAGCCCACCAGCAAGACATCGGTCCCGATCTCCTGGATCTCCTGAAAACCATGACACCAACCGTAGAAGAGCTCCCTCACATGAGTTGTCTCCACATGCACGGGATAACTCTCCAGAAAGAAAAGCACAATCTCGGCGTGGAGATAGGTCACCGCACCGAAGATCTACATCCCTTGGAAGAAGAGATGGGTCACCGCAGCTAAGATCAGCTTCCCCTAAAAGAAGAGATGGGTCACCGCGACGAAGATCAGCTTCCCCTAGAAGAAGACATGGTTCACCACGCCGAAGATCTGCATCCCCTAAAAGAAGAGATGGGTCACCTCGCAGAAGATCTCCATCCCCCAAAAGAAGACACGGGTCACCACGACGAAGATCTCCATCCCCTAAAAGGAGGCATGGGTCACCACGGCGAAGATCTCCATCCCCTAAAAGGAGGCATGGGTCACCGCGGCGAAGATCTCCATCTCCTAAAAGAAGAGCCTCGCCCAAGAGGAGGGGTTCACCAAGGAGGAGGGATTCCCCAACAAGGAGGGATTCCTCTCCAAGAAGGAGAGACTCACCAAGAAAGAGAGATTCCTCACCAAGGAGGAGGGATTCCCCAACAAGGAGGGATTCCTCTCCAAGAAGGAGAGACTCACCAAGAAAGAGAGATTCCTCTCCAAGGAGGAGGGAATCCCCAACAAGAAAGAGGGACTCCCCAACAAGGAAGAGAGATAGATCGAAATCAAGGTCACCATCAAGGAAAACTGATTCCTCTAGACATAAAAGGGAGCATGGTAGATCTCGATCAAGGTCTCCACACTCTAGGAATCACCATAGAAGATCCCCAAGGTGATTTTTTGGTGTACCACTGAGTAAACCTCCAACCTTCTTATCTGAATTTGGATGAGCATGTTTTAAACCAACAGTACCACATGTTTTCTGACTCTGCAACTTTAAGTAGAAGATCTATGTTTTGTTACTTCCTTGTTTTACTTCTTTTATTGTTTTATAATGTTGTTGGTACTAATTATATATATATTTTTACATTGTAGAAGAAGGCATTCACCAAGGCACAGATCACCTCCAGCAAGGCATCATTCTCCAAAAAGATGTTGGTCACCACCTGCCAACAGGAAGACTGGATTGGGTAAGCCTGGGCGGAATCTGTTTGTTGCAGGTTTTAGCTATGCCACCACAGAGCGAGAGTTGGAGAAGAAATTTGCAAAGTTTGGACGTGTAACAAGGGTGCGGGTTGTCCGAGATAAACGGTAATCGCTTTCACATGCAGTTATTTGTACCTACTTGTTTGTTTGTGAATGGAGAGACACTGCGATACTCTTCAAGTCTGCTTGGTTTACTAGAAATGTTAGCCTTGCCAAGTTTTGCCATGCCAATGGGTGCTACCAATGGAATTTGGTTTGGCTCCAACATTTCCAATGTGGTTTCTCTCACAGTTTGTTGGTTTGCTCTCAACTGGCCTTACCCCAAACATAGGCAAGCCAATTCATTGTAGCTTACCAAGCAGGCTCTTTTAGTTTATAATACAGTGTTTGTCATCACTTCCTCCATTGGGGCTCAAGTTTGCATTTTTTCTCCTTTGAAACCATGGACAAGGCACACCTTGTCAGACTGATACACAACTCATAAACGGGCTGCATGATTGTAAGGCCCTCTCATATTTTTAACACTTGATGGATTGTGTTTAAATATAGGGAGAGTACTTAGGATTCCATCTACTGTCGTTTGAAAATATAGGTTGTATTTTGTCTGCATGTGGATCAAGGAAACATCTAAGAAAAAGTACCCCTAATTATTTTTCTACTATATTTGAGGCATCAGCTTGCAAGAGCATAATTGGTAAATTTTGTTCTGCGAAGTCTGCTATGAATGAACTATAAGCAATCGATGGTGGTTGGATTTTAGCTGGTTTGCCCCTTCACTAATTAATTAACCACGAGAAAGCTAGATTGATGGGACTGACGGTGACTGTAATTTGTACTACGTTGCGATTGAACTAAAATGGTCAATAATAGTTGGATATTAGATGGTTTCTCTTTTAATAATAATTGAAATTGAATTGATGATGAGGCTGGCAGAGAACGTACTTTGTACTACTAGTATATGATAAGAGCTTTTTTTGGACATTTTATATATGAAATAACTCTGGTATACTGAAAAAACCAGGCAATATCATTCTACATTTGTACTCTGTTAAGTAGGTTTGGTAGATGTAGACTTAAGTAGGTTTGCTAGATGTTAACCTAATTTGCAAATTTTCTTAGAACTGGAGATTCTCGAGGCTTTGGATTTTTATCCCTGGAGAAGGATGAGGACGCTGATGCAGCAATCCGAGCTTGCGACGAGACTGAGTGGAATGGTAGGATCATTCTTGTGGAGAAGTCCAAGGCACCTGCATGGTGAATCTTACACCCTAGAGCTCTGCAAGCAAACAATGCTCTGAGTGGGAGGGACCGACCAGTTTGCACAGCTTTTATCGTACCAACAGTATAACATAAACTATTAATTATCATTACATGTGGCAAAGTTTACTTGAACCAGCTCTCTATGCTGTACTAGGAGTAAGTAATAATGCACTTGCTATGGCTGCCTTGCTGACAATTATTGAAGAATAAGATTATATGCCAAACCTTAGCTTGTTTCAGGGCCCTGCTGCTGATAAAGAGGGAGTTAGCGGTACACATTGTAATATCTGCAACCTCTACTACACATTCATGACATTCATCATCCTCTTCTTCCTCTGCATGGTGATCGAGTGTTTGGCTGGCAGTTCAGTTCATGGTGATGCATGGGCGAAATTCAGACTTGCGAGGCTGTGTTGGTCTTTTTTAAGTTAGAACAATAATTTTATACGTTTGTATGTGTTCTGTGTTTTAGGTCGTGGATACTATATATGTTGGATATGGCCCGATAACTTTTCTGCTGTCTTTTCTTTCTTCCTCTACTCATGAATCAGAAATATTTTATGCAAAAAAGAACGACATTCTGACCCTTCATGCTCTCGCCCGTTTGTCTGTTGCCAACGCCTATTTATGGTAGGTGGACGCCAGGTTGTCATGCCGACTAGTAGTGATTCTGGTCTGGTATTTAAGTTTGGTCACCACTCACCACCGCCAACACCAGCACCCTGATGATACGTGCACAAACCCACTTTAGCTGGTTGATGGAGATTGGGTAGCGTTAATTTGACATGACGGTTCCATTCTTGGAGACTAACCATTTCTCCTTTTCTATCGTCATCGACACTTTCTTGATCAACGCATATAGCAGATACACATAGCCAGCAGCAGCGCCTGTGTTCTGCTGACCTCTCGGCCCAAGGAAAATAGAAGCAGCCGCCGTCCCTTATGGTTTCTTCCGCGACCAACTGGCGCGCTAAGCCGCCGTCACGTGTTGTGCTCCCTCTAATATTTTTTTGATTATTTTGCATGCGTTTTTGGCTTTTTAAACGCTTTTTTTTTACTTTTAGTTTTCCATCGGCCTTAGCTTTTGGACAAAACAATTTGAAATTTTTTTTTGCGCAAAAAAACACATTTTTTCTTCCGTGGGAGGCATGATTTTGCCTGGCACGGCCATGTCTCTTCAAACCGGAAAAAATGTGTTTTCTATTTTTTTTCCTTCCTCGAGAGGCACGGTTTTGCTTCCCCACGGCCGTGCCTCTTGAAAACAAAAAAAATACGCGTTTTCTATTTTTTTTCTTTCGCGAAAGACACCGTTTTGCTTCCGCGAGAGGCATGGCCGTGCCTCTCGGAAATAGAAAAGAAAACATATTTTTGTGTGTTTTATTTCCTTACGTGAGAGGCACGATCTTGCTTCCCTGAGAGACACGGTTTTCTGTTCTTTTTTCTCCCACCAGAGGCACGGCTGTGCCTCTTTTGGAAAGGGAAAAAACGTGCTCCCGGTTTGGTTTTTCCGTCACGTTTTTTTGTCTGGTTTTTTCGTGAAAAAAGTTTGTCAAAACCTATCAACATGAGATCTAGTTTTGAAGATCTCGACGTGAGGAATCCAATTGAAAACGGTTCAAAATTTGGATACATGATTTAAGAGATAAAACGTTTTGAATAGACGGATGTACGAAAATGGGAAAACTTTCCGGTTGCGACAAGTGGCGCGCATGCAGTGCGCCAGTTGTCGCAATTTGAGGAGGTGTGAGTGACCTTTGAAAGGAGTACTTGTTAATTAGTGATTTCGGTTTTTTTCACACTACCATCTCGGCCCACCTCCTCTCTTTTATTCGGTGGCCTTGCCGGGTTGGGGGGGGGAGGGGGCGAAGGACTGCCTCTTTCGTTATTTTTTAGCAAGTCATATTTTCTTTTGGTTTTTAGTTTCCTGGCAGCATCGTCGAGGAGGTGATGATGATGTCGTGTTGGAATGAGGTCTCTTCAGCCTCTTTCTACCTCAATGTCGTTCGATTCGGCATCAATGAAGGAACTATGAGAGTATGTGTTGTCGGGTCTGTTGATTTCCTTTGGATTTCCTTTTCTTTTGAAAGTGGTTTTTTTGGATGTTGATAGTTGATGTGTTTATCAAGAAAAACAATCTACTATTGGCGCAACAATTTTGATGTTTTCATTCATTGTTAGTTATTTTACTTCTAGCAGAAAATTAAAACGAAGGTCTAAGCGCGATGTTGAGAGATTTCCAAAAGGAGATTTCGGAAAGATTACTACCGAGCATTGCAATAGAGAGTCTAATGTAGTGGCTTATGAGCTAGTTGAGTGAGGGCGTGCAAACAATCCTTTTTTGTGGATGGATGCATCCTCAGATTTTATTGCTAAATCACTAACAGATGATGTACCACATCTGTCCTGGTTTATTAGTTCTCATAGTATTTTGTGCCGAACTTTGACCATCGATTTAACTAAGAAAATAATAATGCATGTCACCAAATATTATATCGTTGGATTTGTATTTGAACAGTTTTCAGTGATATTATTTTTGGTTACATAGATTAATATTTTGTTAATTATATCTAAGGTCAAAATTTAACATAAAATACGAAGGGGACAATTAAACCAAGACGGATGTAGTACACATTATTTGATGATCAATAAAGCCGGCAATGAGGGCTTTCTCGTAAAAAATGGAGGTTGAAGCGTCACTGCATGATCCGTTACCGGTGGTCGTCACCAAGGAAGACTCTTATGCATGTTTCCCAAAAGAAAAACCCAAATGATAACGCCCACACGTGTGTCACGAAGCAACATGACCTAAAAGCCTTCATTATCATTCATTTTGCCACGTCAAAACAGATGACATCAATGAAAATCTTTTTGGCTTCGGCTTAAAAATGTTTTATCTCCTTATTAAAAAATTCAATTAAAAATCAGTTTCACCATTAAATTCATCTCGACGAGATCTTCAAAACTAGATCCCATGTTGATATGTTTCGACGATTTTTTTTGCCAAAAGTTGCCATGATGTTTACACTCTACTTTTCGTAGTGTTTACACTAAAGTTGCCATGTGGCAATTTAAGTTTATAGATCATGACAATTTTAGTATTTTGACCATGGCAATTCCAGTACTTTGACCATGAATATTTTTTGTATGAACCATGACAATTTTAAGTGCATGTATCATGGCAATTTTAGTTTATGGTTCAAGGCAAGTCTAGTTTCTTAATTCCTTGTTTTATAATATGTCAAAAATTACTTTTAAATGTAGAAGAAAAATAGCTGAAACGTATCATGTCAACTTCAGCGTAAACACCGTAGCAATTCATGTGTAATAGACGTGGCAACTTTTAATCCAAAAAAAGTCATCGAAACATATTGATATGAGGTCTAGTTTCAAAGATCTCTTCACGATGGAGTTAACGGTGAAAACGGATATTCAATTTGATTTTTAATTTAAGAGATAAAACATTTTAAAAACTGAAAATCTAAAAAGATTCCTACATGCATGCATGCGGTGACGTGGTGCAATCTGTGTGTTATAGGGTGTGTGGGTGATGACCCACAAGTATAGAGGATTTATCAAAGTCCTTTCAATAAGTAAGAGTGTCAACCCAACGAGAAGCAGAAGAAAATGACAAGTGGTTTTCAACAAGGTATTCTCTGCAAGCACTGAAATTATCGGTAACAGATAGTTTTATGATAAGGCAAATCGTAACGGGCAACAAGTAATAAAAGTAAACAAGGTGCAGCAAGGTTACCCAATCCTTTTTGTAGCAAAGGACAAGCCTGGACGAACTCTTATATAAAGCAAAGCTCCCCTGAGGACACATGTGAATTGTTGTCAAGTTAGTTTTCATCATGCTCATATGATTCACGTTCGTTACTTTGATCATTTGATATGTGGGTGGACCGGTGCTTGGGTGCTACCCTTCCTTGGACAAGCCTCCCACTTATGATTAACCCCTCTCGCAAGCATCCACAACTACGAAAGAAGAATTAAGGTAAACCTAACCATAGCATGAAACATATGGATCCAAATCAACCCTTTACGAAGCAACACATAAACTAGGGTTTAAGCTTCTGTCACTCTAACAACCCATCATCTACTTATTACTTCCCAATGCCTTCCCCTAGGCCCAAATAATGGTGAAGTGTCATGTAGTCGACGTTCACATAACACCACTAGAGGAGAGACAACATACATCTCATCAAAATATCGAACGAATACCAAATTCACATGATTACTTATAACAAGACTTCTCCCATGTCCTCAGGAACAAACGTAACTACTCACAAAGCATATTCATAATCAAGATCAGAGGAGTATTAATTCTCATTAAGGATCTGAAAAATAAATCTTCCACCGGATAAACCAATTAGCATCAACTACAAGGAGTAATCAACACTACTAGCAACCCACAGGTACCAATCTGAGGTTTTGGGACCAAGATTGAATACAAGAGATGAGCTAGGGTTTGAGAGGAGATGGTGCTGGTGAACATGTTGATGGAGATTGACCCCCTCTCCATGAGAGGAACGTTGGTGATGACGATGGCTTCGATTTCCCCCTCCCGGAGGGATGTTTCCCCGGCATAACAACTCCGCCGGAGCCCTAGATTGGTTCTGCCCAGGTTCCGCCTCGAGACAGCGGCGCTTCGTCCCGAAAGCTTCCTTCTGATTTTTTCCAGGTCAAAACACACGATATAGCAGAAGATGCACGTCGGAGGCCTACCAGGGGGCCCACAAGGATGGGGGGCGCGCCCAAGGGGTAGGGCGCGCCCTCCACCCTTGTGGCTGGCTGGTGGCCCCCCTTTGGTATTTTCTTCACCTAATGTTTTTTATATACTCCAAAAACATGCTCCGTGAAGTTTTAAGACTTTTGGAGTTGTGCAGAGTAGGTCTCTAATATTTGCTCCTTTTCCAGTCTAGAATCCCAGCTGCCTGCATTCTCTCTCTTCATGTAAACCTCATAAAATAAGAGAGAAAAGACTTAAGTATTGTGATATAATGTGTAATAACAGCCCATAATGCAATAAATATCAATATAAAGGCATGATGCAAAAATGGACGTATCAACACCCCCAAGCTTAGACCTCGCTTGTCCTCAAGCGAAGTCGATATCGATAAATATGTCCACATGTTTAGAGATAGAGGTGTCGATAAAATAAAATACGAACATGAGGGCATCATGATCATCTTTAGAACATCAACATATAATGTCATATAATTTCTTATGCTAAAGTAACAATTCGTTACAAAGTAAAGTATGAATCAGAAACTTTATTGAAAACTAACAAACTATGATCTCAGTCACTGAAGCAATTGCAATTTATCATAACATTAGAAAGAGTCAATTAAAGAGCTTTTCAGCAAGTCCACATACTCAACTATCATTTGATCTTTCACAATTGCTAACATTCACGCGATACTTATGGGTACAAAGTTTCAATCAGACACAGAGAAAGATAGGGGCTTATAGTTTCGCCTCCCAACCTTTTACTTCAAGGGTAATGTGAACAATAATACTTTATGAAAACCTACATCCGAGTGGATATATACATATTCGGATCTCTCCAGCACATAGTGTTTGCCAAAGGAAAAAGTGTAAAAAGGAAAGGTGATGATCACCATGACTCTTGTATAAGGGTAGATGATAAAAGTAAAAGATAGCCCCTTCGCAGAGGGAAGCAGAGGTTATCATGCGCTTTTATGGTTGGATGCACAAAATCTTAATGCAAAAGAACGTCACTTTATATCGCCGCTTGTGATAAGGACCTTTACTATGCAGTCCGTCGCTTTTATTTCTTACATATCACAAGTTCGTATAAAGCTTATTTTCTTCACAGTAATAGATCATACATATTTAGAGAGCAATTTTTATTGATTGCACCGATGACAACTTACTTGAAGGATCTTACTCAATCCATATGTAGGTATGGTGGACTTTCATGGCAAAACTGGGTTTAGGGATGTTTGGAAGCACAAGTAGTATCTCTACTTGGTGCAAAGAATTTGGCTAGCATGAGAGGGAAAGACAAGCTCAACATGTTGGATGATCCATGACAATATAACTTCTATTCGGATATAAGGAAACATAACCTATTATGTTGTGTTCCTTGTCCAAAATCAACTTTTTAGCATGTCATATTTTAATGAGTGCTCGAAATTACAAAAGATGTCCAAGATAGTATATTCATATGTGAAGCCTCTGTTTCTTTATTACTTCCTATTAATTGCAACAATGACCAAAACTATGTTTGTCAACTCTCAACAAATTTTATTCATCATACTCTTTATATGTGAAGTCATTACTCTTCATAGGATCAATATATGATATTTTTATTTCCTTTTGTTCTTTCTTTTATTTAATTCCCTCAAGATCATAGCAAGAAAGCAAAGCCCTCAACTCAAAACTACTCTTTATTATATAGCTCACGAACTCGATTACATAGATAGAGATCGAAACAAAAGTCAAAGCTAGATCATACTAAAACTTTATTCTACTAGATCAAGATATAACCAAAAGGATCAAACTAAGAAAAACAATAAAGATAAAGATGCAATGGTGATACGATACAGGGGCACCTCCCCCAAGCTTGACAATTGCCAAGGGGAGTGCCCATACCCATATATTTATGTCTTTTTATTCGGGGGTGGTGATGATGGAGTTGTTGATGAAGTAGGTTTGCCGTCCACCTTCCTAGGCATAGGCTCACCATCATAGAAAGATGAGCGAGTCTCCAGGATCCTCGAATCTGCAGCCAAACTCATCCTCTTGAATCTATATTCATACTCACAGTTTTGGTTTTGCAGGTCATAGATCTGGGCTTGGATATGCTCAATTTTCTCATGAAGCCTAAAGATGGCCTCCTCAATGCTCTTGGCACCCAGCTTGTGCTTGTTGGTGACCTCTGCGATCATCATGTGATGGACGTTGAGTCCATGTTCCACCATCCCTTGGCACTTGAAAACTTGCTGCTCCATTGCTTCGAGTCTTGTCTCCACACTTATGGTCTTCTTCGGCCCCTCAACATCACGGATGCGCAGCACCCCCTCACGCATCTCAATGGCTTGAGGGTGTCGCAGCACCTCCGCAAGGTAGGGGTTGATGACCTTCTCGAAAAACTTGTCCTTGGGGGCGCTTGGAGAGGTCATGATGATTTAGATATGTCAAAAAACAACTCGAAACAAAAACAGATGATATTGTCGTGGTACAGTGGTCAAAACCTTCGGGAGATTATATAATGAATTTTTACCGACTAAAAGAAGTATCATGCAAGAAAATGGAGTCTAGAGGGCACACAAGGTGGCCACAAGGACAGGGGGCTCGCCTAGGGGGTAGGGAGCGCCATCCACCCTTGTGGTGGCCTCGTGTCTCTTTCAGACTACTTTTAATTTTCCTAATTTTTTAAATATTCCAAAACGGAGAAAAATTATCATTGGAGACGTTTTGGAGTCGGTTTACTTACCATACCACATACCTATTCCTTTTCGGAGTCTGAAACGTTCTGGAAGGTGTCCCTTATGTACTTCTCCGGGGTTACGGTATCAATTATATTGGTCTCAACATTTATGGGAGTGCCTGAGATATAATGTTTGATTATTTGACCATTTACCACCTTCGTATTTGTGCCTTCGGGTTTGTTGATTTTTTTGGCATCGGAATGATAGATCTCCTCGATGATGTAAGGCCCTTCCCATTTAGAGAGAAGCGTTCCTGCAAAAAATCTTAAACGAGAGTTGTATAGCAAAACATGATCACCTACATTAAACTCACGCTTTTGTATCCTTTTGTCATGCCATCTTTTAACTTTTTCTTTAAACTTCTTGGCATTCTCATAGGCTTGGGTCCTCCATTCATCAAGTGAGCTAATGTTAAATAACCTCTTCTCACCGGCAAGTTTGAAATCATAGTTGAGCTCTTTAATAGCCCAATATGCCTTATGTTCTAGTTCGAGAGGTAAGTGACATGCTTTTCCATAAACCATTTTATATGAAGACATGCCCATAGGATTCTTATAAGCAATTCTGTAAGCCCATAATGCATCATCAAGTTTCTTAGACCAATTCTTTCTAGATCTATTAACAGTCTTTTGCAAAATTAATTTAACCTCTCTATTGCTCAATTCTAGTTGACCACTAGACTGAGGATGATAAGGAGATGCAATTATATAGTTGACATCATATTTAGCCAGCATTTTACGGAAAGCACCATGAATAAAATGTGAACCACCATGAGTCATTAAATATCTAGGGACTCCAAACCTCAGAAAAATAACTCCTTTAAGCATCTTAGTAGAAGTGTTATGATCAGCACTATGATACGTCTCCAAACGTATCTATAATTTTTGATTGCTCCATGCTACTTTATCTACTGTTTGGACTATATTGGGCTTTATTTTCCACTTTTATATTACTTTTGGGACTAACCTACTAACCGGAGGCCCAGCTCAGAATTGCTGTTTTTTGCCTTTTTCAGTATTTCGAAGAAACAGAATATCAAACGGAGTCCAAACGGAATGAAACCTTCGGGATCATGATTTTCCAACCGAACGTGATCCAGGAGACTTGGACCCTACTTCAGGAAGTGTCCGAGGAGGTCATGAGGGTGGAGGGCGCGCCCCCTGGGCGCGTCCCCTACCTCGTGGGCCCCTCGGAGCTCCACCGACATACTCCTTCCTCCTATATATACCTACGTATCCCCGAACGATCAGAACAGGAGAGAAAAACCTAATTCCACCGCCGCAACCTTCTGTATCCACAAGATCCCATCTTGGGGCCTGTTCCGGAGCTCCGCCGGAGGGGGCAACCACCACGGAGGGCTTCTACATCATCACCATAGCCCCTCCGATGAAGTGTGAGTAGTTTACTTCAGACCTTCGGGTCCATAGCTAGTAGCTAGATGGCTTCTTCTCTCTTTTTGGATCTCAATACAATGTTCTCCCCCTCTCTCGTGGAGATCTATTTGATGTAATCTTCTTTTTGCGGTGTGTTTGTTGAGATCAATGAATTGTGGGTTTATGATCCAGTATTTTCTATGGAAAATATTTGATTCTTCTCTGAATTCTTTTATGTATGATTGAGTTACCTTTGCAAGTCTCTTCGAATTATCCTTTTTGGTTTGGCCAACTAGATTGGTAGTTCTTGCAATGGGAGAAGTGCTTAGCTTTGGGTTCAATCTTGCGGTGTCCTTACCCAGTGACAGAAGGGGCAGCAAGGCACGTATTATATTGTTACCATCGAGGATAACAAGATGGTTTTTTTATCATATTGCATGAATTTATCCCTCTACATCATGTCATCTTGCCTACGGCGTTACTCAGTTTTTAAGTTAATACTCTAGATGCATGCTGGATAGCGGTCGATGAGTGGAGTAATAGTAGTAGATGCAGAATCGTTTTGATCTAGTTGTTTTGGACGTGATGCCTATATGCATGATCATTGCCTAGATATACTCATAACTATGCTCAATTCTGTCAATTGCTCCACAGTAATTTGTTCACCCACCGTAGAATACTTATGCTCTTGAGAGAAGCCACTAGTGAAACCTATGGCCCCCGGGTCTATTCTCATCATATCAATCTCTATCACTTTATTTATTTGCTTTGTTTTTACTTTGCCTTTACCTTTTACTTTGCATCTATCTATCAAAAATACCAAAAATATTATCTCTATCGATCTCACTCGTAAGTGACCGTGAAGGATTGACAACCCCTAAACATTGGTTGCGAGTTGCTATCGCTTTGTGTAGGTACGAGGGACTTGTGCGTGGTCTCCTCTTTGGATTGATACCTTGGTTCTCAAAACTAAGGAAATACTTACGCTACTTTGCTGCATCATCCTCTCCTCTTCGGGGAAATACAACGCAGTGCTCAAGAGGTAGCAAGAAAAATTTCTGGCGCCGTTGCCGGGGAGGCTCACACAAGCAAGTCAACAATACCAAGTACCCATCGCAATCCCTATCTCTCGCATTACATTATTTGCCATTTGCCTCTCGTTTTCCTCTCCCCCACTTCACCCTTGCCATTTTATTCGCCCTTCTTCCGTTCGATCTTATGTTTGCTTGTGCCTTCTTTTTGCTTGCATCTTCGCTTGCTAAAAGTTTATGGATCCTCATCCACTTGCTAATCTCTTTAAGAGATCCAATTATGTTGAACCTATTGCTAGTGAGTTGAGTGCACTAGATTATCTTTATGAGGTTTTGCTTGAAATTCGTGAATCTGAAAATTGTGATGAAATACTTTATGAAGGAATTCACGATAGATCTTTGAATAAAAAGCATGATTGCAATGATTTTATAAATTCTATTGATGTCAATTGTGCTAATAATATGCAAAACCCTAATCTTGGGGATGCTAATTTTGCTATGTCTACTACTTGTTGCGATGATCATGATTGGGGTGATTCTTCTTATGATCTTGAAAATTTATTTAAACCCCATAATGAATATGAGATTGATAATAGTGTTTGCAATATTATTGAAAGTGGGTTTGGAAGAGTGTCAACTTTAGATCCCACATATTTGGAGAATGTTCAATCTTATGAATTTTTTGATAAAAGTGGGTTTGGAGAGATCATGACTTTAGTTAATGTTAATCCCAATATTTTGGAAGAGTGTCAACTTTGCATGCATGTAGATCATGTTGAAAATATTTATGTGATAGCTATTTTGTTGAATTTTGTTATGATCCCACATTTAATTATTATGAGAGAGGAAAATATGGTCTTAGAAATTTTTATCTCACTAAATTACCTCTCGCCATGTTGAGATTGCTATCGTCTCGTTCTTCTTCCTTGCATATGCTAGTTTTTGCTTGCCTTGCAAATTTGTTTGCTTATAATATGCCTATGCATCGGAAGTATGTTAGACTTATATGTGTTTGTCACGTGTTTCATGATGCTCTCTTTGCGCTTCAAATCTTGTCTTTCATGTGAGCATCATTAAAATTATCAATGCCTAGCTAGGGGCGTTAAACGATAGCGCTTGTTGGGAGGCAACCCAATTTTATTTTGTGTTTTTTGTTTTTGCTTCTGTTTAGTAATAAATAATCCATCTACCTTCTGTTTGGATGTGGTTTTATGTTTTAATTAGTGTTTGTGCCAAGTAGAACCTATAGGATAACCTACGATGATAGTTGATTTGATTCTGCTGAAAAACAGAAACTTTGTGCGCACGAATATAATTTTGTTAAATCACAGGAACGTGATTTTGCATTGATTATTTTTTCTGCTGTTCATTAAACAAATTTTCCAGGACTTCCTATTTTGGTAGAATTTTTTGGGTTCCAGAAGTTTGCGTTAGTTACAGATTGCTACAGACTGTTCTGTTTTTGACAGATTCTGTTTTACATGTGTTGTTTGCTTATTTTGATCAATCTATGGCTAGTAAAATAGTTTATAAACCATAGAGAAGTTGGAATACAGTAGGTTTAACACCAATATAAATAAAGAATGAGTTCATTACAGTACCTTGAAGTAGTCTTTTGTTTTCTTTCTCTAATTGAGCTCACGAGATTTCTGTTGAGTTTTGTGTTGTGAAGTTTTCAAGTTTTGGGTGAATTCTTTTGATGGATTATGGAACAAGGAGTGGCAAGAGCCTAAGCTTGGGGATTCCCATGGCACCTCCAAGATAATCCAAGGACACCAAAAAAGTCAAAGCTTGGGGATGCCCCGGAAGGCATTCCCTCTTTCGTCCACTTCCATCGGTAATTTACTTGGAGCTATATTTTTATTCACCAACATGATATGTGTTTTGCTTGGAGCGTCTTGTATTATTTGTGTCTTTTCTTGTTAGTCTACCACAATCATCCTTGCTGTACGCATCTTTTGAGAGAGCCATACATGATTTGGAATTTTTTAGAATACTCTATGTGCTTCACTTATATCTTTTGAGCTTGATAGTTTTGCTCATAGTGCTTCACTTATATCTTTTGAGCGTGATAATTTTTGCTCTAGTACTTCACTTAGATCTTTTAGAGCACGGTGGTGGATTTGTTTTAAAGAAACTATTGATCTCTCATGCTTCACTTAGATTATTTTGAGAGTCTTTAATAGCATGGTAATTTGCTTAATGTTAATATACTTGGTGTTCAGGATGTGTGAAACTTTCTTTTGAGTGAATTGAATACTAAGATAAGTTTGATGCTTGATAATTGTTTTGAGATATGGAGGTGATAATATCAAAGTCGTGCTAGTTGGGTGATTAAGAATTTGAGAAATACTTGTGTTGAAGTTTGCAAGTCCCGTAGCATGCACGTATGGTTAAAGTTGTGTAACAAATTTGAAACATGAAGTGTACCTGGCTTGTGCATCCTTATGAGTGTGGTCGGGGACGAGCGATGGTCTTTTCCTACCAATCTATCCCCCTAGGAGCATGCGCGTAGTACTTGAATTTTTGATGACTTCTAAATTTTTGCAATAAGTATATGAGTTCTTTTGACTAATGTTGAGTCCATGGATTATCGCGACTCTCACCTTTCCACCTTTGCTAGCCTCTTGATGCCGTGCATTGCCCTTTCTCACCTTGAGAGTTGGCGCAAACTTCGACGGTGCATCCAAACCCCGTGATACGATATACTCTATCACACATAAACCTCCTTATATCTTCCTCAAAACAGCCACCATACCTACCTATCATGGCATTTCCATAGCCATTCCGAGATATATTGCCATGCAACTTCCACCATCATCATCATGACATACATTACTTTTGTCATATTGCCATTGCATGATCATGTAGTTGACATCGTATTTGTGGCAAAGCCACCATGCATTATTTTTCATACATGTCACTCTTGATTCATTGCACCATCCCGGTACACCGCCGGAGGCATTCATATAGAGTCATATCTTGTTCTAAGTTTCGAGTTGTAATTGTAAGTGCATCTAGTGCCACCCCTAGTTGGTTTTGGAGTATTGACGACAAAGTTGGTTGAGGGACTAATGCGTTTGTGAGAATTGCAGGATAATGCAGGTAGTGTCCCTCATTGATTCGGTTTACCTACCGGAGATGACCCCTAAAAATGTATGAAGACATTGAAGACAATGGTGGTATGAGAAGATATTCATATTGAAGACTATGACATGAGAAGACATTATGTGAAGACTATGGAGCGCGAAGACTGTGTCGTTTTGTTGTTTCCTTTTCTTCTTTGTTGAGTCATAGGAACCACCGTACTGTTAAGTGGGGTCCAAGTGAACTAAGTCAGAGTGACTGAAGTGATGCTCAACCCAAATCCTATGTCTTCAAGCGAAGACAATGAGAGCAAATCTTATCCAGAGCTGGATGAGTCAGCTTTGCTTGTAGCCAAGTAAAGTTGCCGCGTGTGTTTGAAATCTGACCGTTGGAACTTGTGTCAGTTCCTTAGTGACCCAGGGTCATTTTGGACAAATCGGGTCGGGTTGCCTTGTGGCTATAAATAGCCCACCCCTACACCATAAATTGGTGGCTGCTCAGAGTTTGTGCACGGCTTTTGTCGTTTGAGAGCAACCCACCTCGAAGCATTTGAGAGAGAGAAATCCTTGCGAGGACAAAGCCCAAACACCCAGAGCCAAAGAGAGTTAGGCATCTCTGAAGTCTTTCTATCTGTGTGACCTGAAGACTTATTACACTTGAGGACTGTGAATCCTCCAGCCGGTTAGGCGTCGCGTTCTGAGCATCCAAGAGTCATTGTGGATTGCCGGTGAACGAAGTCTGTGAAGGTTTGGAAGTCTACCTTGAAGACTTACCAGAGTGATTGGGCGAGGACTGGGTGTCCTTAGCTCAAGGGGAATAAGGTGAAGACACGGTCTTCTGAGTTAAATCTCAGCCTCCCTAACCAGACGTACAGTTGTCACAGCAACTGGAACTAGTCCAACAAATCCTGTGTCTTCAACGAGCGATTGGTTCTATCCCTTTCCACCCTTTACTTAAGTTTGTCTTCGTGAAGTCATTGCCTATCTGTGTATCTATTTGACTTCATTGCTTGACTACTACTGTTGATTGGCTTCATACTATCTTCCATCCTGATCCTTACTACTTGGCTGCTATTAGTCCTGTACTTTCACATCATTGCATACTTGACTATGGCTTGCTTATGGTAGTTTATCTTCTGCTGCATATCAACTAGATCATTTCTGTTGTTTGTCTTTGAAACTTCTAAGTTTTGAAGACTTTCATAAAAATCGCCTATTCACCCCCCCTCTAGTCGATACTAGCACTTTCAATTGGTATCAGAGCAAGGTACTCCCTTGTTCTGTGTGATTCGGTTTAACCACCTGGAGTTTCAGCTATGTCGACTGCAGGATTGAGGAACATATCTTGTCCCACCTTTGACGGTCATGAGTATCCCCGATGGAAGGCCATGATGAAGAAGCGACTCATGTCCATGGACAGCAAACTGTGGACCGTCACTGAGATTGGCCTCACTGATCTATGCTAGATGGCGGAGGCCGATGCCATTTGCAAGTACACTCTATTGAACCTTACGGCGAAGGATGTCATCTTCTCTCATCTGTCCCGAAATTAGTTCAGGAATGTTATGCACCTCAATCACGCGAAGCTAATCTAGGACCGGCTTTCTGAGGTCTATGAAGGTCATCGCACTCGTCATGATCCGTGGTTTGAGGACTACAAGGAGTCTCTCAAGGAGATGTCCTTTGCACCTAAATTATCATCATCCTCATCATGCCACATGGCAAGGGGTGATAAGGGTACATCACCAAAAGCTTCAGAATGGATAATGGACAGTGGATGCACTAATCATATGACTGGTGATCGAAGTCTTCTCATGGACTCAACCTTACGTCCATCCGACAAGAGTCACATCACATTCGCTGACACTGGTAAAAGCAAGGTATTGGGGCTAGGTAAAGGATCAACACATGGATAAAGTGATGCTTGTTGAATCCCTTGGTTTCAACTTAATGTCTGTCTCAATGCTTTGTGACTTGAACATGATTGTGCTATTTGGAAAATATCGCTGCCTTGTACTAATGGAATCTGACAAATCTCTAGTCTTTGAAGGGTATCGAAAAGATGATCTATACATGGTAGATTTCACAGCAGGTCCACAACTTGTCGTATGTCTTCTCACAAAAGCTTCAGAATGCTGGCTCTGGCATCGAAGGCTAGGACATGCTGGCATGAGGAACTTACACTCACTCGTCAAGAAGAAGCACGTCATTGGCATCGAGGATGTCAAGTTCAAGAAGGATCATCTGTGTGGTGCCTGTGAAGCTGAAAAGATGACAAGGGCAAAGCACCCCTCGAAGACAATCATGACAACATCTCAACCCTTCGAGCTGTTACACATGGACTTATTTGGACATACTCACTACTCCACCCTCACAACAACTGCCTGTCTCTATGGCTTCGTCATTGTTGATGACTACTCAAGATACACATGGGTTCATATAATTCTTTACAAGACTGAAGTGCAAGATGTCTTCAAGCGCTTCGCCAATCGAGCAATGAACAATTATGGCGTGAAGATCAAGAATATCAGAAGTGACAATGGCACTGAATTCAAGAACACAGGACTTGATCTGTATCTGGATACAATGGGAATCACTCATGAGTTCTCTGATCCATACACACCACAGCAAAATGGCATCGTTGAGCGCAAAAACAGAACCCTCATTGAGATGGCTCGAACAATGCTAGATGAATACAAGACACCAAGAAAGTTACGGCACGAAGCTATTGATACTGACTGTCACACCATCAACCGTGTGTACATCCATAAGCTTCGAACGAAACATCCTATGAGCTCCTTCATCGCAAGAAGCCAAACGTCGCCATTACTTGAGTATTTGGAGCTAGATGTGGATCAAGGATCCCCATCACAAGTCAAAATTTGCACCTAAGGCTCACGAAGGCTTCATGCTTGGCTATGGAAAGGACTCACACTCCTCTGAGTCTTCAACCTCTATCTCTATAAGATCGTCAAACTGTGGATGTGAAATTTGATGAAACTAATGGTTCACAAAGAGAACTCCTGCCAAGTACACTAGATGAAACTTCTCCAAGTGAATCTATCAAGTGATGGGAACCGGTGAAATCATGCCTTCAAGCACAACGAAGAGGAACTTATCATCTCAGCACCAAATCAACCCAAGACAATGCTCGGATCAAGACAATCCTCCCAATAATGATAATGATCAGCAAGAGCAAAGTCTTCGTCCTGTTCATCCTCGTGTTGCAAATGAAGTACAAATTGAGAAAATAATTGATAGCATCAATGCGCCTGGTCCACTCACTCGGTCAAGAGCAACACAGCTAGCAAACTTCTGTGGGCACTTTTCATTTGTGTCAACATCAGAACCCAAGAAAGTTGCTGAAGCTTTTATGGAACCTGAATGGATTCAAGCCATGCAAGAAGAACTTCAACAGTTCAAGCTGAATAATGTTTGGGAACTTGTCAAGCGACCTGACCCTTGCAAGCATAACATTATTGGAACAAAATGGATATATCGAAACAAGCAAGATGAGCATGGTCAAGTTGTCAGAAACAAAGCACGTCTTGTGGCTCAAGGATATACTCAAGTTGAAGGAATTGACTTCGATGAAACATTTGCTCCTGTTGCTAGGCTTGAAGCTATTCGCATGCTGCTAGCCTACGCTAATCATCACAACATATTGCTATATCAAATGGATGTGAAGAGTGCATTTCTCAATGGCAAGATTGAAGAAGAAGTATATGTCGCTCAACCACCTGGCTTTGAAGATCCAAAACATCCTGATATGGTGTACAAGTTAAACAAAGCACTGTATGGCCTCAAACAAGCTCCTCGTGCATGGTATGATACAATCAAAGACTTCCTGAAGAGCAAAGGCTTCAAACCAGGATCCCTCGATCCCACACTCTTCACGAAGACATATGATGGTGAACTGTTTGTGTGCCAAATATATGTGGATGACATAATCTTCGGCTGCACCAACCAGAAGTATATTGATGAGTTTGGGTACATGATGCAAGAGCAATATCAGATGTCCATGATGGGTGAGCTGAAGTTCTTCCTTGGTCTTCAAATTAAATCGAGAAAGAAATGGCATCTTCATATCTCAAGAAAAATACCTCAAAGATTGTTTGAAGAAGTTTGGAATGGAAGGCGCAAAGGCTACACGACGTAATGCCACCAAACACCATCTTGGTCCCGACGACAATGGTAAAGAGTTCGATCAAAAGGTATACCGCTCCATGATTGGTTCTTTACTTTATCTATGTGCATCTAGGCCAGATATTATGCTTAGTGTTTGCATGTGTGCTCGATTCCAAGCGGCACTAAAGGAATCACATCACTTAGCTGTGAAGCGAATTCTTCGATATTTGGCTTACACCCCAACACTCGGACTATGGTATCCCAAGGGCTCAAAATTTGATTTGGTTGGATTCTTGGATCCTGATTATGCTGGTGACAAAGTGGATCGCAAGTCTACATCAGGCACATGTCATTTTCTTGGTCGATCACTTGTCTGTTGGTCTTCAAAGAAGCAGAATTGTGTATCACTCTCAAGCTGCTGAATCTGAATACATTCTTCTTTGGATCTGTTGTGCTCAGCTTCTATGGATGAAGCAAACTCTCAAGGACTATGGCATCAACTTGAAACAAGTACCTCTCTTCTGCGACAACAAAAGTGCCATCAAGATAGCCAACAATCCAGATCAAAGACTCGAAGACAAAGCACATTGAAATTCGTCATCACTTTCTCGAGATCATGTCATGAAGAAAGATATCGACATCATTCACGTCAACATCGAAGAGCAATGGCGATATCTTCACAAAGCCCTTGGATGAGAAAAGGTTTTGCGAGTTACGGTGTGAGCTAAATATCTTGGAATCCTCTAATGTCCTGTGATCAGGCACACATCCTAACACTTATGCATGTTGATGACTTGGATGTGCAACACACAAAGTAATGTATATCTTCAATCAATGAAGATTTACACTCTGAGTGTGAATACATTAACATGGAATTTGACTTAGGAGCGCCACATAATTGTGCGTCGTGTCTGGGTCTAATACTTCCTATACGGTGGGCAACGCCACCACCAAATTTCTCTGTTTGAAGTGTTTTCACTCATGGAGTTATATTGCATGACTTCACATTTGGTTTGTCTTCAGTTTCAATTTATCTTCATGATTTTCTGCACTTTGATGATTTGATTGCTTTCTAATATATATATATACTAGTGTTTTGTCCTCTACAACATTCACTTATAGCTATGTCTTCAAGTTGGATCTTTTTTTGAACTAAGTGAATGTGATCGGACCCTAACCTCTCTATGCTTTCTATCTCAAACTCTATCTGGCCAAATCATATGCATTCTATTGAAACTGTCGAATGTCTCCTCCGCGTCCTAGTCAGCAGAAGGCAAAGCGACAAACATTAAATCTGTTTTAAATGACTTATCTTTATTGTTGAAATCCGGAGAAGCCGGAACAACTCTCCGACATGCCTGGCGGGCGTGGGAACGTGGGATAACTCTGAGTATGTTGCATGCTTGCCACGTGCCCCTCAGATGTGAACCGCCAGGGGCACCAGCGTAATTATGCCGTGCCGCTCACCTACTTATAAATACTTGTCCCCTGCGGTAAAGAAATCCTTCTTCCACCTCTCCACCTCCGTCAAAACCCTAGCGCCACCGCTAGCTCTCGACGACGCCGGCGACGAAGTGCTTAGCTGCCGCAACTTCTCCGACGCCGTCCTCACGCCGGCCGCGAACATCATCCTCTTCGCCGTCGCCGTAGGTGTCCTCCGTCGCCAAGTTAGGGCACGGTGGGCTGAACTGCTCGGTCTCCTATTCATCCCATCTAGCAGTTCTTCGTGCGGTAATTATAACTCTATTTTTACCACCTTTTTGATCTTCAAGATTCATCCTATTTACCGAAAGTGGTTTCTGCCTATTCAATGTTAGATCTATTCTGTCTGCATCTCATACTGCCTAGTCAATTCACTTAGATTTCCTGTCTAGTTTGATTCCTCACTTGTACTTATTCACGGATTGGTACAAATCTGGAACCAACTCACCTATACAAGTGAATGTCTTCGCATCATGAGGTCAATGTCTTCAAACCGATTTATCTTCAAAATCTTACGAGAATGCATATGACCTCTTCCCTTCCTCGCATCTCTAATCTTTGTCACAGTACATGTCCGTGGGAGAATCCTTGGTTCTCATAGTGCGCATTCGTTTGCGAGAATACTTACAACATCATATCAATTCTCCAAGCCGTTCTGTTTGACCAGCAAGCGTAAGTCTCTGAAGCCTTTGAGCGATTGAAGCCATTCAGTTTGAAGTTCATGGCTGCAGAAAAATCAGCAAGGAAGGGTGGCAGACAGCGCAGAGAAGGAACATCCAAAGATCTGCCTGATGACCTAGTAGAACTCTACAAGACAGATCCAGAAGAGACTTATCATCAGCTCAAGACACGAATCCAATGGATTCGACGCTATTGGGCTGAAGAATGGTTCAAGTACAAGTTTGTAACCAAGGAATATGCAGAGAAGAATGCTATCAAGAGACCTTGGGGTGATATTCTCTATCGAGGCCTTCAACCCAAGAACAGAGCTGAAGCTATTGCGCAAGGCTTCTATCCTTGCATGGTCCGTGGACCTCAGCCTGAGAACGCCGATCCCACATCATTACTCTGGTGTCGTGACGATGCTCTCTTCAAGCGCAACCTTCAATTCGCTCGAGCTTGCCAAGAAAACAAGAAGTCATTGGGATTAGACTTCAACCCAGTCCCTCTGCTCCCCGTCCGACGGGTCCGTGATCTAACCCAATGTCATCGGCCCTTCTCCAATCTTGACGGCCTCATCACCTACATCTTGGTCTAGGGAGCCAGAGTTGATCATTCTGATAATGATGCTTATACTGATGAAGCTCCAGCTCCTCCTCGAAAGCCAGAGAAGCAAAGAAGCCAAAGGCTTCAAGATCACCGCACCTCCAAAACTTCTCGCAAAGCCATCGCCATCGCACCTCCTCGAAGACGAAGTGCGATCGAAGATCATTCCGTATCTCCAAGAAGACGGAGAAGAAAAGGCAACTTGTCAGGCATACTGATCAAGCCTTGACTCCTGCCGCCATTCTGCGCGAAGAACCCATTGATCTGTCCAGTGATGAAGATCTTGCTGATGATGCCCTTGAGCAACTGATAAAGAGCAAGGAAGAAGCAGAAATCTTCAACAACTTGCCTCTCTTTGATGTGGCAATCATCCACAACTTCATTGATGAGTGGTTCGACACCCCCAATCTCAGCTTTGAAGATTTGCAGCTTCCCATTGGCCTCAGCGTCTCTTTTAATGGCGCCATTGCTTCTGAGCTAGCTCTCGCTCAGCGCATAGTTGAGCTGAAGAACAAGATTGATTATGAAAAGGCTCAATTCAAGAAGCATGTGGCGAAGCTCAGTGTTCAAGACGTCAGAAACTTCAAGGTCATGCTGCATGAGCTTAAAGAAGCTTTTCTTAAGAAGCGTGAAGAAGCTCAGGGCTCTCGAGAGCGCATGAAGAGTTTGGCTGATAAGTGTGTACTTGCCTACAATGAGGCTGAGAAGCGCAAGTCACTTGGCCGTCCTGGCATTGACCCCAGGATGGCTGCGAAGAAAAAGAAGAAGCTTCCTGCTGACCAGCCTGCACCTTCAAGTCAAGAAGCCCCTCGCATTATCTTCCCAAGCAGCATGACTGGCTCGAAGCCAAAGGTCACCACAACCACTTCAGAACAGAAGAAGACGAGGCTGCCGAGGCTAAAGCCAGAAAGAGGAAGAATACTGAAGCCTCTGATGCCGCTCCCTCCAAGAAGAAGCGCAAGACCAAGAAGACTAGGGCTGCTCCCACAGAGCCCTTAGTTGTTGAACCCATTTCAATGGTTTGCCCTGCGTTAGAACATCAAGAAAGAAGGGAGATAGTCCATGAGCCTGCTTCCACAGAGGCTCATGAAGCTGAAGATATTCCAGCAGCTGAACCCACCACTGCTGAAGACATTGGTCATGATGACAATGTTGAAGATGATGAAGTTCTTCCTCAGATCGAACACAACGTGGTATCATCGCCTGTTCTTACGAACAGCGAACTCATCAGCATTGGTCGTCCTCTGACGCCAATTGCTCAGGATGCATCGTGGGCTGATCACCCACAGCAACAAGACTCCCCCAGTACTCCCCAACAACAACAACAAGCTACACCTCCCGTGCAAGAAGAAGATGAAGACTTTGAGGCCCAGCCAACTCCATCTCCTAAGGCGTTGCCAGCATTTCGCAGGCTGCGCAAAGGACAAAGGCCTCAAGTCCCTCTGTCGAGCGTTCCAGAAGGAGAAGTGCAACGTCCACCTGTTGCTCGTCAAGTCTTTTCTGAACCCACTCCAACTGTGAATGTCTTCAAGTCTGAAGCACAAGCTGCTGAAGACATTCTGGCTGCATCAGCCGAGGAAAATCAAGAAGACGTACGTGTCCCTACTCCCCCAGTGATTGAAGAAGCTGTTCCTAATGTGAACGTGCCAGTGCTCGACCCTCCTGTTCATCAAGAGGAGGTTGAAAATGTTGAAGCTACCACAACCAACGCCAATGAAACCAATGACGTAGTCATGGCTGACGCTAATGTGGAGCCTACACCAACCAGTGTGCCTGAAGCTAATGAGGCCACTGTGCCTGAAGTTAATGAGGCCACTGCGCCTGAAGCTAATGAGGCAACTGCTCCTGAAGCACCTGTTGTGCAGCCTGAAGCCTCAGCTGTTGCCCCTGCTCCTGTTCCACCACCGAGGCCCCATACAATCGAGCAAGCATACAGTCATGGTCAGCTAACCACTGTTCGATGGCCCATTCTGGTACCTCCGCCTACTGCCTCTGGACCTCATTTTGATTATCATGTTGAGCATAGGCCTCACGTCCAGAAGCCCAAGCCAAGACTGCCAAGGTTTCTAGGTACTGCAAACTCACCAGGGTCCTTCAATGCTAATGGCTTCAAAAGCCACAATACCTTCTTTGACAGCGCCAAGAACCCATACTACAAACCAAGGATATCATCAGATCGGTTCTGGAGCTATCAGCAGAGAAGCTATTACTCCTGCGTTCTATATGATCAAGGGCGCATTTTCCCTCATATGCGCCTTGACACTGAAGCCATTGCTGGATTGCCGTGCTTAGAAGAAGCACTTGATTGCTTCGTGATCTTTGGTCCGCTCAACTTTGTGATGCATAAAGAACTTTGGAATGAAGAGCTATTGCTTCAATTCTATGCTACTCTACACATTCACGGCTACAACAAAGATATCAAGACATGGGTCCTCGAGTGGATGACCAGAAATGTTCATCATGAAGCCAAAGCTCTTGACATCATCGAGCTTACAGGGCTAGCCACTCCTAGAGAGCTATATGAACCTGATTGTCAGCTACACCGCAATGCATTAGAGAGCATCTTCCATAAACCAGAACCCAACATGAGCCAGATGTTGAGCATGATGAAGCCCTTGCCATCTGACGCTGAATATCCAACAGAGTTCTTTGTTGAAGACCTTGAGTATCTACCACACACAATATATCATATTATCCGGCGAACTCTATGGCCTATCAAAGGACATTCATCAGCGGCCAAGCTTGACGGAGCTACGAAGACATTGGTCTTTTACATTCTCAATGGCATTAGCTTCAATACTCAAGAATTCTTCATCGTGCAACTTGTCGCTTCGGTCCGACCTATTTGGTCCAAGTTTTATGCTCCATGGGTCATCGCCTCATCAAGAGACACTCATCATCAACTATCGCCCTCTACTCGCAATCATCGATCTTTTGCCAAAGGTTGATATGTCATTGAAGCTATATACTCGACCGCCAAGAGGCCTCTTTGTCTTGAATCTTTGAGCACCAAAGCTTCACTCAACCCATTGAAGGTGTTCAAGCAGCAACACGAATCTATCCATTGGCTGGAAATACTCGTCTGCCTCATCGAGCACCTACTAAAGCCACTGAAAGCACCATTGCCCAAAGGCCTCGGAAGCGTTCTTGCGTTCTCAATGACCGAGAACTTCTTGTGGCCCTTCATCAGAAACAGGATAAGCATCACTATTGGCTCAAGAGGCAGATGCAAAGCCTCTTGGTGGATGTCAATCGCATTCGTAACCTTGCCACCAAGAATGCCTTTGTTGCCCATGAGACTTGCCGGCGATCATGGAAGAGCTTGACCCTGCTTAGTGCTGAAGCAGATCTTCAAGACGATGGCTTCAATGAAAGATTCCAGTTTGACTCCACTCCTCCACGATTGTTGTCCACGTCGCACTCCATCTCTTGAAGACTCGAATATTCTTCCTCCATGGCAGCTGTCAATGCAGAGTGATCGATGATGAAGATGATGCTACTTCACCACCTCCTACTACTGCATTCATCGACTCTGCACCAAGTTCGTCTGCACCGCCAACCAACGACGACAACCCTGCTGCTTCACCTACTCATGAGGAAGAGTAGATGCTCTATGTCTTCAAACCTTTTTGGTCCTTACTGACAAAAGGGGGAGAAGCGTATGAGTTGATAGTCTTCAAGCGGGTTCATATGGGCGGTTGCATTATATTTTGCCTCGTGCTTACAACTCTTGCTTTTTAAAACATTTGGTTCTTTGAGTTATAACACCTAAACTTGATGGTCGTCTGCTACTTATTTGCTTTACTATGATGCGATGATAAATTTCGCATGTGCGATGATAACTTCCGCACTTAGATCATTCTGCAGACGTCCATTTTTCATTATGCATGTCATTCTACTTGCTATATCATTTCATGCATGATGAGTTATCTTCATAAGTTGAAGTGGATCTCCACAAGTACAACCTGCCATGTGCATTTGCATTCCAAAAGCAAATTACTTATATGCACATCTTTAGGGGGAGCCCTTGCTACTTATGGAGACAATTCCCTATCCTTACAATTTCACATACTTTATCCCCGTTGAAAAATTCAACCAGTTTGTCATCAATCACCAAAAAGGGGGAGATTGTAAGTGCATCTAGTGCCACCCCTAGTTGGTTTTGGAGTATTGACGACAAAGTTGGTCGAGGGACTAATGCGTTTGTGAGAATTGCAGGATAACGCAGGTAGTATCCCTCATTGATTCGGTTTACCTCCGGAGATGACCCTAAAATGTATGAAGACATTGAAGACAATGGTGGTATGAGAAGATATTCATATTGAAGACTATGACATGAGAAGACATTACGTGAAGACTATGGAGCCAAGATCGTGTCGTTTTGTTGTTTCCTTTTCTTCTTTGTTGAGTCATAGGAACCACCGTCTTTGTTAAGTGGGGTCCAAGTGAACTAAGTCGAGTGATCAAGTGATGCTCAACCCAAATCCTATGTCTTCAAGCGAAGACAATGAGAGCAAATCTTATCCAGAGTGGATGAGTCACTTTGCTTGTAGCCCAAGTAAAGTTGCAGCGTGTGTTTGAAATCGACCGTTGGAACACGTGTCAGTTCCTTAGTGACCCAGGGTCATTTTGGACAAATCAGGTCGGGTTGCCTTGTGGCTATAAATAGCCCACCCCCTACACCATAAATTGGTGGCTGCTTAGAGTTTGTGCACGGCTTTTGTCGTTTGAGAGCAACCCACCTAGAAGAATTTGAGAGAGAGAAATCCTTGCGAGGACAAATCCCAAACACCCAGAGCCAAAGAGTGTTAGGCATCATCTTGAAGTCTTTACATCTATGTGACACAAGACTTATTACACTTGAGGACTGTGAATCCTCCAGCCGGTTAGGCGTCACGTTCTGAGCATCCAAGAGTCATTGTGGATTGCCGGTGAACGAAGTCTGTGAAGGTTTGGAAGTCTACCTTGAAGACTTACTAGAGTGATTGGGCGAGGACTGGGTGTCCTTAGCTCAAGGGGAATAAGGTGAAGACACGGTCTTCTGAGTTAAATCTCAGCCTCCCTAACCAGACGTACAGTTGTCACAGCAACTGGAACTGGTCCAACAAATCCTGTGTCTTCAACGAGCGACTGGTTCTATCCCTTTCCACCCTTTACTTAAGTTTGTCTTCGTGAAGTCATTGCCTATTTGTGTATCTGTTTGACTTCATTGCTTGACTACTACTGTTGATTGGCTTCATACTATCTTCCATCCTGATCCTTACTACTTGGCTGCTATTAGTCCTGTACTTTCACATCATTGCATACTTGACTATGGCTTGCTTATGGTAGTTTATCTTCCGCTGCATATCAATTAGATCATTTCTGTTGTTTGTCTTCGAAACTTCTATGTTTTGAAGACTTTCATAAAAATCGCCTATTCACCCCCCTCTAGTCGATACTAGCACTTTCAGTAATCCTTATGTTGTAATCAATAGAAGTGTGATGATTATCATTATTAGAGCATTGCCCAAATAAAAAAAAGAGAAAGGTAGAAAAAAAAGAAAGGCCCAAAAAAAGAAAATAAAGAAATAAAATAAAAAATAAAATAAAAAAGGGGCAATGCTACTATCTCTTTTTTCCACACTTGTGCTTCAAAGTAGCACCTTGTTCTTCATGTAGTGAGTCTCATATATTGTGCTTCAAAGTAGCACCTTGTTCCTCATGTAGTGAGTCTCATAAGTTGTCTTTTTATACTAGTGGGAATTTTTCATTATAGAACTTGGCTTGTATATTCCTACGATGGGCTTCCTCGAATGCCCTAGGTCTTCGTGAGCAAGCGAGTTGGATGCACACCCATTAGTTTTCTCTCGTTGAGCATTCATAGCTCTAGTGCATCCGTTGCATGGCAATCCCTACTCCTCATGTTGGCATCAATTGATGGGCATCTCCATAGCCCGTTGATTAGCCTCGTCAATGTGAGACTTTCTCCTTTTTTGTCTTCTCCACACAATCCCCATCATCATATTCTATTCCACACATAGTGCTATATCGATGGCTCACGCTCATGTATTGCGTGAAGGTTGAAAAAGTTTGAGATTATTTAAGTATGAAACAATTGCTTGGCTTGTCATTGGGGGTATACAAGTTGGGAACATCTTTGTGTGACGAAAATGAAGCATAGCCTGACTATATGATTTTGTAGGGATGAACTTTCTTTTGCCATGTTATTTTGAGAAGACATGATTGCTTTGATTAGTATGCTTGAAGTATTATTATTTTTGTGTCAATATGAACTTTTTCCTTGAATCTCTCGGATCTGAATATCCATGTCACAATTTAGAAGATTTACATTGAAATTATGCCAAAGTATCACTCCGCATCAAAATTTCTTTTTATCATTTACCTACTCGAGGACGAGCAGGAATTAAGCTTGGGGATGCCTGATACGTCTCCAACGTATCTATAATTTTTGATTGCTCCATGCTACTTTATCTACTGTTTTGGACTATATTGGGCTTTATTTTCCACTTTTATATTACTTTTGGGACTAACCTACTTACCGGAGGCCCAGCCCAGAATTGCTATTTTTTTTTCCTTTTTCAGTATTTCGAAGAAACAGAATATCAAACGGAGTCCAAACGGAATGAAACCTTCAGGATCGTGATTTTTCAACTGAACGTGATCCAGGAGACTTGGACCCTACTCCAAGAAGTGTCCGAGGAGGTCACGAGGGTGGAGGGCGCGCCCCCTACCTCGTGGGCCCCTCGGAGCTCCACCAACGTACTCCTTCCTCCTATATATACCTACGTATCCCCGAACGATCAGAACAGGAGCCAAAAACCTAATTCCACCGCCACAACCTTCTGTATCCACGAGATCCCATCTGGGGCCTGTTCCGGAGCTCCGCCAGAGGGGGCATCCACCACGGAGGGCTTCTACATCATCACCATAGCCCCTCCGATGAAGTGTGAGTAGTTTACTTCAGACCTTCGGGTCCCTAGCTAGTAGCTAGATGGCTTCTTCTCTCTTTTTGGATCTCAATACAATGTTCTCCCCCTCTCTCGTGGAGATCTATTCGATGTAATCTTCTTTTTGCGGTGTGTTTGTTGAGACCGATGAATTGTGGGTTTATGATCCAGTATTATGTATGGAAAATATTTGATTCTTCTCTGAATTCTTTTATGTATGATTGAGTTATCTTTGCAAGTCTCTTTGAATTATCCTTTTTGGTTTGGCCAACTAGATTGGTAGTTCTTGCAATGGGAGAAGTGCTTAGCTTTGGGTTCAATCTTGCGGTGTGCTTACCCAGTGACAGAAGGGGCAGCAAGGCACGTATTATATTGTTGCCATCGAGGATAACAAGATGTTTTTTTATCATATTGCATGAATTTATCCCTCTACATCATGTCATCTTGCTTACGGCGTTACTCTGTTTTTAACTTGATACTCTAGATGGATGCTGGATAGCGGTCGATGAGTGGAGTAATAGTAGTAGATGTAGAATCATTTCGATCTACTTGTTTTGGACGTGATGCCTATATACATGATCATTGCCTAGATATACTCATAACTATGCTCAATTCTGTCAATTGCTCAACAGTAATTTGTTCACCCACCGTAGAATACTTATGCTCTTGAGAGAAGCCACTAGTGAAACCTATGGCCCCCGGGTCTATTCTCATCATATCAATCTCTACCACTTTATTTATTTGCTTTGTTTTTACTTTGCCTTTACATTTTACTTTGCATCTATCTATCAAAAATACCAAAAATATTATCTCTATCAGATCTCACTCTCGTAAGTGACCGTGAAGGGATTGACAACCCCTAAGTGTTGGGTTGCTATCGTTTTGTGTAGGTACGAGGGACTTGTGCGTGGTCTCCTACTGGATTGATACCTTGGTTCTCAGAAACTGAGGGAAATACTTACGCTACTTTGCTGCATCATCCTCTCCTCTTGGGGAAATCCAACGCAGTGCTCAAGAGGTAGCACACTACTAGTTGGAATAGCTTATACTCACTTAGTAACATAATCAACAACAACTAAAATATGTGTATACCCATTAGAGGAAGGATAAGGTCCCATATAATCAAAGCCCCAAACGTTAAATGGTTCAATAACAAGTGAATAATTCATAGGCATTTCCTGACGTCTACTAATATTACAATTCTCTAGCATTCATCACAAGACAAGACAAACTTACGAGCATCCTTAAAGAGAGTTGGCCAATAGAAACCAGATTGCAATACCTTATGTGCAGTTCTATCTCCAGCATGGTGTCCTCTGTAATCTTCAGAGTGGCACTTGCGTAGGATCTGTTCCTGTTCATGCTCTGGTACACAACGTCTAATGACACCATCTACTCCTTCTTTATAAAGGTGTGGGTCATCCTAGAAGTAATGTCTTAAATCATAGAAAAACCTTTTCTTTTGTTGGTATGTGAAGCTAGGTGGTATAAATTTAGCAACAATATAATTAGCATAGTCAACATACCATGGAGTATTACGAGAAGCATTTATAACATTTAGTTGTTCACCAGGAAAGCTATCATCAATAGGTAGTGGATCATCAAGAACATTCTCTAACCTATACAGGTTGTCTGCAACGGGGTTCTCAGCTCCCTTTCTATCAATAATATGCAAATCAAATTCTTGTAGCAAAAGAACCCATCTAATAAGTCTAGGTTTAGCATCTTTCTTTTCCATAAGATATTTAATAGCAGCATGATCTGTGTGAACAGTTACTTTGGGATCAACAATATAAGGTCTGAAATTATGACATGCAAATACAACTGCTAAAAATTCTTTTTCAGTAGTAGCATATTTTCTCTGGGCACTATCTAGAGTTTTACTAGCACACCGAATAACATTTAATTTCTTATCTACTCTTTGTCCTAGAACAACACCAACAACATAATCACTAGCATCACACATAATTTCAAAGGGTAAATTCCAATCATGTGGCTAAACAATAGGTGCAGAAATCAAGGCTTTCTTAAGTATTTCAAGTTCTTCTGCACAATCATCATCAAAAGCAAAAGGAATATCTTTTCGTAAGAGATTGGTGAGAGGCCTAGAAATTTTAGAGAAGTCTTTAACAAACCTTCTATAGAAGCCAGCATGACCAAGGAAACTTCTTATACCTTTTATATCTTTAGGACATGGCATCTTTTCAATAGCATCTACTTTAGCTTTATCAACTTCAATACCACTTTCAGAAATTTTATGCCCCAGGACAATACCTTCATTAACCATAAAGTGACACTTTTCCCAATTCAAGACAAGATTAGTTTCTTCACATCGATGCAAAACTCAATGAAGGTTGCTTAAGCAATCATCAAAAGAAGTTCCATAAATGGAGAAATCATCCATGAAAACCTCAACAATCTTTTCACAAAAATTAGAGAATATAGATGTCATGCATCTTTGAGAGGTAGCAGGTGCATTGATGTAACATCCCAATTTTCAATTTGGATGTTATACATATATCATCATATGCATATCATATTTATTTTGCATTTTGTCGTGATCCTTGAAAATCTTAAGCAACTCAAGGACCCAAGGAGAGAGTTGGAGGTTTCACAAAGTTTTCATATTTGAATTTAGTTCAAATTTGAAAAGTGGATCAATTTGATTTTAATATTTTTCTCTCCAATTATTTCCAATAATAAAAATAAATGAGAGAAGACAAAAAGGGAGAAAGTGTCACATCGACGAGGCTAATCAACGGGCTATGGAGATGCCCATCAATTGATGTGAATGCGAGGAGTAGGGATTGCCATGCAACGGATGCACTAAGAGCTATAAGTGTATGAAAGGTCAAACTGAAGACTAAGTGGGTGTGCATCCAGTTAGCTTGCTCATGAAGACCTCGGGCATTTGAGGAAGCCCATCATCGAAATATACAAGCCAAGTTCTATAATGAAAAAATCCCACTAGTATATGAAAGTGACAACATAGGAGACTCTCTATATGAAAAAGCTGGTGCTACTCTGAAGCACAAGTGTGGAAAAGGATAGTAACATTGCCCCTTCTCTCTTTTTCTCTCTCTTTTTGTTTTCTCCCTTTTTCTTTGCTTTCTTTTTTTGTTGGCTCTTTTTGGCCTCTTTTTTATTATTTTATTATTTTTCGTCTGGAGTCTCATCCCGACTTGTGGGGGAATCACAGTCTCCATCATCATTTTCTCACTGGGGCAATGCTCTAATAGTGATGATCATCACACTTTTATTTATTTACAACTTGATAAAACTAATACATGATGACTCTATATGAATGTCGCTGGTAGTGTACCAGGATGTGCAATGATCTAGCATAGCAAAGATATCAAAAAACGGACAAGCCATGAAAATATCATGCTAGCTATCTTATGGTCATGCAAAGCAATATGGCTATGAATGCTCAATTCATGTATATGATGATGATGGAAGTTGCATGGTAATATATCTCGGAATGGCTATGGAAATGCCATAATAGGTAGGTATGGAGGCTGTTTTGCGGAAGATATAATGAGGCTTATGTGTGATAGAGCGTATCATATCACGGGGTTTGAATGCACCGGCGAAGTTTGCACCAACTCTCGAGGTGAGAAAGGGCAATGCACGGTACCGAAGAGGCTAGCAAATTGCGGAAAGGTGAAAGTGTGTATAATCCATGGACTCACATTAGCCATAAAGAACTCACATACTTATTGTGAAAGTTTATTAGCCCTCAAAGCAAAGTACTACTACGCATGCCCCCAGGGGGATAGATTTGTAGGAAAAGACCATCGCTCGTCCTCGACCGCCACTCATAAGGAAGACAATAAATAGTAAATCATGCTCCAATATCATCGCATAACGAGAGACCATACATGCATGCTTCGGGAATCACAAATCTTAACACCAATATTCTTACTAAACCACAATCATTCACTAGTACCACCCATATATTACCATCTATATATCACAAAACTATTGCAAGGAATCAAACATATCATATTCATTTATCTACAAGTTTTTTGTAGGATTTTATGACTAACCATGTGAATGACCAATTCCTGTTGACTCTCTAAATAGATATAAGTGAAGCAAGAGAGTTTAATTATTTCTATAAAAGATATGCCCACGCTCTAAAGATATATAAGTGAAGCAAAAGAGCATTCTAAAAATGACGGTTTTCTTCGTGGGGAGAAACAGGCAATCCAAACTTCAAAACATATAAGTGAAGCACATGAAGCATTCTATAAAGCCATACTCAAAAGATATAAGTGAAGTGCATAGATCATTCGATAAATAAACCAAGGACTATCTCATACAACCATGGTGCATTATTAAAATAAAAATAAAAAGAACACGATGCTCCAAGAATTTACGCATATCATGTGACGAATAAAAATATAGCTCCAAGTAAAATTACCGATGGTTATTAGAAGAAAGAGGGGATGCCTTCCGGGGCATCCCCAAGCTTAGTTGCTTGGGAGTCCTTGAATATTACCTCGGGGTGCCTCGGTCATCCCCAAGCTTTGGCTCTTGCCACTCCTTATTCCTTCATCCATCGTGATCTCACCCAAAACTTGAAAACTTCAACCACACAAAACTTAACAAAACCCTCATGAGATCCGTTAGTATAATAAAGCAAATCACTACTTTCAGTACTGTTGCAAACCCACTCATGTTTTACTTTTGCATTATAACTACTGTACTCTAACTTCACCACAGCTTATATCACCGATACAATCCATAGATTCATCAAAACACGCAAAATAATGCATCAAAAACAGAATCTGTCAAAAACAGAACACTCTGTAGCAATCAGAATATTGACCATACTTCTATAACTCCAAAAGTTCTAGAAAATTAGGAAAAGGTATAAAAAAATTCATTGAAGCACCGTGTAAAAATTTCAGAAACTTTTGACATTCCAGTAAAAAATGTAAATTCACACACTACAGCCAAAGTTTTCTGTTTTTGCACTGCACAAAGTAAACAAGCAATCTAATCATCCTAAAGGCAAATCTTGGCACATTATTTTTATAATACAATGGATTTGTACAAGGGGATAATTATTTTCATTGAAAAGTTTCTGTAATTCAAGATTTGCAAAGTTTCCATGGGCATGAACAAAGTTCAAGGAGCCCCCCCACTTCAACGGTGCTCGTCTTTCTTACTTTCACTTTTCTTATTGAAAAGTTTTAGGTTCCCCTCTATATTTTTTGTTTTTAAACTTTTTTTAAAATCACACAGCATAATAAAATGACTCTCTAAGACTTATGGGTTGTCTCCCTAGCAGCGCTTTCTTTAAAGCCATTAAGCTAGGCATATAGTGCTAATTGATCCACCCGGATCCCAAGGTATATCAACGCCAATTTTAATTGACAATGATTTGTGATTTAGTAGTGAGCAAAAAGTAACATATATCATGCAATGATGAAGTCTAACTCTTCCTTTGCATCGGCATGTCATAAAAGAACAATTCATGCACATCAAGTAAAGGCCAATACATAGCATAACCAATTTCTTGCAATTTTATTGTATTGGAAACATAGAGAGGCGGAGATGTAATTACTCTCTCATAATAATTGCAAGTAGGAGTAGCAAGCACATGCATATTATATTCATCAAAATCATCATGTGTAGTAGTAAAACACAACCCATCAATATAGTTCTTAATAAGCGCAAAATTCTCCGATATAGTGTAGTTGGGAGGATTCAAAAAGATAATAGGACTACATGCATGGGTGCAATAGAAACAATTTCATTATTAACATAAGGAACTATAGCAAGTTCATCTCCATAAGCATAACTCATATTGGCATCATGGCCACAAGCATAGCAAGCATCAAGTTCATCAAAAAGGGATATTTCAAACGAATCCAAGGGATCATAGCATTCATCATTCGATCAGCATGAAGGGAAATTAAACAATGTATGAGTTGAAGAGTTACTCTCATTAGAAGTTGGGCACGGGTAGCTAATCCACTCTTCCTCCTTTTGTTATTTGCTCTCCTCGTCATCCTTTTCATCTAGTGAGCTCATAGTGTCACCAATTTCTTCTTCCATAGTTTCCTGCAAGATATTAGTCTCTTCTTGTACAGCGGCGACTTTCTCAATAAACTCATTAATATCGGCATTATATTCATAATTCTCATAGCAATATTTCAGTATAGCATAATTTTAAGGTATGTAAACAACATCATCATAATTTTCACACTTTTCAAACAAAGATTCAGTTTCATAAGCACCCATAAAAGCAACAAATTCTTCTATTCATTCCACATCATAGTAATCATATATACCATTATGATAAGAAGCCAAGGTTTCATTATCACTAAATTTACATGAGAAGGGACGGTGTGGAGCCTTATCCTAGAGCAACAAGTATAATCATATCTCAAGCATAAATTCCAAGCATACCAACGCAACATCTCAATTTGATCCCATAACAATTTCCCTTTTGAGTCAAGCGATAATCCCTAAGTATTCACGTTGATCCAACGTGTCTCCCATTATCAAGTTGAATGGGGTTTTCTCAGGATTATCAAAGTAGTGTTGAATATTTTTCACATAACAAGCATCGCAGGTTTTAGGAGGTTCTGCATCCCATGAGTAGCAAGTACACCTAATTTTTTTGGTATTTCGTGTTCCATATCCATAACTAAAGATATAAAACAACTTAGAACAAAAAATAAAATCTACTTAGTGATGAAACAAACAAGCACACACGAGAATATTCACCCACGATATTGCTCCCCGGCAACGGTGCCAGAAAAAGGTCTTGATAACCCACAAGTATAGGGGATTAATTGTAGCCTTTCTCGATAAGTAAGAGTGTCAAACCTGAAGAGGAGCTAAAGGTAGAACAAATATTCCCTCAAGTTCTATCGACCACCGATACAACTCTACGCACACTTTACGTTTGCTTTACCTAGAACAAGTATGAAACGAGACGTACTTTGTAGGTGTAAAGGGATAGGTTTGCAAGATAACAAAGAACACGTAAATAAAAGCTAGGGGTTGTTTAGATAAAGAAATAATTAAGTTAGTTTTAGTAGAGAGTTTTTTTGTCACAAGAAAGTCATTTGTCCCTAGGAAATCGATAACTAGACCGGTAATCATTATTGCAATTTTATATGATGGAGAGGCATAAGCTAACATACTTTCTCTACTTGGATCATATGCACTTATGATTGGAACTCTACCAAGCATCCACAACTACTAAAGATCATTAAGGTAAAACCCAACCATATCATTAAAGCATCAAGTCCTCTTTAAACAACCTATTTACCCGGGTCTGTGCTTCTGTCACTCACGCCACCCACCATAAGAGAATCATGAAAATATTACAAACCCTACAGCGGGGATCCCTCACGCTTGCGCGACACAGAGAGCACCATAGGATAGCACCAATAACATAAAACTCAAACCAATCACGATCATCAATCAACCCATAGGACAAAACAGATCTATTCAAACATCATAGGATAGCCACATATCATTGGATAATAATACGTAGCGTTGAGCACCATGTTTAAGTAGAGATTACAGCGGGGAGAAGAGGTGTTACACCGCTGCATAGAGGGGGAGAGAGTTGGTGATGACGACGACAAAGTTGTTGGTGTAGACCGCCGTCACGATGATGGCCCCGACGGCGTTCCGGCGCCACCGGGAGAGAGGGGGAGAGAGCCCCTACTTCTTATTTCTTGACCCCCCCTTTAGATGGTACGAGGGTTTCCCCTCTGGTCCTTGGCCTCCATGGCAGCGGAGGGGCGGGATCCCCTCCGAGATTGGATCTCTCTCTCTCTCTCTCTCTCTCTCTCTCTCTTTCCTTCTGTTTCTGAGTTCCCAGATTCTGGTCTTTCACCGTTCTTAAATTCCCGGAGACCCATAAATCTGATTGGGCTGAAATTTTAACATGATTTTTACTAGGATATTACCTTTCTTGCAGCGAAAGAAGGGCACCAACCACCTTACAGGGGACCCATAAGTCCTCCAGGCGCGCCTAGGGTAGGGCGTGTGCCCCTCGAGCTTGTTGCCCCCTCGGGCATCGTCTCACGTTGATTCTTTTTCCCAAAAATCACAAATATTCTGAAATAAATCTCCATAAATTTTTATCGCATTTGGACTTTGTTTGATATGGGTATTCTATGAAAAAAAACTTGCAACAAACATGAACTGGCACTGGGCACTGGATCAATATGTTAGTCCCAAAATAGATAAAAAATGTTGCCAAAAGTATATGAAAATTGTAGAATATTTGCATGAAATAATCAAAAATTATAGATACGACGGAGACGTATCACTCTATCACACATAAGCCTTATTTTATCCTCCTCAAAACAGCCACCATACCTACCTATTATGATATTTTCATAGCCATTCTGAGATATATTGCCATGCAACTTCCACCGCTTCCGTTTTGATGACTTGAGCATCCATTGTCATATTGCTTTGCATGATCGTAAGAAAGTTAGCATGATATTTCCATGGATTGTCCCTTTTTTATATCCTTTCTATGCTAGATCATTGCACAACCCGATATATTGCCGAGGCATTCATATAGTCATACTTTGTTCTAGGTATCGAGTTGTAATATTGAGTTGTAAGTAAATAGAAGTGTGATGATCATCATTATTTATTATTAGAGCATGTACCAGTGAGGAAATGATGATGGAGACTATGATTCCCCCACAAGTCGGGATGAGACTTCGGATAAAAAGAAAAAAAAGAAAAAAAGTGAGGCCAAAAAGAGCCAAAGAAAAGAATGAGAAAAAGAGAGAAGGGGCATGCAAATACTACACTTGTGCTTCAAAGTAGCACCATATTTTTCATATGGAGAGTCTCCTATGTAGTCACTTTCATATACCAGTGGGAATTTTTCATTATAGAGTTAGATGCACACCCACTTAGTTTTCACTTTGAGCTTTCATACACTTATAGCTCTTAGTGCATCTGTTGCATGGCAATCCCTACTCCTCGCATTGATATCAATTGATGGGCATCTCCATAGCCCGTTGATTAGCCGCGTCGATGTGAGACTTTCTTACTTTTTTGTCTTCTCTATTTCTACCCCTATCATCATACTCTATTCCACCCATAGTGCTATATCCATGGCTTGCGCTCATGTATTGCGTGGGGGTTGAAAAAGATGAAGCGCGTTAAAAAGTATGAACCAATTGCTCGGTTTGTCATCGGGATAATACTTTGTGTTAAGAAGATGGAGCATGACAAGACTATATGATTTTGTAGGGATATCATTCTTTAGAATTGATATTTTGCAAGACATGATTGTTTGTTGGCATGCCTGAGTATTGACGTCTTTATGTCAAACTATAGACCATTGCTTTCAATCACTCATGTCTTAATATTCATGCCATAACTAGATATATGATCAAGATTATGCTAGGTAGCATTCCACATCAAAAATTATCTTTTTTATCATTTACCTACTCGAGGACGAGCAGGAATTAAACTTGGGGATGTTGATACGTCTCCGTCGTATCTATATTTTCTTGTAGTTCCATGGCAATATTATACAACTTTCACATACTTTTGGCAACAATTTATATGATTTGTTGGACTAATATATTGATCTAGTGCCCAGTGCGAGTTCATGTTTGTTGCATGTTTTTTGTTTCATAGAATATCCATATCAAACAAAGTCCAAATGCAAAATTTACGGAGAATTATTTTGGAATATATGTGATTTTTGGTAGGTGGAATCAATGCAAACGGAGGCCTGCAGCATCCACAAGACACCAGGGCACGGCCCAGCCCCTAGGCGCGTGGTTATGGGTGGTGGCCACCTCGTAAGGCGGTTGCTGCTCTACTTCGGGCGCAAGGAAGCTTATATCCGGGGAAAAAATCATGTTAAAATCTCAGCGCAACCAGAGTTACGGATCTTCGGGAATATAAGAAACGGTTTTCAGGCAGAAAACAAAAACACGAAACAGAAGAGAACAGAGGGATAGATCTAATCTCGGAGGGGCTCCCGCCCCTCCGCCACCATGTAGGCCATGGACAAGAGGGGGAACTCTCCTCCCATCAAGGGGGAGGCCAAGGAAGAAGAAGAAGAAGAGGGGGGGGGGGCTCTCTCCCCCTCTCTCCCAATGGCGCCGGAGTGCCACCGGGGCAAGGATCGTGACGGCGATCTACATCAACAATATTGCTACCGTCAACACCAACTTCTCTCCCTCTATGCAGCGGTGTAACACCTCTTCTCCCTGCTATAATCTCTACTTAAACATGGTGCTCAATGCTATATATTATTATCCAATGATATGTGGTTATCCTATGATGTTTGAGTAGATCTGTTTTGTCCTATGGGTTGATTGATGATCGTGATTGGTTTGAGTTGTACATTTTTTGGGTGATGTCCTACGGTGCCCTCCGTGTCGCGCAGATGTAAGGGATCCCCTCTATAGGTTGTTGCAATACGCTCATGATTCGCTTATGGTGGGTGTAGTGAGTGACAGAAGCACATACCCGAGTAAGGGGGTTGTTGCGTATGGGATAAATAGGACTTGATACTTAATGCTATGGTTGGGTTTTACCTTAATGATCTTTGGTAGTTTCGGATGCTTGCTAGAGTTCCAATCATAAGTACATATGATCCAAGTACGTAAAGTATGTTAGCTCATGCCTCTCCCTCATATAAAATTGCAATAATGATCACCAGTCTAGTTATCGATCACCTAGGGACAAATGACTTTCTTGTGTGACAAAGGCTATCTACTTTTATTATCTTGCAATTTATTCGTAGTTTTATTCTCGCAAAGTACTTCTAGTTTCATACTTGTTTTAGGTAAAGCGGACGGTAAGTGTGCATAGAGTTGTATTGGTGGTCGATAAAACTTGAGGGAATATTTGTTCAGCCTTTAGCTCCTCGTTGGGTTCGACACTCTTATTTATCGAAAAAGGCTACAAACGATCCCCTATACTTGTGGGTTATCACGCGCCGGTCGCTAAGATCCTAGCCTGCATTTTCCCCTCGCCCACAAAAGATGTCCTATATATACCTGGCAAAACCCTCAGTCGAACCCCCCTAAACCCTATGCCCAACACCACTCGTAGCCCACGCCCTCGCAAAACCAATCTCATCGGAACTGTCGCTGTTCACCGTCAAATCTGTCGCTGTTGAGCGTCCCCAGCCCCTCAAGCTCCGGCCAACGGCCGCTCTCGACTTCACGCATCGTGTTGACATCCTTTTAACCCTTATTAACCTCTACAGAGAGCTACCTAACCTCGTCCTCCCTTCGCTGGAGGCGTAGCTCACTCGAGCTTTGTCGCCGTTGCCACAGTCGACCACGAGCTCCACCGACCTCACCCCGAGGACCCCCTTGCTCTGCCGCACCCGCCCGACTCCTCCGCCTTCGTCGCCGACCACCAGAGCATCTCCATCGTCCCCAGATGAGTCATCCTCGCTGTCCTTGCCTCGCTGTAAGTCGTCACCGCATTCCACCATAAGATCCTTAATCTATGCCCTAGATTAGATCGGACAAAAGCTTAGGTTTTTTAACTAGATTGGTTTTTATTCGGTTTAGATCGGACCAGCTAGCGGTTTGGTTTTTTAACAGCAGTGACCAGTTTTATTAAGGATCGGTCATTCGCCACCAACTCCCGCACGCACATCCCTTGGACCAATGTCAACGCACACGTAGCCATCGCCCGGTCCGTAGAGTTTTAGTCTTTTTTGTTTTTTGTTTTATTTTATAGATTTGGTTTCAGTTTTAGAAAATTCATATCTCCTAGGATTTTTAGTGTTTTAATTTGATTCTTTTTGCATTAGGATAGAAATTTTATGAAGTTGCCATAGATACCAAGTTTGACTATGTTTGAAAATTTTGAATTTTAATTTTCTCAGATCACTAGATTGGCTATAATTGGAGCTAGGAGTACTATTTTTTAGTGGTTCTTTTTGCTAGTGGTTACATGTTACATTATTTACCACTAGGATTTACTTGGTGAATTTTAGGATTATTTAAACATAGGTTTTAATGAAAACAATACTATTTTAGTGTTTTATGGGTTTTGTGCTATATTTCTTTTAATTTTATTTTTAATTTTTTTTCTTTTGTTATTTTTGACATATTCCTTTTTGTTTATGTTAAGTTATCAGTAGCAATTTTATTTGTAGTAAAAAATATTTTTGTATTTTGTTTCTTTTATCTTACTAGAAAACTTCTTTTGAGCATAATGGGAGTGTTATAAATGATTTTAATGTCATTCTTTTTGCATAAAATTTTCTATGTGTTTTATTTCGATTATTCACTAAAAAGTTTATTTTTGTTCTGTTAAAATTTTATTAGTGGCAGAAAACTTAGTTGTAGCTTGTTTTACCTATAGAAAGACTTGGCATTGAGTTTGTGTGTTTTCTTTGGTTTTCTTTCTGTGTTTCAATGATTGTGTTACTATTAGTTTTACTTGCTGTTATAGTGTTAAATTGTATGATGGTATGCTTATGTATGCCTTGTTTGTTTCGATAGATTACCCGCACTGCGAGGCTTGTTACTACAAGTCTTTAGAGTTTGAAGACCTTCACCAAGGCAAGTCATTTGATCATGTATTTTATTCCCTATGATTTTTATTGCATTAGTTGTTATCCTCCCCACCATGCATGCAAGAAGGTGAATTTGATTTATGTTCTTGAGTAGTATCATGTGGTATGTTGAACCTAAATCCCCTTGTTACCAATGCCCGGGAATGTTGTAATTATTTTGCTATGCTTAGTAGACGGGGTTGGTTGAGTGAATTACATGGGAGTTGTGAGAGTTAACTTGATGACTACAACCCCAAGACTTCAAGATCTTGAGACGGACTTCAATTCACTACTGGGTGGAGGACGGATGGAAGGGCACCCTGGAGTACCCAATGGTTGACCTAGGGATCCATGGAGAAGCGCCATGACATCTTGCGGAAAGCTTCACCTAGGCACAAAGAGTCAGATCGATATGCCTTGACCGGAAGCTTACCCGTGCAGCCGCAAGGAACTATGGGCTTTGGCTTGGTCGACCCTAGGTGTGACTCTGGACGAACGGTGCCAGCAGATGTAGAAGAACGGTAGGAATTGGATGGGCACCGGCAGTGGCCCAGAGGAGCTCTATGGAAGACCATGTTTCGTTCGTCTTGTATTCAAATACCATGCAATGCGAAGACATAAATAAGGGAATGATTCTTGCAGGTAAAGTGCACAAGACTCTGCAGCATGAAAATCTAATCAATTAGTCGTGTCGCCGGTTAGGAACATCTGAGCCTCTGGAAATGGATTTATATGGAACTCTCAACATCAAAATAATTAATTGATGGGTTAGTAATGATCGGGTATGAGACATTGGTTGGTGGAACCATCTCATTAACAACAAATACTTTGTAGTGATTACAAGCAAGTCCTTTTATTGTAGGGAAAATTTTGCTTGTCGCAATAAAACTTAAACTTAGAGCCCCACAGCCAAAAATTTGCATATAGAGATAGCATTTTATTGTTGTTTTCCTCTTTGTGACTTGCCGGCATATTCAAAATGTTGACCTACACGACTGCAACATCTCATGTTGCAGAGATTTATTCTAACCAGGAGTGAGGCTATGATCTACGCTCGGTGATTGCCCTTTGGAGTCGAATGGACTCGCTACCTTCTACGTCTTCCGCAGTAGTTTAGCTCATGAGTTGGCCTTCGGCCAAATTTATTCTCATGTAATAAGGACTCTATATGAGAATCGATGTAATAAATCAGGTGTGGTTGAACTTTGATATTTTCATCAATGTACCGTGTGTGCCAACATTGTATGTTGTGGTAATTGCATGATCTATTACTCAGGTGCAAATGCACGCATATATGATGTACAACGGTGGACCACGACCTTAGCTGTCACTAGTACACGTCTGTGCTATACAAACGGTTTTAAACCCCTTTCCGCGACAGCAGTTGGAACCGTCACCTAGTGAGTGTGGGCGATTAGGGGGTCCTTCCCACACGACCCAGAAACCGTCGGGGATAGGCCCTCCTGGGACCCAAAATGAGTTCGTGTGCGATCGGGTGACCAACGGAAACCCAATCATTTTTGTAGGTATGTACATCCCACACGGTGAACCCCAGAAAACATTTTCGTAGCTATGTACATCCCACACGGTGAATCCCAGAAAAACATTTCCGTAGGTATGTATATCACACAGTCAATCCAAGGAATACGTTTCCGTTCTTATGTACATCCCACACAGTCAATCCAGGGAAAACGTTTCTGTTCGTATGTACATCCCACACAGGTTTATGTATAGGCTCATGTGTGATACATGTAACTATCACACACGCTCTGCCTTGGTTAACCATTTGCTTTTATCAACTACATCACACACGATTTGATGAAGAAAATTGTGTGGCATTGGGCTATCCATCACAATCGTTTTTACTGCTAAAATTGTTTGCAAAGTTCCATGGCCCATTTAGCAGGTTTATTAGTTTACAATTAATAATTCCAGTATTATGCAAATTCATATTTCATATCGAACAGCTATTTGCCAATTTCATATCAGGCACATAGATATATTTTAACATCACAGTTCGATAGCTACCGGAAAACAGCAAAGTACAACATATAGATAGTTCAACTTCATAAGAAACATATTAGAACAATATATTCATTTCCCTAATTGAGATCATCCAGGCTCGCCTTATCCACCTCTGCCTTTAGTTCAATAAGAACCTGTTTTGCATTGGCCAACTGGAAAAGTGCCTCCTCCTTCGCCAACACCATCTTAGCAAAGTCTGATTAAAAAATCTGAGCTCCTTCTCCACCTTCCTCTTTTTATCCCGCATCTTCAAATATTCTTCAGAGCTGATAACACTATCTCTAAGCCTACCTCTGTTCTCTTCCTGATACATGCTCCAGAGCTTTGCTAGGCACATCTTCAAAGACCGTGGCCACTCTTGATCAACCCACTCCAAGTAAGAACACTTCCGTTCATCCTATAATATTTAAAACTAGATCAGTAACAATTGTAGGGAAAATGGGTTCATAGCAACATAGAAAATCACCAATACTTATATTGAAAAACTGAAGAAACAGGTTAATTATGACATATCTTCTCAAAAAGATCAATGTGCAAATGAATTAATTGCTACTAACACAACAACCAAATTCGGAAACATCGGAAGCTATAATTAACTACAACAACGCTACAAGTTCTTACTCATGTACTACAAATAAAAAATTGAACATTTTAAGACGAAGGTAAATATAACTGCAATAGCATAGCGACAGTGTTTGGATGACAGCAAATTGATACTAACAGGTGTGTACATGCACAAATTTAGTAACATAGAACTAATAGCACTAAGGAGTCCACTATGTATGCCAAAACCGGTGTAAAGACAACTGTTGCTACATCTTGCACTAGTGCCCTGCACTGGCGAGCCGATGCAGTGAAAAAAATCAGGGACCCAAACTCCGGCACCTAGTTGCTCCGGCGCCCAATTCATTCGTGGCATAAAGATTTAGTATTTTACTACTTGGCTTCTCGGATGTGTGGACAAGTTGGCTCCACAAACTGCTGAAGCGGTGCCAAATAATTTTCTAATGGCACCGCTGATGAGATGGCAACAATTTAGATACTAGGTACAAACTGTGACACTGTCTTAGGATGTGTTTGGTTGAAGGTGTGGTATGAATGGGTTGGGACCGTGACAGTGTCACATCTAACAAATGATTTGTAACAACGAAAGAGGATCTAACCTTCTCTGCACATACCAGAAACTTTCTCCCACTGTCCACAGATTCAAACGCAACTAGCTTCACGCATGGAGATTGATGGTGACAACGAGCAGAGAGATCTTCAGCCACCCCGCTCCATTCGTAGCAACTGAAGGTCCTAGGGAACTACAAGAGGAAGAAATTACTCAAATCGACCGTCGGGTAAAAGTCCTTCATTCAAAGTCATAGCCCGAGAGAGAGAAGAGAGGCATACCCGGGTGGTGGAGTCGTTGTCGGAGGAGGAACCGCTGGAGAGGTCTTTGAAGATGACCATGGCGACCCCAGCGGTAGGATGCGAGACGGCGAGAGTGAGGAAGCAAGCGAGGAAGCGGATATAGCTTAGGAAGGGAGGAAGGGGGAAATAGGGGAAATGTGACTTGTGGTCGGGGAGAAAAGGGGATGGGGGGAGGGTAGATATTTTGGCGGTAGGCCAAAAATTTCGAAATATGGAGGGAAACTTTGCGCTGTGCTGGCGGACACAATTCACTTTGAACCATAGTGTGTGAGGGAGTCCTGGACTAGGGGGTGTCCGGATAGCCGGACTATCATCATCGGCCGAACTCCAAGACTATGAAGATACAAGATTGAAGACTTCGTCCCGTGTCCGGATGGGACTTTCCTTGGCGTGGAAGGCAAGCTTGGCAATACGGATTTGTAGATCTTCTACCATTGTAACCGACTCTGTGTAACCCTAGCCCTCTCCGGTGTCTATATAAATCGGAGGGTTTTAGTCCATAGGATGAACAACCATTACAACAATCATACCATAGGCTAGCTTCTAGGGTTTAGCCTCTTTGATCTCGTGGTAGATCTACTCTTTTACTACCCATATCATCAATATCAATCAAGCAGGAGTAGGGTTTTACCTCCATCGAGAGGGCCCGAACCTGGGTAAAAACATCGCGTCCCTTGTCTCTTGTTACCATCCGCCTAGACGCACAGTTCGGGACCCCCTACCCGAGATCCACCGGTTTTGACACCGACATTGGTGCTTTCATTGAGAGTTCCTCTGTGTCGTCACCGATAGGCTTGATGGCTCCTTCAATCGTCAACAACCACGCAATCCAGGGTGAGACTTTTCTCCCCGGACAGATCTTCGTGTTGGCGGCTTTGCATGCGGGCCAATTAAGCAGCCATCTGGAGCAGATCGAAGTTTCGCCCCCGGCGTCAGTCAGATTTGAAGCCTAAACTTCACGGTGACATCGCGGAGACTTGATCTTGATGGATTCGAGCCACACCGAGCGCCGCCACGATCCACGATGGGCATGATTTAGCTCTGCCACGGACGGTGCCCTAGAAGCCGCACATGAGTCCGCTCCGACCCTAGTTCGGAGCCAACCACGCAGGTCGAGGACAGGTGGCTGGACACGCCTCAGAGCTGCAATCTCTACGACGATGGAGCGAATCTGACCTTGTCCTCGTAAAGCTCGTGACTCGAGGTGCGGACTCTTCATTGGACTCCAACCTCCTGCGCCCTACCAATCGAATCCGATTGGGCGCCGATCATGGAGTTCACCGCGCGGACATCTTTCGGACTCACCCTTTGGCGACATCCTAAATTCGCTAAAACATCTCTCGTTATCGGAGAGCCTGGCGGACTACGGTCGGGGCGGTTGAGATGCGACGACGAAGAAATTGAAACCCACCCACCACCCACTTTGTAGCCATCGGCGATCTATCTAACCGACATGCTAGACTACGACTCGAAGACATCGGCGGTATGGGCGGCGATGCGGAGGCGACTAAGAACTAGCGCCTACGGGCTTTGGAAGACCACCTCGTCATACGACATATACATGGTGGACATCCCAAAGGATGGGAACGGCGAAGAAGCAGCAGAGGTAGATTCCCCTAAGAAACAGCCCAAGCGCCGACGTCAGCGGCGCCGCTCTAAATCCCGCCACAGCAAGAATGGAGATTCCGGCACCGGAGATAATAACACCCCAGAAAGTGCCGAAGACAACCTCCTCCAGCAAGATTCAGCGCAGGAGGACGGAGAAGCCAGCCCTCACGAGATAGCGGCAGACGAAGAGGTCGAGGATGATAATTACATGCCTCCCTCCGGAGACGAGGCAAGCCTCAACGACGACGAATTTGTCGCGCCCGAGGATCCCGTCGAACAAGAGTGTTTTAAACGCAGGCTTATGGCCACGGCAAACAGCCTAAAGAAAAAGCAGCAACAGCTCAGAGCTGATCAAGACCTGCTGGCCGACAGATGGACCGAAGTCCTCACGGCCGAAGAGGATGAACTTGAACGCCCCTCCAAAAGCTACCCAAAACGCAAGTTGCTCCCCCAATTAGAGGAGGAGGAGTATAAACCCTCATCACCAGCGCACAATACGGCAGACTGACCACCTCATGGACGCGATAGAGAGGCATCTAGGCCCTCCATCAGGACCATACCCCAGCATTGCTCGAAAAGTACGAAGCCACGGGGGAATGCGCCGGACTTGCAAGACATATTGGAGGACAAGGCAAGACAATCAAGATTGATCTACGGATCACGTGGGCGCCCCATGATGCGCGACGACTACCGTCGTGCCGGATACAGCAACTCCGGTTGGGCCGAACACAGTAGACAAAGCTCTCTTGAGCTACGTTGCGATATTGCCCAGTATAGAGGCGCCGCACACCCACTATGCTTCACAGATGAAGTAATGGATCATCAAATCCTGGAAGGGTTTAAACCCGTGAACATTGAATCCTACGATGGCACAACAGACCCCGCGGTTTGGATCGAAGACTATCTCCTTCATATCCATATGGCCCGCGGTGACGATCTCCACGCCATCAAATATCTCCCTCAAGCTTAAAGGACCAGCTCGGCATTGGCTTAACAGCTTGCCGGCAGAGTCAATTGGGTGTTGGGAGGACACGGAAGCCGCATTCCTTGACAACTTCCAGGGCACATATGTGCGACCACCAGACGCCGCTGACCTAAGCCACATAATTCAGCAGCCAGACGAATCGGCCAGACAATTCTGGACACGGTTCCTAACAAAGAAAAATCAAATCGTCGACTGTCCGGATGCAGAGGCCCTCGCAGCCTTCAAACACGACATCCACGACGAGTGGCTGGTCCGGCACCTAGGACAGGAAAAGATGAAATCCATGGCAGCTCTCACATCACTAATGACCCGCTTCTGTGCGGGGGAGGACAGCTGGCTAGCCCGCAATAACAACCTCAGCAAAAATGCTGGCAGTCCGGATACAAAGGACCGCAATGGCAGGTCGCGTCGAAACAAAAACAAACACCACGTTAACGGCGATAACACTGAGGATACAGCAGTCAACGCCGGATTCAGAGGCTCTAAACCCGGTCAGCGGAAGAAGCCATTCAAAAGAACCACTCCGGGTCCATCCAATTTGGACCGAATACTCAACCGCTCTTGCCAGATACATGGCACCCCTGAAAAGCCAGCTAATCACACTAACAGGGATTGTTGGGTATTCAAGCAGCGAGCAAGTTAATTGCGAAAACAACGACAAGGGGCTGCATAGCGATGACGAGGAAGGGACCCGGGCGCCGAACAGTAGAGGACAGAAGGGTTTCCCCCCACAAGTGCGGACGGTAAACATGATATACGCAACCCGTATACCCAAGAGGGAGTGGAAGCGTGCACTTAGGGATGTATATGCGATGGAGCCAGTCGCCTCGAAGTTCAATCCATGGTCCTCTTGCCCGATCACTTTTGATCGAAGGGATCACCCACCAATATCCGCCATGGCGGATTCATTTGCATTGGTCTTAGATCCAATCGTCGATGGATTTCACCTCACGAGTCGATGGGCGGCGGCGGCCTTGAACACGCTTTATCGGGACACAAAGGCGCAAGATGGGCATAGACCCCTCAAGGATTAAACCTACAAAGACGACCTTCAAAGGCGTCATACCAGGTGTAGAGGCCAATTGTACAGGCTCGGTTACACTGGAAGTGGTCTTCGGATCCCCGGATAACTTCCGAAGCAAGGAGTTAATCTTCGATATAGTCCCGTTCCGCATAGCGGCTATCATGCTCTGCTTTCGGACGGACGCGTTCTAAAGTTCAACGCGGTGCCACATTATGCATACCCCAAGCTCAAGATGCCAGGCCCTCGAGGAGTCATCACGGTCAACGAAAACACGGAACACTCCCTCCGAACGGAGGAACATACAGCAGCTCTCATGGCGTAAATCTGAGCAGCCTCTTAAGGCAATTCTCAAGTCCGGCCGTTAAGCGACCGGACATGGCCAAGCGCGCCCGGAGTAACATACAGCAAGACCACCTGGCACATTCCGAGCACGCGTAGCAATGCGGCCCCAACCCCAGCCCTTGCATGATTGCAAGACTAGTCCTTCACGTACATCACTATGCTTTGGAGATACCATGGGCATAGGGGGAGGGGCACGACCACGACAGGCCCAGAGTGCGGCTCAACCACACCAGGGGCTCCCAAGTGTGTCGCTCTTTTTCTTTTTTTCTTTTTCTTACCCACAGGACTCCGTTCACGGAGGCCTGTCCGTCAGCAGAACTGCCAACCCACGATCAACAGCCGGGGAAGGAGAAAGGCTACTGCGAACACTCGGTGGTCTCCATTACGAGCATTAAATCTGTTTAATACACCATTCCGCAGCCTACCCCTGGAGGGGGACATGTTTAATAGTCCAACCCCTTGCTTACCGCACTATTTGTATCGCTCTGCATTCATGGCAGTATTTCTAAATAAACAATGCATCGCTTTTTGCTTATAATTGCATCCCTTTTTTATATATGTTCGTTTATGACAATCTGCATCCGTACACTTTGGTACAGCCGGATACACCAGGGGCTTATGTTCCCCGCATTATGGTGTGATAAGTCTGCACACTTTCGCAAGGGCGGCACCCCGAACTTATAGCATTATATGCATCGGCTCCGAATCATGTCTTGGGTCAATAGTTGGGTTTGCCGGGCTCCCATGTTTTGGTACCTAACATTCCGTTTTATCGGCTAAGGTAGCACTGGGAGAACCACTGCGATTGCGCCCCGGTTGAGCTGGGCGAATGCCTCAGTGGAGAAAGCTAAAACTGACCGTCATGATAAGGCGAGAGTTGGTCGCTGTTCGAGAGGTCTTTTCGAGTCCCTAAAGACTTATGCCGCTTAGAGCGAGGAACCGGCTTTGTCCGCCCAGCGTGATAGCGCCCGAACTCGGTCTTCCGAATACTAGGGGCTTCACGAAATTTAAAATTATAGAATTCTATGGCTAAGTGAGAGTGTTCAAGCATTATAAGTCCGGTTGCCTTGTTCGTCGTGTTGGCGCCTCCTAGATGGACCCAAAATGGGAACAAGAGCGCTCAAGTTTATACGAACACCACAAAGACTCGTGGCATGGGGGCTGAAGCCGACGACTTGCCATCTCTCGATTTTATAAGCGGCCGCATGAAGGTAATATTTTAAATTAATAAGCGTTGCTTAGCGATATGAACAAAGTTTTCAGCGCGAGGATAACACATTGCGAGTCTACTCAAATATTACATCTTTGGAGCACTCATCCGCAATCTTGCGGGCACCCTTCAGGACACTCTTATAGTACATTTCGGGCGTGCGATACTCCTTGCCCGCCGGCGGCGCGTCCGTTAGAAGCTTCTCAGCATCCATCCTGCCCCAGTGCACTTTTGCACGGGCAAGGGCCCGACAGGCACCTTCAATGCAGCGGAGTGCTTGACGACTTCCACCGAGGACACACATCCACCAGCCGCAGACTAAGCCAAGTAGCTCCTGTGCATGGCCTCCTCGGCCACAGCCAAACTATGAGGCCCTTCATGGCCTGTTCGGCTACCTTGTGGAGCTCGACCATTGCTTCATTGGTTGCTAAAGGGCACCGGATGTCCGCCAAAGATATCTTGAGACCGAAGACCTTTCCGTCGAGCTCCCTCCTCGGCCCAATGAGAATCGGCGGCATCGGACTCGCCTGAGGCAGATCTGCAAACACTCCTGGAGAGCTCCGAATTCGGGTAAGTAACAGGTAATTCACATTCACATGCTTGCTTTGCATGAAAAATGCCTTACCCGCCGCTATCTTCTTCACCGCCTCGATCTCCTGGAGGGCCCTATGGGCTTCGGCATTAGCGGCTTTGGCACTCTCAAGAGCCGAGGCAAGCTCGGACTCTCGAGTCCTCGAGTCGCGCTCCAAACTCTTGTGCTTTTCCACAAGAACCTGGAGCTCTTGCTGCACCTCCGCCACCCGTGCCTCCTGCTTCTCTCTCAGCTCGTTCCGCGGCCGCATTACGCTCGGCCGCGGACACGGCCTCCTTAAGGGTCGCCACCTCGTTCGTGGCCCCTGGAGTACCCACGTTATCCTTGTTATTTCTCTTGCAACCAAAATCCTTTTCTGTATGGTACAAATTTAACACGGTGTTACTCACCTTCCCTGTCCTCGAGCTGCTTCTTGGCACGGCTGAGCTCACTCTCGGACCACTCAAGGTTCTGCTTCAAAGCACCGACCTCCGTAGTCAGCGCGGCGGAGGTCAGCAGCGCAGCCTGCAATCCCATATTGACATAATTTTTAGACCTGCTGCGTATATCTTTTTTAGATCCTCAGTCCGGCTTTTCTTTCCGAACACCGAACCGAGCATCAGGGGCTACTGTCTATGCATATTTTAAATTTCTTACCTCAAAGCCCGTTAGAAGGCTGCTGCAGGCTTCGGTCAGCCCGCTCTTGGCGAGCTAAACCTTCTGAATCACTGCACTCATTATAGTCCGGTGTTCTTCCTCGATGGAAGTGCCGTTGAGCGCCTCCAACAAGTTGTCCGGCGCCTCCGGTTGGACGGAGGCCGCCGGTGTCACGGTCTTGCCCTTCTTACGAAGGGGCCGCCTGCCGGACTCCGGAACCACTGCTGGTTCCGGTGCGGAGTCCGGTGCAAAGTCCGGGAGGTTGCCTTGCGGCACCTCCGGAGCCTCCTCCTCCTGATGGGTCCCCTCACGGGATCCCACCTCGGCGTCGTCAGTGTCACGGGGAGTTGAGGCGGTCGGGAGGGAATCCACATCCGACGGTGCCAAGGACCCGCTCGATGAAGCGGGAAGATCGTCCTCGGCCGGACTACAGGTTGTATGCGGCATTAGAAGGACACTACGTGGCACAAAGAGAAACTATAAATCATTCAGGAATCCGGATACTTACGATCTTGCCAGAGGCTTGGCCCTTGAGGGCCACTCCTCGTCGCCGTCGTCGGCGTTGGCGGAGCAGTCCGGAGGAAGGGTCCTTCCCTTCTTGGACCCTTTGGCCTCCCTTGTTGGGGAAGCCTTCCTCTTCTTCTCTCCCCCCTCTTGGGGAGAGGCCTCTTTATCCTCCTCGTCTTCGGGGGAGGAGTCCGCCTCGGAGCCATCAGACGACGAGTCCAATACCACCTGGCGCCGGGAACTTCTTCGGGTTCCCGTGGCCTTCTTCTTGGCCTTCTTCTCCGGCACCACGTAAAGTGCCGGGACTAGCAGCCCCGTTAAACGGGTATCCGCTGGGTCTTCGGGGAGGGGAGCCGGACAGTTAACCTGTCCGGACGTCCTCTGCCAGTCCTGTTAAAGGTATTGGGAGTTTTAGAGCCCACATAGAGTCAAACTATGAAAGAAATGAATATCCCATAAAGGATAACATAGCTTACCGCGCCGGCCGGGCGCTGCGTGCTGAATCCGCGATCTTCAGTTGTGGATGCGGGGGCTTCTCCGCCCTTGAACATCACCCTCCAGGCCGCTTCGTACGTTGTGTCGAAGAGCCCGCTAAGGGTCCGGTGCTGTGCCGGATCAAACTCCCACAAATTGAAGGCCCGTTGTTGGCGGGGAGAATCCGCGGACGAGCATGACACGGATCACGTTGACAAGCTTAAGCTTCTTGTTCACGAGTGCAGAGCAGATCGAGTCCGGTCGGCTCCTCGAACTGCCCCATAGCAAGCCCTTCTCTTTCCGTGAGGTGAGCTGCATGGGGTACCAGATCTGAACTTCGGGGCTGCTGCCCATTTAGGGTCACGCTGCTCGGTGATGTAGAACCACCCGATTGCCACCCTTTGATGGTTTCCACGGCGCCCTCGAGCCAAGTGGCGTTGGGCATTTTGCCCACCATGGCGCCTCCGACTCTGCTTGGCTGCCCTTCACAACCTTCGCTTGACATTGAAGGTCTTTAGCCACAAGCGAAGTGGGGCTGGATGCTGAGGAAGGCCTCGCATACGACGATAAACGCCGAGATGTTGAGGATGAAGTTTGGCGCCGGATCGTGGAAGTCCAGCCGTAGTAGTACATGAGCCCCGGACGAAGGGATGAAGTGGGAAGCCCAGTCCGCGGAGGAAGTGGGAAGAAATCGACCCTCTCATGGGGCCAGGGGTGGGATGAGCTGCCCCTCGTCGGGCAGCCGATCTGTGATGTCGCTGGACAAGTATCCGCGCTGCGCAGTTTTTCGATGTGCCCTCCGTAATGGAGGAGGCCATCCACTGCCTCCGCTCGAACATGGCTGGAGAAGGTTGAGGCGAGGTGTGCGGACTTGGGCGCTGGAGCTCGAGTGCGCGGAGATGGATAGGCAAAGGAGGAAGAAGGCGTAGGTAAAAAGGGTGGATCCTTATCCCCTTATATATGGGCGGACGAAGACTATGCGTCCCCACCGGCCTGGTAAAACTAGCCTATCTCCCAAGCGCCACAATCAATGGCGCGGTTGGGTTACCCACGTCCATATTGATGGGAATCCCGGAATAAGGGGAACACGATCTCTGCTTCGACAAGACGTGCCAAGGAAACCGCTTCGCTAAACGCACTGAGGTGGTATAGTAAAAACGATTCAAGTAAAGGCTTGGCAGTGGTGTGACGTCACGCCACAAAATACGTCAGCAGATTGAGCTTGTGTACATGTTATTCTCTCTACGGTAGTATGTGGAATTTATTTTGCGAGCGGACACTATCCTGGTGTTCACAATCTTCTATGAATTATTTCGGAGGAGGAACCCGCCTTGCAATGCCGAACAATATGCGCGCCGGACTCATCATCATTGAAGCCTGGTTCAGGGGCTACTGAGGGAGTCCTGGACTAGGGGGTGTCCGGATAGCTGGACTATCATCATCGGCCGGACTCCAAGACTATGAATATACAAGATTGAAGACTTCGTCCCGTGTCCGGATGGGACTTTCCTTGGCGTGGAAGGCAAGCTTGGCAATATGGATATGTAGATCTCCTACCATTGTAACCGACTCTGTGTAACCCTAGCCCTCTCCGGTGTCTATATAAACCGGAGGGTTTTAGTCCGTAGGACGAACAACCATTACAACAATCATACCATAGGCTAGCTTCTAGGGTTTAGCCTCTTTGATCTCGTGGTAGATCTACTCTTGTACTACCCATATCATCAATATCAATCAAGCAGGAGTAGGGTTTTACCTCCATCGAGAGGGCCCGAACCTGGGTAAAAACATCGCGTCCCTTGTCTCCTGTTACCATCCACCTAGACGCACAGTTCGGGACCCCCTACCCAAGATCCGCCAGTTTTGACACCGACAGTGTGCATCGCAAACGATTCTTCTGTTTAACGCGCATGGGATGAGTTTGAAAATTTAAATTTTGGTGGAAATTTCCCCGCGTACGCCATTGCATAATTTAACATCGCTTGCTAATTTGGGCACACAGAAGAGCATACAACACATAGACCAGACTTACTATATCGAGCAATTTTAGTAATTAAACAGAGACAATTCACCTAAACATTGCTCTAACAAAAGACCAGCATTAAAAACAAAGCCTAAGTATGAATAATTTTGACAAATCTGCTGCCGCGCCGGGCTATGCATCGCCGGTGTGAGATGAGATATAGATGACTTGTCCTGGCGACATGCCTCCGTTGGTGGATTACGCGTCCCCCCTGTTGAAGTCGACCACGTCCTCATCCTTGTCCTCGGCTCCGCCCTCAAGGTTGTAGTACTCGTAGTAGTGGCTACGCCAAAGCTCGCGTTGGTACTCCACCGCCAATTCCTCGACGGACAGACTCTTCTCTTCCTCGACCTGGGCCACGCGCAACTCCTCCTCCCGGCGCTCCTTGATCTCCGCCTCCTCCTACATCTCCAGCTCCCGCTCGACGACCTCGTGAGGAAGCAGGTGCTCCATGGCCACCGCCGCCTTTTCGGACGTGGGTTTCATACTGGATTTTGAGGTGGCCTGGAATATCTTGGCATGGATGGCCTCGACCCGGGCTAGGGCGACATCAACGACACGAACGGCAGCTCGAACGCTCTCGGCGTTTGCAACCATCGTCGCAGCAGCAGCTGCAGCCGTCTCGGCTGCTGCAGCTACCCTGTCGGCTGCCGCAGACGCCCTCTCGGTGGAAGCGGCCGCGCTCAATGCGGATGCGGCGGCACTCTCGGCGTAGGCGGCCGCACTCTCGGCACAGGCGGCGGAGCTCGGGGGGGGGGGGGATGCGGCCATTGTACGGGCCTTCACGAAGCGTTTCCATGGCGTCATCTTTTCAAGAAGGGGGTGCGGGAATGGGGTCGGGATTTGTGGATTTGGGGGTTGCCAACACTGGAGCAGACGAGCTGGCGAAGCTTAAGGAGGAAGACTTAAATAGACATGGATTTTTTTCATCGCAAACGATTCCTACAAAACAATTGTGTGTGATGTTGTAGATATTTTTTATTAGCTGTGAAAGATGAATTTGGAGTAAAGTGGCAACGGATGGTGTTTTAAAATGTACGAGAAAATTTGTAGTACTAATACAATTGTCATGTCAAATTTTGCAAAATTTCAGGGGTCATTTGACATTTGAAGACATTTAAGTGATTTTCTAGCCATTTAATGACCGTAATTTAAAATTTGAATTACATGTACATGCAGCAGCTGACCAAATACTTGTGTGCGATTTAATTCCATGTGCATTAAATTGGAAGGAATTTTCAAACATATTGGTCTAACGGCTATGACACAATTAAGCATGGAGTGCCATAGCATTTAAATTACAAAAAAGTTAAAAACATGAAACCTTGCTTGAGGTTATGTCATACCACCAAGGTGATGTGTGATACGTCTCCAATGTATCTATAATTTATGAAGCATTCATGCTATGTTATTATCTGTTTTGAATGATTACGGGCTTTATTATACACTTTTATATTACTTTTGGGACTAACCTATTAACCGGAGGCCCAGCCCATATTGTTGTTTTATTGCCTGTTTCGGTATTTCGAAGAAAAGGAATATCAAACGGAGTCCAAACGAAATGAAACCTTCGGGAGCGTGATTTTTGGAAAGGATATGATCTGGGAGACTTGGAGTACAAGCCAGGGAAGGTTCGAGGAGGCCAGGAGATAGGAGGGCGCGCCCACCCCCTAGGCACGCCCCCCGTCTCATGGGCCCCTCGTGGCTCCCCCGATCGACTTCTTTCGCCTATATATCCCATATACCCTAAAACCATCGAAGCAGAAGATAGATCGGGAGTTCCGCCGCCGCAAGCCTCTGTAGCCACCAAATACCTCTCGGGAGCCCGTTCCGGCACCCTGCTGGAGGGGGGATCCCTCACCGGTGGCCATCTTCATCATCCCGTCGCTCTCCATGACGAGGAGGGAGTAGTTCACCCTCGGGGCTAAGGGTATGTACCAGTAGCTATGTGTTTGATCTCTCTCTCTCTCTCTCTCTCGTGTTCTCTCTATGGCACGATCTTGATGTATCGCGAGCTTTGCTATTATAGTTGGATCTTATGATGTTTCTCCCCCTCTACTCTCCTGTAATGGATTGAGTTTTCCCTTTGAAGTTATCTTGTCGGATTGAGTCTTTAAGGATTTGAGAACACTTGATGTATGTCTTGACGTGCTTATCTGTGGTGACAATGGGATATTCACGTGATCCACTTGATGTAAGTTTTGGTGATCAACTTGCGGGTTCCGCCCATGAACCTATGCATAGGGGTTGGCACGTTTTCGTCTTGACTCTCCGGTAGAAACTTTGGGGCACTCTTTGAAGTACTTTGTGTTGGTTGAATAGATGAATCTGAGATTGTGTGATGCATATCGTATAATCATGCCCACGGATACTTGAGGTGACAATGGAGTATCTAGGTGACATTAGGGTTTTGGTTGATTTGTGTCTTAAGGTGTTATTCTAGTACGAACTCTTGAATAGATTGATCCGAAAGAATAGCTTTGAGGTGGTTTCGTACCCTACCATAATCTCTTCGTTTGTTCTCCGCTATTAGTGGCTTTGGAGTGACTCTTTGTTGCATGTTGAGGGATTGTTATATTATCTATCTATGTTATTATTGTTGAGAGAACTTGCACTAGTGAAAGTATGAACCCTATGCCTTGTTTCCTACCATTGCAATACCGTTTACGCTCATTTTTATCATTAGTTACCTTGCTGTTTTTATATTTTCAGATTACAAATACCCATATCTACCATCCATATTGCACTTGTATCACCATCTCTTCGCCAAACTAGTGCACCTATACAATTTACCATTGTATTGGGTGTGTTGGGGACACAAGAGACTCTTTGTTATTTGGTTGCAGGGTTGCTTGAGAGAGACCATCTTCATCCTACGCCTCCCACGGATTGATAAACCTTAGGTCATCCACTTGAGGGAAATTTGCTACTGTCCTACAAACCTGTGCACTTGCAGGCCCAACAACGTCTACAAGAAGAAGGTTGTGTAGACATCATTGTGGTACAAAAAATTGCCTTTTTGATGAAAGTTTGGACACACACCCCTCAGAAACCGAAGCAACTCACTAGACGGCTCGTGGTTCCGAGAGGGAACAATGCATGTTTGCTGACGAACGACACATAGCTTCCTCTTACGGCCTTCAAAATATTTCTACGTGTAATGTGCACTGATACTAACTGCCATGTGAAAATTTGGAAAATTTCAGGGGTCATTTGACCTTTTAAAGAGATTTAAGTGATTTCCTAGCCATTTAATGACCGTAATTCAAATTTGAACTAGATGTACATGCAACGGCTAACCATAACAGTTTGAAAAATCATATTTGTGTACTTGTGTGCGAGTTAATTCCATGTACAGTAAAGTAGAAGGAATTTTTGAACATATTGATCTCACGGCACGGACACATGCATGTACATGCATGGAGTGCCATGGCATTGTCATTCCAAAAAATTAAAAAATGATCAGAAAAACATGAAACCTTGCTTGATGTAATGTCATGCCACAAAGATGATGTGGTACAAAAATTGGATTGCTTGACGAAAGTTTGGAAACACACCCCTCACAAACTGGAGCAACTCACTAGAAGGCTCGTGGTTCCGAGAGGGAACAATGCATGTTTAATGACGAACGGCGGATAGCTTCCTCTTACGGCCTTTAAAAATTTTCTACGTGTAATGTGCACTGATACTAACAGTCATGTGAAAATTTGGAAAATTTCAGGGGTCGTTTGACCTTTTAAAGATATTTAAGTGATTTCCTAGCCATTTAATGACCGTATGTAATTCAAATTTGAACTAGATGTACATGCAATGGCTAACCATAACGGTTTGAAAAAGCATATTTGTGTACTTGTGTGCGAGTTAATTCCATGTGAACTAAATTAGAAGGAATTTTCAAACATATTGGTCTCACAACATGGACACATGCATGTACATGCATGGAGTGCCATGGCATTGTTATTCCAAAAAATTAAAAAATGATCAGAAAAAACATGAAACCTTGCTTGATGTAATGTCATGCCACCAGGATGATGTGGTACAAAAATTGGCTTGCTTGACAAAAGTTTGGACACACACCCCTCACAAACCGGAGCAACTCACTAGAAAGCTCGTGGTTCCGAGAGGGAACAATGCAGGTTTGATGACGAAAGGCGTATAGCTTCCTCTTACGGCCTTCAAACTATTTCTACGTGTAATGTGCACTGATAGTAATTGTCATGTGAAAATTAGAAAATTTTAGGGGTCATTTGACCTTTTAAAGATATTTAAGTGATTTCCTAGTCATTTAATGACCGTACATAATTCAAATTTGAACTAGATGTACATGCAACGGCTAACCATAACGGTTTGAAAAGTCATATTTGTGTACTTGTGTGCGAGTTAATTCCATGTGCAGTAAAGTAGAAGGAATTTTCAAACATATTGGTCTCACGGCATGGACACATGCATGGAGTGCCATGGCATTGTTATTCCAAGAAAATAAAAAATGATCAGAAAAACATGAAACCTTGCTTGATGTAATGTCATGCCACCAAGATGATGTGGTACAAAAATTGGCTTGCTTGACGAAAGTTTGAATATACGCCCCTCACAAATCGGAGCAACTCACTAGAAGGCTCATGGTTCCGAGAGGGAACAATGCATGTTTGATGACGAGCAGTAAATAGCTTCCTCTTACGGCCTGCAAAAATTTTCTACGTGTAATGTGCACTGATACTAACTGTCATGTGAAAATTTAGAAAATTTCAGGGGTCATTTGACCTTTTGAAGATATTTAAGTGATTTCCTAGCCATTTAATGACCGTAATTCAAATTTGAACTAGATTTACATGCAATGGCTAACCATAACGGTTTTAAAAATCATATTTGTGTGCTTGTGTGCGAGTTAATTCCATGTGCAGTAAAGTAGAAGGAATTTTCAAACATATTGGTCTCACGGCATGGACACATGTACATGCATGGAGTGCCATGGCATTTTTATTCCAAAAAATTTAAAAAATGGTCAGAAAAACATAAACTTTGCTTGATGTAATGTCATGACACCAAGATGATGTGGTATAAAAATTGGCTTGCTTGACGAAAGTTTGGACACACACCCCTCACAAACCGGAGCAACTCACTAGAAGGCTCGAACGGCAGATAGCTTCCTCATACGGCCTTCAAAAATTTCTACGTGTAATGTGCACTAATACTAACTGTCATGTGAAAATTTGGAAAACTTCAGGGGTCATTTGACCTTTTGAAGACATTTAAGTGATTTCCTAGCCATTTAATGACCGTAATATAAATTTGAACTAGATGTACATGCAATGGCTAACCATAACGGTTTGAAAAATCATATTTGTGTACTTGTGTGCGAGTTGATTTCATGTGCAGTAAAGTAGAAAGAATTTTCAAACATATTGGTATCACGGCATGGACACATGTACATGCATGGAGTGCCATGGCATTTTTATTCCAAAAAATTAAAAAATGATCAGAAGAACATGAAACCTTGCTTGATGTAATGTCATGCCACCAAGATGATGTGGTACAAAAATTGGCTTGCTTGACAAAGGACACACACCCCTCACAAACCGGAGCAACTCACTAGAAGGCTCGTGGTTACGAGAGGAAACAATGCATGTTTGATGACGAGCGGCAGATAGCTTCCTCTTACGGCCTTCAAAAATTTTCTATGTGTAATGTGCACCGATACTAACTATCATCTGAAAAATTGGAAAACTTGAGGGGTCATTTGACCTTTTGAAGACATTTAAGTGATTTCCTAGCCATTTAATGACTGTAATTCAAATTTGAACTAGATGTACATGCAAGGGCTAACCATAACGGTTTGAAAAATCATATTTGTGTACTTGTTTGCGAGTTAATTCCATGTGCAGTAAAGTAGAAGGAATTTTCAAACATATTGGTCTCACGGCATGGACACATGCATGTACATGCATGGAGTGCCATGGCATTTTTTATTCCAAATTTTTTTAAAAATGATCAGAAATACATGAAACCTTGCTTGATGTAATTTCATGCCACCAAGATGATGTGGTACAAAAATTGGCTTGCTTGACGAAAGTTTGGACACACACCCCTCAAAAACCGGAGCAACTCACTAGAAGGCTCGTGGTTCCGAGAGGGAACAATGCATGTTTGATGACGAACGGCACATAGCTTCCTCTTACGGCCTTCAAATTTTTTTTACGTGTAATGTGCACTGATACTAACTGTCATGTGAAAATTTGGAAAATTTCATTGGTCATTTGACCTTTTGAAGACATTTATGTGATTTCCTAGCCATTTAATGACCGTAATTCAGATTTGAAGTAGATGTAAATGCAACGGCTGACCATAACGGTTTAAAAATCATATTTGTGTACTTGTGCGCAAGTTTAAAAATCATCAGACGATGTAAATATCTAGTGTTCAAAAAAGAAAATCTAAATCTGGCAAGATAACCGGCCCCACACGATTAGCACTCTATTTCGCTCCTCGAGTTTGGGAAGGTGGGTGGCGGCCTTTATTAATCAGACACTGTTCTGCATTGGGAATCATCAGCTATCATGTTCACACACGGATTTTGCTGTAGGAATCATGTGTAATTCACACTACAGTACTCGTAAATTCTGGCGACCGGCGCGTGTATTGTTCCCGACGATCTAGATTTCGGCCGCCAGTAAATACTACCTTGCTCACGTCGTCCCTCCTGCATTCTCATCTAGATACTCCCCTTGCTCGCCCTCTATCTCTCTATCTCTCTATCTCAAATCTCTGCCATGGCACCGCAGGTCTGCCCACGCATCGACGAGGAGTTGCCACCCCCCGAGGAGGCTCACTCGAAGAGTAGCGATGAGGACACCTACGCTCCGCCGGACGAGGTTGCGTCAGGCCCCCCAACTTTGGATTGGTTTTGGGGCCAGTATGATCTTTGTCTTTGGAAGTCGCTGCCGCTAGCTGAGATAGCCAGGCAAGTGGCTTTCAAGAAGGAGATGGCGAAGGAGGATGCCAGGTACCAGGCGGCCTGTGAAGCCCGTGATGTCGCCTGGAAAAAGGAGGCGGCGGAGCTTTGGGGGCGAGCGCGTCGTCGTGCGAAGGAGGTGTACGAAGACGGGTACTTTGCGAGGAAGGCTAGAGGCTCTAGGTGCCTCGTCACTGCATGGAGCTGGGCCGATAAGCTCCAGCGTGCCACTGGCGAGGAGCTCCGGTGGGCGCCCAACGAAATGGCAAGATCGTTCGCGCGCGTCTGCCTGCAAGAGGCAGATCGGCACGTCAAGCACTGCGAGGCGGAGGAGGCGGAGTACTGCCTCCACTCTGGGAAGACGCCATGCACTAGGGAGATGCTGGCGAGGGGCTGCCGGAATACTGGCCCTAAGAGGGATTATTAGTTTTAGTATTGTTCGTTTTCGATTTTATGCATTTTACCTAGTAGTTAAGTATCATCACGTATATGTGATGATATTATATATATTCTGTGATGAACTAATGAACAATTAATATTATATATATTATGAATTCCATTTTCTATCTATTTTTGTATACTAATTTCAATCTATTTGTTATCATCCACATATACAGAATGGAAAGCATATAAACACATACTGAAACAGAATATATAAGAACGGAAAACAGAGTACACACATTGAAACAAAGTAATAAACAGAGCAATAGTATGATTGTTTTGAATACATAGCCATCCACATCGAAACAAATCAACAAAATAAAACGCGTCCATGAGACCATGACCAGCAGCCCTTGCCTACGGTAGCTCTTGGCTCTGCCTGAACTCATGCGGGCATTCGTCCAAGCGGTCGACACGCTCGCGGTACATCTGGAGCGCGATCTCGAGCTCCAAGTTGGCTATTTCATCGGAGATCACCACCTCGAGGATGCGACGGCCATGTTCCTCTACTACGCCCAGGTGGATACCTGGGCCAAGGAGGCGGTCGAGCCTACCGACCAGCATGTTGCATCGAGTGGACCGCGGACAAGGCGAATGGCATGACCCATGCGAACGGCACGGCGGGCGTCTGGTGCAAGTACGGCACGGCCGACCTCTTGTGCAAGTACGGCGCAGAGGGCATGTGCCCACTCCTGGCGAGGAATGGGGGTACTGATGGGACGTGTACCCAGCTGCGACACCCTGCCGACAGTAGACAAGCGCCGATGGATCCACTCTTGCTGTGCGGCACGCTGCGCCTCTCGTTCTGCGGCGCTCCAACGCTCTCGCCATGCAGCGAGCCGCAGCCTATCGGCGCGGACGCGCCTAGCTTGCTCTGCGGCGCACCATAGATCATGTTGTGCGGCGAGCTGCAACCTCTTGGCGCTGACATGCCTATCTTGATCCGCGGCGCTGAAGCGCCATGCGCCAAAGGTCTGCTCAACCCTGGCGATGATGCGCATCACGGCATCGTCCATCGCGTTGCCGTGGAGCGCCACGGCCTCGACGGGCTGTGGCGCCTTCTGGTTTTCCTCGGCGACGAGGTTGATGGCAGAGGTGGCGCTTTGGTGCGTTGGCATGCTTGGAAAAGGTGGATGTGCTACAGGCTGTGCTTGTTGCCTCTGTGCGTCGCGTCATGCCTAGGTTTATGTGCAATATCGCTGGGTGGTGGGAAACAGGTGAGGAAATGGCGGGAAACAGTGGCGTGTTCATAGAACACCATCAATTAATGGAAACTTACCATATAAAGGAACATCGAGCTAGCACAAGAAGTAGATAATGATGAGATGAACACGAACCACAGTAGAGAACCCGTCGGTGATGAATTCATCAATCACAAACGGTTGTACACTAGCAAGCGTTTGCCCACAACACCGGCTTATTCCATCACAAACAGGTCAGATGGATCAACTATATGCCACGTATACACATTGTCAAAAAGTAATGCGGTAGACCTTCTTTAACATATGTTAAAAAATAAAATAAAAATAAAAAACAAGGACCTCAAGGTTAAATTAGCCGAGGGAATGGGTCATTTTGGTCATTTGACCAATATGACCCATCCTATCAGTTAATTTAACATCAACACAACCTCCCATGCAGTCACCCATCCCATGGCTGATCCAGCCTGAGCACACTTAACTTGAGAGTTCTCTTAGATGAGTACTGGTGGAACAGCTAGTCCTTGCTGATATAGGATGCCTCTTTGCATCCTTATGGCGTATCTGGATGACTGCCCGTCCCCCAATGGCCAATACATGTTGTGTAGACAGAGCAGATCACATACGTCTCATTAGAAGCAATCGTCTGAGTTATTATCGGTCTTTGCTTACGTTTCTGATAACAGACCTGTTTGCCACGTGTCACACACATCTTGTTATATTGAACCATTTCTGTTCTCTTGTCTCAACGCAAACAGTTCATCCGAGTGAACCGCATGCCGTGTATCGCACACACCTTGATCTGCCTGGCCGTTTCTTTTGTGTTGCCTAATCACAAACAGTTCATCCTAGTGAATGGTATGTTGTGTATTGTACACGCCTTCATCTGGCTGCCCATTTCTTTTGTTCCACCTCATCGCAAACAGTTAATTGAACTGGACCGTATGCCCTGCGTCACACACGCAACTAAAATCTGATCCGTGTTTTATGCATCCATCATCGCAAACATTTTGGACATTTTTGACGGTTCTTTGACACCACCGTTTGCGACTATTGCATCGCACACAGTTTCTCGAAGGATCTCTGATCGTAGTGTCGCGTTAGCAGCATTTTGTAGTAGTGTATACAAGGAAACTAGTAGGTGGGCCCAATACACAAATATGCACAACACATATACTCAACAGCCCCCCCACACACACAGTCGAAGCGGCACCATTGCTGACGCAAAGACTGGACCGGAACTCCTCAAATGATGTCGTAGGCAAGCCCTTGGTCATGATATCTGCAAATTGTTGGGAAGTAGGAATGTGTAGAACATGCATATGGCCAAGAGCCACCTGTTCCCGAACAAAATGAATGTCTAACTCAATATGCTTGGTCCGACGATGATGAACTGGGTTGGCGGAGAGGTAGACCGCTGAGATGTTGTCGCAGTAGACCACCATAGCATGGTCGACAGGACAAGATAGCTCCGAAAGTAGCTGGCGAAGCCACGAACACTCAGCGACGACGTTGGCCACAGCGCGATACTCAACCTCAGTACTGGAGCGAGAGACCGTAGGCTGCTGCTTGGATGACCACGAGATGAGCGAGGGTCCAAGGAAGACACAGTAGCCCGAGGTGGAGCGACGAGTGTTGGGGTAGCCCGCCCAGTTGGCATCAGAGTAGGCGGTGAGGACGGTGTTGGTCGAGGCACGAAGCATGACGCCGATGTCGGCGTTCTAGGAACGGGGGTCCCAGACTTTCCTGCCTGCAGCCTGCAGCGTGGCTCAAGCAGAGGCCCAGTACGGCATCTACCCAAGCTCAAGACCGTCGCGAGGGGCCAAACCTCGCGGGGCGGATGGCGCAAGGCTTCCTCAGGGACGGCCTCACCAGGCAGGCTCGCGAGGAGGCGGAGAGATCAAGGAAGGTGTCGGTGTACTAAAGTAGGGGTACCTTAGTACCCCGAACTTGTGCACGGGCAGTCGCAGCGTCCCGCGGCAAGGCTTGCCGGGTGTCCGCCAAGACCCTCCGTCACTCCTATTTTACTGCCATTCAAGAACAAAGTGTTAGCTGAGAAGACAAAGCCCCGGCAAGAGAAGCTTGCCGGGAAGGACGAGACCCCGGCAAGAGGAGCTTGCCGGGAAGGCCAACCAAGGCATTGCAAGAGACTTGCCGCGATGCACCGCACGCCCCGGCAAGACCCGACGAGCGGCAGGCTTGCGGGTGCGACAAGACAGAGACCGCGGCAAGGCGCTTGCCGCGGCGGAGCCACCACTCTGCGCTCACGCTCCAGCACATCCAACGATGTGTCGCCACAGGATCGCTCCTGGTGCACGTGGCGGGTGGCTGTGCAGCCTAGCAGTGAGAGGTGGCAAGTGAAGGTGACTAGGAGGCCATCGTGGTGATCGGTGGCGCCCCTAACGGTCGTTTCCTGCACTGTTGGAGCGACCGGACGGGCATTAAATGCCCTTGTCCCCTGCCGTCAGAGTTAGGTAGGGGACACTATTGATAGTAGTTGTACCAACCGCGTTTTACCTTTTTACCCTCTCTCTGCGTTGCCACTGCCGCTGACCCTTTAGACTATAAAAGGAGGCCCGTGCGCACGAGAGGAGGTTGGGTTGATTCGGTTCGGCTCGACTCATTCGAGACTGCAGACACCCACGCCTCAAGCAAGAACAAATAAAACACAAAGCAGCAGTTGGAGTTTTATCTCTCCGGAGAGCTCCGAAGCTGGGTAAAATCTCCCCCGGGCGCCCGACCTCGATCTGCTCTTCGTGCCGCCCTCCGCTCCTCGCCGACCGAAGGGGCCCCGCCCCATAGGTGCTCGTTCTCCTCCCACGACATCTTTGGCGCGCTGTAGGGGCGCCGAGGTGGTGCGAACCTGATCCGTCTCGCGCGACGCTACATCAACATCTTCATCGACATGCCACCAAGAAGAAGACTTCGAGGTGGCCACTCCGTCGCGACTATCCTACCGCCACCGGAGCAAACGGGCGGTGGGGTGGACGCCGGCGGAGGAGCGGGCGCCGGCGGTGGGACTCACGTCGTTACCAGGTCCAAGGACAAGGCCCCGCAAGCTTCAGCGTCTGTACATCCACCGCACCCCTCCCAGGAGGGGCAAGATCGACAATGCCACGGTGCTCCTAGCACCGTGCTCGTGTTGGAACAAGGCCAAGCCGGCGGGTCGCGGGACGCTCAAGGCCAACATGCACGCCAACACGCTGGCACGAGCGCGGTACGGTCGCCTAGGCGAGATGCTGCTCCTTCTAACACTGTTAGAAGTTTGAGCATATCCCGCACCTCGCGTCATTCGCCACCGCCGCCGAAGACCCCAGATGAAGCGCTGGCCCGAGCCCAGTTGCTTCTAGATTACCCTCCAGCGCCAGACAAAATCGACGACTGGAGGATGACCATTCAGAGCCTCGTCGGCTTCGCCAACACCGACAAGCCCCGGCAACCGAGCACATCGAAGCCCCGGCAAGACGCTCAGGCGCAAGCCGACGCCGACAAGACCGCCGGGGGTGCCACCACCATGCACTCCCCGCCCCGAAGGCCAAGATCGCCGACTCGCCGGGCCAACCTCGACACCGACTCCACTGCATCGTCGGACCCGCGAGCTCGCCGCGATCAACGCCAAGTTCTCCAAGAACGACGACATGAAGACGCTCGCACTCGCATCAAGCGTCGCAGAGAGGTGCGACGTCGGTCTGACCAGCGCGCTGGGCCCACTGTTGACATGCATGCGCCAGGGGAACCAGGCGACTTGCCGTACGCGGTAGGTTGCCCTGCGTTCACCCGTGAGCTGCGGCAAGTCCGAGGGCCCAAAGACCAAGAATTCAAGCCGACGCACTCCAAGAAGTACGATGGCAGGATACATCCGTCAGAGTTCCTCAGCGTCTACACCATCGCGGTGCAGGCTGCCGGGGGGCGCGATGAGAAGATCCTCGCCAACTACTTCTCGCTGGTGCTCAAGCCCAACGTCAGATCTTGGCTCATGCACTTGCCGGACAACTCCATTTCTTCGTGGGCGGACCTATGCCATCAGTTTGTCGGCGCATTCACAGGCGGCCACAAGCCCCATGGCCAGGAAAGCGATCTTCATTTGCTTGCCCAGAAGGAAGGAGAATCCCTGCACAAGTACATACAAAGGTTCAGCCAGGTGCAGCGCAACATCCCAGATGTCCACCCTGCCGCGGTTATCGCTGCGTTCCATCGAACGCGCGAATCGCAGGATGAGGGAGGAGATGGCGATGTACAAATTAGAGATGTCACGAGCTATATGCTCGCCGACAAGTGTGCATCTTTCAAGAGGGGAGGAAACTCCCCGGAGAGAATGTAGGAGCAGAAGGATCTGACAGTGAGGTTACCCCTCCGGCAAAGAGGAACCGGAGGCGGAATAACAGAAAGAGAAAGGCTAAGGATGTGCTAGTTGTTGAGCAGTCCGGCAACGGAGGCGGCTCCGACAAGGCCAAAGCTGGCGACTCCGGTAAGGCTGTGGTGGCCGCCGACAAGCAAGACGGCTTCGGCAAGCAGTACTGCAAGATCCATCGCACCAAGGGCCATGACCTCCAAGCATGCAAGAAGGTTGAGCAGATGGCAGAACTACAGAAAGCTGAATATGAGCGTCGCGACAAGGAGAAGGCCCGGGAAGGTGGCGGAGGATCCGGCAAGAAGCTTCCCACCCGGGGACGGCGCCGCGGCAAGGCCAAGCATCGGCAAGGAGATAGACCTCCCCCTGGCCGCAACAAAGACGAAGAAGAAGATGAGGATGATGAGATGGATGAGGATGAGACCGACGACCAAGAGTTTCAGAAGGCAACGGAGGTTTTGTGCATTGACGGCGGTGCTTCTCTACACACCTCGCACCGTCAACTCAAACAGAGGGTGCGGGAGGTGAATGCAGCAGAACCATCGGTCGAATCGCGCAAGCCCTGAAGTGGTCCAAGACGCCCATCGTCTTTGATGTTGAGGATCACCCTGATCGCATCACCGCGGTCGGGTGCTTGCCGATGTTGGTTTCGCCAACCATCCGCAACCTCAAGGTCACAAAGATGTTGGTTGACGGCAGGGCCGGCCTAAATCTGATCTCTTCCGCGGTGCTCAACAAGCTCCAGATCCCCGACAGCGAGCTCGAAGAAACCGGTACCTTTCAAGGAATCAACCCGGGAAGGAGCAAGCCGAAGGGGAAGATCACACTGCCAGTGACGTTTGGCAGCGAGCTGAATTTCAGGACAGAGAGAGTCACATTTGACGTTGCTGATTTCCCGTTGCCCTACAATGGGATACTCGGCCGTCCAGCGCTTGCCAAGTTCATGGCAGCCTCTCATTATGCTTACAATGTGCTCAAGATGCCTAGTCCGATAAGTGTCATCTCTGTCCAAGGCAACAAGAGGGATGCACTTATCTGTACCGACAAGATCTACCAGGAAGCAGTAGCCGCAACACAGCGCGAACCACTTGCCGCTGAAGCTCCCAGGGGGAAGAAGAAGAAGACCAAGTCCGGCAAGAGTAGCTCTGATGCCCACTCGGGCAAGCGCACCTCTTCGGAGTGCTGCGCTACCGTCGAGGACGCACCATCGAGCTCCACCGGCAAGTGCAAGAAGGCGAAGACAGCTGCACCAGAGACCAAGAAAGTGGCCGCCAAGGAGGATGACACTGGTGGAACCTTCACCATCAGTGCCACGCTTGACCCTAAATAGGAAAGCACGCTCGTTGCTTTCTGCGAGCGAATGTTGATGTGTTTGCATGGCAACCATCTGACATCCCCGGTGGAGGACGGCACTGGTGGAACCTTCACCATCAGTGCCACGCTTGACCCTAAATAGGAAAGCGCGCTCGTTGCTTTCCTGCGGGCGAATGTCGATGTGTTTGCATGGCAACCATCTGACATCCCCGGTGTTCCCAGGAAAGTAATTGAGCACCACCTTGCCGTCTGCCCTCACGCGTGGCCCGTCAAGCAGAGAGTCAGGAAACAAGCAATGGAGCGTCAAGAGTTCATTGCAGAGGAGATCAAGAAGTTGGAAGCAGCAGGCCTTGTTCGAGGAGTACTCCATCCAACGTGGTTAGCCAATCCAGTAGTCGTGCGCAAGGCGAACGGGAAGTGGAGGCTTTGTATTGACTTCACAGATGTTAATAAAGCTTGTCCAAAAGATCCATTTCCCTTGCCGCGCATTGACCAGATTGTCGACTCCACGGCGGGATGTGATTTGCTTTCATTCCTTGATGCATACTCAGGATATCATCAGATCTTCATGGCAGAAGAGGATGAAGAGAAAACTGCATTCATTACTCCATGTGGCACGTACTGTTTTGTACGGATGCCCTTCGGACTAAAGAATGCTGGTTCAACATTTGCAAGAGTAGTCAGCCATGCTTTTGAGCCACAGTTGCACAGAAATGTAGAAGCTTACATGGATGACATAGTGGTCAAGAGCAAGGACAAAGAGACTCTGATCCAAGATTTGGACGAGACTTTTGCAAATCTGCGCAAGGTCAATCTCAAGTTGAATCCCGAGAAGTGCGTGTTTGGAGTCCCTTCCCGCAAGCTTCTCGGGTTCTTTGTGTCCCAGAGGGGGATTGAAGCCAATCCCGACAAGATCAAGGCCATCGAGCGGATTGAAGCCCCGAAGCGCATCAAGGATGTGCGAAGGCTTGCCGGCTGCGTTGCTGCTCTCAGTAGGTTCATCTCTAAGTCTGCTGAGCGCGCCCTGCCGTTTTTCAAAATTTTGAAAAAGGCAGGTCCAATGAAATGGACTCCAGAAGCGGAGGCCGCGCTACAAGACTTGAAGAGATACCTATCCTCCACTCCAGTACTTGTCACACCTAAGCCACAAGAGGAGTTGCTGCTGTATCTAGCGGCAACCAATCAAGTGGCTAGTGCTGCGTTAGTAGTGGAGAGGAAGGCAGATGATGAGCCAGCAGCCGCGGCAAGCAAATCCAGCGACAAGCAGGGGGCTTCCCCGACAAGCTCTGGTCCCGACAAGGATAAATCTGTGCAGCCACAAGAAGAGAAAGTTGGTTACTGGCGACTACTTTCCGGCAGAGCTCCCCGAAGCCGCCGCCAAGAAGGTCCCCAGGATCAACACAGAAAGTGCTGAGGAGCAGTCTGCTCCGACAAGCCCTAGGGTTTGTTTCGTTGAAGCAGACGCTCCCGACAAGCTGTGTCCAGACACGCTTGCCGGGGAACATCACGCTCTGGCAGGATCCCAGATTCTTGCCGTAGAAGCGGATGTTCCCGCAGCAGTATTTGCGCCTTTAGTCCTCGTTATCGGAGCTTGATAACGATGTGGACTTGGTGTCATTCAAAGAAGCACAGCCTTGCCGGAACACAGAAGACAGAAAAGCTAAGTTGTCAAAGCTTGAGCACAATCAGTTTTTAAATTTTTAAGTTATATTCCTTGAACGACCGTGCCTTGTATGGAAAACCTGTGAGCGGAGGAACCGACTCGTGGCTAAGTTGTTGTAACGCCCTCGATGCGGCTATATCTCCCACGTGTCGAAGCACGACTTAGAGGCATAACCGCATTGAAAGCAATGTCGCAAGTGAGGTAATCTTCACACAACCCAAGTAATACATAAGGGAAAAAGATACATAGTTGGCTTACAATCGCCACTTCACACAATTACATGAATAAAGCATTACATCATCCAGATACAATCAAGGTCCGACTACGGAACCAAAATAAAAGAAGAACCCCAAATCGATAAAGGTCCACGATCGACCCCAACTGGGCTCCACTCTTGATCAACTAGAACGAAACAACACAAAGGGCAAAATCTTCATCGAGCTCCTCCTTGAGCTTGGTTGCGCACACCTTTCGGTAACATATGCACCGCAAACTGGTTTTGAAGTATCCGTGAGCCACGAGGACTCAACAATCCCATTTCCATGGGTATCAAGACTAGCAAAGCTTAATGGGAAAGGAAGGGGTAAAGTGGTGAGGTTGCAGCAGCGACTAAGCAATGTATGGTGGCTAACCAACGCAAATAAGAGCAAGAAGAGAACAAGCGGAACGGTCGTGAAGCTAGCAATGATCAAGAGGTGATCCTGAACACCTACTTACGTCAAGCATAACACAGAAACCGTGTTCACTTCCCGGACTCCGCCGAGAAGAGACCATCACGGCTACACACTCGGTTGATGCGTTTTAATTCGGATCAAGTGTCAAGTTGTCTACAACCGACATTAACAAATTCCCATCGCCACATAACCGCGGGCACGGCTCTCGAAAGTTTATACCTGCAGGGTGTCCCAACTTAGCCCATGACAAGCTCTCGCGATCATCGAAGGAATAGACCTTCACCCAGAAGACCCGATCAGTCTCGGAATCCGGTACATCAAGACATTTCGACAATGGTAAAACAAGACCAGCAAAGCCGCCCGATCGCCGACAATCCCGATAGGAGCTGCACATATCTCGTTCTCGTGGCAACACCGGATAAGCGAAGCGACAGAACCGACGTAACCCAAGTTGCTAAGGGATGGTCCCAAGACGGTGCTCTAGTTTGGACCAACGCTAGACAAGCAACGCCCGGGGCTATAAAAGATGACCCTCGAGAGAGCGACTCCCAAGGGAAAAGTAGGTGGTGGTGAGGCAAATGGTAAAAGGCAATGTTGGGCCTTGCTGGACAAGTTTTTATTCAAAGCGAACTGTCAAGGGGGTCCCATAAATCACCCGACCGCGTAAGGGACGCAAAATCTGGGAACATAACACCGGTATGACGGAAACTAGGGCGGCAAGAGTGGAACAAAACACCAGGCATAAGGCCGAGCCTTCCACCCTTTACCAAGTATATAGATGCATTAATAATATCAGAGATATTGTGATATCCCAACCAAAATCCTGTCCACCATGGAGAAATCTTCAACTTCACCTGCAACTAGCAACGCTATAAGAGGGGCTTAGCAAAAGCGGTAACATAGCCAAACAACGGTTTGCATAGGAAAGGTGTCAAAGGATTAGAGGTTCATGGCAATATGGGATGGCTGGACAAACAGGTAATAGGTAGCGCAACATAGCGAAAGAACGAGGCAACTAGCATAGCAATGATAGTAGTGAGATCCAGGGTAGCGGTCATCTTGCCTGAAATCCCGCAAGGAAGAAGAACGAGTCCATGAAGAAGATGAAACCACGAAGACGAACCACACGCAGATTTAACGATCCTCACGATCGCAACGAAACGGGAACTATCGAGAAGAAGCACACAACAAAGGTAAACACACCACACATGAACATGACATGATGCACAACAAGCATGATGCATGACCAAGCTACATGAAGCTACTCATGGCAGGAGATGATGCAAACAAGAACAACACATCAAGGCAAGTTTAAATGAGGCCGGAAACAACATATAACAATTCCGGTAAGTCCTCATATGCATATTTCGAAATTGGTCCAGAACTGAATAAACCTTATGTTCAAGTTGTTAAACAGCAAGTTAAAATGCACCATGATGATCTACACGAAATTCTAGTCAAGTTACATATAAAGTTCATTAGATTTGGAGCTACGGTCTAGAAGATATGAGCAAAACAAGTTAAACATGGCATTGATGCAAAATGCACCCAAACATCAAGCAAACACACCAAAACAAGGATGCAACATGATAATATGAAGCTACATGCAAAACAAGCAAGTTTCATATAGAGCACACTCAAAACGGAGCAACGGTTCAACACCCACACACTATACAAGTCATAGCAACAATCTGTCCAAAACAGCAACTAGGCATCTTACAAGCATCAAAACAATATGCTACAGCACCCCAACATAATAACAAAAGACATGGGCATGAAGTACACGTAAAGCATAACAAAACATGAACACTGAGCTATCTCCAGAAATCACTAGAACATGCTCAAAAAGACATGGAGATATTGCAAGTAATAACAATTTCAGACTTTAGTAGAAATAACATCAGGTTGCAATGTTTAGAGCTATCAAACAACATGTTACAGGAAGCTATCATGGCAAACAAAGGCATGGCATGAAACTACTAATAGCATATATCAAAAGACCCTTACTGACCATGAGCCAAAAAGGCATAGAAAATATAATGGCACCCATGTAAACATGGCAAGTTTTATTACAGATTTAAACATGGCAGGAACAACGATTAGTAGGCATGTTCGTGAGCTCGAACCAATCACTACAGAGAACCACATAGCATGGCAAGGCAACCAACAGTAAGAAGGCATGATTATGAAGCTAAGAATGGCAAGAGCAAGGTCATAGCGTACACGGATCAACTACAACGACCCCGTGAAAATTGAATCTCATGCAAACAATCTGTCAGGAAACATTTTCAAGCAAATTTGGAGCAAGAAATGAACATGTTCCAGCAGGCTATAATTGCAACTAAGGGCAAGAATGGATAGAGAATGACATGTATATCAAAACATGTTTATAGAGCATCTCCAGATTATGCATGGATTGATTAATAGAAGCATGTTAACATGGCAACAAATTATAACAGAATCTGCCAGGAAAACAGCAACAGCAACTACCCTACTTTACAAGCTTGATACACTCAGCACACAACTCACAAAAATATATGGTCAACACCTCTGGAAAGATGGCATGGCATATTTCAACATTCATGTAGAGCTCATACTCATAGGATGCACACATAAATCATGGCAAAAATGACAAAAGAGCTCGAGCTGATAAGATTCTGGAACTAACGATCTGAAGCCTTATTCCAACAGCATTTCGGGCATTAAGATGAGCTCAAAAGTAAATGATGCAATGGAAAGAAATGATGTACTCGTCGATACGATCAATTTGACATATTATACGCACGAAACGGAGCTACGGATGTAGAGATGTGATGCGATGAAAATGCATGAAAATAACAGAAATCTGGGACTTAGTAGATATTTGAAAAAAAAATGGACGGGCGCAGTTTAACTAGAAGGTGCTCGGGTGGGATTTAGGGGCTGCTCACCTCGCGGGCTTCGGCCCAGGAAGGAGGAGGAGGCAGGCCGGGGCTGAGGCGCGCCTGGGCCTGGAGATGGGCCAATGGGAGGGCGCGCCCACGGCCGGTCAGCCGGCGAGCAGATCGGGCTCCTCCCGACGGCCATGGCCAGCGGGCGACGGAGCTCAGCGGAGGTGTCGGAGAAGAGCAGGGCGACCGGGAGGGCTGGTCTGGCAGCTGCCAGCCGGATCTGCCGGGAGCAGCCGGCGGCGGAGCTGGCGAAGCGGGCGACGCGGGCGACGCGGCGATGGGCGGCGCGTGAGGTTGCCGGGCGAGGCCGAAGGCGAGGCGGCGGCGCTGGGGACGCCATGACTCGGCAGGCGCGGGCGGAGCGGGCCGCCGGGTGAGGCGCGAGGCGCGGGCGGCGAAGCGGCACCGCGGCGGCGGGCGTGACGCCGGCGAGGCGCGCGCGAAGCGAGGCGCGGCGGCGGGCGGCGGCGGCGGGCGGTTGGACGGGATGGGCCCGCTGGCTCGATCCGGCTGCTGGGCGGCGGGCGGCGTGTGGTGGCCGGGGCCACGTGGCGGCGCGGGAGTGGACGCGGACGGCGGCGGAGATGCGTCCGGCGCGGACGGACATGTCCGCGCGCGCAGAGGAGATCTAGGGTTTCGGGGGGAAAAACATCCGCGAAAATGGAGGGGGAGGACTAATTTATAGGCAGAGGGAGCTAGGAGAGTCCAAATGAGGAGCGGTTTTCGGCTACGCGATCGTGATCGAACGACCGAGAGCATGGAGGGGAGTTTGCTGGGCTTTGGGCCACTTTGGAAGGGGTGTTGGGCTGCAAACAAAAGAGGGCTTTGCGGTTACCCGGTTAACCGTTGGAGTGCCAAACGACCTCCAAATGGCACGAAACTTGACAGCGGTTCACGGTGCTATACCAAGGCCGCTTGGCAAACCTCGGGCCATTCCGAGAAAGTTTAACACCCGCACACAACAGGAGAGAAGAAGGGGACGCCGGAGGGCATAGGAGCGCCGGATTGCAAAACGGACAACGGAGAAAAGGCTCGGATGCATGAGACGAACACGTATGCAAAATGAAATGCACATGATGACATGATAAAATGCAAATGATGACATGGCAAAGAGCAACACGCAAGCACATGACATGGCAACGACGGCGAATAACTGACGGACACTTGGCGCAACGGATCCGGGGTGTTACAACACTCCACCACTACGAGAGGATCTCGTCCCGAGATCTAGGATGGCACCGGAGGGAAAACGGAAGAGGAAGATAAGAGGTAAAACTAAGTTGCTTCTTCGACAACGAGTGAAACCATGAACCTTGAGAGGTTGAGCAAAATGAATGAAAGAAAACAACGAAGATGAACAAAGTTGAAAAAACACTCCGTTAGAAAAGAGGAACATGGGATACGACGAGAACCAAGAGATTTAGTGATAAGATAGATGTTGAAACCACTCCGGTTAAAACTAGATAGAGAAGGAGTAAGAATGATATAATTTGGGCAGCACTCCGACTGAAAGAAGGAAAACTTGATAAGATGAAAAGCACTTGAAGAGATGACACAACACTCCAGTTAAATGGATAAGAATGAAAAAAAAACACGATGCTCACAATTCAAGATGATGAGTGAAAAGAGCAACCTCACAATGCCTCCGGAAGAAAGAATAGAAGATAGACCATTGGAATAAAAGAATGGAGCAGAATATGCCAACTTCTTCCACAAATGAGCTTGGAAAGCACCCTTCCAAGAAGGTTAAAACGGAGTTGTTGGGGAAAAACCAACAACAAAATGAATAAGCTTGTAGTGGGCTTGTGGAAAACATCTCAAAACTATGAGGTGACAACCGGCCACAAATGGAAACAAATGATTGGATTGATATCAACAAGGAGACGAGAAACTTATTTCACCGGGAGGACAAATGAAGAACTTGGGTCATTTATAAGCACCATAAATAGCAACAATCCTTAGGGAAGCTTTAGGTGAAATATAACCCAAGATAACTCCAATGAAGAGACTGATGGATTTAAAATACCTCATTCTTGACAACATGTGAATCGTGGAACATGAACTCAAATTATCAAGAATGACATAATACCACCTCCAAAATATGGTAAAAAGAATTGCACTCCGGATTACCATATGAAGAAAGCTTGAGCTCCTTATGAAAGAATCTCGATGAAAACTTTGAGAAGGGAAATAAATCCTTGATGAACCATCATCTTGAGCCTCCATCAAGAACTCGGAAATAAAAGGATGATGAAAAGAAAGAGAAGTTGAAAACACAAGGTGTACCTTGCAATGATTCAGATGGATCTCCGTGATAATTAGAGCTTGGAACTCCGGGAAAAAGAGAAGATGAAACAAATGAAACCGAGAATATTAAGGGCCTCCGAAATAAAGAATTAATCACTTGGATGAACAAGAATAAGAATTATGTTATGCTTATCCTTCACCAGTTAAATTGATGACCCACAATGGATTTGGCATACCACTTATTCCCGTAGAAAGGATTAAAAGAGATATATCGAAACTTGAGAAGGTCTTCAACGAACCACCGGTAGGATTGGAACAACAAATGAATTGATATGATGAACAAGGAAGAGAGATCTTGAAAGAACCACCGTAAGAATCGAAAATGAACGTAGCAAAACCACAATTCACCAGGAAGAATTGGAGAAAAGGAAAACGAAGATACTTGAAGGGATTTAGATACATGAGAACGAAGAGACCATGAACTGATTAGAGGATATTTGAACGATTCACCGATAAGATTTGAAGAACGATAGCTACACGCTGAGAATGAAGAATTATGACATGATGGACTCCGGATGACAAACTGAGAAAACTCTTGAATATCTCCTGATGGGTGAAAAAGATTCTCACAATCGAAAACAATTATGAGAGGATGCATGAAGCTAGAACCATGAAGAATTATTGAGGCACACCGGAAGAATCAAAAGCGAAGAGGTTGAGCCAACTATGAAAAGAATTTGAAAGATCTTGGAGAAAAGCATTTGACTGATGATAATTCATTCTTACGTCAAACTTGGAGAAGAATTTAGGATAGCTCTGGGAAAATAGAAGAGTCAGGTAAGATCCTAGGAAAAGACCTGTGGGTTAGGGCCCACTCAAAAGAAAACACCGTTGGAAATGATTTAAAAGAGATGTTGCACCGGTTGAATTAAATGACTTGAATGAGATACCAATCTCGAAAGAGCTTGAATGAATGCAGAGTGGAAACACGAATCTTCAAGATATCTTGAGCACTCCGGAATAACAAATAGCGAGAAGTAGAATGATAATAAGGTGGACCGGTATGAGAAGACATTAGAAACGAGGAAAGGAAATATGATGAATATCGAAAGCTTGAATAGGATCCACCGGAGAAGAAACAACAATGAAGGATGATGAACTTGAAGCTGTTGAGCATCTTCATGGGAAATCACCGGATAAGAACATTGATTGAAAAGAATGAAGAGACTTCACATGAATAAATGGATACTTGATTAAGAAATCTGTGTCCTTGAAGAAAAAGGGTGGGTGGGCGGGAAAAACAAAGGCAACTTGGGACGGTTGAAACAAACACCGTTGAGAAGAAAAGATAATTGGTCTTGCTGATGTTGAAGTGATCGGATCCACTTGAAGAGAAACACGCCGGTTGAAAAGGATTGACATGACAATCTCGATAGTCGAGAAGGATTGGTATTCACATCGGAGTATGAGAACACCATTTAGGAAAGGTATGGATTCAACATTTGACTTCGAAGCAACTCGAATACCACAAATAAAACAAAACAAAGGACTGGCTTGCAGAATGAGCCGGAACAAACATATGATAGAGATTTCGTCCGAAGTTTTCGTGGTGGGGCCTACACGGCTCAATCAGACAACACCATCATGTACAAGGCAAAGGCACATGACATCTGAAGCGCCCCCAGTCGGCATAGCCAAGGACTCTTTAAGACACAACGAGACCATGTAAAACCAACCGTGAATAGGCGGACCACTAGACGTCGAACCCCAATTTCATATCATACATCCATCGGAAAGATATCCTAAGAGCTACTTGAATTCCCACCTATAAAACTCCCAAACTTTACGGTTATGCAATCGGTGTTGGGGATACAGGGAGCAATATATCTCACACAAACTAACAATCCCTACATCCAATTGTATCCATCCGTCAACACATAACCAAGAAACCTTCGAAATCGTCTACCTCAACCTTCAAAAGCATCCGTTATACGAGTCATGGCAATACTCCCGTACTCACCTCAAGATTGGGTTAGCGGGTTATCTCACCAACAACTGCATAAAAGAGATTTTCGATGTCGGCGTACTAAACTCGGTATTCGAATCGCAACGATAAAATTATGACGACAACACCTCGGAGCTCAACTCCCCGGGACACTGCCACAACCCCTAAATGTCAGGAGGCAACCAAGACAATGTTGTCATCATAAAACCATCGGGACGATTCTAAGATACCCGCGTGATCCTAAAATTTTTTTAGTGAAATTTAAGAAGAGAATAGTCAAAACTCTACGTCAGGATACCTCACCAGAAGGTCAAAGGGACTGGGGAGTAAAAAAGAATTCCTACTCTCCGATATATAATTCCTAAATGACTCAAAACATTTTTCTAGACACAACTCGGCCACTAAAAACGATCAAGCAGTGGGGCTCCTAAGGTCGGGGAAGGCTCTGATTACCAACTTGTAACGCCCTCAATGCGGCTATATCTCCCACGTGTCGAAGCACGACTTAGAGGCATAACCGCATTGAAAGCAATGTCGCAAGTGAGGTAATCTTCACACAACCCAAGTAATACATAAGGGAAAAAGATACATAGTTGGCTTACAATCGCCACTTCACACAATTACATGAATAAAGCATTACATCATCCAGATACAATCAAGGTCCGACTACGGAACCAAAATAAAAGAAGAACCCCAAATGCGACAAAGGTCCACGATCGACCCCAACTGGGCTCCACTACTGATCAACTAGAACGAAACAACACAAAGGGCAAAATCTTCATCGAGCTCCTCCTTGAGCTTGGTTGCGCCACCGCTTTCGGTAACATATGCACCGCAAACTGGTTTTGAAGTATCCGTGAGCCACGAGGACTCAGCAATCCCATTTCCATGGGTATCAAGACTAGCAAAGCTTAATGGGAAAGGAAGGGGTAAAGTGGTGAGGTTGCAAAGAGCGACTAAGCAATGTATGGTGGCTAACCAACGCAAATAAGAGCGAGAAGAGAACAAGCGGAACGGTCGTGAAGCTAGCAATGATCAAGAGGTGATCCCGAACACCTACTTACGCCAAGCATAACACGTAAACCGTGTTCACTTCCGGACTCCGCCGAGAAGAGACCATCACGGCTACACACTCGGTTGATGCGTTTTAATTCGGATCAAGTGTCAAGTTGTCTACAACCGACATTAACAAATTCCCATCTGCCACATAACCGCGGGCACGGCTCTCGAAAGTTTATACCTGCAGGGTGTCCCAACTTAGCCCATGACAAGCTCTCGCGATCATCGAAGGAATAGACCTTCACCCAGAAGACCCGATCAGTCTCGGAATCCGGTACATCAAGACATTTCGACAATGGTAAAACAAGACCAGCAAAGCCGCCCGATGCGCCGACAATCCCGATAGGAGCTGCACATATCTCGTTCTCGTGGCAACACCGGATAAGCGAAGCGTCTGAGAACCGACGTAACCCAAGTTGCCAAGGGATGGTCCCGACGGTGCTCTAGTTTGGACCAACGCTTAGACAAGCAATCGCCCGGGGCTATAAAAGATGACCTCGAGAAAGCGACTCCCAAGGGAAAAGTAGGTGGTGGTGAGGCAAATGGTAAAAGGCAATGTTGGGCCTTCTTTGGACAAGTTTTATTCAAAGCGAACTGTCAAGGGGGTCCCATAAATCACCCGACCGCGTAAGGGACGCAAAATCCGGGAACATAACACCGGTATGACGGAAACTAGGGCGGCAAGAGTGGAACAAAACACCAGGCATAAGGCCGAGCCTTCCACCCTTTACCAAGTATATAGATGCATTAATAATATAAGAGATATTGTGATATCCCAACCAAAATCCTGTCCACCATGGAGAAATCTTCAACTTCACCTGCAACTAGCAACGCTATAAGAGGGGCTGAGAAAAAGCGGTAACATAGCCAAACAACGGTTTGCATAGGAAAGGTGTCAAAGGATTAGAGGTTCATGGCAATATGGGATGGCTGGACAAACAGGTAATAGGTAGCGCAACATAGCGAAAGAACGAGGCAACTAGCATAGCAATGATAGTAGTGAGATCCAGGGTAGCGGTCATCTTGCCTGAAATCCCGCAAGGAAGAAGAACGAGTCCATGAAGAAGATGAAACCACGAAGACGAACCACACGCAGACGAAACGATCCTCACGATCGCAACGAAACGGGAACTATCGAGAAGAAGCACACAACAAAGGTAAACACACCACACATGAACATGACATGATGCACAACAAGCATGATGCATGACCAAGCTACATGAAGCTACTCATGGCAGGAGATGATGCAAACAAGAACAACACATCAAGGCAAGTTTAAATGAGGCCGGAAACAACATATAACAATTCCGGTAAGTCCTCATATGCATATTTCGAAATTGGTCCAGAACTGAATAAACCTTATGTTCAAGTTGTTAAACAGCAAGTTAAAATGCACCATGATGATCTACACGAAATTCTAGTCAAGTTACATATAAAGTTCATTAGATTTGGAGCTACGGTCTAGAAGATATGAGCAAAACAAGTTAAACATGGCATTGATGCAAAATGCACCCAAACATCAAGCAAACACACCAAAACAAGGATGCAACATGATAATATGAAGCTACATGCAAAAACAAGCAAGTTTCATATAGAGCACACTCAAAACGGAGCAACGGTTCAACACCCACACACTATACAAGTCATAGCAACAATCTGCCCAAAACAGCAACTAGGCATCTTACAAGCATCAAAACAATATGCTACAGCACCCCAACATAATAACAAAAGACATGGGCATGAAGTACACGTAAAGAATAACAAAACATGAACACTGAGCTATCTCCAAAAATCACTAGAACATGCTCAAAAAGACATGGCGATATTGCAAGTAATAACAATTTCAGACTTTAGTAGAAATAACATCAGGTTGCAATGTTTAGAGCTATCAAACAACATGTTACAGGAAGCTATCATGGCAAACAAAGGCATGGCATGAAACTACTAATAGCATATATCAAAAGACCCTTACTGACCATGAGCCAAAAAGGCATAGAAAATATAATGGCACCCATGTAAACATGGCAAGTTTTATTACAGATTTAAACATGGCAGGAACAACGATTAGTAGGCATGTTCGTGAGCTCGAACCAATCACTACAGAGCAATACATAGCATGGCAAGGCAACAAACAGTAAGAAGGCATGATTATGAAGCTAAGAATGGCAAGAGCAAGGTCATAGCATACACGGATCAACTACAACGACCCCGTGAAAATTGAATCTCATGCAAACAATCTGTCAGGAAACATTTTCAAGCAACTTTGGAGCAAGAAATGAACATGTTCCAGCAGGCTATAATTGCAACTAAGGGCAAGAATGGATATAGAATGACATGTATATCAAAACATGTTTATAGAGCATCTCCAGATTATGCATGGATTGATTAATAGAAGCATGTTAACATGGCAACAAATTATAACAGAATCTGCCAGGAAAACAGCAACAACAACTACCCTACTTTACAAGCTTGATACACTCAGCACACAACTCACAAAAATATATGGTCAACACCTCTGAAAAGATGGCATGGCATATTTCAACATTCATGTAGAGCTCATACTCATAGGATGCACACATAAATCATGGCAAAAATGACAAAAGAGCTCGAGCTGATAAGATTCTGGAACTAACGATCTGAAGCCTTCTTCCAACAGCATTTCGGGCATCAAGATGAGCACAAAAGCAAATGAAGCAATGGAATGAAATGATGTACTCGTCGATGCGATCAATTTGACATATTATACGCACGAAACGGAGCTACGGATGCAGAGATGTGATGCGATGAAAATGCATGAAAATAACAGAAATCTGGGACTTAGTAGATATTTGAAAAAAAATGGACGGGCGCAGTTTAACTAGAAGGTGCTCGGGTGGGATTTAGGGGCTGCTCACCTCGCGGGCTTCGGCCCAGGAAGGAGGAGGAGGCAGGCCGGGGCTGAGGCGCGCCTGGGCCTGGAGATGGGCCAGCGGGGAGGGCGCGGCCCACCTGGCCGGTCAACGGCAGGCAGATCGGGGCTCCTCCCGATCGGCCATGGCCGCGCCGGCGACGGAGCTCGGCGGAGGTGTCGGAGAAGAGCAGGGGCGACCGGGGAGGGCCGGGTCTGGCCGCGGCCAGGCCGGATCTGGCCGGGAGCCACCGGGCGGCGGAGCTGGCGAGCTGGCGACGCGGCGACGCGGGCGGCGCGGGCGCGGCGGCTGGCTGCCGGGCGAGGCCGAAGAGGAGGCGGCGGCGCTGGGGACGCCATGACCCCGGCAAGCAGGCGGAGCGGGCCGTCATGGGTGAGGCGCGGCGCGGGCGGCGAAGCCATGTGGGCGGCGGGCAGACGTCGCCGGCGAGGGCGCGTGAAGCGAGGCGGCGGCGGGCGAGGACGGCGGCGGCTGAGGATGGGCCCGCGGGTCGATCCGGCCGCTGGCCGGGCGGCGCGTGATGGCCGGGCCACGTGGCGGCGCGGGAGTGGACGCGACGGCGGCGGAGATGCGTCCGGCGCGGACGGACATGTCCGCGCGCGCAGAGGAGATCTAGGGTTTCGGGGGGAAAAACATCCGCGAAAATGGAGGGGGAGGACTAATTTATAGGTAGAGGGAGCTAGGAGAGTCCAAATGAGGAGCGGTTTTCGGCTACGCGATCGTGATCGAACGACCGAGAGCATGGAGGGGAGTTTGCTGGGCTTTGGGCCACTTTGGAAGGGGTGTTGGGCTGCAAACAAAAGAGGGCTTTGCGGTTACCCGGTTAACCGTTGGAGTGCCAAACGACCTCCAAATGGCACGAAACTTGACAGGCGGTCTACCGGTGCTATACCAAGGCCGCTTGGCAAACCTCGGGCCATTCCGAGAAAGTTTAACACCCGCACACAACAGGAGAGAAGAAGGGGACGCCGGAGGGCATAGGAGCGCCGGATTGCAAAACGGACAACGGAGAAAAGGCTCGGATGCATGAGACGAACACGTATGCAAAATGAAATGCACATGATGACATGATAAAATGCAAATGATGACATGGCAAAGAGCAACACGCAAGCACATGACATGGCAACGACGGCGAATAACTAACGGACACTTGGCGCAACGGATCCGGGGTGTTACAGTTGCGCCCTTACTTTGTTTCGAGTCCGCTCAACAATGAAAGCGTGCTGCAACTAGCCCCGACGAGGTTTCTTGCCGGAGGCAACACCGCTAGCAGGTTGCTGATGTTCTGCAATCAGCGCTCGCAGCAAGCGTGTTAGTGCCGGCAAGTTCCCTAAAAGCGTAGGGAACTAACATACAAGGAATGGAACCGAATAAAGGAGATAACATAGCCAGCATTGCCCAGGACAAAGTTATATTAGGAAAGTAACTTGTTACGGCACTGACTAAGTTGTTCTCATAATTAAAATAACAGCGACAAGGAAGGAGAAGAAGGGCGCGCCGGCACCTGGGCCCCGGCAAGCCAGTGTTGCTGGGGGCTGCGAGTACCAAGATTCATCCGCGGCAAGCCAGAGTTGCCGGGGGCTGCGATATCAGATAAGTCTTTCGTCCCTCATCATGCATCCTCTTATGGACTGGGGAATGCGAAACCGCGTTTCTTCCCGAAAACTGCCGTGCCTTGTATGGAAGACCATGCGCGGAGGAACGGCTCGTGGCTAAGTTGCGCCTTACTTTGTTTCGAGTCCGCTCAACAATAAGCGTGCTACAACTAGCCCCGACGAGGTTTTTGCGGAGGCAACACCGCCAAGAAGCTCTTGATGTTCGCAGACTCGGCGCTTCATGCAAGCGTGTTAAGCGCCGCAAGTTCCCTAAAAGCGAGGGTAACAACATACAAGGGACGAGACGGGAGGCGGCAGGGCTGCTGTCGGAGATGAAATGTCTATCCGAAGGATACCAAGGATTAGCTCCTTGACGGGTTCAACCCGCAAGACAAAAACCCGCAAGCATCCCTTTTCATTAAAAAACATCCCACAGATCATACCCATAGAGGATGAAAAACATGAAAGAGAGGATTACAAGTTTTTTAGATGCAGCTAAGGCCCGAAGGCTTACAAATTAAAAAGATAAGATGACCGTAATCCCTTTCCTGTCTCTCTCTTCAAGAGGTAGGTCAAGGAGGCGAAAAGGGCAAAAGGGGCGCCTAGGAGAGCTACGGGTGCCAGAAGACACCAAGATAACATCCCGGGGGCTGTCCGGAGGCTGGACGGTGATGGCGGCGCCGAAGCGGGCTCAAGACGGGCGACAGACGCCAAGACACCGCCGAGGGCACTACGCCTCGACTTGACGGCCTTGTCGCCAGCCCTCTTCCCCTTCCGCAGCCTCCCTACGCCAGCCGCCCAAGGAGACGACCCCGGGGAGTTCAAGGAGCCGGCGACACGGATGATGGGGTCGCCGGTGACGCGCGGAGCGGTGCCCGACACCTAGTCGGGCCCGCCATCCCGCTGCCCGCTACCCTCGTCGTCGCTGTCGCTCTCCTCCTCATCACTCTCGCTCGAGGGGGAGTCTTCGCTGTCGGAGGAGCTGTCCACGCAGCACTTGGCCCGAGTGCCGGAGTCCCAGAAGACCTTGACGGAGAGGTGGTCGCCCTCCATTAACTTAAAATGGAGGGTAAACCCCGCCGTCAGGCTGTGGATACGGGCGAACGTCTTCCACCCACGGTCAAGATACATCACATTAGGGGCTGGGAATACAACGCGGACTCGCGTGCCGCTGATCCCACAGCCCCTCATGTGCAGTCTCAGCATCTCGGGCGGATCCGACTCCATCGCGCTCGCAAACGGAGCCGGAAGCCGGAGGCGGCGACGAGGCGCCCGGCGCAGCTTGACGAAGAACTCGCAAGGGTCGTCCCCTGTGTGGACCGCCGCGGGGAGAGGAACCGCCGGCGGAGGCGGAGATGGTGCGCCGCCACGCCCGCCTCTTCCTCGAGCACCTCGACCTCGCCCTCAACCTCGTCCACGACCTCACCCCTCCCTCTTCCCCTTGTGGCTGGCTCTGCCACCACGGGCGCGGGATAGGGAGTGGCGCGCTGCCTGGCGGCGACCCTCGCCGCCACCGATGAAGGGCCGGGGTTCCCTCCCTCCATGGCAAATGAGAGGAAGGAGAGCAGAAGCTGAAGAAAGGAGGAGATGAGAGAGTGCGGGCTTCTGCGCTCCCCTCTTGCACTTCTTAAAGGAGCGAGGTGGGGGCTCGGCCGCCCCGCTCAACCAATCAAGGCGCGAGAAGAGCAGAGAATCGGGGCCTACCCGCTGCCTCTGCTCGCAACGGCCCAGTTCCCCACTTCCACCGTCCGTGACCCCAAGCGCATGGGAGCCGCGTGGCAGGGATGCAGAGCTGAGGCAACGGATGAGGTGACCTCGCCCCGCCCCGTGATCACGGGGGGTGGACGCCTTGAAAATCACGGACGCCACCCACGTCTCCCACGACGCCGCGATTGACGCGTGCCGTTACGAGAGGACGCGGTGGATACGGAGTGGATCTGGTTTGGACCTGTGCCGCTGCGTGCCGTGCCTGATGCAGGCCTCGCCCAACAGCGCTTCGGCACGTGTATGGCCCAGCACCGGGGCTCTGTCGGTGTACTAAAGTAGGGGTACATTAGTACCCCGAACTTGTGCACGGGCAGTCGCAGCGTCCCGCGGCAAGGCTTGCCGGGTGTCCGCCAAGACCCTCCGTCACTCCTATTTTACTGCCATTCAAGAACAAAGTGTTAGCTGAGAAGACAAAGCCCCGGCAAGAGAAGCATGCCGGGAAGGACGAGACCCCGGCAAGAGGAGCTTGTCGGGAAGGCTAACCAAGGCATTGCAAGAGACTTGCCGCGACGCACCGCGCGCCCTGGCAAGACCCGACGAGCGGCAGGCTTGCGGGTGCGACAAGACAGAGACCGCGGCAAGGCGCTTGCCGCAGCGGAGCCACCACTCTGAGCCCACGCTCCAGCACATCCAACGACGTGTCGCCACAGGATCACTCCTGGTGCACGTGGCGGGTGGCTCTGCAGCCTAGCGGTGCGAGGTGGCAAGTGAAGGTGACTAGGAGGCCATCGTGGCGATCGGTGGCGCCCCTAACGGTCGTTTCCTGCACCTTTGGAGCGACCGGACGGGCATTAAATGCCCTTGTCCCCTGCCGTCAGAGTTAGGTAGGGGACACTATTGATAGTAGTTGTACCAACCCGCGTTTTTACCTTTTTACCCTTCTCTTTGCGTTGCCACCTGTCGGTGACCCCTTTAGACTATAAAAAGGAGGCCCGTGCGCACGTAGAGGAGGTTGGGTTCGGTTCGGTTCGGCTCGACTCATTCGAGACTGCAGCACACCCACGCTCTCAAGCAAGAACAAATAAAAACACAAAGCAGCAGTAGGAGTTTTATCTCTCCGGAGAGCGCCGAAGCTGGGTAAAATCTCCCCCGTGCGCCCGACCTCGATCTGCTCTTCGTGCCGCCCTCCGCTCCCTGCCGGACCAGAAGGGGCCCCCTGCCCCATAGGTGCTCGTTCTCCCTCCCACGACAGAAGGGGTGCCTCACGAGGTGCTCATGACGCAAGCCATGACGATCAAGGCCAGGCTGGCGCCAGGCGGGCGCCAGCCTGCGTAGTGTCCTTGTTTCCTCTTTGGTGCAAAGGGGGCAAGTGTAGGTGCGGAGTACTGAGGCATCAAGCAAAGATTACCATTTCGGTGAAACGAGACCAAGACCAGCAGAGCGGCAGGGCGGAGGTCACCGTGGAGCCCAAGACGGCGTCATCACCAGTGCCTTTGGCAGTCGAAGACCAACTTTAGTCAGGATAACTTGTACTGGTTGTTCCCCTCCAAAATGGCAGTTGTTGGCTCCCTTCCCGCTCAATATTTGGGAAGAGGACCAGGGCCTCTATATATAGGGCTAGTTACCATAGTAGATGGGGGATCATCTCATTCAGAGACGATCGAATCCTTCCCAAGCAGAACACCGCACCAGCCCGAGAACACCTCTCGCGAGGCTGTTCTTCCTCTGTACTGTTCATCATCAGCCCCTGAGGCAATCCACCACACCACAAACTAGAGTAGGGTATTACACCACAACGGTGGCCCGAACTAGTATAAACCTTGTGTCCCTTGTGTTCATCGTGTAGCTTAGATTCACGGCGAGGCGTTGGGACGTGGATTGGTAGGGGGAAGATCTTTGTGCGCACCCCAGAGTTCGAACCTTAAGGGTTTTGCTGGAACCCGATATCCGACATTTGGCGCGCGAGGTATGGGTGCGTCGGAATCTTTCTTCCGCTGTTCCGCATTCAATCGTTCGTCGCATCCATGGCTGACGCTCGCCGAGCTCGCGCCGAGCGTTGGGCTGCTCTCGCCACCCGCATCGCCCAGACGGCTCCCGTCGGTGGGCCTCCCCGTCGTTCTCCGTCACCTGCCGCCAACGCCGCCACCGGACCGGCGGGGAACGAGCTGCAAGCATCATCGCTGCATCCTTCGGTGCGGCGGGAAGGCCGCACCGACACTCCATCGCTGACTCCAGCTGGTTCGTCGTCCCACGCCCGTCGCGCTCCCACAGACGTGCGGGCCGCATTGCTCCTGGCACGTGAGCTCCTGCACTACCGCCCCGTCGATGACCTCTACGAAGAGTGGCTCGCTCGCATCACCAAGCTCGTCAGCACCACAGGGGGCTCTCCTGCGCTGTCCCTCTTGCTGCCTCGCCCTCCGTCCTGTGTGGGTGATGCAGCTCAGGAGGTGCCTCTACCACCTCTTCCCCAAGAAGGTGCCCTAGCTCCAAGGCGCGCGGCCCCTGGATGAGACCCACCGCGTCCAGTGCCCGCGCGACAAGAAAGTCGCTGCCAAGAAATCCCTCGCCCCCAAGAAGGCGCTCGCATGCTCCCTGCGCCAGCACGTCAAGACCCCACGCTGCCCCTGGCAGCGGCGCGCGGGAATCCCCAGGAGCAAGCCCCGCGTCTGCAAAGGGCACCGGTGTCCACCGCAGGCTGCCACGCCTTCACCACCGAGCTACGCAGTGTTGCCTGGTCGGGCAAGTTCAAGCCGGATCTGCCTCCTTGCTACGACAGCACTGCTGACCCCGCGGAGTTCCTGCAGCTCTACGAGCCGGGCATCAAAGCGGCTAACGGAGATGAAAAGGTCATGGTGAATTGGTTTCCCATGGCGCTCAAAGATGGTGCCCGCACCTGGCTCCTGAACCTGCCTCCCGGCACAATCTCCTCTTGGGACGAGATGCGCACCCACTTCATCGCCAACTTCCAGGGCACTCGCGACCGACCTCCTGTCATGGGTGACCTGCGCCGCATCAAGCAGCAACCTAGAGAGACCTTGCAGAAGTACATCTAGCGCTTCAATAGTTCTTGCCTCAAGATTCCCAAGGTGACCGAGGGGAGGCCATCATCTCAGCTTTTTCTGATAGCGTCCGCAACGTCAAGATGAAGGAGGAGCTAGCTATCCACGAGGATCTGTGCATGTCTCTGGAGTTTTTCAACCTGGCGACCAAGTGCGCAAGGGCTGAGGAGGGGCGCCTCTCCCTTCTCGAGCTTCCAGCTGCTGACCCTGAAGAGAAGAAAGCCAAGGCCAAGGACGTGAAGCGCAAAGGAGCAGCTGCGCTTGCAGCAGAACCAAAACACGAAACACGGCAGGGACAAGCCGGAGTCGTCCAAGGGCAGCCGATACTGCGCCTACCATGACCTCCACACCCACAACACCAAAGAATGCCAAGAGCTCAGGGCCGTTCGAGAAGGACGCATCGGTCGACGCCCCGAGCGCAACGACCGGGGCTACAGCCGAAGAGGAGGAAGAGGTGGAGGATGATGGGACGATGATACGTCCATTTTGCATCATGCTTTTATATCGATATTTATCGCATTATGGGCTGTTATTTCACGATATGTCACAACACTTATGGCTATTCTCTCTTATTTTACAAGGTTTACCATGAAGAGGGGGAATGACGACAGTTGGAATTCTGGCTGGAAAAGGAGCAAATATTGGAGACCTATTCTACGCAACTCCAAAAGTCCTGAAACTCCATGGAATATCTTAAAATAAATAAAGAAAAATTGTTGCCAAAGATGAAGGCCATGGGCCCACACCCTGCTCACGAGGGTGGGGGCGCGCCCCTCCCCCTAGGCGCGCCCCCTACCTCGTGGGCCCCCTGGTGGCTCTCTGACGCCCATCTTCTCCTATATGAAGTCTTCGATGAGAAAAAATCATAAGCAACCTTTCGACGAGACTCCGCCACGAGGCGAACCTTGGCGGAACTAATCTAGGGCTCCATGAGCTGTTCGCGGGGACACTTCCCTCCGGGAGGGGGAAATCATCGTCATCATCATCACCAACGATCCTCTCATCGGGAGAGGGCAATATCCATCAACATCTTCACCAACACCATCTCATCTCCAAACCCTAGTTCATCTCTTGTATCCAATTCTTGTCTCCAAGTCCGGGATTGGTGCTAGTAGGTTGCTAGTAGTGTTGATTACTCCTTGTAATTGATGCTAGTTGGTTTACTTGGTGGAATATCATATGTTCAGATCCTTTATGCATATTATTACCCCTCTGATTATGAACATGAATGTGCTTTGTGAGTAGTTACGTTTGTTCCTGAGGACAAGGGAGAAGCCTTGCTACTAGTAGTCATGTGAATTTGGTATTCGTTCGATATTTTGATGAGATGTATGTTGTCTAACCTGTAGTGGTGCTATGTGAACATCGACTACATAACACTTCACCATTATTTGGGCCTAGAGGAAGGCATTGGGAAGTAATAAGTAGATGATGGGTTGCTAGAGTGACAGAAGCTTGAACCCTAGTTTATGTGTTGCTTCGTAATGGGCTGATTTGGATCCATATGTTTCATGCTATGGTTAGGTTTACCTTAATACTTTTGTTGTAGTTGCGGATGCTTGCAATAGAGGTTAATCATAAGTGGGATGCTTGTTCAAGTAAGAACAGCACCAAAGTACCGGTCCACCCACATATCAAATTATCAAAGTACCGAACGCGAATCATATGAGCGTGATGAAACCTAGCTCGACGATATTCCCATGTGTCCTCGGGAGCGCTTTTCCTATTATAAGAGTTTGTTCCGGCTTGTCCTTTGCTACAAAAAGGATTGGGCCACCTTGCTGCACTTTATTTACTTTTGTTACTTGTTGCTTGTTACAATTTATCTTAACACAAAACTATCTGTTATCACTTATTTCAGTACTTGCAGAGAATACCTTGCTGAAAACCGCTTATCATTTCCTTCTGCTCCTCGTTGGGTTCGACACTCTTACTTATCGAAAGGACTACGATAGATCCCCTATACTTGTGGGTCATCAAGACTCTTTTCTGGCGCCGTTGCCGGGGAGTGTAGCGCCTTTAGTAAGTGGAATTTGGTAAGGAAAAATTTATATAGTGTGCTGAAATTTTCTGTCACTTGTTACTATGGAAAGTGAATCTCTGAGGGGCTTGTTCAGGGTATCTTCACCCCGTCCAGTAGAGCAAAGAGTTGCTCCTCAACCTACTGAACCTATTGAAAATGAAACTCCTTTTGAATTTCCTTCGGGTATTATGGAAAAACTGTTGGCTAATACTTTTACAGGAGATGGAACAAAGCATCCCGACGAGCATCTACGCTATGTGGATGATATTTGTGGATTATTCAAGCTTGCAGGTATACCCGATGATGTTGTTAAGAAGAAGGCTTTCCCTTTATCTTTGGAGGGAGACGCATTGACATGGTATAGGCTATGTGATGATACGAGATCATGGAACTATAAAAGAGTGATATTGGAATTTCATCAAAAGTATTACCCTATGAATCTTGTTCATCGTGATCGCAATTATATATATAAGTTTTGGCCTCGCGAAGGAGAAAGCATCGCTCAAGCTTGGGGGAGGCTTAAATCAATGTTATATTCATGCCCCAATCATGAGCTTCCAAGAGAAATAATTATGCAAAGTTTTTATGCTCGGCTTTCTCATAATAATCAAACCATGCCCGATACTTCTTGTGTTGGCTCCTTTATGATGAAGAATATTGAATTCAGATGGAATTTATTGGATAGAATTAAACACAACTCTGAAGATTGGGACCTCGGCGAAGGTAAGGAGTCAGGTATGACACCTAAGTTTGATTGTGTTAAATCTTTTATGGATACCGATATTTTCTGTAAGTTTAGCACTAAATATGGACTTGACTCTGAGATAGTAGCTTCTTTCTGTGAATCTTTTGCTACTTATGTTGATCTCCCCAAGGAGAAGTGGTTTAAATATCATCCTCCCATAGAAGTAAAAGTAGCTGCACCTATTAAAGTTGAAGAAGAGACTATCACTTAGAATGATCCTATTGTTCCCACCTCTTATGTTGAGAAACCACCTTTCCCTGTTAGAGTAAAGGATCATGCTAAAGCTTCAACTGTTGTTCGTAAAAGCAATACTAGAACTTATACACCTCCTGAGCAAGTCAAAGTAGAACCTAATATTGCTATTGTTAAAGATCTCTTGTCTGATAATATTGATGGGCATGTCATTCAATTCTCTGGTGAAATTGCTAGAATTGCTAAACCTTGTGATAGAGATAAACATAGACCTGTGGTAGGCGTGCCTGTTATTTCTGTTAAAATAGGAGATCATTGTTATCATGGCTTATGTGATATGGGTGCTAGTGCTAGTGTTATACCCATTGACTTATATAAAGAAATTATGCATGATATCGCAAACCTGCTGAGTTAGAAGATATTGATGTTACAATTAAACTTGCCAATAGAGATACTATATCTGCAATGGGAATTGTTAGAGATGTTGAAGTCTTGTGTGGAAAAACCAAATATCCCGCTGATTTCCTTGTTCTTGGTTCTCCACAAGATAGCTTTTGTCCCATTATTTTTGGTAGACCCTTCTTGAATACTGTTAATGCTACGATAGACTGCAAAAAGAATGTTGTTACTGTTGGCTTGGATGATATGGTTCATGAGTTTAATTTCTCTAAATTTAGTAAACAACATTGTGAGGAAGAATTGCCTAGTAAGGATGAAATTATTGGTCTTGCTTCTATTGCCGTACCTCCTAGTGATCCTTTAGAACACTATTTTCTAGACCATGAAAATGAGATGTTCATGAATGAAAGAAGGGAAATAGATGAAGTATTTTTTAAATAGGAACCTATTCTGCAACACAATTTTCCTGTTGAAATCCTAGGGGATCCTCCTCCACCCAAGGGTGATCCCGTGCTTGAGCTCAAACCGTCGCCTGATAATCTTAAATATGCTTATCTTGATGAAAAGAAAATATATCCTGTTATTATTAGTGCTAACCTTTCAGAGCATGAAGAAGAAAGATTATTGAAAACTCTGAAGAAGCACCATGCCGCTATTGGATATACTCTTGATGATCTTAAGGGCATTAGTCCCACTCTATGTCAACATAAAATAAATTTGGAAGCGGATGCCAAACCAGTTTGTGATCCTCAATGACGTTTGAATCCTAAAATGAAAGAAGTGGTAAGAAAAGAAATACTCAAGCTTCTGGAGGCAGGTATAATTTATCCCGTTGCTGATAGTCAGTGGGTAAGTCCTGTCCATTGTGTCCCTAAGAAGGAAGGTATTACTGTTGTCCCTAATGATAAAGATGAATTGATCCCGCAAAGAATTATCACAGGTTATAGGATGGTAATTGATTTCCGCAAATTAAATAAAGCTACTAAGAAAGTTCATTACCCCTTACCTTTTATTGATCAAATGCTAGAAAGATTATGCAAACATACACATTATTGCTTTCTAGATGGTTATTCTGGTTTTTCTCAAATACCTGTGTCGGCTAAAGATCAATAAAAGACTACTTTTACATGCCCTTTTGGTACTTTTGCTTATAGACGTATGCCTTTTGGTTTATGTAATGCACCTGCTACCTTTCAAAGATGCATGATGGCTATATTCTCTGATTTTTTGTGAAAAGACTTGTGAGGTTTTCATGGACGACTTTTCTGTCTATGGTTCCTCTTTTGATGATTGCTTGAGCAATCTTGATCGAGTTTTGTAGAGATGTGAAGAAACTAATCTTGTCTTGAATTGCGGAAAGTGCCACTTTATGGTTAATGAAGGTATTGTCTTGGGGCACAAAGTTTCTGAAAGAGGTATTGAAGTTGATAAAGCCAAGGTTGATGCTATTGAAAAGATGCCATATCCCAAGGACATCAAAGGTATAAGAAGTTTCCTTGCTCACGCTGGATTTTATAGGAGGTTCATTAAGGACTTCAAAAATCTCTCGTCCTCTGACTAATTTATTACAAAAAGATGTACAATTTGTCTTTGATGATGATTGTGTAGAAGCATTTGAAATACTTAAGAAAGCATTAGCCTCTGCACCTATTGTTCAGCCACCTGATTGGAATTTACCCTTTAAAATTATGTGTGATGCTAGTGATTATGCTGTAGGTGCTGTTTTAGGGCAAAGAGTTGATAAGAAATTAAATGTTATCCATTATGCTAGTAAGTCTCTAGACAATGCTCAAAGAAATTATGCTACTACTGAAAAGGAACTCTTAGCAGTTGTGTTTGCCTATGATAAATTCAGACCCTATATTGTTGATTCTAAAGTAACTATTCACACCGATCATGCTGCTATTAAATATCTTATGGAAAAGAAAGATGCTAAACCTAGACTTATTAGATGGGTTCTCTTGCTGCAAGAATTTGATTTGCATATTGTTGATAGAAAAGGAGCTGAGAACCCAGTTGTAGACAACTTATCTAGGTTAGAGAATGTTCTTGATGACCCACTACCTATTGATGATAGCTTTCCTGATGAACAATTAAATGTCATAAGCACTTCTCGTAGCACTCCATGGTATTCTGATTATGCTAATTATATTGTTGCTAAATTTATACCACCTAGCTTCACATACCAACAAAAGAAAAAGTTCTTTTATGATTTGAGACATTACTTTTGGGATGATCCACATCTTTATAAAGAAGGAGTAGATGGTGTTATTAGACGTTGTGTACCTGAGCATGAACAGGAACAGATCCTACGCAAGTGTCACTCCGAAGCTTATGGAGGACACCACGCTGGAGATAAAACTGCACATAAGGTATTGCAATCTGGTTTTTATTGGCCTACTCTCTTCAAGGATGCCCGTAAGTTTGTTTTATCTTGTGATGAATGTCAAAGAATTGGTAATATTAGTAGACATCAAGAAATGCCTATGAATTATTCACTTGTTATTGAACCATTTGATGTTTGGGGCTTTGATTATATGGGACCTTTTCCTGCCTCTAATGGATATACACATATTTTAGTTGCTGTTGATTATGTTATTAAGTGGGTAGAAGCTATTCCAACTAGTAGTGTTGATCATAACACTTCTATTAAAATGCTTAAGGAAGTTATTTTTCCGAGGTTTGGAGTCCCTAGATATTTAATGACTGATGGTGGTTCACACTTTATTCATGGTGCTTTCCGTAAAATGCTAGCTAAATATGATGTTAATCATAGAATTGCATCTCCATATCACCCGCAGTCTAGTGGTCAAGTAGAATTGAGTAATAGAGAGCTCAAATTAATTTTGCAAAAGACCGTTAATAGGTCTAGAAAGAATTGGTCCAAGAAACTTGATGATGCGTTATGGGCCTATAGAAGTGCATATAAGAATCCTATGGGTATGTCTCCGTATAAAATGGTTTATGGAAAAGCATGTCACTTACCTCTCGAATTAGAACATAAGGCATATTGGGCTATTAAAGAGCTCAACTATGATTTCAAACTTGCCGGTGAGAAGAGGTTATTTGATATTAGCTCACTTGATGAATGGAGAACCCAAGCTTATGAAAAAGCCAAGCTGTTTAAAGAAAAAGTTAAAAGGTGGCATGATAAAAGGATTCAAAAGCGTGAGTTTAATGTAGGTGACTATGTATTGCTATACAACTCTCGTTTAAGATTTTTTGCAGGAAAACTTCTCTCCAAATGGGAAGGTCCTTACGTTATCGAGGAGGTATATCGTTCCGGTGCCATAAAAATCAACAACTTCGCAGGCACAAACCAAGGTGGTAAACGGTCAAAGAATCAAACATTATATCTCGTAATCCCATAAATGTTGAAACCAATATTATTGAAACCATAACCCGGAGGAATACATAAGGACACTTTCCGTAACGCCTCCAGACTCAAAAGGACTAGGTATGTGGTACGGTAAGTAAACCGATCCCGAAACAATTTTTAAAGCAATATTTCTCCGTTTTGGAATATTTAGAAAAATAGAAAAATAAGTAGCAGTCCGGGGAGTACACGAGGCCTCCACGAGGGTGGAGGGAGCGCCCTACCCCCCTGGGCGCGGCCCCTACCTCGTGAGCACCTCGTGTGCCCTCCGGACTCCGTTTTCTTGCATGATACGTATTTTGGTCGGTAAGATTCATTATATATTCTCCCGAAGGTTTTGACGACCGTATCATGCAAATATCCTCTGTTTTCGTTTCGAATTGTTTCCGTTGCAGATTTGAGGATTCCGGAGACTCGATCATCCTTCTATGAGGGTGAGCCTATGCCATGGAAGGTGGACGACAAGCTTCCATCATCAACAACACCTCCACCACCAACAACAAAGAAGGAGATATAATCACATGGGTATGGGCACTCCCCTTGGCAACTGCCAAGCTTGGGGGAGGTGCCCCGGTATCGTATCACTATCACAACTCCTATCTTTACCGTTTTTCTTAGTTCGATCCTATTAGTAGTATCTTGGTTTAGTAGAATACAATCGACTCCGTGAGCTATATATAATAAAGATTAGTGTTGAGTCAAGGGCTTGATTACTTTGCCATGATCTTGGGTGAATAAAGAAAAGAATAAAAAGAAACAAAGAGTTCATATTGATCTTATTGAGAGTAATGACTTCACATAAAAAGAGTTTGATGATTAAAAGTTGTTGGGAGTTGGCAAATATTGCTTTGGTCATCGTTGATATTAATAGGAAGTAATAAGGAGAGAGAGAGGTTTCACATATAGATATATTATCATTGACATCTTTTATGATTGGGAGCACTCATTAAAATATGGCATGCTAAAGAGTTGATGTTGGACAAGGAAGACAACATAATGAGTTATGTTTTCTTACATCTGAGATAAAGTATGTTGTCATGGTTCCTCTAACATGTGGAGCTTGCCTTTCCCCCTCATGCTAGCCAAATTCTCAGCACCAAGTAGAGATACTACTTGTGCTTCCAAATACCCCTAAACCAGTTTAGCCATGAGAGTCCACCATATCTACCTACGGATTGAGTAAGATCCTTCAAGTAAGTTGTCATCAGTGCAAGCAATAAAAATTGCTCTTTAAATATGCATGACTTATTAGTGCAGAGAAATAAGCTTTGTACGAACTTGTTGTGGACGCAATAAAAGCGACGGACTGCATAATAAAGGTTCACATACAAGGGGCAATATAAAGTGAGGTTCTTTTGCATTAAGATTTTGTGCATCCAACCATAAAAGCGCATGGCAACCTCTGCTTCCCTCTGCGAAGGGCCTATCTTTTATTATTATCCTCTACTTTATGCAAGAGTCACGGTGATCTTCACCTTTCCTTTTTCATTTTATCCTTTGGCAAGCTCAACATGTTGGAAAGAACATGATATATATATATATATCTAATTGGATGTGGGGGAGCATGAATTATTATTGTTGACATTACCCTTGAGGTAAAAGGTTGTGGGGCAAAACTACAAGCCCCTATCTTTCTCTGTGTCCAGTTAAAACTCCGTAACCACAAGTATTGTGTGAGTGTTAGCAATTATGAAGGACTGAATGATAATTGAGTATGTGGACTTGCTTTTAAGCTCTGACATAGACTCTTTCCGATGTTATGATAAATTGCAATTGCTTCAATGACCGAGGGTATAATTTGTTGGTGCTCAATAAGGTTTATGATTCATACTTTGGCTTTGTGAAAAGATCATCACTTGAACATAAGTAATCATATGACAAATCTATATATGTTGCTGTTATGAAAATAATCATGATGCCTTCATGTCCGTATTTTATTTTTATTTACGCCTCTACTTCTAAACATGAGGACATATTTATTGTTCTCGGCTTTTTCGCTTGAGGACAAGCGAGGTCTAAGCTTGGGGGAGTTGATACGTCCATTTTGCATCATGCTTTTATATCGATATTTATCGCATTATGGGCTGTTATTTCATGATATGTCACAATACTTATGGCTATTCTCTCTTATTTTACAAGGTTTATCATGAAGAGGGGGAATGCCGGTAGCTGGAATTCTCGCTGGAAAAGGAGCAAATATTGGAGACCTATTCCGCCCAACTCCAAAAGTCCTGAAACTCCACGGAATATCTTAAAATAAATAAAGAAAATCGTCGCCAAAGATGAAGGCCAGGGGGCCCACACCCTGCTCACGAGGGTGGGGGGCGCGCCCCTCCCCCCTGGGCGCGCCCCCTACCTCGTGGGCCCCCTGGTGGCTCTCCGACGCCCATTTTCTCCTATATGAAGTCTTTCGATGAGAAAAAAATCATAAGTAACCTTTCGGGACGAGACTCCGCCGCCACGAGGCGGAACCTTGGAGGAACCAATCTAGGGCTCCAGCAGAGCTGTTCTGCCAGGGACACTTCCCTTCGGGAGGGGGAAATCATCGCCATCATCATCACCAACGCTCCTCTCATCGGGAGAGGGCAATCTCCATCAACATCTTCACCAGCACCATCTCATCTCCAAACCCTAGTTCATCTCTTGTATCCAATTATTGTCTCCATGTCCAGGATTGGTGCTAGTAGGTTGCTAGTAGTGTTAATTACTCCTTGTAGTTGATGCTAGTTGGTTTACTTGGTGGAAGATCATATGTTCAGATCCTTTATGCATATTATTACCCCTCTGATTATGAACATGAATATGCTTTGTGAGTAGTTACATTTGTTCCCGAGGACAAGGGAGAAGTCTTGCTATTAGTAGTCATGTGAATTTGGTATTCGTTCGATAGTTTGATGAGATGTATGTTGTCTAACCTCTAGTGGTGTTATGTGAATGTTGACTACATAACACTTCACCATTATTTGGGCCTAGAGGAAGGCATTGGGAAGTAATAAGTAGATGATGGGTTGCTAGAGTGACAGAAGCTTGAACCCTAGTTTATGCGTTGCTTCGTAAGGGGCTGATTTGGATCCATATGTTTCATGCTATGGTTAGGTTTACCTTAATACTTTTGTTGTAGTTGCGGATGCTTGCAATAGAGGTTAATCATAAGTGGGATGCTTGTTCAAGTAAGAACAGCACCCAAGCACCGGTCCACCCACATATCAAATTATCAAAGTACCAAACGCGAATCATATGAGCGTGATGAAACCTAGCTCGACGATATTCCCATGTGTCCTCGGGAGCACTTTTCCTATTATAAGAGTTTGTTCCGGCTTGTCCTTTGCTACAAAAAGGATTGGGCCACCTTGCTGCACTTCATTTACTTTTGTTACTTGTTGCTCGTTACAATTTATCTTAACACAAAACTATCTATTGTCACTTATTTCAGTACTTGCAGAGAATACCTTGCTGAAAACCGCTTATCATTTCCTTCTGCTCCTCATTAGGTTCGACACTCTTACTTATTGAAAGGACTACGATAGATCCCCTATACTTGTGGGTCATCAGACGACCGAGGCCCTCGCCAGGAGTGGCGTGACCGACCTCATGAGGATCGCTGGCAGGACCAGCCTCGCGAGGGGGCTTGGAGGGATCAGCCTCGCGAGGATCGCCCGCAGGGCAACGCAGGCCTTCCTCTGCCACCACTGCCAAGAAGGAACAATGACCATCATCAGGACGAGGGGGCTGGGGGCTTCTAGGAGCCACGTGCTATCTCTTGCATCCTGGGCGGTGCCCAGGCCCTAGCCTCTCAGCGCATCTTCAAGAAGTTTACTCGCGAGGTGAATGCAGTCCTCCCCAAGCTCGAGGCCACACACCCTCTCTGGTGGTCCACATGCGCCATCACGTTCAGCCTAGCGGATCAGCTCAAGTGTGCGGCTACAGCCAGTGTCCTCCCAATGCTTTGTTCCCCAGTCATCAGCAATGTGCAAGTTACCAGGACCCTCATCGATGGCGGTGTAGGGCTCAATGTTCTGTCCGTCGAGACGTTCAACAATCTCTAAGTGCCATATGATCAGCTTCAGCCAACCAAGCCTTTCTCAGGAGTCACTGACGGCTCCACCACCCCGATAGGGGAGGTTTGCCTCCCAGTCACCTTCGGGCAATGCAAGAACTACCGTACCAAGCTCATCGACTCCGACGTAGTCCACATCGGCCTCCCGTACAATGCCATCCTCGGGCATCTAGCCCTGGCCAAGTTCATGGCAGTGACTCACCATGGTTACAATGTCCTCAAGATGCCGGGAAGCGGCGGAGTCATCACAGTCCCCTGCGAAGAGAAAGATGCGATGTGCTCTCTTGAGTGTGCCTTCCAAGCTGCGTCAGTCGAGGACCCAGACAGCAAGAGCGGGAACCCTCTCAAGGCAGTTCCCAAGAAGAAGAAGACATCACCCAACTCAGGGCCTTAGGAGGCAGGAATCTCCGGAGACGCTGCGTCAGGATCTGTGCCCGTCCAAGGGTGACTCCCTCCGTCACATAGGAAGGTGCACCCGACGCCCTCCTCAGGCAAGGCTCGGGGGCTCTCTCCTGGAGGGCCTCCGACTTTGCCAAGATCAAGAGGGAGGCGCTCGGGCACCACTTGGAGGCGTGCTTCGCGGCACATTTCCCTCGGGAAGGCATGAGGCAAGGAGGTCCCAACCCTCAGGAGTTCATCACCAAGGTCATTCAGGAGCTGCAGGAATCAAGAGTCATGCGCGGCGATCGCCGCCTACCCGGCGTAGCTCCCCATCCAGGCGAGGATGGCGGGCTGCACGTCTACATTGACTACCCAGGGCTCAACTGAGCCGCGTCTCATGAGCGTTTCTGGCCTTCGCACATGGGACGTTGCGAGGGTCCACCGCACAACTACGTTTGCATGCCTTTCGGCCTGCCGAACACGGCTGGTGCTCACCAGCGCCTACTACGGAGCATTCTGGAGGCTCAGGAGGCCAGGCACCACACGGTCCTGGCGGAGATGGAGATGGTCCTCGAGGAGCCGCTCGGATCCCCAGAGCCTCCCGAGGCTCAGGGATCTGATGGCTCGTGAGGATCGGCTTCTTCACCGCGCATCGTCAGCCACCTCAACGCCAGCTCTACAATGGTATCAGGTGACATCTTTCGAGTTGCATTTCAGTTGGGAGCGCCCTCAGGGCTGCATTATTCCCAGGTCGCGTGGGTCTGTCCCTACGGCATGTATCCGTTTTGCCTATGTCTTTATTTCACTTTGCTGGGGGCACCCCCCCGGGCTGCATCATCCCCGAGCCGCTCGGGCCTGACCCAGTGGCATGTATCCATCCTGCATCTATCTAAGCTGATTTGCCTTTCATGCTTAATCCGCTTGTGATAATCACCTGCTCGATTGACACCTACCTTTGGAGCCGCTCGCACTGGCACGGCGCTTACGCATGGGTCCATCCCTGCAACATCGACAAATCTGAGTGGTCGAGATCTGGCCCGCGGTAGCCTCGCAAGCGTCACCTCACCAGGCCCTTAGTGCCCTCCCCACTCACTCGGAGCAACCAATGGCTGGCCGGCAATCGTAATGGCAACCCTTGCTTCTCTCGTGTTGGTTTACAGGGTCTACCTGAGGAATGATGTGGGGGCGTCGCGAGCTCTTTCTCTCTCCCTTACCCGTACGATCCGCTCGCACATTAAAAGGGGGGCTCCTGAGCATCGCGACTCAGGAGCTCTTACTGGCTCTCCAGCCCTCACCCCCTGGCCTTGTCCACGGCATCGTGACCTCGCATACCAGCGGCGGCTGAGCACGCTCGAGGGCCGGGACCTGAGGACGTAGAGCACAAAGGAGAATGCGAAGAAGGGAGGAGAATCTCATGAAGGCCTGAACCAGCTACATTCCAGCTGCCGACACGCAAGTCCGGCATCTCACGAAGCGACGACCCCATGCTTTCGGGATAAGTCCCGCTCCTAGAATGGCTAATCGATGCGGCACCAAACCTCCACCTAATGCGGCTCTGTGAAAGCAACATTGCTTTCCTTTCTCGCCTTTCGGCGGCTGCTTGAGTGCTAAAGGGGACCTCCTGAGCATCGCGCCTCACGGGCTCTTACTGGACCTCGGACCGCTCACCTCCTGGCCTTGACCACGGCACCGTGACCTGGCATACCAGCGACGGCTGAAGCTTGCCTAGGGACCGGGACCTGTCAGCGTAGAGCACCAGGTCGTCGCGAAGCTAGAAAGGAGGAACCAAGCCAGAACAGGACAAGCATTTGAATCACTTCTTAATAAGGATAAAACCAACAAAAGACACTGCCGACGCTTTACATGCCCCCATGGGGTATTTCCTTGATTCCTTGCAGGGAACAAAAGGTGCTAATCCTAAGGAGACCTAACTAAATGCGCCTCCACGGCTGACACTATCATCAACAGTGGGCCGCGAGGGGCTGGCGCCAACCCCATCCAGATCAGCTGCGCCGGCGGCCTTATGCAGTTGCCTTGCTCCGGGCGCGACGCGAGCTCGGGAGCTCGTAGCTATCGGCGCTCGTCTCCAGAGTCACGAGAAGCTCGGGAGAGTTGCTGGACTCTCCAGCATCTCCGTTGCTGCCAGAGGAGCCGCTGGGGAAGCGGAGGGCAGGCCTAGCCCTTGCCACACCAATGTCCTGGCCGCCTCCTCTGGGGCAGCACTCCAGTCGGCGTCCTTCCGCGTCGAAGACCTTGAAGAGCATCGGGGAGGCGCCGTCGTATTCGAGATGAATCACGAGGGCACCTCCTGTTCGGCAGACCCGGGCGATCTCGCCCCAGCCCTGGGTCAAGTAGACCTTGCCTGGAGCGACAACCTCAACCTCAGCTTCGGTCGCTGGGGTACCACAGTTGGCATGCTGTAGCCAGAGCTCGAGAGGCCCCCTCGACGGCATCTCGAAGGCGAAGAAGGGAGGAAAGCAGATCCAGGAGCTTGGAGGCATGGCGGCGTGGAGCACAAACTTGCGAGAGGAGTCCGCGACATGGACTCCAGGAGCAACAACGCGCACCGCCGTGACTCATCGTGGTCGCCGACGGTGCGTTCGGCGTCTCCTTCTCTAAGGCCCTCAGCCCGGGCATAAAGAGGTAGCGGAAACCCAGGAGGTGGCTGCTCGTACCAGGGCCTCGGCGTCTCTAGCCGAGCAACCTCGTCGCGGCGGCCGGGGACCGGTCGTTTCTTCGGCGAGAGCGGGTCGGGCCCCTCTCGGGGGCCCTTTCTTTTCTCCTCGGCTGAGAACCAGAGGATCGGTGCCATTGGTGACAAGATGGAGAAGGAGCAAGGAAGAAGGAGCGAGCGAAGCGAGAAGAGATGGGCCGCGAGGGCTCACGCCTCTCTGTACTTATAGTCCAGAAGAGGCCAACCGTCGGCCTCCACAATCGCAGGTAATCATGACCCTTTTTGCATGCAGCAGGGACTCGTCAAGTCAGGCAGTTGCTGAGGCAGCGTGGGGAAGCGGAGACTCCCACGTCCAATCAACCGCCACGCGACGACCAAGGCCGCAAGCTGTTGGGGCCCACGGTGCTCCGCACTTGCCCTTTCACTTCGCTGCTATGCCAAGTCTGAGCGCGCCTTGGGCCCGAGGGCTACTATCGGCGTTCTGGGAACGGGGGTTCCCAGACTTGCCTGCCTGCGGCCTGCGGCGTGGCTCAAGCAGAGGCCCAGTATGGCCCGTCTACATCTACCCAAGCTCAAGACCGTCGCGAGGGGCCAAGCCTCACGGGGCGGACGACGCAAGGCTTCCTCAGGGACGGCCTCACTAGGTAGGCTCGCGAGGAGACGGAGAGATCAAGGCAGGGGTGCCTCGCGAGGTGCTCATGACGCAAGCCATGACGATCAAGGCCAGGCGGGTGCCAGCCTGCGTAGTGTCCTTGTTTCCTCTTTGGTGCAAAGGGGGCAAGCGCAGGCGCGGAGTACCAAGGCATCAAGCAAAGATTACCATTTCGGTGCAACGAGACCAAGACCAGCAGAGCGGCAGGGCGAAGGTCACCGTGGAGCCCAAGACGGCGTCATCGCCAGTGCCTTTGGCAGTCGAAGACCAACTTTAGTCAGGATAACTTGTACTGGTTGTTCCCCTCCAAAATGGCCGTTGTTGGCTCCCTTCCCGCTCAATATTTGGGAAGAGGACCAGGGCCTCTATATATAGGGCTAGTCACCACAGTAGATGGGGGCTTATCTCATTCAGAGACGATCGAATCCTTCCCAAGCAGAACACCGCACCAGCCCAAGAACACCTCTTGCGAGGCTGTTCTTCCTCTGTACTGTTCATCATCAGCCCCTGAGGCAATCCACCGCACCACAAACTAGAGTAAGGTATTACACCACAACGGTGGCCCGAACTAGTATAAATCTTGTGTCCCTTGTGTTCATCGTGTAGCTTAGATTCATGACGAGGCGTTGGGACGTGGATCGGTAGGGGGAAGATCTTCGCGCGCACCCCAGAGTTTGAACCTTAAGGGTTTTGCCAGAACCCGATATCCGACAGCCGAGGTCCATAGTGCCACAAACATAGTGAAGAATCCGCTTGACAACACCCTAATGAACATCCCGAGGAGCATGCATGTGAAGACACACCTGCTAGACGGCATACTGGATCTCCGGTCAAGTCAGAGTGAGGTACTGAGGAGCTCCAACAATAGACCGGTAAAAGGCAGCATCCGAAGCAAGAGAACCATCCGTGGAAGAGAGCTTGGCCTTTGTATGAACATGCGTAGTGGCGGGCTTGCAATTAAGCATGCCAGCACGATTCAGGAGCTCATGAGCATACTTTCGCTAGTGAAGAAATAAGCCATCCAGACGACGCACCACCTCAACACCGAGGAAGTAGTGCAAAGGACCCAAGTCCTTGATGGCGAACTCAGCGCAAAGATGGGCAGTGAGCTGACTGGGAAGACTAGCCGTACATGTCGTGAGGATGATGTCATCAACATAAAGCAGCATGTATGTCGTGTCGGAGCCCTGGTGATAGACGAAGAGCGATGCGTCCAAGCGGGTAGAGCGAAACCCGATCGAGCTGGTGCGAAAACGCCATGATGCGCTGGTATCAAGCGTGGGGAGCCTGCTTGAGTCCGTATAAGGACCATGAGAGCAGACACACGTGGTCAGGATGTGCTGGATCAACAAACCCCGTGGGCTGCTGACAGAAGACCTGCTCCTCAAGGTGACCGTGAAGGAAGGCGTTGGAGACATCCATGTGGTGCACCGGCCAGGCATGGAAGACTGCAAGGTGGAGAACCATGCGAATCGTCCCGGGCTTAACAACCAGAGCGAAGGTGTCGGTGAAGTTGATGCCAGCATTTTGCCTGAAACCACGAACAACCCAACGCGCTTTATAGCGGTCGAGGGTACCATCAGGATGGAGATTTTGTTTGAAGACCCACTTCCCGGTAATCATGTTGGTGTGCCGGGGACGGGGAACAAGCTGCCACGTCCGGTTGCGCAGCAAGGCATCAAACTCCTCTTGCATCGCAGCCATCTAGAGCGGGTCATGAAGAGCAGCTCGAACGGAGGACGGTAATGGCGAGTACATAGAGGTGGATGTCGTGTGGACGTAATCGTCCGAAGCATAGTGTGAGCTAGGGCGAAAAATGCCCATGTGGGTGCGAGTGACCGGACCGACCGCGGGTAGTAAGTCCGCAGTCACCGGCAAAGGAGCCGACAAGGCCGCGAACGAGGGCGCTGGAGCCGCGAGCGGAGGGGCGCCGGGACCGCGGTCGGGAGCGTCGGGGCCACGTGCTAAGAGGCCGCCGGAGCCGCGGGCTCCAGGGCCGCAGTCAGAGGGGGCGCTTGGGGCGCCGGGGCCGCAACCGAAGAGGGCACTGAAAGCACCGGGGCCACGGGCACATGAGTCATGGGCGAAGGGGGCCCCGTGGTCGGGGCTGCCGAGCCGAAAGGCGGTGTCGGGTGATGTGCCTCAAAGCTAGGGTGGGCCGATAACAGCACGCGAGCGCCCTTGGTGAGGTGTCGAGGGTTCCACGTCATTAGTAGTGGGAGGGACAGCCGTAGGTACCTACTGAAACGGAAACACATGCTCATCAAAGTAAACGTGTTGGGAAGTGAACACACGGCGGGAGACGGGATCATAACACCAATAGCCCTTGGAGTTGGAAGGGTAGCCAATGAAGATGCATACAACAGAACATGGTGCAAGTTTATGACGAGGAGTGTCAGTAGTGCTAGGATAACAAAGACAACCAAAGATACGTAGGCCATCATAAGACGGGGGCGTACCAAAGAGGAGGTCATGAGGTGCGAAATTCCACCGCGGGCGACAGGGCCAAAGGTTAAGGAGAAGGGAGGCAGTAACTAGTGCGTCCAGCCAAAAGCGAGGAGGCACGTTAGCATGAAACAAGAGCATGCGAACGTAGTCGTTCAGAGTGCGAAGGATGCGTTCGGCTCGAATGTTCTACTGTGAAGTGTATGCGCAAGTGAGACGAAAAAATGTGCCATGGTGTGACAGAAAAGTGCGGAAAGCAAGGTTGTCAAACTCTTTTCCATTGTTAGTCTGAAGAGCAAGAATGGGATGTCCAAACTGCGTGCTGACATAGGAGTAAAAAGCCGTCAGAGTGGAGATTGCATCCGACTTACGTCGCAAAGGAAACGTCCACATATAATGAGAATAATCATCAAGAATGACCAGATAATATAAATAGCCCGAATTACTAGGAACTGGAGAGGTCCACACATCGCTATGAATTAACTGAAAGGGAAAAGAAGCAATGCTAGTGGAGTTATTAAATGGAAGACGAACGTGTTTGCCGACATGACAGGCATGAAAAGTGTGATCCTCAATCTTATTACAACTGAAACTGAAACTCCTAAGAATATGATGAAGAGTGACGGGGTTGGCATGACCCAAACGAGCGTGCCAGAGATCAGCGCCGGTGGAGAGAGCGACCGATGCGGTGGAGGTGGATGAAGGAGAATGCACCGGATAGATCTCGTCGGGGTTGTCACATCGGTGAAGTACCATCTTAGTTCGAGCGTCCTTGACGCAAAAACCAAGCTCGTCAAATTCAACAGTAACAGGATTTTCACGAGTGAAACAACGAACAAAAATAAGATACTTAATAAGATGGGGTGACATAGGTATGTTAGACAAAGATAAAGGCATGGAATTAGAAGGAAAAGAAGTGTGCCCAACGTGTTTAATGGGAAGGGTGGAACCGTCGCCGACAATGATGCGGCGGTCGGTGGTGACAGGAGTGAAGGAGGCAAGATTACCAGGATGAGCAAACATGTGATCCATGGCCCCGGTGTAGTTGTTCGGCGTAGGAGCAGTGTGCAGCGCGGCGAGAAGCGCCGGATCCCAAGGTGCCGGTGGCAGCACCGGCGAAGGTGACGGAGACGCCATCGGGAAGCCGTAACCGCCACTTGCTACGTCTTGAGCTTGCGTTGGTTTTCCTCGAAGAGGAGAGGGTGATGCAACAATAGTAGCGTAAGTATTTCCCTCAGTTTTTGAGAACCAAGGTATCAATCGAGTAGGAGGCTCCTCAAAAGTCCCACACACCTACACAAACAAACAAAGAACTCGCAACCAACGCAATAAAGGGGTTGTCAATCCCTTCACGGCCACTTGCGAAAGTGAGATCTAATAGAGATAGTATGATAAGATAAATATATTTTTGGTATTTTATAATATAGATGCAAAAAGTAAAGATGCAAATAAAACTAGATTGAAAGCAAATATGAAAAGAGATAGACCCGGAGCCATAGGTTTCACTAGTGGCTTCTCTCAAGATAGCATAAGTATTACGGTGGGTGAACAAATTACTGTCGACCAATTGATAGAAAAGCACATAGTTATGAGATTATCTACGGCATGATCATGTATATAGGCATCACGTCCATAACAAGTAGACCGACTCCTGCCTGCATCTACTACTATTACTCCACACATCGACCGACTCACCTTGCATCTAGAGTATTAAGTTCATAAGAACAGAGTAACGTATTAAGCAAGATGACATGATGTAGAGGGATAAACTCATGCAATATGATATAAACCCCATCTTGTTATCCTCGATGGCAACAATACAATACGTGCCTTGCAACCCTTTCTGTCACTGGGTAAGGACACCGCAAGATTGAACCCAAAGCTAAGCACTTCTCCCATGGCAAGAAAGATTAATCTAGTAGGCCAAACCAAACTGATAATTCGAAGAGACTTGCAAATATAAATCAATCATACATAAAAGAATTCAGAGAAGATTCAAATATTATTCATAGATAAACTTGATCATAAACCCACAATTCATTGGATCTCGACAAACACACCGCAAAAAGAGTTTACATCGAATAGATCTCCACAAGAGAGGGGGAGAACATTGTATTGAGATCCAAAAAGAGAGAAGAAGCCATCTAGCTAATAACTATGGACCCGTAGGTCTGTGGTAAACTACTCACAACTCATCGGAGGGGCAAGGATGTTGATGTAGAGGCCCTCCATGGTCGATTCCCCCTCCGGCAGAGTGCCGACGAAGGCTCCAAGATGAGATCTCGCGGATACAGAAGGTTACGGTGGTGGAAATTGTGTTACGTCTCGCCCCTTGATGTTTTCGGGGTACGTAGGTATATATAGGAGGAAGAAGTACGTCGGTGGCCGCCCGAGGGGCCCACGAGACAGGGGGCGCCCCCTACAGGGGGGCGCCCTCCTATATCGTGGGAGCCTCGGCTGCTTCTTGACTTGCACTCCAAGTCCCCTGGATCAGATTTGTTCCAAAAATCACGCTCCCGAAGGTTTCATTCCGTTTGGACTCCGTTTGATATTCCTTTTCTTCAAAATACTAAAATAGGCAAAAAAATAGCAATATGGGCTGGGCCTCCGGTTAGCAGGTTAGTCCAAAAAATGATGTAAATGTGTAAAATAAAGCCCATAAACATCCAAAAGGGGTAATATAATAGCATGGAACAATCAAAAATTATAGATACGTTGGAGACGTATCAAGCATTCCCAAGCTTAATTCATGCTCGTCCTGGAGTAGGTAAATGATAAAAAAGAAATTTTTGATGTGGAATGATACCTAGCATAGTTCTCAATGTAATTTTATTTATTGTGGCATGAATGTTCAGATCCAAATGATACAAAATAAAAGTTCATATTGACATAAGAAATAGTAATACTTCAAGCATACTAATCAAAGTAATCATGTCTTCTCAAAATAACATGGCCAGAGAAAGTTATCCCTACAAAATCATATAGTCTGGCTGTTGCTCTATCTTTATCACACAAAGTATTTAATCATGCACAACCCCGATGACAAGCCAAGCAATTGTTTCATACTTTAATAATCTCAAACTTTTTCAACTTTCACGCAATACATGAGCGTGAGCCATGGGCATAGCACTATATGTGGAATAGAATGGTGGTTGTGGAGAAGACAAAAAGGAGAAGATAGTCTCACATCAACTAGGCGTATCAACGAGCTATGGAGATGCCCATTAATAGATATCAATGTGAGTGAGTAGGGATTTCCATGCAATGGATGCACTAGAGCTATAAATATATGACAGCTCAACAAGAGAAACTAAGTGGGTGTGCATCCAACTTTCTTGCTCACGAAGACCTAGGGCACTTTGAGGAATCCCATCATTGGAATATACAAGCCAAGTTCTATAATGAAAAATTCCAGTAGTATATGAAAGTGACAACATATGAGACTCTCTATCATGAAGATCATGGTACTATTTTGAAGCACAAGTGTGGAAAAAGAGATAGTAGCATTGTCCCTTCTCTCTTTTTCTCTCATTTTTTTCTTTTTCTTTTTTTCTTTGGCCTTCTTCCTTTTTTTCTTTTTCTTGGCCTTTCTTTTCTTTTTTTCTTTTTTTCTTTTTGTAAAGTCCGAAGTCTCATCCCGACTTGTGGGGGAATCATAGTCTTCATAATCGTTTCCTCACTATGACAATGCTCTAATAATGAAGATCATCACACTTTTATGGATTTACAACTCAAAGCTAGAACAAGAAATGACTCTATATGAATGCCTCCGGTGGTGTACTGGGATATGCAATGAATCAAGAGCGGCATGTATGAAAATTATGAAGGTAGCCTTGCCACAAGTACAATGTCAACTACATGATCATGCAAAGAGCAATATGACAAAAGTAATGCGTGTCATATGAACGGAATGGTGGAAAGTTGCATGGAAATTTATCTCAGAATGGCTATGGAAATGCCATAATAGGTAGGTATGGTGGCTGTTTTGAGGAAGGTATATGGCGGGTGTATGGTACCGGCGAAAGTTGCGCGGCACGAGAGAGGCTAGCAATGGTGGAAGGGTGAAAGAGTGCGTATAATCCATGGACTCAACATTAGTCAAAAGAACTCATGTACTTGTTGCAAAAATCTAGAAGTCATCAAAAACAAAAGTACTACACGCATGCTCCTAGGGGGATAGATTGGTAGGAAAAGACCATCGCTCATCCCCGACCGCCACTCATAAGGAAGACAATCAATAAATAAAATTGTGCTCCAACTTCATCACAAAGCGGTTCACCATACGTGCATGCTACGGGAATCACAAACTTCAACACAAGCATTCTTTAAATCCATAATCACACAACTAGCATGACTTTAATATCACTACCTCCATGTCTCAAAACAATTATCAGGCATCAAATTGATCATAGCATCCAATTCACTTTCTATGATAGTTTTTATTATACCCAACTTGGATGCTCATCATTCTAGGACCAACTTTAAAACCATACCATGCTGTTCTAAAAGACTCTCAAAAAGATATAAGTGAATCATGAGAGACTAGTAATTTCTTCAGAATTAAGACACCACCGTGCTGTAAAAATTATAAGTGAAGCACTAGAGCAAAAACTATCAAGCTCAAAAGATATAAGTGAAGCACATAGAGTATTTTAGCAAATTCTAAACAAATAGGCTTATCCAAAAAGGTGTGTACAACAAGGATGATTGTGGTAAACTAAAAAGCAAAGACTAATATAATACACGACACTCCAAGCAAAACACATATCATGTGGCGAATAAAAATATAGCTCCAAGTAAAGTTACCAATGAACGAAGACGAAAGAGGGGATGCCTTCCCGGGGCATCCCCAAGCTTAGGCTTTTGGCTATTCTTTAATATCTTGGGGTGCCTTGGGCAACCCCAAGCTTAGTCTCTTGCCGCTCTTTATTCCATAGTCCATAAAAGCTTTACCCAAAACTTGAAACCTTCACAACACAAAACTCAACAGGAAATCTTATAAGCTCCGTTAGTGAAAGAAAAGAAAACCACCACATAAGGTACTGTAATGAACTCATTCTTTATTTATTTTGGTGTTAAACCTACTTTATTCCAACTTTCCTATGGTTTACAAACTAATTTACTAGCCATAGATGCATTGAAATAAGCAAACAACACACGAAAAACAGAATCTGTCAAAAACAGAACAGTCTGTAGCAATCTGTAACTAACGCAAACTTCTAGAAATTTAAAAATCTTACCAAAATAGGAAGTCCTGGAAAATTTGTTTATTGATCAGTAGCAAAAAGAATCAACGCAAAATTACGTTTCTTTGATTTAACAAAATTATATTCGTGGGCGCAAAGTTTCTGTTTTTTAGCAGAATCAAATCAACTATCATCATAGGTTATCCTATAGGTTCTACTTGGCACAAACACTAATTAAAAGATAAAAACACATATAACCAGAATGTAGATGCAAGATTTATTACTAAACAGGAGCAAAAACAAAAAACATAAATAAAAATTGGGTTGCCTCCCAACTAGCGCTATCGTTTAACGCCCCTAGCTAGGCATAAAAGCGAGGATAGATCTAACGAGTGCCATCTTTGGCACTAAATTCATAAGTAGCACGCGTGATAGATTGATAAGGTAATTTGACTTTATTTCTTGGAAAGTGCTCCATGCCTTTCTTTAATGGAAATTGGAATCTAATATTCCCTTCCTTCATATCAATAATCGCACCAATCGTTCTAAGGAGAGGTCTACCAAGAATAATAGGGCAAGAAAGATTGCAATCTATATCAAGAACGGTAAAATCTACGGGCACAAAATTTCTATTTGCAATAATAAGAACATCATTGATTCTTCCCATTGGCTTTTTAATGGTGGAATCCGCAAGGTGCAAATTTAAAGAGCAATCATCAAGATCATGGAAACCTAGAATATCACATAAAGTTTTTGGAATCGTGGAAACACTAGCACCCAAATCACACAAGGAAAAACACTCATAATCTTTAATTCTAATCTTTATAGTAGGTTCCCACTCATCATTAAGTTTTCTAGGTATAGAAACTTCCAAATTAAGTTTTTCATCATAAGATTGCATCAAGGCATCAACGATATGTTTGGTAAAAGCTTTATTTTGACTATAAGCATGAGGAGAATTAACAACGGATTGCAACAAGGAAATACAACCTTTTAAAGAACAATTATCATAATCAAATTCCTTGAAATCCAAGATAGTGGGTTCAATATTATTTGAAGTTGAGGACTGTCCAATCTCACTTTTACCAAATTTAGCATCAAGATCTAAAGACTCCGAATTCTTGGGACGCCTTCTAGGCAAAGTTGATTCATCATCAGTCCCATAATTATCAAAAGTCATATTGCAAAATATATATCTAATAGGAGACGCATCAATAACTTTAAGATCCTCATCATAATTTTCATGGAAACTAGAAGAACACGCTTTTATAAAGCTATCTTTTTTAGCACGCAATCTAGCGGTTCTTTCCTTGCACTCGTGAATGGAAATTCTCATTACTTTGAGAGACTCGTTGATATCATGCTTAGGATAAGAAGATGTAAGTTTAAGAGAATCAACATCAAGCGAAAGTCTATCAACGTTCCTAGCCAAATCATCAACTTTGAGCAATTTTTCTTCAAGCAAAGCATTAAAATTCTTTTGAGAAACCATAAATTCTTTCACATAATTCTCAAAATCAGAGGGCATCTTATTAAAATTACCATAAGAATTATTGTAGGAATTTCCATAATTATTAGAAGGATTACTAGGGAACGGTCTAGCATTAAAGTTTCCTCTATAAGCATTGTTTCCAAAACTATTCCTTCCAACAAAATTCACATCCATAGATTCATTATTATTCTCAATCAAAGAAGACAAAGGCATATCATTGGGATCAATAGGAGTATTTTTAGTAGCAAATAATTTCATAAGTTCATCCATCTTTCCACTCAAAATATTGATTTCTTCTATAGCATGCACTTTCTTACTAGAAGATCTTTCGGTGTGCCATTGAGAATAATTAGCCATAATATTATCAAGAAGTTTTGTAGCATCTCCTAATGTGATTTCCATAAACGTGCCTCCCGCGGCCGAATCTAAGAGATTTCCAAACCGGCATAAAATTTTTGTATGATCATCCATAAATTCAAACCATGTGTAGGGCAATTGTGAAGCATCAATTTCATTCTTTCCCAAGATTGGGCAACATGCTCATGATCAAGTTGTTTAAAATTCATAATATCGTTCCTAAGAGTGATAATCTTAGCGGGAGGAAAATACTTTAGCACGATCTCTAAGTGAAAACGGAAATAACTTAAATTTGACAATATTGTTATCCGTATCTTCCTTGTTTTGCATATCACACAAATCAACAAAGTTGTTTAGATGAGTAGCGGCATCTTCACTAGGAACGCCGGCGAATTGATCTTTCATAACAAGATTCAGCAAAGCAGTATTGATTTCACAAGACTCAACATCATTAAAAGGAGCAATCGGAGTACTAAGGAAATCATTATTATTGGTATTCGAGAAATCACACAATTTGGTACTATCTTGCACCATGGCAACAAGTAATCCAACACACAAGCAAGCAGAAAAAGGCAAGCGAAAAAAGAGAGGAGGAGATTGGGAAAGAGAGGGCGAATAAAACGGCAAGGGTGAAGTGGGGGAGAGGAAAACGAGAGGCAAATGGCAAATAATGTAAATGCGAGGGAGATGGGTTTGTGATGGGTACTTGGTATGTCTTGACTTGAGCGAAGACCTCCCCGGCAACGGCGCCAGAAATCCTTCTTGCTACGTCTTGAGCTTGCGTTGGTTTTCCTCGAAGAGGAGAGGGTGATGCAGCAATAGTAGCATAAGTATTTCCCTCATTTTTTGAGAACCAAGGTATCAATCCAGTAGGAGGCTCCTCAAAAGTCCCACGAACCTACACAAACAAACAAAGAACTCGCAACCAACACAATAAAGGGGTTGTCAATCCCTTCACGGCCACTTCCAGAAGTGAGATCTAATAGAGATAGTATGATAAGATAAATATATTTTTGGTATTTTATAATATAGATGCAAAAAGTAAAGATGCAAATAAAAGTAGATTGAAAGAAATATGATAAGAGATAGACCCGGGGGCCATAGGTTTCACTAGTGGCTTCTCTCAAGATAGCATAAGTATTATGGTGGGTGAACAAATTACTGTCGAGCAATTGATAGAAAAGCACATAGTTATGAGATTATCTAGGCATGATCATGTATATAGGCATCACGTCCATAACAAGTAGACCAACTCCTGCCTGCATCTACTACTATTACTCCACACATCGACCGACTCCTGGCTGCATCTATAGTATTAAGTTCATAAGAACAGAGTAATGCATTAAGCAAGATGACATGATGTAGAGGGATAAACTCATGCAATATGATATAAACCCCATCTTGTTATCCTCGATGGCAACAATACAATACGTGCCTTGCAACCCTTTCTATCACTGGGTAAGGACACTGCAAGATTGAACCCAAAGCTAAGCACTTCTCCCATGGCAAGAAAGATCAGTCTAGTAGGCCAAACCAAACTGATAATTCGAAGAGACTTGCAAAGATAACTCAATCATACATAAAAGAATTCAGAGAAGATTCAAATATTATTCATAGATAAACTTGATCATAAACCCACAATTCATCGGATCTCGACAAACACACTGCAAAAAGAGTTTACATCGCATAGATCTCCACAAGAGAGGGAGAGAACATTGTATTGAGATCCAAAAAGAGAGAAGAAGCCATCTAGCTAATAACTATGGACCCGTAGGTCTGTGGTAAACTACTCACAACTCAACGGAGGGGCAAGGATGTTGATGTAGAGGCCCTCCATGGTCGATTCCTCCTCCGGCAGAGTGCCGGCGAAGGCTCCAAGATGAGATCTCGCGGATACAGAAGGTTACGGTGGTGGAAATTGTGTTTCGTCTCGCCCCTCGATGTTTTCGGGGTACGTAGGTATATATAGGAGGAAGAAGTACGTCGGTGGTGGCCGAGGGGCCCACGAGACATGGGGACGCGCCCTACAGGGGGGCGCCCTCCTATCTCGTGGGAGCCTCGACTGCTTCTTGACTTGCACTCCATGTCCCGTGGATCACGTTTGTTCCAAAAATCATGCTCCCAAAGGTTTCATTCCGTTTGGACTCCGTTTGATATTCCTTTTCTTCGAAATACTGAAATAGGCAAAAAAACAGCAATATGGGTTCGGCCTCCGGTTAGTAGGTTAGTCCCAAAAATGATATAAATGTGTAAAATAAAGCCCATAAATATCCAAAAGGGGTAATATAATAGCATGGAACAATCAAAAATTATAGATACGTTGGAGACGTATCACCACTCAGCTACGGCGATGGGTACCCTCCGTAGTGCTACGGAGCCACGTAGTACGCCTGATGCGCCGGCGAATGCGGCACGGGAAGAGTCGGTGTAGGGGCCTGTGGGAACGGCATGGTGTACGCATGAACGACACCGGTCCACGGGTTGTACCCGGCGGCCCACGGATGAGGCACCTAGAGCTGTTGCTACTGATAAGGGGCTCCCGCAGCCTGTGGCTGATGCTGGCCGCCGCGCCAGCCGCCATGCCGGCCATCGCGATGCCTTTCGGCGGGTGGCGTGGGAGGAGCGGGTGGCCTGCACGGGGGCAACGGGAGTGGCAGCAGCGAAGACAGGTATGGCGCCAGGTGGCGCGGCTAAGGGGGCACGGCTGGGGCAGCGGGAGGTGGCGGGGGCCCGCCACGGGTGGTGCCGGCGGTGAGAGCGGTGTGGATGGCCCGCGCCTTCACCTGCTTCATCCGCCGCTCCTCCTGCCAAAGGTACGCAACGAACTTGGCGAAGGAGGGCTCGGGGATGAGGGTGAGGTTTGCCGCGGTGTTGCCGAAATCCTCGTTGAGGCCGATAGTGAACGTGCTGAGGAGAATATCATCATCAATCTGTCAGGACCCCGACTCAATGCCACATCGATCTAGCATGTAACAGCTCATATCACTTTGCAGCCTCACGCATGGTATTCCCACGGGTGTCGCCTTACCTTTGCCCGGGACCGTTTGCGCCTTTTGGCACACGTATATGATAGTGTCGCTAGCATCCATATGATAAGGAGCCCGGTGACATGGCTAGTCGTAAACCCAAAGTGGCACAAACTTACGAGGACAGGCATCCATGACCCAAAGATCGAACGTGTCGGTCATCAACGAAAGTGAATCAGGCTGTAGCATGGGCTAGCAGACTCGGTGAACTGGGCAGAAGCGGGCTAACAGACTCCGGTATTCATCGCGTGACATTTCCCAAGGGACGTACACAGAACGAAGAAGGACACATGCCGGCCAACTGAGTGTTCCGGAGCAGTAGCAAGCTACCATGGCTCGGTGGAAACACTAGGAGACATTTCCCGGTAAGAGGGGCTACTAAGGATAAACAACTAGATAGTCAGATCCCACACATACCAAGCATTTCAATAACATACACACAATATGCTCGATATGTGCAAATACAACATGGCATCACAACATGACTCTACGACTCAAGTATTTTATTCAATAGGCTCGGAGGAGCGAGATATTACAAACATAGGTCTCATGACCCAACATTCAGAGCATACAAATCAAGCACATGCGAAAGCTTAACCTGTCTGAATACAGACATCTACAAATGAAAAAGGCTTGAAAGCCTGACTATCTACTAGATCCTGCCGAGGGCACAAGATCGTAGCTGAGGTAACAAGCTAAACATCGAAGTCCACGTGGAACTACTAGTGAGACTGAAGTCTCTCTGCAAAAAAATAAAATAGGCAAACGTGAGTACAAATGTACCCAGCAAGACTTACATCAGAACTAACTACATATGCATCATTATCAACAAAGGGGATGGTGGGGTTTAACTGCAGCAAGCCAGCTTTGACTCGGTGGCTATCCTGAACTACATTTCGCAAGTAACTCTTTTGAGGTGGCGCACACGAGTCCACATATTCACCATATCAATACTCCACTATGGATCCGCTCCGCCTCCCTCACGAGAACGCCATCCATAGCACTCACGCTTATCTTGCGTATTTTAGAGTATCCACTTTCACTTGTCTATGAACTATGCAAGGGGTCCAAGTTTCCATATCCGAGGAATCGGCTATTGAATAGATAATGATAACCCGCAGGGTGTACTTCTTCACACATGCTCTCGCCACTTATCGCCTCAGACACGTCATGTACCTCGGCAACCTTCAAGCTTAAAGGCAGGCGAGGGAGTCGGCCACGACCGACTAACCAAACAAGTCTCTCGTCCCGTGTTTATCGCCTATTCGGTTCCATCCGCAAGGAGATCCGCCGGGTGTCGCCACGGCCCCAAACGATGTGAGCAGGTTCCCAAACCCACCATCCGGATGCCACTTGGTACACCGTACATCTTGTGCCTAGTCTGTCCTAAGCCCACTTGTACCGGGTGCCACTTGGTAGACTACTAACACTACCTACAAACACCAAAAACTAGTTGCAACTCCTGGACAGAGATCGAGTTGATTAATAAGTCGAGAGAGCTTGGAGTGCCCGGAGCCCAATGTGTGGTAGTAACTGCTCATGGATCACAAACACGTAACTCAGTTCGAGGACGGCTGCAATGAGACAACCCACCATGTACTCCTACATGGCCTCTCACCGCTACCTTTACCAAATCGTGTTCACACACTTAGCTCACACACAAGAGGACATGTTCACACACCTCGATCCATCCTTGATGAATCGGACCCGACTCAACTCTAAGCAATAGCAGTGCATGACAAACAAGCATGAATGAGTAGGCACAACAGGCTCAAACAACTCCTACTCATGCTAGTGGGTTTCATCTATTTACTGTGGAATGACAGGTCATGCAAAGGATAAAGGGGTTCAGCTATCGCAGCAAGTAACAGATGAATCGTTGTTGTCCTAATGCAGTAAAAAAAAGAGCAGGAGCGAGAGAGTGGGATTGTATCGGAATGAACAAGGGGGTTTTGCTTGCCTGGCACTTCCGAAGATAATATAGCTCTTCATCAGTGTCATCGAACTCGTCGTCGAAACCACGTCTATTGAGAGGGGACAGTTACCAGCAAACACAGAAGAACACAATCAATGCAATGCGACAATATGATGCATGCTATGACATGGCAATATGATGTGTGATAGGTCTAATGCAACTTGGGACATAAAGGTTTGAGTCCATTTGAACCAAGGATTCAAATGATCACCCAAAATAATAAGTGATATAAGTGCATTAGCTTGTTTCACCTTAACAGCAGGGTTAAAGTGTTCTGACATGCATGAAACTAGTACAGATGGAAAGATTGGATTTTTCTGATCATTTTTCATATATAATTTGTTTGATTTGGAGTTACGGTTGAATTTATATGAATTTTAGAAGTTTTGGCTATTTTCTGGAATTTCCTATATAAGAATAAATCCAGAAAATAAGTTACTGCGTCAGCATGACGTCAAAGTGATGTCAGCAGGTCAACGGGTCGGTCCAGGTCAAACCTGACCAGTGGGACCCATATGTCAGTGTCTGACCAACTAACCTAAGTTAATTAGTACTAATCTAATCCTAATCCAGCTTAGTTATGGCCCCTGGCCCACATGTCAGTATCAGCGGGCTAATTAAGTTTAATTAACACTTAACTAAAATTAGCTGGGGCCTGGGCCCACTTGTCATTGACCCAGGGGAGGTCAAACCATCAGGTCAAACACGCCGGCGTTTAGCCGCCGCCGGCAGCAGACTCGGCGGGTCTCTCGGGCACGGGCTATGGTGCCCTGTTTGCGGCGTGGATGGGCTCGTTAGAGAGCCCAGACCAGCGTGCGTTGGGTGGTGGAGCCAGCCGGGCCTGGGGGCGGCCGGAGGCAACGGCGGGGAGCTCGGCCGAGGCGGCCGGAGCTCGGCGAGCTCGGGCTTGGCGTTGTGGTGCACGGGAGCAAGAATAGCTGGGTGCTACGGGCTCCTGCAGACGCTATGGTCGCATTGGCGCGCTCATATGCGGTGCGGGTGGGCTCTAGCCATGGCGGCGTCATGGCCGGCGGCGAGGAACTCTCGGGCTCGACGGAGCCTGCGGTTACAGGAAGAAATCGGCATCGGGGGGAGAGAGGTTCGGTGCGGAGGCTCACAGCGAGGCCAACGAGTGCGAAGGCGAGGTCGGGGACGCTCTGTAACTCCCGAATCGATGACGATGATCCACGGCGACCGACAAGGGGAACGGCGGTGCTGGCGGCGTCCAGGGGCTTCAAGCACCAAGTGGCCCAGTGAGGAGGAAGCTGGCGACGATACGGATCTCGGGAACGCGGAGAGGGAGCGAGGGAGTGGCTGGCCGCGGTGTTTCTCAGCGGAGTGGCCATGGCGGCTTCGGCCATGAGGGGAAAAGAGCAGGGGAGTGAGAGGGAGAGAGCAGGGAGGCAAGGGAGCGGCCGAGGGGGGTGTGCTGGCCGTTTCCCAGGCACGAGAATAGGGCGAGGTGGAAGCAGGAGGTGGAGCTGCGTCTTGTGGCGCGCGATTTGACAAGCAGCAGCTTTGGGGCGAGGGAGGAAGATGATCGGCACTGGGCTGCACAAGAACGGGTCACAGCAGAGCCGGGCCGGTCGGATGGGCTGCCGGTGACTACAAGAGTGAGCCACGGTGGGTGGAGTAAGTCCTGCCGCCTGCTTTTATATTTCGTTCGCATTTTTCTATTATTCTGTAGTCTTTGTGGCTTTTCTAAAAATACCTAGACCCTTTCAAAAATCACTAAACTGCACATGCCCACTGTATAGAATATATCCAACATGGAACATTTCAGTTTAGGACTATTTGGACATTTAAAATATTGTATAGCATTTAAATGCCCAAATGCAAATAGAGTATGATTTAATTCAGAGCCCAATATGTCCTGCAAAAATATTAACCATTTTTGGTAGATGCTTTCACCTCAAACCAGAAATGTTGAACATTTTTAGAGGGCATTTTGAGTTCAATGGAAAAGATTTTATTCTGACCCTAGTTGAATTCATTTGGTGCTAGGGTTTAAACAATCCCCATTTCAAGTTTCATGAAATTTAAACATGATGCAACACTCTAATGCATGCACTAGGCATTGTCAGAACTAGGGATGTGACAACTCACCCCCACTAAACAAGAATCTCGTCCCGAGATTCAAGACGTGAGGTAAGAAGACAGAGGGGACATGGAACTGACACGGTCTTCATGATCAATGCATTTCTCAAGGATGTTGATTCATTGCTTCATATTGATCTTGACGTCTTAGCTTTCGAGATCTTCATCCAACACGATGACGACAGAAAGAAACTCTATCGAAAAACATCATTGAATCTCTACATACCAGCCTATGGCAATTCACAAATGATCGTTTGAAGGAGTTCTAGGAAATAGCATACTCAGTTGGAAAGGGAGCTAGGGTTTTGAGACAACTCGGCAATGGAAGGCACATTACGATTGTCACCGAGGATTTAACCCAGTGACTGAGCGTGCTCTCAAGAACTTGAGCATTTCCATATTCACCAAGGTTTTACCAATATCAGTGTCAAAGATCCTGGCAACACAACATGCTACCATGATGAATACTGGTGGATGATGCAGATGCAAAGGAAGATAACACTTTCTCAGATTTCACCTTAGCGAGACCAAGGGGACAAAATCTGGATGATCGACCGAGAGACATTTAGCGCTCCGCTTCTAATGTTCTCCTTGATGTACTAGCATATCCCATTCATCGAGATGGTCTGGCATCTAGAGCATCAAGTAAAGGTCGGACTTCGGAAACACAAAAATCATAAGGCACAGCTAGGGAGTAAATCCTACGAAGTCCTTATGGGGAGGTGGCCAACTTCTTCAATCAAAATACTACAATAATAGGTCTTCTGGCGGGGTGTGTTGGCCACGACATCCACTTTACCGGTTACCGCGAGACCAATATTATAATTCTTGGGAAACGTTCCAACCATCATATCTGCCTGAGATTCAGATCTGGTTGATGTTAGAATATTCCAGACTCATCAGGTCTAGAAAAAAAATGAAAGTTTACAACATAAATTGACGAGATGACATTACGAGATTCTCGGGAAATGAACTACGATAGTAAGCTCCAAAACATGAGCTGGTTCTGCTAAACGCATGTGAGCACGCTGTCCCAGACAAGCATGTCCACATGGTAGTCTTACAACAAAACACTACCGAGTTCAGGTGGGGAACCATCATTAATGATATCGAAGTCTCCGCGCGGAAGTCTAAAGGATTAACACTTTAGAACAGACTCCTTTATCTTGAACAAATCAATCAGTGGCTTGGCGTGCTAGGGATACATATGGAATGAAGGTAGCTAATCTCACAAACCAATGTATACTTTGCACATGCATGACTGACTTGGGATGTTTTCCAGAGGAGGCAACATTGACTTTCTCGAATTCACGACGGCAACTTGCATCAACTGCACATGTATTAGAGGAAGTCACTTCTTTCATCCGAACATATGCTTCATGAGCTAGCATGAAGAAATGCTTTCAAAAGTTTCCAACGCTAACTTAGATGTTCAACATGGATCATGGACAAGATGAAAATGTTGTCAATGGGCTCAACAACAAACCATTCAGGCTTCCATATAGATGGAATTCCACAATTAAGTGAACACAGTGATAGCATCGGTCAGACCAAAGGATGTAATGGTGTATGCTCGAGGAATCAACCATGAGTGAGACAACATTAGGAACATCGTTGGTTCTGATTTGATTTGAAGATAGCTCATACTCAAATCAAAGTTTGGACAAGACAATAGATCCAATAACTGATCACGAGGGCCAAACGATGAAGATATCATCTTTCTTCAACACACAAACGCAAAGATATCCCTTTGGAATGAACTGAGTCGGACAAGCTTTCATCTTCCAACTCTCCAAGTTTTTGTTTAGCTTGACCAACTAGCTCAGGGGTATCCAACACGGATTCTTGGAGAAGGGGTGGTTTACAAGAAACCAACTTGATCACGAGCTCAACATAGCGGTCAGGTGACAACCTGGTAATACTTCTGAGAAGATATACGGAAAATCACGAACCACCGATATGTCACTAAGCTCGAGAACAATCTTGCTTTTCAGGGCAAGATGATATGGTGAAATAAGTAAGGAATTGGATAATCCTAACTCATTGATCAGGAGTGCACCAGAAATAAGGACTAGGTAGCACGATCGATCTTAGAATGATGATTCAATAACCAACACGCTAAGAGTGAGAATATTGTCCATTTACTACCAAGCAACAAGTTGCTCGGAGTATTGATTTCGCACATCACAGTTCACTTGTCGGCATTCCGGTTACAACAACATGTAACCGAGGAATGAACAATGATGGCAAGAAGTATCACTGTGTCAAGAGTTCATAGGATGGTGTGCAATTCCCATGACATTCTTGATATAAAGATGGTAATACTCCAGGGTAGAACAGACTGAAAACTTGATTGCATTTCGATCTACAGAATACAACTGCTTTGACCCAATCCTGGAAATGGACAAGGTACTGGAGTTTGTTTCTCCTAGTCATTCTGGAATAGAATGGCTTGACGGACCACAAGAGTAATAGGCATCGATGAACACGAATGCACGACTACTCCTGACTATCAATTGATAGACGAGGGTTGGAAGACAACTAAAATGGGACAACCCAAAGGAACATATGATTTTCTGAGTTGTGGACGCATAGATTAGTATGTCGAGCGAAGCTCAACATTTCTTCCGGATAACCCATGCGGAAAGGTAGAACTGGCAGAGTCACAACATAGAGTCGATAATTCATCGAGAGCACTTTTGTTGCGATCTTTTGGTTCAACGAGGAACTGCTGCCATAAGCAGTTCATGGTATTTGGAAGAAGGATGTACCACGAACCTCGAGGACTATCGCAAAGGTTACTAATATCCTAAAGGAACTAGCAACACTATCAACACGAGGTAAATAGAGTGAATCTTGGGTCAAGAAGCCTGGAATAGAATGCCTACTAACTAAGTGGCATCACGGGATGCTTTTGAGAATGATGGCCAGAATCATCACACTGGGAACACAAAACATGGCTAGATTACCTGGTGATCCTCTAAGACACCTAGGGTCATAATACTAGCTCCAACATATACGTCGAGGCAATAGAGTACCTCAACTCACCGATTAGTGTGGTTAACCTGGCCTAAAAGAACATCGAAACTAGAGGGAAAGGATTTGCAAATGCATCAGATTGTTTAGAAACCTGGGATGACTCGGACAGCATAACGGCTGTAAATGCTCAAAAGAATTTAGACATGCTACAAAAAATGGTGGCATCGCCACTCAGAAGCACAATATCAAGGTTTTGAGATCAACAGTTAACATACGGAAGTAGTAGGAACTTAACTAAGGCTTGAAACCAACAATCATATAAGTCTACGGATTAGTAACACGTCATCCTGATAGATAGATGAGAAGGCCTAGTTCTTAATCCCCGTAGAAGAGAAGAGGTTGACTCAGATCAGAAGGCCATGCGGTATAAGGAGTAAAAAGAGCCTTACGTTCCATCCCACAATCAATTCCCCTACATATAACTAAAGCATTTCTAGACTCAACTTCGACCAGTTTGGCTTGGTAATCCTACAGCAATAAGCTCGATACCAAACCGTCAGACCCGACTCAATGCCACATTGATCTAGCATGTAACACCTCATATCACTTTGCGGCCTCACGCACGGTATTCCCACCGGTGTCGCCTTACCTTTGCCGGGACCGTTTATGCCTTTTGGCACACGTATATGATAGTGTTGCTAGCATCCATATGATAAGGAGCCCGGTCGACATGGCTAGTCGTAAACCCAAAGTGGCACAAACTTACAGGACAGCATCCATGACCCAAAGATCGAACGTGTCGGTCATCACGAGTGAATCCAGTGCTGTAGCACTGGCTAGCAAGACTCGTGAACCGGGCTGTAGCGGCTAACAGACTCCGGTATTCATCGTGACATTTCCCGAAGGGATGCATACAGAACGAAGAAGGACACATGCCGGCCAGCCTAAGTGTTAGGAGCGGTAGCAAGCTACCATGGCTCGGTGGAAACACTAGGAGACATTTCCGAAGAGGGGCTACTAAGGATAAACAACTAGATAGTCAGATCCCACACATACCAAGCATTTCAATAACATACACACAATATGCTCGATATGTGCAAATACAACATGGCATCACAACATGACTCTACGACTCAAGTATTTTATTCAATAGGCTCGGAGGAGCGAGATATTACAAACATAGGTCTCATGACCCAACATTCAGAGCATACAAATCAAGCACACGCGAAAGCTTAACCTGTCTGAATACAGACATCTACAAATGAAAAAGGCTTGAAAGCCTGACTATCTACTAGATCCTGCCGAGGGCACAAGATCGTAGCTGAGGTAACAAGCTAAACGTCAAGTCCACGTGGAACTACTAGTGAGACCAAGTCTCTCTCGCAAAAACATAAAATAGGCAAACGTGAGTACAAATGTACCCAAAGAAGACTTACATCGAACTAACTACATATGCATCATTATAAACAAAGGGATGGTGGGGTTTAAGCTGCAAAGCAAGCCAGCTTTGACTCGGTGGCTATCCCGAACTACGATCGCAAGTAACTCTTTTGAGGTGGCGCACACGAGTCCACATATTCACCATATCAATACTCCACTATGGATCCGCCCCGCCTCCCTCACGAGAACGCCATCCATAGCACTCACGCTTATCTTGCGATTTTAGAGTATCCACTTTCACTTGCCTATGAACTATGCAAGGGGTCCAAGTTTCCATATCCGAGGAATCCGCTATTCAATAGATAATGATAACCTGCAGGGTGTACTTCTTCACACACGCTCTCGCCACTTATCGCCTCAGACACATCATGTACCTCGGCAACCTTCAAGCGGAAGCCGGGCGAGGGAGTCGGCCACGACCGACTAACCACACAAAGTCTCTCGTCGTGTTTATCGCCTATTCGGGTTCCATCCGCAAGGAGATCCGCGGGGTGTCGCTCATGCCCCAAACGATGTGAGCAGGTTCCCAAGCCCACCATCCGGTGCCACTTGGTACACCGTACATTGTGCCTAGTCTCGTCCCAAGCCCACTTGTACCGGTGCCACTTGGTAGACTACTAACACTACCTACAAACACGAAACTAGTTGCAACTCACCGGACAGAGATCGAGTTGATTAATAAGTCGAGAGAGCTTGGAGTGCCCGGAGCCCAATGTGTGGTAGTAACTATTCATGGATCACAAACACAGAACTCAGTTCCTGAGGACGGCTGCAATGAGACAACCCACCATGTACTCCTACATGGCCTCTCGCTACCTTTACCAAATCGTGTTCACACACTTAGCTCACACACAGTAGGACATGTTCACACACCTCTGATCCATCCTCGATGAATCAGACCCGACTCAACTCTAAGTAGTAGCAGGCATGACAAACAAGCATGAATGAGCAGGCACAACAGGGCTCAAACAACTCCTACTCATGCTAGTGGGTTTCATCTATTTACTGTGGAATGACAGGTCATGCAAAGGATAAAGGGGTTCAGCTACCGCAGCAAGTAACAGATGAATCGTTGTTGTCCTAATGCAGTAAAAAAAAGAGCAGGAGCGAGAGAGTGGGATTGTATCGAAATGAACAAGGGGGTTTTTCTTGCCTGGCACTTCCGAAGATAATATAGCTCTTCATCAGTGTCATCGAACTCGTCGTCGAAACCACGTCTATTGAGAGGGGACAGTTACCGGCAAACACAGAAGAACACAATCAATGCAATGCGACAATATGATGCATGCTATGACATGGCAATATGATGTGTGATAGGTCTAATGCAACTTGGGACATAAAGGTTTGAGTCCATTTGAACCAAGGATTCAAATGATCACCCAAAATAATAAGTGATATAAGTGCATTAGCTTGTTTCACCTTAACAGCAGGGTTAAAGTGTTCTGACATGCATGAAACTAGTACCGATGGAAAGATTGGATTTTTCTGATCATTTTTCATATATAATTTGTTTGATTTGGAGTTACGGTTGAATTTATATGAATTTTAGAAGTTTTGGCTATTTTCTGGAATTTCCTATATAAGAATAAATCCAGAAAATAAGTTACTGCGTCAGCATGACGTCAAAGTGACGTCAGCAGGTCAACGGGTCGGTCCAGGTCAAACCTGACCAGTGGGACCCATATGTCGTTGTCGACCAACTAACCTAAGTTAATTAGTCTCGATCTAATCCTAATCCAAATTTTAATTATAGCCCCGCCCACATGTCAAGATGTCGGCGGCTAATTAAGTTTAATTAACACTTAACTAAAATTAGGCGGGGCCTGGGCCCACTTGTCATCGACCGGGGAGGTCAAACCATCAGGTCAAACACGCTGGCGTTTAGCCGCCGGCGGCAGCAGACGCGGCGGGTCTCTCGGGCATGGGCTGTGGTGCCCCGTTTGCAGCGTGGCTGGGCTCGTTAGAGAGCCTAGACCAGCGCGCGTCGGGTGGTGGAGCCAGCCGGGCCTAGGGGCGGCCGGAGGCGACGGCGGGGAGCTCGGCCGCGGCGGCCGGAGCTCGGCGAGCTCGGGCTTGGCGTTGTGGTGCACGGGAGCAAGAATAGCTGGGTGCTACGGGCTCCTTTTGACGCTATGGTCGCATTGGCGCGCTCATACGCGGTGCGGGTGGGCTCTAGCCATGGCGGCGTCATGGCCGGCGGCGAGGAACTCTCGGGCTCGACGGTGCCCGCGGTTACAGGAAGAAATCGGCATCGGGGGAGAGAGGTTCGGTGCGGAGGCTCACAGCGAGGCCAACGAGTGCGAAGGCGAGGTCGGGGACGCTCTGTAACTCCCGAATCGACGACGATGATCCACGGCGACCGACGAGGGGAACGGCGGTGCTGGCGGCGTCCAGGGGCTTCAAGCACCAAGTGGCCCGGTGAGGAGGAAGCTGGCGACGATACGGATCTCGGGAACGCGGAGAGGGAGCGAGGGAGTGGCTGGACGCGGTGTTTCTCAGCGGAGTGGCCATGGCGGCTTCGGCCATGAGGGGAAAAGAGCAGGGGAGTGAGAGGGAGAGAGCAGGGAGGCAAGGGAGCGGCCGGGGGGCGTGCTGGCCGTTTCCCAGGCACGAGAACAGGGCGAGGGGGAAGCAGGAGGTGGAAGCAGGAGGTGGAGCCTGCGTCTTGTGCGCGCAGGCATGGCAAGCAGCAGCTTTGGGGCGAGGGTGGAAGATGGTGGCACTGGGCTGCACAAGAACGAGTCACAGAGAGCTGGGCGGTCGGATGGACTGCCAGTGACTACAGATGCAGCCACAGTGTGGGTGTAAGTCCTGCCGCCTGCTTTTATATTTACTGCTCTTTTCTATTATTCGTAGTCTTTGTGGCTTTTCTAAAATACGACCCTTTCAAAAATCACTAAACCGCACATGCCCTTGATAGAATATATCCAACATGGAACATTTCAATTTAGGACTATTTGGACATTTAAAATATTGTATAGCATTTAAATGCCCAAATGCAAATAGAGTATGATTTAATTCAGAGCCCAATATGTCCTGCAAAAATATTAACCATTTTTGGTAGATGCTTTCACCTCAAACCAGAAATGTTGAACATTTTTAGAGGGCATTTTGAGTTCAATGGAAAAGATTTTATTTTGACCCTAGTTGAATTCATTTGGTGCTAGGGTTTAAACAATCCCCATTTCAAGTTTCATGAAATTTAAACATGATGCAACACTCTAATGCATGCACTAGGCATTGTCAGAACTAGGGATGTGACACAATCTTTGCACCAATATCGCGAAGCTTGTCAGCGAGAGTCTTGAGGCGGCGACAGTAGTCGTCGATGGAGGAGTTGTCCTGGTGGCACCCAAAAAACTCTTGCTACAAAAAATGCAACGTTGAAGAGGATTTTCGGTGAAGAGCTCGTTCAGCTTGGTCTACACAGCATGGGCGTCATCACCATCCTGCACAACCGTCTAAAATAGGTCCGACGATATGGTGAGGAAGAACCACCGGATGAGCGTGGCGTCGATGGTGGACCAGTCATGGAAGTCGGGGGACGAGGCTGGAGTCGACGGAGCCGTCCACCTGATCAACGAGGTGGTACTCCCGGAACACGATGGAGAAGTATGTCTTCCACGCGTAGTAGGAGGAGTCCGTCTATGAGAGATGAACCGGAACCCACTCGTAGATGTTGAGGTTGCGGATGTCGTTGACATCGGGAGGGTTGGCGTCAGTGAACGGTTTGGAGTTGATGGTGGAGTCGGACGAGGTGACGGACAACATGCCAGCGAGGTGGTGGTGCAGCTAGGGTTAGGGTTGGGTGAGCGGCGGCGGCTGTGAGAGGAGCAGCGGTGGCGGCTTCGGGTGTAGGGGAGGAGGCCGCGACGGTTGGAAGGCAACGGCAGTGGGAGGGGAGCGCAGCAGTGCTCGGGTTGGGGGCGGCGGCTGCAGTGTCGCAGCAGTAGCGATCTGGCGGCTGGGGCGATCGGGAGGAGCAGCAACCGCAGAGGGGTGGCGCGGCGGCGACAGGGGAAAGCGGCGGCGGCTGTGCAACGGGAAGGGCACGACGGCGGCTGGGACGGTGGCGGCGGGGGAAAGGGCGCGACGGTGGTAGCGGAAGCTAGGGTTGGAACCTAGGAAGCTTATACATGTATGTTGTGGTAATTGCACAATGTATTACTCAGGTGCAAACGCACGTATGTATGATGTACAACGGTGGACCACGACCTCAACTATACAAGGAAACTAGGAGGTGGGCCTGAAGGAAATTTTCCCTAGAGGCAATAATAAAGTTATTATTTATTTCCTTATATCATGATAAATGTTTATTATTCATGCTAGAATTGTATTAACCGGAAACTTAGTACATGTGTGAATACATAGACAAAACATAGTGTCCCTAGTATGCCTCTACTAGACTAGCTCGTTAATCAAAGATGGTAATGTTTCCTAACCATAGACATGTGTTGTCATTTGATGAACGGGATCACATCATTAGGAGAATGATTTGATGGACAAGACCCATCTGTTAGCTTAGCATTATGATCATTACAGTTTCATTGCTACTGCTCTCTTCATGACTTATACATGTTCCTCAAACTATGAGATTATGCAACTCCCGAATACCATAGGAACACTTTGTGTGCTATCAAACGTCACAATGTAACTGGGTGATTATAAAGATGCTCTACTAGTGTCTCCGAAGGTGTTTGTTGGGTTGGCATATATCAACATTACGATTTGTCACTACGTGTTCCGGAGAGGTATCTCATGGCCCTCTCGGTAATGCTCATCACTATAAGCCTTGCAAGCAATGTGACTAATGAGTAAGTTGCGGGATGAAGCATTACGGAACGAGTAAAGAGACTTGCCAGTAACAAGATTGAACTAGGTATGATGATATCGACGATCGAATCTCGGGCAAGTAACATATCGATGACAAAGGGAACAACGTATGTTGTCATGCGGTTTGACCGATAAAGATCTTCATAGAATATGTAGGAGCCAATATGAGCATCCAGGTTCCGCTATTGGATATTGATTGGAGATGTGTATCAATCATGTCTACATAGTTCTCAAACCGTAGGGTCCGCATGCTTAATGTTCGATGACAATTTGTATTATGAATTATGTGTTTTTGATGACCGAAGTTTGTTCGGAGTCCTGGATGAGATCACAGACGTGACAAGGAGTCTCGAAATGGTTGAGACATAAAGATTGATATATTGTAAGGCTATGTTCGGACACTGAAAAGGTTTCGGAAAGGTTCAGGGAACCGAGGGGTTACTGGAACCCCCTAGGGAAGTTATGGGCCTAGAAGGGCCATAAGGGAGTAGGAGAGGGAAGGACACAAGGTGGCGCATGCCCCTCCCGATGACGGTCCGAATTGGACTAGGGAGAGGGGGCGCGGCACCCTCTTTCCTTCCCCCCTCCCTCACTTTCTCTCCTTCCCCCTCTTGGACTAGGAAAAGTGGGGGGAGGCGAATCCTACTAGGTTTGGAGTCCTGGTAGGAATCGCCCCTTGGGGCGCCTCCCCCTTTGCCGGCCTCCTCCTCCTCCCTCCTTTATATACGGGGGTAGGGGGGCACCCCAAAGCACAACAGACAATCTCTTAGCTGTGTGCGGTGCCCCCCTCCACAGTTCAACACCTCAGTCATATCGTCGTAGTGCTTAGGCGAAGCCCTGCGCCGGTAACATCATCAACACCGTCGCCACGCTGTCGTTCTGATGGAACTTTCCCTCGTCCTCAACTGGATCAAGAGCTCGAGGGACGTTATTGGGCTGAACGTGTGCTGAACGCAGAGGTTCCGTACGTTCGGTGCTTAGATCGGTTTGATAGTGAATACGTTCGACTACATCAACCACGTTACTAAACGCTTCCGCTTTCGGTCTACGAGGGTATGTGGACACACTCTCCCCTCTCATTGCTATGCATCTCCTAGATAGATCTTGCGTGATCGTAGGAATTTTTTTGAATTACTACGTTCCCCAACAGTGGCATCCGAGCCAGGTCTATTCGTAGATGTTTTATGCACGAGTAGAACACAAAGAGTTGTGGGCGATAATAGTCATACTGCTTACCACCAACGTCTTACTTTGATTCAGCAGTATTGTTGGATGAAACGGCCCGGACCGACATTACGTGAACGCGTTCATGAGACTGGTTCTACCGAAGTGCTTTTGCACATAGGTGTCTGGTGGGTATCTGTTTCTCCAACTTAGTTGAATCGAGTTTGACTACAGCCGGTCCTTGTTGAAGGTTAAAACAACACACTTGACAAAAAATCGTTGTGGTTTTTGATGCGTAGGTAAGAACGGTTCTTGCTAGAAGCCTGTAGCAGCCACGTAAAACTTGCAACGACAAAGTAGAGGACGTCTAACTTGTTTTGCAGGGCTTGTTGTGATGTGATATGGTCAAGACATGATGAGATATAAATTGTTGTATGAGATGATCATGTTTTGTAACAGAGTTATCGGCAACTAGTAGGGGCCATATGGTTGTTGCTTTATTGTATGAAATGCAATCACCATGTAATTGCTTTACTTTATCACTAAGCGGTTGCGATAGTCGTAGAAGCAATAGTTGGCGAGATGACAACGATGCTACAATGGAGATCAAGGTGTCAATACGGTCACGATGGATATCATGAAGATGCTTCGGTGATGGAGACCATGAGCACAAGATGATGATGGCCGTATCATGTCACATATTTTGATTGCATGTCATGTTTATCTTTTATGCATCTTATTTTGCTTAGTACGGCGGTAGCATTATAAGATGATCCCTCACTATATTTCAAGGTATAAGTGTTCTCCCTGAGTATGCACCATTGCTACAGTTCGTCATGCCGAGACACCACATGATGGTCGGGTGTGATAAGCTCTACATTCACATAAAACGGGTGCAAGCCAGTTTTGCACGTGCAGAATACTCGGATTAAACTTGACGAGCCTAGCATATGCAGATATGGCCTCGGAACACTGAGACCGAAAGGTCGAACGTGAATCATATAGTAGATATGATCAACATAGTGATGTTCACCATTTAAAACTACTCCATCTCATAGTCGATTTGGATCACGTGATCATTTAGATGACTAGAGGGATGTCTATCTAAGTGGGAGTTCTTAAGTAATATGATTGATTGAACTTTAATTTATCATGAACTTCGTCCTGATAGTTTTTGCATGTCTATGTTGTTGTAGATCAATGGCCCGTGCTACCGTTCCTTTGAATTTTAATGCGTTCCTAGAGAAAGCTAAGTTGAAAGATGATGGTAGCAATTACACGGGCTGGGTCCGTAACTTGAGGATTATCCTCATTGCTTCACAGAAGAATTACGTCCGGGAAGCACCGCTAGGTCTACCACCTGTGCCAGCAACTGCAGACATTGTGAATGCCTGCGTGTTGATGACTACTCGATAGTTCAGTGTGCCATGCTTTACGGCTTAGAATGGGGACTTCAAAGATGTTTTGAACGTCATGGAGCATATGAGATGTTCCAAGAGCTGAAGTTAATATTTGAAGCAAATGCCCGAGTTGAGAGATATGAAGTCTCCAACAAGTTCTACGGCTGCAAGATGGAGGAGAATAGTTCTATCAGTGAACATATACTCAAAATGTCTGGGTATCATAACCACTTGACTCGGCTGGGAGTTAATCTTCCTGATGATAGTGTCATTGAAAGAGTTCTTCAATCACTTCCACCAAGCTATAAACGCTTCGTGATGAACTATAATATGCAAGGGATGACGAAAACGATTCCCGAGCTCTTCGCAATGCTAAAGGCTGCGGAGGTAGAAATCAAGAAGGATCATCAAGTGTTGATGGTTAACAAGACCACTAGTTTCAAGAAAAAGGGCAAAGGGAAGAAGGGGAACTTCAAGAAGAATGACAAGCAAGTCTGCTCATGGGAAGAAGCCCAGTCTGGACCTAAGCCTGAAACTGAGTGCTTCTACTGCAAAGAGACTGGTCACTGGAAGCGGAACTGCCCTAAGTATTTGGCGGATAAGAAGGATGGCAAAGTGAAAGGTATATTTGATATACATGTTATTGATGTGTACTTTACTAATGCTCGTAGTAGAGCCTGGGTATTTGATACTGGTTCTGTTGCTCATATTTGCAACTCGAAACAGGGGCTACGGATTAAACAAAGATTGGCTAAGGATGAGGTGACGGTGCGCGTCAGAAATGGTTCCAAGGTCGATGTGATCACCGTCGGCATGCTACCTCTACATCTACCTTCGGGATTAGTTTTAGACCTGAATAATTGTTATTTGGTGCCAACGTTGAGCATGAACATTATATATGGATCTTGTTTGATGCGAGACGGTTATTCATTTAAATCAGAGAATAATGGTTGTTCTATTTATATGAGTAATATAGTTTATGGTCATGCACCCTTATTGAGTGGTCTATTTTTATTGAATCTCGATCGTGGAGATACACATGTTCATAATATTGAAGCCAAAAGATGCAAAGTTGATAATGATAGTGCAACTTATTTGTGGCACTACCATTTAGGTCATATTGGTGTAAAGCGCATGAAGAAACTCCATACTGATGGGCTTTTGGAATCACTTGATTATGAATCACTTGGTGCTTGCGAACCATGCATCATGGGCAAGATGACTAAAACTCCGTTCTCCGGAACAATGGAATGAGCTACTGACTTATTGGAAATAATACATACCGATGTATGCGGTCCAATGAGTGTTGAGGCTTGTGGCGGGTATCGTTACTTTCTTACCTTCACAGATGATTTGAGCAGATATGGGTATATCTACTTAATGAAGCATAAGTCTGAAACGTTTCAAAAGTTCAAAGAATTTTAGAGTGAAATGGAAAATCATCGTAACAAGAAAATAAAGTTTCTACGATCTGATCGTGGAGGCGAATATTTGAGTTACGAGTTTGGTCTTCATTTGAAACAATGTGGAATAGTTTCACAACTTACGCCACCTAGAACACCACAGTGAAATGGTGTGTCCGAACATCGTAACCGTACTTTATCGGATATGGTGCGATCTATGATGTCTCTTACTGATTTACTGCTATCGTTTTGGGGTTATGCTTTAGAGATGGCTGCATTCACGTTAAATAGGGCACCATCGAAATCCGCTGAGATGACGCCTTATGAACTATGGTTTAGTAAGAAACCAAAGTTGTCGTTTCTTAAAGTTTGGGGTTGCGATGCTTATGTGAAAAAGCTTCAACCTGATAAGCTCGAACCCAAATTGGAGAAGTGCATCTTCATAGGATACCCAAAGGAAACTGTTGGGTACACCTTCTATCATAGATCCGAAGGCAAGATATTCGTTGCTAAGAATGGATCCTTTCTAAAGGAGTTTCTCTCGAAAGAAGTGAGTGGGAGGAAAGTAGAACTTGATGAGGTAGTTGTACCTTCTCCCAAATTGGAAAGTAGTTCATCACAGAAATCAGTTCCAGTGATCCCTACACCAATTAGTGAGGAAGCTAATGATGATGATCATGAAACTTCAGATCAAGTTACTACCAAACCTCGTAGGTCATCCAGAGTACGGTCCACACCAGAGTGGCATGGTAATCCTATTCTGGAAGTCATGTTACTAGACCATGATCAGGGCGGAGCCAGGATTTGAGCATAGGGGCGGCCGGGTTCAAAGGCGAAGATAGGATTTTGACATCGAGGCCAAGCCAAATTGCAATTTTTTTGCTAACCATCGTAATACTATATTATGTGTCACTTGGATGCTACAAAAATATGATTACATTTTTATTAGTTTAAATTCAAATTTTTTATTGCCAATAAGATAAAAATATACCACTAATTTGAATAGAATAAAACTTACCTGCTAATTTGCTTTCAATGTAGATTACGATGCAATGCAAGCAAAGTGGTCTGCCCTTAATCTTTACAATTTTTGGTGGTATTTTTCTTTACATACCAGTCGAACTGCAAGTTTTAGAATTCACATAACATATTCACATATCACACAGCCAAAATAGCTAAAAACTGATCTATAATTTTACAAGACGAGAACCGGGAGAGATAGTGGATTCACATAACATATCACACAACCAAAATAGCTAAAATCTGATCTGTAATTTCACAAGACGAGAACAGGGAGAGATAGTATAGTAATTGTAGTGCTATGGCAAGTTATTTCGTTAGACCGTATAATTTCGACGTCAGAAAAATTGCTCATACAAGATAATTTGCATCACGATCGTGATAATTTCTAGGACATGTTCAACACAGAATAGGAACTCTTCATAGAATCATAGCGTCATAAATCACACAACCAAAACAATGAATATCCTATGTATCAATTCGACGCCGATGCAAGATGAGAATCAAGAGAGATCTGTTAATCCTTGGCGAGTTCCTTCTTCCTGGTTTGTTGTTACAGCCGGCAGGAAGAGTTGGTGAGTTCAGCAGGTTGCGTCGCGTCGTCGAGTGCCTGAATCAGATCGAGAGCAGCAGGTTGCGTCGCGCCGTTGCTGAATGCCTGAATCAGATCGAGAGGAGAGGAGAGGTGATCGTGTGGCAAGGGGGGGAGCGTGGAAACAGGAACGGCTGTGTTGCGGCGGCTAAATTTCTGTGACATATCTCGCGATAATTACGGCGGACGGCAGTCAATGGCCAATCCTAGTGGGCTTTTCACATGGGCCTATTTTTTTCCTTTTCCCAATATTACGTTGAGTTAGGGGGGGCAAATACATGTGGACGTACGTATATGTAGATGATTGCGTACTACATGTGTCAGGTTCGCTCGATCGTTGCGGGCGGGCCTGTCCCCTGCTCGTCCCCTGGCTCTGCCACTAACCATGATGAACCTACGAACTATGAGGAAGCGGTTATGAGCCTAGATTCTGCAAAATGGCTTGAGGCCATGAAATCTGAGATGGAAACCATGTATGAGAACAAAGTGTGGACTTTGGTGGATTTTCCCGATGAACGGCAAGCCATAGAAAATAAATGGATCTTCAAAAAGAAGACTGACGCTGACGATAATGTTACTGTCTACAAAGCTCGACTTGTTGCGAAAGGTTCTCGACAAGTTCATGGAGTTGACTACGATGAGAATTTCTCACCCATAGCGATGCTTAAGTTTGTCCGAATCATGTTAGCAATTGCCACATTTTATGATTATGAAATTTGGTAGATGGATGTCAAAACTGCAGTCCTGAATAGATTTCTGGAAGAAGAGTTGTATATGATGCAACCAGAAGGTTTCTCGATCCAAAGGGTGCTAACAAAGTGTGCAAGCTCCAGCGGTCCATTTATGGACTGGTGCAAGCCTCTCGGAGTTGGAATAAACGCTTTGATAGTGTGACCAAAGCATATGGTTTTATACAGACTTTTGGAGAAGCCTATATTTACAAGAAAGTGAGTGGGAGCTCTGTAGCATTTCTAATATTATATGTGGGTGACATATTGTTGATTGGAAATGATATAGAATTTCTGTATAGCATAAAGGGATACTTGAATGAGAGTTTTTCAATGAAAGACCTTGGTGAAGCTGCTTACATATTGGGCATCAAGATCTATAGAGATAGATCAAGACGCTTAATTGGACTTTCACAAAGAACATACCATGATAAAGTTTTGAAGAAGTTCAGAATGGATCAGCCAAAGAAAGGGTTCTTGCCCGTGTTACAAGGTGTGAAGTTGAGTCAGACTCAATACCCGACCACTGCAGAAGATAGAGAGAAAATGAAAGTCATTCCCTATGCTTCAGCCATTGGTTCTATCATGTATGCAATGTTGTGTACCAGACCTGATGTGTGCCTTGCTATAAGTATAGCAGGGAGGTACCAAAGTAATCTAGGAGTGGAGCACTGGACAACGGTCAAGAACATCCTGAAATACCTGAAAAGGACTAAGGATATGTTTCTCGTTTATGGGGGTGACAAAGAGCTCGTCGTAAATGGTTTCGCCGATGCAAGCTTTGACACTGATCCGGATTACTCGAAGTCGCAATCCGGATACGTATTTTTATTGAATGGTGGAGTTGTTAGTTGGTGCAGTTCCAAGCAGAGCATCATGGCGGGATCTACGTGTGAAGCGGAGTACATAGCTGCTTCAAAAGCAGTAAATGAAGGAGTCTGGATGAAGGAGTTCATATCTGATCTAGGTGTCATACCTAGTGCATCGGGTGCAATGAAAATATTTTGTGACAATACTGGTGCAATTGCCTTGGCGAAGGAATCTAGATTTCACAAGAGAACCAAACACATCAAGAGATGCTTCAATTCCATCCGGCATCAAGTCGTGGAGGGAGACATAGAGATTTGCAAAATACATACAGATCTGAATGCTACAGACCCATTGACTAAGCCTCTTCCAAGAGCAAAACATGATCAGCACCGAGACTCCATGGGTGTTAGAATCATTACTTTGTAATCTAGATTATTAACTCTAGTGCAAGTGGGAGACTGAAGGAAATATGCCCTAGAGGCAATAATAAAGTTATTTTTTATTTTATTATATCATGATAAATGTTTATTATTCATGCTAGAATTGTATTAACCAGAAACTTAGTACATGTGTGAATACATAGACAAAACATAGTGTCTCTAGTATGCCTCTATTTGACTAGCTCGTTAATCAAAGATGGTTATGTTTCCTAACCATAGACATGTGTTGTCATCTGATGAACGGGATCACATCATTAGGATAATGATGTGATGGACAAGACCCATGGGTTAGCTTAGCATTATGATCATTACAGTTTCATTGCTACTGCTCTATTCATGACTTACACATGTTCCCCAGACTATGAGATTATGCAACTCCCGAATACCGGAGGAACACTTTGTGTGCTATCAAACATCACAACGTAACTAGGTGATTATAAAGATGCTCTACATGTGTCTCCGAAGGTGTTTGTTGGGTTGGCATAGATTGATAACCCACAAGTATAGGGGATCGCAACAGTTTTCAAGGATAGAGTATTCAACCCAAATTTATTGATTCGACACAAGGGGAGCCAAAGAATATTCTCAAGTATTAGCAGCTGAGTTGTCAATTCAACCACACCTGAAAGAGTTAATATCTGCAGCAAAGAATTTAGTAGCAAAGTAGTTTGGTAGTAACGGTAACGGTGGCAAAAGTAACAGTAGCAGTTTTGTAGCAATCGTACCAGTGGCAACGGAGAAGTAACTAAGCAAAGATCAATATGTGAAAAGCTCATAGGCAATGGATCAATGATGGATAATTATGTCGGATGCGATTCCTCATGCAACAGTTATAACATAGGGTGACACAGAACTAGCTCCGGTTCACCAACGTAATGTAGGCATATATTCCGAATATAGTCATATGTGCATATGGAAAAGAACTTCCATGACATCTTTTGTCCTACCCTCCCGTGGTAGTGGGGTCCTATTGGAAACTAAGGGATATTAAGGCCTCCTTTTAATAGAGTACCGGACCAAAGCATTAACACGTAGTGAATACATGAACTCCTCAAACTACGATCATCACCGGGAGTGGTCCCGATTATTGTCACTTCGGGGTTGCCGGATCATAAAACATAATAGGTGACTATTGACTTGCAAGATAGGATCAAGAACTCACATATATTCATGAAAACATATTAGGTTCAGATCTGAAATCATGGCACTCGGGCCCTAGTGACAAGCATTAAGCATGGCAAAGTCATAGCAACATTAATATTAGCATTAAGCATGGCAAAGTCATAGCAACATCAATCTTAGAACATAATGGATACTAGGGATCAAACCCTAACAAAACTAACTCGATTACATGGTAAATCTTATCCAACCCATCACCGTCCAGCAAGCCTACGATGGGATTACTCACACACGGCGGCGAGCATCAGGAAATTGGTGATGGAGGATGGTTGATGATGACAATGGCGACGAATTCCCCTCTCCGGAGCCACGAACGGACTCCAGATCAGCCCCCCCCCCCCCGAGGAAGATTAGGTCTTGGCGGCAGTTCCTTATAGTAAAACGCAATGAATCCTTCTCTTTGATTTTTTCCCGAAAGTGAATATATGGAGTTGGAGTTGAGGTCGGTGGAGTCCCAGGGGGCCCACGAGGCAGGGGGCGCGCCCCAGGGGGACGCTCCCTGCACCCTCGTGGATAGGGTGTGGGCCCTCTGATGCTAATTCTTTCGCCAATATATTTTATTAATTCCAAAACATGTCTCCTTGGATTTTCAGGTCATTCCGAGAACTTTTATTTCTGCACAAAAATAACACCATGGCAGTTCTGCTGAAAACAGCGTTAGTCCGGGTTAGTTCCATTCAAATCGTGCAAGTTAGAGTCCAAAACAAGGGCAAAAGTGTTTGGAGAAGTAGATACGTTGGAGACGTATCATAGATCAAGATTAGGATTTGTCACTCCGTGTTTCAAAGAGGTATCTCAGGGCCCTCTCAGTAATGCTCATCACTATAAGCCTTGCAAGCAATGTGACTAATGATTTAGTTGTGGGATGAAGCATTACGGAATGAGTAAAGAGACTTGCTAGTAATGAGATTGAACTAGGTATGATGATACCGACGATCGAATCCCAGGCAAGTAACAGACTGATGAGAAAGGGAACAACGTATGTTGTTATGTGGTTTGACCGATAAAGATCTTCGTAGAATATGTTGTAACGCCCCGGATCCGATGCGCCAGGTGTCTGCCAGTTATTCGCCGACGTTGCCATGTCATCTGCTTGCGTGTTGCACTTTGCCATGTCATCATATGCATTTTATCATGTCAGCATGTGCATTCCATTTTGCATACATGTTCATCTCATGCATCCGAGCATTTTCCCCGTTGTCCGTTTTGCAATCCGGCACTCCTATGTCCTCCGGTGTCCCCCTTTTGTCTCCTGTTGTGAGTGGGTATTAAACTTTCTCGGAATGGACCGAGTCTTGCCAAGCGGCCTTGGTATAGCACCGTAGAACCGCTGTCAGTTTCGTGCCATTTGGAGGTCGTTTGATACTCCAACGGTTAACCGGGTAACCGCAAAAGCCTCTTTTGTTTGCAGCCCAACACCCCCTCCAAAGTAGCCCAAAGCCCAGCAAACTCCCCTCCATGCTCTCGGTCGTTCGATCACGATTGCGTGGCCAAAAACCGCTCCTCATTTGGACTCTCCTAGCTCCCTCTACCTATATATATGTGTGCCTCCCCGAATTTTTGCAGTCCAAACCCTAAAAATCTCCCCTCCCGCCGCAGGACGTGTCCGCCGCCGTCCGGACGCGTCCAGCCCCCGCTCCGTCCAATCGCTCCTCGCCACGTGTCCCCGCCGCCGGCTCTCTCTCCTCCCGCCGAAGCCCGCCATGTCGTCATGGGCCCGCTTGAGCCCATCGGGCCCAGCGCCGCCGCCGCCCGCCCTTCCCTACGTCACTGGCGCCGCCCTCGCGGACTCGACCCAGCGCAGCCGCCGCCTGGCGCCTCCCTGCGTCGTCGGGTCCCTCGCCTCCATGCCCCGTCGCCCGGCGATGCCCCGGCCGCCCGTCGCCGCCACCTTGTCGCTCGCCTCGGCTCGCAGCAGAACCCGCCGGCCGTCGCCGCTTCGCTGCCATGGCGTCCCCTGACGCCGCCCCCTCCTCCGGCCTCCCTCGGCTCGGATCCGGCCGGATCCGCGGATCCGGCGTCCCGGACCTCCCCGGCCTCCTCCCCGTCCAACTCCGGCAATCGCGCCGCCCTGCTCCGACGAACCTCGTGAACAGCGCCGCCGTTGACTTTCCCCCCGAGGTGGTGAAATTCGTCCAAGTCCATGTTATGTTAACATAATCATGCCATGTTCATGCCATCACATCTCTGCATCCGTAGCTCCGTTTTGTGCGTGTAATATGTCAAATTGTTCGTCTCAACGAGTACTTCATTTCATTCCATTGCATCATTTTCATTTGAGCTCATCTTGATGCCCGAAATGTTGTTGGAAGAGTGCATGTTGATGTTAATCAATAAACTGTTATAACTTGCTCATTTGTCATTTTTGCCATGATTGATGTGTGCATCCTATGAGGTTGATGTCTACATGTGTTTTGATCTATGCCATGCCATCTTTCCAGGGGTGTTAACCATGTATTTTTGTGAGTTGTGTGCTGAGTGTATCAAGCTTGCTAAGGAGGGTACTTGTTGTTGCTATTTTCCTGACAGATTCTGTTATATTTTGTTGCTATGTTAACATGCTTCTACTAATCACTCTATGCATAATCTGGAGATGTTCTATAAATATGTTTTGATCTACATGTCATGCTCTATCCATCCGTGCCCCTGGTAGGATTTATAGCCTGCTGTAGCTTGTAATGCTTGCAAGGCTTAAATGATGTGTATTACCGAGAGGGCCCAGAGATACCTCTCCGACAATCGGAGTGACAAAACCTAATCTTGAAATACGCCAACCCAACATCTACCTTTGGAGACACCTATAGTACTCCTTTATAATCACCCAGTTACGTTGTGACGTTTGGTAGTACCCAAAGTGTTCCTCCGGTAAACGGGAGTTGCGTAATCTCATAGTTATAGGAACATGTATAAGTCATGGATAAAAGCAATAGCAACATACTAAACGATCGGGTGCTAAGCTAATGTAATGGGTCATGTCAATCATATCATTCAACTAGTGATGTGACCTTGTTAATCAAATGACAACTCCTTTGTCTATGGTTAGGAAACTTAACCATCTTTGATTAACAAGCTAGTCTAGTAGAGGCATACTAGTGACACTCTGTTTGTCTATATATCCACACATGTATTATGTTTCTGGTTAATACAATTCTAGCATGAATAATAAACATTTATCATGATATGAAAGGAAATAAATAATAACTTTATTATTGCCTCTAGGGCATATTTCCTTCAAAGCATACAATAAATCTTATTCTTATTTCGTCCAAGTGATTAATCACATTTCCTTCGGAGTTTGTTCTTGATGAATAAATTCTAGCTCCAAGTGTTTTCAGCTTTTCTTTTTTCGGAGTTCAAATTTCCTCGGCCATTTCATCGGAACCTCCATCTAATTCATCGCAGGGCTCATCTTATTCTTTCATCCTTCATTTCCATCTCATCATCCTTTTGTTTACCGGAGTTCTTCATGGCGTTCTTCATGATTTAATTCATTCTTCAAGAGTTCATCGAGTACCATTCCTTCCTCTCAGGTTCGTGTTCTATCCTTCCATTTTCAGCAGGAGTGCTGCCTAAATCCTTTCAGCCTTATTCGTTTCTTATCTCGTTCTAACCAGAGTTGTTTCATAGTCTATTTGATTCCGTCAGCTTTCGATTCTCGTCATTCTCGTCGTTCCTCTCTTCTTCTCGAGTGCTCTCGATTCTTTGCTTCTTCTCTTGATTTCTTGTTTCACCTCATCCCTTTTTCCCTTCCGTCTCGGTCCTAAGATCTCGGGACGAGATCTCTTGTTAGTGGAGGAGTGTTGTAATGCCCCGGATCCGATGTGCCAGGTGTCTGCCAGTTATTCGCCGACGTTGCCATGTCATCTGCTTGCGTGTTGCACTTTGCCATGTCATCATATGCATTTTATCATGTCAGCATGTGCATTTCATTTTGCATACATGTTCATCTCATGCATCCGAGCATTTTCCCCGTTGTCCATTTTGCAATCCGGCACTCCTATCTCCTCCAGTGTCCCCCTTTTGTCTCCTGTTGTGAGTGGGTATTAAACTTTTTCGGAATGGACCGAGTCTTGCCAAGCGGCCTTGGTATAGCACCGGTAGACCGCCTGTCAAGTTTCGTGCCATTTGGAGGTCGTTTGATACTCCAACGGTTAACCGGGTAACCGCAAAAGCCTCTTTTGTTTGCAGCCCAACACCCCCTCCAAAGTGGCCCAAAGCCCAGCAAACTCCCCTCCATCCTCTCGGTCGTTCGATCACGATCGCGTGGCCGAAAACCGCTCCTCATTTGGACTCTCCTAGCTCCCTCTACCTATATATATGTGTGCCTCCCCGAATTTTCGCAGTCCAAACCCTAAAAATCTCCCCTCCGCGCCGCCGGACGTGTCCGCCGCCGTCCGGACGCGTCCAGCCCCGGCTCCGTCCAATCGCTCCTCGCCACGTGTCCCCCCGCCCGCTCTCTCTCCTCCCGCTGAAGCCCGCCGCGGCCCGTCGTGGGCCCGCCCGAGCCCATCGGGGCTTGCGCCGCCGCCCGCCCTTCCTCTATGTCGCTGGCGCCGCCTCGCCGGACTCAGGACCCGACGCAGCCGCCGCCTGCCACGGCGCCTCCTGCGCCGCCGGGTCCTCGCCTCCTGCTGCCCCGACGCCAAGAACGCCCTGCCGCCCGTCGCCGCCACCTCGTCGCTCTGCCTCGCTCCGCCCAGACCCGCCGGCCGCCGTCGCTGCCGCCCATGGCGTCCCATGGCCGCCGTCCCCTCCTCCGGCCTCCCTCCGGCCTCTCCGGCTCGGATCCGGCGGGATCCGCCGGATCCGGCGTCCCCGGACCTCCGCGGCCTCCTCCCGTCCAACTCGGCAATCGCGCCGCCTGCTCAAGCGAACCTCGTGAACCGCGCCGCCGTTGACTTTCCCCCCGAGGTGATGAAATTCGTCTAAGTCCCTGTTATGTTAACATAATCATGCCATGTTCATGCCATCACATCTCTGCATCCGTAGCTCTGTTTTGTGCGTGTAATATGTCAAATTGTTCGTCTCGACGAGTAATTCATTTCATTCCATTGCTTCATTTTCATTTGAGCTCATATTGATGCCCGAAATGCTGTTGGAAGAGTGCATGTTGATGTTAATCATCAAACTGTTATAACTTGCTCATTTGTCATTTTTGCCATGATTGATGTGTGCATCCTATGAGGTTGATGTCTACATGTGTTTTGATCTATGCCATGCCATCTTTCCAGGGGTGTTAACCATGTATTTTTGTGAGTTGTGTGCTGAGTGTATCAAGCTTGCTAAGGAGGGTACTTGCTGTTGCTGTTTTCCTGACAGATTCTGTTATATTTTGTTGCTATGTTAACATGCTTCTACTAATCATTCTATGCATAATCTGGAGATGTTCTAAAAATATGTTTTGATCTACATGTCATGCTCTCTCCATCCATGCCCCTGGTAGGATTTATAGCCTGCTGTAGCTTGTTCATATCTTGCTCCAAAGTTGCTTGAAAATGTTGTTGTCAGCCTGTTAACATTAAGTTCACTTGTTCCCATGTGTTTTCCTAGTGATCCATGCACCCTATGAACTTTCTCTTGCCATGCTTAGCTTCATAAACATGTATTCTTACTGTTGGTTGCCTTGCCATGCCATGTATTGCTCTGTGGTGAGCGGTTCAAGCTCACCAACATGCCTACTTATTGTTGTTTCTGCCATGTATGAATCTGTAATATAACTTGCCATGTTTACATGGGTGCCATCATATTTTCTATGCCTTTTTGGCTCATGGTCAGTAAGGGACTTTTGATCTATGCAATTAGTAGATTCATGCCATGCCTTTGTTTGCCATGTTAAGTTCCTGTAACATGTTGTTTGATAGCTCCAAACATTGCAACCTGATGTTATTTCTGCTAAAGTCTGAAACTGTTATTATTTGCAATCTTACCATGTCTTTTTGAGCATGTTCTAGTTGTTTATGGAGATAGCTCAGTGTTCATGTTTTGTTATGCTTTACCTGTACTTCATGCCCATGCCTTTTGTTATTATGTTGGGGTGTTGTAGCATGTTGTTTTGATGCTTGTAAGATGCCTAGTTGTTGTTATGGACAGATTGTTGCTATAACTTGTATAGTGTGTGTGTGTTGAACCGTTGCTCCGTTTTGAGTGTGCTCTATACGAAACTTGCTTGTTTTTGCATGTAGTTCCATATTATCATGTTGCATCCTTGTTTTGGTGTGTTTGCTTGATGTTTGAGCGCATTTTGCATCAATGCCATGTTTAACTTGTTTTGCTCATATCTTCTAGGCCGTAGCTCCGAATCTAATGAACTTTATATGTAACTTGACTAGAATTTCATGTAGATCCTCTTGGTGCATCTTAACTTGCTGTTTAATAACTTGAACATAAGGTTTATTCAGTTCTGGACCAATTTTGAAATTTGCATATGAGGACTTACCGGAATTGTTATATGTTGTTTCCGGCCTCATTTAAACTTGCCTTGATGTGTTGGTCTTGTATGCATCATCTCTTGTCATGAGTAGCCTCATCTAGCTTTCTCATGCATCATGCTTGTTGTGCATCATGTCTTGTCATGTGTGGTGTGTTTACGATGTTGTGTGCTTCTTCTCGATAGTTCTCGTTTCATTGCGATTGTGAGGATCCGTTCGTCTACGCTTGGTTCGTCTTCGTGGCTTCATCTTCTTCATGGACTCGTTCTTCTTCCTTGCGGGATTTCAGGCAAGATGACCGCTACCCTGGATCTCACTACTATCATTGCTATGCTAGTTGCTTCGTTCTATCGCTATGCTGCGCTACCTATTACCTGTTTATCAATCCATCCCATATTGCCATGAACCTCTAACCTTTGACACTTGTCCTATGCAAACCGTTGTTTGGCTATGTTACCGCTTTGCTCAGCCCCTCTTATAGCGTTGCTAGCTGCAGGTGAATTTGAAGATTTCTCCATGGTGGTTAGGATTTTGGTTGGGATATCACAATATCTCTTATATTATTAATGCATCTATATATTTGGTAAAGGGTGGAAGGCTCGGCCTTATGCCTGGTGTTTTGTTTCACTCTTGCCGCCCTAGTTTCCGTCATACCGGTATTATGTTCCCGGATTTTGTGTTCCTTACGCGGTCGGGTGATTTATGGGACCCCCCTGACAGTTCGCTTTGAATAAAACTCCTCCAGCAAGGCCAAACATTGGTTTTACCATTTGCCTCACCACCACCTATATTTCCCTTGGGAGTAATTAACCCAAGGGTCATCTTTATTATAGCCCCCCCGGGCCAATGCTAGTCTAAGTGTTGGTCCAAACCAGAGCCACTTGCGGTGCCCCCCTAGGCAAGTTGGGGTATCGTCGGTTGCCGTACATAGTGTTCGTCCGGTGTTGCCCTGAGAACGAGATATGTGCAGCTCCTATCGGGATTGTCGGTGCATCGGGCGGCTTTGCTGGTCTTGTTTTACCATTGTCAAAATGTCTTGTAAACCGGGATTCCGAGACTGATCGGGTCTTCCTGGGAGAAGGTATATTCCTTCGTTGATCGCGAGAGCTTGTCATGGGCTAAGTTGGGACACCCCTGCAGGGTTTAAACTTTTGAGAGCCGTGCCCGCGGTTATGTGGCAGATGGGAATTTGTTAATGTCCGGTTGTAGATAACTTGACACCTGATCCGAATTAAAACGCATCAACCGCGTGTGTAGCCGTGATGGTCTCTTCTCGGCGGAGTCCGGGAAGTGAACATGGTTTCTGTGTTATGATTGACGTAAGTAGGTGTTCAGGATCACCTCTTGATCATTGCTAGCTTCACGACCATTCCGCTTGCTCACAGATTACTACAACAACAGTTGCAGGTACAGGTTATACGATGATCATGATGCGAGAGCGATGCTTGCTTGCGTTGAGTTCTTCTTCTGCTTCTTCCTCGATCAGGGGATAGGTTCTAGGTCGGCAGCCTGGGCTAGCAGGGTGGATGTCGTTTGAGTTTCTGTTTGTGTTTCATCCGTAGTCGGATGGTGCTCTCTTATATGATGTATTGTTGTATTCATATGGCATTGTATGCCTCTTGTATGTATCCCCATCTATTATGTAATGTTGATGTAATGATATCCACCTTGCAAAAGCATTCCAATATGCGGGTCTATCCTTGGTGGGACCTTCGAGTTCCTTTTGGATAGGGTCGCATATTGGGCGTGACAAGTTGGTAATCAGAGCCTCGACCGACCCTAGGAGCCCCCCTTGATTGATCGTGTAGTTTGGCCGTTGTTGAGTCTAGAAGAAAACTGTTTTCGGAGTCTAGTTATATCGGAGAGTAGGAATTCTTTTTACTCCTCAGCCCCTTCGTCGCTCTGGTGAGGAATCTTGACGTAGGTGTTTTGAATTACTCCTCTTCCCATTCAAATTTTCTTTAGGATCACGTGGTTAGTTTTGTGAGTTGTCCATCCTCTTTTTATCCGGTGCATTTCTCGTCAAGTTGACTCAAGTCTCTTCATCTTTGCCAAGTTCAAGCCTCAGTTGTTTTCTTTTCCCACCTGCCCACCCCTTTTCTTCTCGGACCCGGAGTCTGTAATCGAGTATCCATTCTACTCGTGCGAAGTCTTTGCTTTCTTTCCTCAATGATTTCAACCGGGGTTTCCCTTCAAGTTATTCGTCGGTTTCCCCTTCCAGTTGCCTGTGTTTTCCCGCCCTCCCACCCTTTTTCTTCCCGGAGTCTGACTCTCTCTCGACCATCAATTTTCATTCGTACGGAGCCTCTTCAGTCTTCCCTCAATTATTTCAACCGGTGAATTCTCGTCTCGTTCGTCATTCTTCATCCTTTTCTTTTCCGGTGCACTCAATTCAAGTTTTCGGTGTTGATTATATTCTTTCCCTCAGCTCAAGTGTTTTCCCTGCTCGTTCGCCTCTCGCCAGTTTATCATTCCGGAGTGCTCAAGACATCTCAGGAGATTCATCTGTATTCCAATAAATTCGAGGTTGTCACCTCATTCAAATATTTCAATTGTTCCGGTGCATCATCTATCTCTTCAACAATCCCTTTTCAACGGTGTTTTCTTTTAGTGGGCCCTAACCCACAGGTCTTTTCCCAGGATCTTACCTGACTCTTCGGATTTCCCCGGAGTTATTCTCAATTCTTTTCAAGTGTGATGTAAGAATGGATTTCATCAGTCACATGTCTTCTCCAAGATCGCTTTCAAATTCTTTTCGTTGTTGGCTCAACCTCTCTGCTTTTCATTCTACCGGAGTATCTCAGTAATTTTGGTGGTGTTTCTCGTCGTCATTCTCAACTTTGAAGATTGAAGAAGAGTTTTTCCTCTAAATCTTGTCCGTTCCCCGGAGATTCACGGTCCTAGCTCGATGTTATCCTATCAAATTGTTTCAAGTCATGCAAATTCTTTTCATCCATCCGGAGCATTTCAGGAGTTGATTTCTTTTTCGTTTCACTGGAGGCCATCATTCCAGTTATCGTTCTCTATTTAACCCGGTGCTTCGTTCAAGTATTCTTCAATCAGTTCGCGATCTCTTCGTTCTTTTGCATCAAAATCCCCTCAAGCATATTGGTTCTTCTAATTCTTCCCGGTGATTCATTCTCTTTCATCAGTCATTTTGAATTCTTATGGTGGTTCATTCAGATTCTTTTCCTTTGTCATCATTTATATCCATTCGTTCTTTTCTATCCTACCGGTGGTTCATGAAGACCTTCCCAAGATGTCATTTCTCAATCCTTTTCAAGAGGAATAAGTTGCATGCCAAATCCTCTCGTCACCCATTAAATTGGTTGAGGATAAGCATGTTGGGGAACGTAGTAATTTCAAAAAATTTCCTACGCACACGCAAGATCATGGTGATGCATAGCAACGAGAGGGGAGAGTGTTGTCTCACGCCCTCGTGAGACCAAGCGGAAGCGATCACAACGTAGAGGAAGTAGTCGATGTTCTCCTCGCGATCCAACCGATCCAGCACGGTTCTTGACACACGTACAGCTCGGTGACGCTCCTCGGGCTCCAATCCAGCAGAGCTTCAGGGGAGAGAGTTCCACAAGACGACGGCATGGTGACGATCTTGATGTTCTATCGACGCAGGCTTCGCCTAAGCACCGCCACGATATGACCGAGGTGGATTATGGTGGAGGGGGCACCTGACACGGCTAAGGAACGATCTCAAGGATCAACTTGTGTGTTCTAGGGTGCCCCCCCCCCGTATATAAAGGAGCAAGGGAAGGGCCGGCCGGCCTAGGAGGCGCGCCAAGGGGGGAGTCCTCCTCCTAGTGGGAGTAGGACTCCCTTTCCTAGTCCAACTAGTAAGGAGGAAGGGGAAGGAAGAGAGGGAGAGGAGAGGAGGGGGCTGCGCCCCCCTCCTTGTCCTATTCGACTCCCTAGGGGGCGCGCCACCTCTGGTGCGGCCCTCTCTCTCCCTCTTGGCCCACTAAGGCCCATTACTTCCCGGGGTTCCGCTAACCCTCTCGGCACTCCGATTTTCTCCAAAACTTAGGAACCTTTCGGTGTCCAAATATAGCCGTCAATATATCAATCTTTATGTCTCGACCATTTCGAGACTCCTCGTCATGTCCGTGATCACATCCGGGACTCGAACTCCTTCGGTACATCAAAATACACAAACTCATAATATAACCGTCATCGAAACCTTAGCGTGTGGACCCTACGGTTCGAGAACAATGTAGACATGACCGAGACACGTCTCCGGTCAATAACCAATAGCGGGACCGGATGCCCATATTGGCTCCTACATATTCTACGAAGATCTTTATCGGTCAGACCGCATAACAACATACGTTGTTCCTTTGTCATCGGTATGTTACTTGCGAGATTCGATCGTCGGTATCCAATACCTAGTTCAATCTCGTTACCGGCAAGTCTCTTTACTTGTTCCGTAATACATCATCTCACAGCTAACTCTTTAGTTGTAATGCTTGCAAGGCTTAAATGATGTGTATTACCGAGAGGGCCCAGAGATACCTCTCCGACAATCGGAGTGACAAAACCTAATCTCGAAATACGCCAATCCAACATCTACCTTTGGAGACACCTGTAGTACTCCTTTATAATCACCCAGTTACGTTGTGACGTTTGGTAGTACCCAAAGTGTTCCTCCGGTAAACGGGAGTTGCATAATCTCATAGTTATAGGAACATGTATAAGTCATGGATAAAAGCAATAGCAACATACTAAACGATCGGGTGCTAAGCTAATGTAATGGGTCATGTCAATCATATCATTCAACTAATGATGTGACCTTGTTAATCAAATGACAACTCCTTTGTCTATGGTTAGGAAACTTAACCATCTTTGATTAACAAGCTAGTCTAGTAGAGGCATACTAGTGACACTCTGTTTGTCTATATATCCACACATGTATTATGTTTCCGGTTAATACAATTCTAGCATGAATAATAAACATTTATCATGATATGAAAGGAAATAAATAATAACTTTATTATTGCCTCTAGGGCATATTTCCTTCAGTCTCCCACTTGCACTAGAGTCAATAATCTAGTTCACATCGCCATGTGATTTACCAGCAATAGTTCACATCACCATGTGATTAACACCCATAGTTCACATCAATATGTGACCAACACTCAAAGGGTTTACTAGAGTCAAGAATCTAGTTCACATCGCTATGTGATTAACACCCAAAGAGTTCTAAGGTGTGATCATGTTTTGCTTGTGAGATAATTTTAGTCAACGGGTCATCATATTCAGATCCGTAAGTATTTTGCAAATTTCTATGTCAACAATACTCGCACGTAGCTACTCTAGCTAATTGCTCCCACTTTCAATATGTATCTAGACCGAGACTTAGAGTCATCTAGATTGGTGTCAAAACTTGCATCGACGTAACCCTTTTACTTATTTAACCTTTTTCACCTCCATAATCGAGAAACATATCCTTATTCCACTAAGGATAATTTTTGACCGCTGTCTGTGATCTACTCTTAGATCACCATTGTACTCCTTGCTTAACTCGATTGTAGGGTATACAATGGATCGGTACACAAAGATAGCATACTTTATAGAACCTATGGCCAAGGCATAGGGAATGACTTTCATTCTCTTTCTATCTTCTGCCGTGGTCGGGTTTTGAGTCTTTACTCAAATTCACACCTTGTAACACAGGCAAGAACTCTTTCTTTGACTGTTCGATTTTGAACTACTTCAAAATCTTGTCAAGGTATGTTCTCATTGAAAAAACTTATCAAGCGTCTTGATCTATCTCTATAGATATTGATGCTCAATATGTAAGCAGCTTCACCGAGGTCTTCCTTTGAAAAACTCCTTTCAAACACTCCTTTGTGCTTTACAGAATAATTCTACATTATTTTTGATCCACAATATGTCATACATATACTTATCGAAATCTTGTAGTGCTCCCACTCACTTTCTTGTAAATCTGAGGCTTCATCGCAAGTCTCAGATAAACTATATGCTTTGATCAACTTATCAAAGCGTATATTCCAACTCCGAGATGCTTGCACCAGTCCATAGATGCACATTTTGTTAACACCTTTAGGATCGACAAAACCTCTTGGTTGCATCACATACAACTCTTCTTTAATAACTCCATTAAGGAATGCAATTTTGTTTATCCATTTGCCAGATTTCATAAAATGCGGCAATTGCTAACATGATTCGGACAGACTTAAGCATCGCTACGGGTGAGAAGGTCTCATCGTAGTCAATCCCTTGAACTTGTCGAAAACCCTTTGCGACAAGTCGAGCTTTGTAGATAGTAACATTACCGTCAGCGTCAGTCTTCTTCTTGAAGATCCACTTGTTTTCTATTGCTTGCCGACCCTCGGGCAAGTGAACCAAAGTCCACACTTTGTTTTCATACATGGATCCCATCTCAGATTTCATGGCCTCAAGCCATTTTGCGGAATCTGGGCTCACCATCGCTTCTTCATAGTTCGTAGGTTTGTCATGGTCAAGTAACACGACCTCCGAGCAGGATTACCGTACCACTCAGTGCGGATCTCACTGTTTTACCTACTAGGTTCGGTAGTAACTTGATCGAAGTTACATGATCATCATCATTAGCTTCCTCACTAATTGGTATAGTAATCACAAGAACAGATTTACGTGATGAACTACTTTCAATAAGGGAGCAGTCTGATTACCTCATCAAGTTCTACTTTCCTCCCACTCACTTCTTTCGAGAGAAACTCCTTCTCTAGAAAGGATCTATTTTAGCAACGAATATCTTGCCTTCGGATCTGTGATAGAAGGTGTACCCAACAATTTCCTTTGGGTATTCTATGAAGACGCACTTCTCCGATTTGGGTTCGAGCTTATCAGGATGAAACTTTTTCACATAAGCATCACAGCCCAAAACTTTAAGAAATGACAACTTTGGTTTCTTGCTAAACCACAATTCATATAGTGTCGTCTTAACGGATTTAGATGGTGCCCTATTTAACGTGAATGCAGCTGTCTCTAATGCATGATCCCAAAAACGATTTTGGTAAATCGGTAAGAAACATCATAGATTGTACTACATCCAATGAAGTACGGTTATGACGTTCGGACACACCATCATGATGTGGTGTTCCAGGTGGCATGAATTTGTGAAACTATCCCACATTGTTTTAATTGAAGACCAAACTCGTAACTCAAATATTTGTCTCCGCGATCAGATCGTAGAAACCTTATTTTCTTGTCACGATGATTTTTCCACTTCACTCTGAAATTCTTTGAACCTTTCAACTATTTCAGACTTATGTTTCATCAAGTAGATATACCCATATCTGCTTAAATCATCTGTGAAGGTCAGAAAATAACGATACCCGCCGTGAGCATTAACACTCATTGGATCGCATACATCAGGTATGTATTATTTCCAATAAGTCGTTGCTCGCTCCACTGTTCCGGAGAACGGAGTCTTAGTCATCTTGCCCATGAGGCATGGTTCGCAAGCATCAAGTGATTCATAATCAAGTGATTCCAAAATCCTATCAACATGGAGTTTCTTCATGCGCTTTACACCAATATGACCTAAACGGCAGTGCCATAAATAAGTTGCACTATCATTATTAACTTTGCATCTTTTGGTTTCAATATTATGAATATGTGTATCACTACAATCGAGATCCAATGAACCATTTTCATTGGGTGTGTAACCATATAAGGTTTTATTCATGTAAACAGAACAACAATTTATTCTCTTTCTTAAATGAATAATCATATTGCAATAAACATGATCAAATCATATTCATGCTCAACGCAAACACCAAATAACATTTATTTAGGTTCAACACTAATCCCGAAAGTATAGGGAGTGTGCGATGATGATCATATCAATCTTGAAACTACTTTCAACACACATCGTCACTTCACCCTTAACTAGTTTCGCTTATTCGCAACTCCCGCTTTGAGTTACTACTCTTAACAACCGAACCAGTACCAAATACCGAGGGGTTGCTATAAACACTAGTAAAGTACACATCAATAACATGTATATCAAATATACCTTTGTTCACTTTGCCATCCTTCTTATCCGCCAAATACTTGGGGTAGTTCGCTTCAAATGACCAGTCCCTTTGCAAGTAGAAGCACTTAGTCTCGTGCTTAGGTCCATACTTGGGCTTCTTCACTTGAGCAGCAACTTGCTTGCCGTTCTTCTTGAAGTTCCCTTCTATCCCTTTGCCCTTTTCTTGAAACTAGTGGTCTTGTTAACCATCAACACTTGATGTTCTTTCTTGATTTCTACCTTCATCGATTTCATCATTATGAAAAACTCAGGAATCATTTTCATCATCCCTTGCATATTATAGTTCATCACGAAGTTCTACTAACTTGGTGATGGTGACTAGAGAACTCTGTCAATCACTATCATATCTGGAAGATTAACTCCCACTTGATTCAAGCGATTGTAGTATCCAGACAATCTGAGCACTTGCTCACTAGTTGAGCGATTCTCCTCCATCTTTTAGCTATAGAACTTGTTGGAGACTTCATATCTCTCAACTCGGGTATTTGCTTGAAATATTAACTTCAACTCCTGGAACATCTCATATGGTCCATGATGTTCAAAACATCTTTGAAGTCCCGATTCTAAGCCATAAAGCATGGTGCACAAAACTATCAAGTAGTCATCATATTGAGCTAGCCAAACGTTCATAACGTGCGTGATCCGCTCCCCGCAATAGGTCATCACCTAGCGGTGCATTAAGAACATAATTCTTATGTGCAGCAATGAGGATAAACCTCAGATCACGGATCCAATCCGCATCATTGCTACTAACATCTTTCAACACAGTTTTCTCTAGGAACATATCAAAATAAACATATGAAAGCAACAACGCGAGCTATTGATCTACAACATAATTTGTAAAATACTACCAGGACTAAGTTCATGATAAATTTAAGTTCAATTAATCATATTACTTAAGAACTCCCACTTAGACAGACATCTCTCTAGTCATCTAAGTGATCACGTGATCCAAATCAACTAAACCATAACCGATCATCACGTGAGATGGAGTAGTTTTCAATGGTGAACATCTTATGTTGATCATATCTACTATATGATTCATGCTCGACCTTTCGGTCTCCGTGTTCCGAGGCCATATCTCGCATATGTTAGGCTCGTCAAGCATAACTCGAGTATTCGCGTGTGCAAAACTGGCTTGCACCGTTGTAGATGGACGAGAGCTTATCACACCCGATCATCACGTGGTGTCCGGGCACGACGAACTTTGGCAACGGTGCATACTCGGGAGAACACTTCTTGATAATTTTAGTGAGAGATCATCTTAAAATGCTACCGTCAATCAAAGCAAGATAAGATGCATAAAGGATAAACATCACATGCAATCAATATAAGTGATATGATATGGCCATCATCTTCTTGTGCTTGTGATCTCCATCTCAAGCACCATCATGATCACCATCGTCACCGAGCGACACCTTGATCTCCATCGTAGCATCGTTGTCGTTACGCCATCTATTGCTTTACGACTATCGCTACCGCTTAGTGATAAAGTAAAGCAATTATGATGCGTTGCATTTCATACAATAAAGCGACAACCATATGGCTCCCGCCATTGCCGATAACTTAGGTTACAAAACATGATCATCTCATACAATAAAATATAGCATCACGTTTTGACCATATCACATCACAACATGCCCTGCAAAAACAAGTTAGACGTCCTCTACTTTGTTGTTGCAAATTTTACGTGGCTGCTACGGGCTTAAGCAAGAACCAATCTCACCTCGCATCAAAACCACAGCGATATTTCGTCAAATAGACTCTGTTTTAACCTTCTCAAGGACGGGCGTAGCCACACTCAGTTCAACTAAAGTGAGAGAGACAGACACCGCCAGCCACCTTTAAGCACGAGTGCTCGAACGGTGAAACCAGTCTCGCGTAAGCGTCACGCGTAATGTCGGTCCGGCCGCTTCATCTCACAATACCGCTGAACCAAAGTATGACATGGTAGGTAGTATGACTTGTATCGTCCACAACTCACTTGTGTTCTACTCGTGCAAAACATCAAACCATAAAACCTAGGCTCGGATGCCCTTTGTTGGGGGCGTAGTAATTTCAAAAATTTCCTACGCACACGCAAGATCATGGTGATGCATAGCAACGAGAGGGGAGAGTGTTGTCTACGCACCCTCGTGACCCAAGCGAAGCGATCTGGCGTAGAGGAAGTAGTCGTATGTTCTCCTCGCGATCCAACCGATCCCAGCGCCGTTACTCGGAGCCTCCGAGTTCTTGACACACGACAGCTCGGTGACGCTCCTCGGGCTCCAATCCAGTGAGCTTGGGAGAGAGAGTTCCGTCGGACGACGGCGTGGTGAAAATCTTGATGTTCTATCGACGCAGGCTTCGCCTAAGCACCGCCACGATATGACCGAGGTGGATTATGGTGGAGGGGTCACCGACACGGCTAAGGAATGATCTCAAGGATCAACTTGTGTGTTCTAGGGTGCCCCCCCCCGTATATAAAGGAGCAGGGGAGGGCCGGCCGGCCTAGGAGGCGCGCCAGGGAGGGAGTCCTCCTCCTAGTGGGAGTAGGACTCCCTTTCCTAGTCCAACTAGGAAGGAGGAAGGGGAAGGAAGGAGAGGAGAGGGAGAGGGAAGGGGCCCCCCTCCTTGTCCTATTCGGACTCCCACAGGGCGCGCGCCACCTCCTGGTGCGGCCCTCTCTCTCCCCTCTTGGCCCACTAAGGCCCATTACTTCCCCGGGGGTTCCGGTAACCCCTCCGGCACTCCGGTTTTCTCCAGAACCTTTCCGGTGTCCAAATATAGCCGTCCAATATCAATCTTTATGTCTCGACCATTTCGAGACTCCTCGTCATGTCCGTGATCACATCCGGGACTCCGAACTCCTTCGGTACATCAAAATACACAAACTCATAATATAACCGTCATCGAAACCTTAAGCGTGCGGACCCTACGGTTCGAGAACAATGTAGACATGACCGAGACCGTCTCGGTCAATAACCAATAGCGGGACCGGATGCCCATATTGGCTCCTACATATTCTACGAAGATCTTTATCGGTCAGACCGCATAACAACATCGTTGTTCCTTTGTGATCGGTATGTTACTTGCCCGAGATTCGATCGTCGATATCCAATACCTAGTTCAATCTCGCTATCGCAAGTCTCTTTACTCGTTCCATAATACATCATCTCACAACTAACTCTTTAGTTGTAATGCTTGCAAGGCTTAAATGATGTGTATTACCGAGAGGGCCCAGAGATACCTCTCCGACAATCGGAGTGACAAAACCTAATCTCGAAATCGCCAACCCAACATCTACCTTTGGAGACACCTGTAGTACTCCTTTATAATCACCCGATTCGTTGTGACGTTTGGTAGTACCAAAGTGTTCCTCCGTAAACGGAGTTGCATAATCTCATAGTTATAGGAACATGTATAAGTCATGGATAAAAGCAATAGCAACATACTAAACGATCGGGTGCTAAGCTAATGTAATGGGTCATGTCAATCATATCATTCAACTAATGATGTGACCTTGTTAATCAAATGACAACTCCTTTGTCTATGGTTAGGAAACTTAACCATCTTTGATTAACAAGCTAGTCTAGTAGAGGCATACTAGTGACACTCTGTTTGTCTATATATCCACACATGTATTATGTTTCTGGTTAATACAATTCTAGCATGAATAATAAACATTTATCATGATATGAAAGGAAATAAATAATAACTTTATTATTGCCTCTAGGGCATATTTCCTTCAAAGCATACAATAAATCTTATTCTTATTTCGTCCAAGTGATTAATCACATTTTCTTCGGAGTTTGTTCTTGATGAATAAATTCTAGTTCCAAGTGTTTTCAGCTTTTCTTTTTTCGGAGTTCAAATTTCCTCGGCCATTTCATCGGAACCTCCATCTAATTCATCGCAAGGCTCATCTTATTCTTTCATCCTTCATTTCCATCTCATCATCCTTTTGTTTACCGGAGTTCTTCATGGCGTTCTTCATGATTTAATTCATTCTTCAAGAGTTCATCGAGTACCATTCCTTCCTCTCAGGCTCGTGTTCTATTCCTTCCATTTTCAGCAGGAGTGCTGCCTAAATCCTTTCAGCCTTATTCGTTTCTTATCTCGTTCTAACCAGAGTTGTTTCATAGTCTATTTGATTCCGTCAGCTTTCGATTCTCGTCATTCTCGTCGTTCCTCTCTTCTTCTCGAGTGCTCTTGATTCTTTGCTTCTTCTCTTGATTTCTTGTTTCACCTCATCCCTTTTTCCCTTCCGTCTCAGTCCTAAGATCTCGGGACGAGATCTCTTGTTAGTGGAGGAGTGTTGTAATGCCCCGGATCCGATGTGCCAGGTGTCTGCCAGTTATTCGCCGACGTTGCCATGTCATCTGCTTGCGTGTTGCACTTTGCCATGTCATCATATGCATTTTATCATGTCAGCATGTGCATTTCATTTTGCATACATGTTCATCTCATGCATCCGAGCATTTTCCCGTTGTCCATTTTGCAATCCGGCACTCCTATCTCCTCCAAAGTGTCCCCTTTTGTCTCTGTTGTGAGTGGGTATTAAACTTTTTCGAATGGACCGAGTCTTGCCAGCGGCCTTGGTATAGCACCGTGAACCGCCTGTCAAGTTTCGTGCCATTTGGAGGTCGTTTGATACTCCAACGGTTAACCGGGTAATCGCAAAAGCCTCTTTTGTTTGCAGCCCAACACCCCCTCCAAAGTGGCCCAAAGCCCAGCAAACTCCCCTCCATCCTCTCGGTCGTTCGATCACGATCGCGTGGCCGAAAACCGCTCCTCATTTGGACTCTCCTAGCTCCCTCTACCTATATATATGTGTGCCTCCCCGAATTTTCGCAGTCCAAACCCTAAAAATCTCCCCTCCGCGCCGCCGGACGTGTCCGCCGCCGTCCGGACGCGTCCAGCCCCGGCTCCGTCCAATCGCTCCTCGCCACGTGTCCCCGCCGCCGGCTCTCTCTCCTCCGCCGCCCGAAGCCTGTCATGGCCCGTCGCAGGCCCGCCCGAGCCCATCGGGCCCAAGCGCCGCCGCCCCGCCCTTCCTCTATATCGTCGCGCCGCCTCGCCGGACTCGACCCAGCGCGCCGCCGCCGCGCTGGCGCCTCCTGCGCCGGGTCCTCGCCTCCCATGACCCGACGCCAAGAACGCCCGGCCGCCCGTCGCCGCCGCCCTCGTCGCTCTGCCTCGCTCCGCCTTGCGAACCCAGACCGCGCCGTCGCTTTCGCTGCCATGGCGTCCCATGAGCCGCCGTCCCTCCTCCGGCCTCCCTCCGGCCTCCTCCGGCTCGGATCCGGCCGGGATCCGCCGGATCCGGCGTCCCCGGACCTCCGCGGCCTCCTCCCCGTCCAACTCCGGCAACCGCGCCGCCCTGCTCCGACGAACCTCGTGAACCGCGCCGCCGTTGACTTTCCCCCCGAGGTGATGAAATTCGTGTAAGTCCCTGTTATGTTAACATAATCATGCCATGTTCATGCCATCACATCTCTGCATCTGTAGCTCCGTTTTGTGCGTGTAATATGTCAAATTGTTCGTCTCGACGAGTAATTCATTTCATTCCATTGCTTCATTTTCATTTGAGCTCATATTGATGCCCGAAATGCTGTTGGAAGAGTGCATGTTGATGTTAATCTGCTGAAACTGTTATAACTTGCTCATTTGTCATTTTTGCCATGATTGATGTGTGCATCCTATGAGGTTGATGTCTACATGTGTTTTGATCTATGCCATGCCATCTTTCCAGGGGTGTTAACCATGTATTTTTGTGAGTTGTGTGCTGAGTGTATCAAGCTTGCTAAGGAGGGTACTTGCTGTTCTTTGTTTTCTGATGATTACATTATATTTTGTTGCTATGTTAACATGCTTCTACTAATCATTCTATGCATAATCTGGAGATGTTCTAAAAATATGTTTTGATCTACATGTCATGCTCTCTCCATCCATGCCCCTGGTAGGATTTATAGCCTGTTGTAGCTTGTTCATATCTTGCTCCAAAGTTGCTTGAAAATGTTGTTGTCAGCCTGTTAACATTAAGTTCACTTGTTCCCATGTGTTTTCCTAGTGATCCATGCACCCTATGAACTTTCTCTTGCCATGCTTAGCTTCATAAACATGTATTCTTACTGTTGGTTGCCTTGCCATGCCATGTATTGCTCTGTGGTGAGCGGTTCAAGCTCACCAACATGCCTACTTATTGTTGTTTCTGCCATGTATGAATCTGTAATATAACTTGCCATGTTTACATGGGTGCCATCATATTTTCTATGCCTTTTTGGCTCATGGTCGAAAGGACTTTTGATCTATGCAATTAGTAGATTCATGCCATGCCTTTGTTTGCCATGTTAAGTTCCTGTAACATGTTGTTTGATAGCTCTAAACATTGCAACTTTGATGTTATTTACGCTAAAGTCTGGCTGTTATTATTTGCAATCTTACCATGTCTTTTTGAGCATGTTCTATTTGTTTATGGAGATAGCTCAGTGTTCATGTTTTGTTATGCTTTACCTGTACTTCATGCCCATGCCTTTTGTTATTATGTTGGGGTGTTGTAGCATGTTGTTTTGATGCTTGTAAGATGCCTAATTCTTTGTTATGGATGATTGTTGCTATAACTTGTATAGTGTGTGTGTGTTGAACCGTTGCTCCGTTTTGAGTGTGCTCTATACGAAACTTGCTTGATTTTGCATGTAGTTCCATATTATCATGTTGCATCCTTGTTTTGGTGTGTTTGCTTGATGTTTGGGTGCATTTTGCATCAATGCGATGTTTAACTTGTTTTGCTCATATCTTCTAGGCCGTAGCTCCGAATCTAATGAACTTTATATGTAACTTGACTAGAATTTCATGTAGATCCTCTTGGTGCATCTTAACTTGCTGTTTAATAACTTGAACATAAGGTTTATTCAGTTCTGGACCAATTTTGAAATTTGCATATGAGGACTTACCGGAATTGTTATATGTTGTTTCCGGCCTCATTTAAACTTGCCTTGATGTGTTGGTCTTGTATGCATCATCTCTTGTCATGAGTAGCCTCATCTAGCTTTCTCATGCATCATGCTTGTTGTGCATCATGTCTTGTCATGTGTGGTGTGTTTACTATGTTATGTGCTTCTTCTCGATAGTTCCCGTTTCGTTGCGATCGTGAGGATCCGTTCGTCTACGCTTGGTTCGTCTTCGTGGCTTCATCTTCTTCATGGACTCGTTCTTCTTCCTTGCGGGATTTCAGGCAAGATTACCGCTACCCTGGATCTCACTACTATCATTGCTATGCTAGTTGCTTCGTTCTATCGCTATGCTGCGCTACCTATTACCTGTTTATCAATACATCCCATATTGCCATGAACCTCTAACCTTTGACACTTGTCCTATGCAAACCGTTGTTTGGCTATGTTACCGCTTTGCTCAGCCCCTCTTATAGCGTTGCTAGCTACAGGTGAAGTTGAAGATTTCTCCATGGTGGACAGGATTTTGGTTGGGATATCACAATATCTCTTATATTATTAATGCATCTATATATTTGGTAAAGGGTGGAAGGCTCGGCCTTATGCCTAGTGTTTTGTTTCACTCTTGCCGCCTAGTTTCCGTCATACCGGTATTATGTTCCCGGATTTTTGCGTTCCTACGCGGTCGGGTGATTTATGGGACCCCCGACGGTTCGCTTTGAATAAAACTCCTCCAAGCAAGGCCCAACATTGGTTTTACCATTTGCCTCACCACCACCTATATTTCCCTTGGGAGTAATTAACCCAAGGGTCATCTTTATTATAGCCCCCCCGGGCCAATGCTAGTCTGAGTGTTGGTCTAAACCAGAGCCACTTGCGGTGCCGCCCCTAGGCAAGTTGGGGTATCGTCGGTTGCCGTACGTAGTGTTCATCTGGTGTTGCCCTGAGAACGAGATATGTGCAGCTCCTATCGGGATTGTCGGCGCATCGGGCGGCTTTGCTGGTCTTGTTTTACCATTGTCGAAATGTCTTGTAAACCGGGATTCTGAGACTGATCGGGTCTTCCTGGGAGAAGGTATATTCCTTCGTTGATCGCGAGAGCTTGTCATGGGCTATGTTGGGACACCCGTGCAGGGTTTAAACTTTTGAGAGCCGTGCCCGCGGTTATGTGGCAGATGGGAATTTGTTAATGTCCGGTCATAGATAACTTGACACCTGATCCGAATTAAAACGCATCAACCGCGTGTGTAGCCGTGATGGTCTCTTCTCGTGAGTCCGGAAGTGAACACGGTTTACGTGTTATGATTGGCGTAAGTAGGTGTTCGGGATCACCTCTTGATCATTGCTAGCTTCACGACCGTTCCGCTTGCTCTCTTCTCGCTCTTATTTGCGTATGTTAGCCACCATATCATGCTTAGTCGCTGCAAGCTCACCACTTACCCCTTCCTTTCCGTTAAGCTCGCTAGTCTTGATACCCATGGTAATGGGATTCTTTGAGTCCTCGTGGCTCACTGATTACTACAACAACGATTGCATGTACAGGTTATCGATGATCATGATGCGAGAGCGATGCTTGCTTGCGTTGAGTTCTTCTTCTGCTTCTTCCTCGATCAGGGGATAGGTTCCAGGTCGGCAGCCTGGGCTAGCAGGGTGGATGCCGTTTGAGTTTCTGTTTGTGTTTCATTCGTAGTCGGATGGTGCTCTCTTATATGATGTATTGTTGTATTCATGTGGCATTGTATGCCTCTTGTATGTATCCCCATCTATTATGTAATGTTGATGTAATGATATCCACCTTGCAAAAGCGTTCCAATATGCGGGTCTATCCTTGGTGGGACCTTCGAGTTCCTTTTGGATAGGGTCGCATATTGGGCGTGACATATGTAGGAGACAATATGAGCATCCAGGTTCCGCTATTGGTTATTGATCGGAGATGTGTCTCGATCATGTCTACATAGTTCTCGAACCCGTAGGGTCCGCACGCTTAACGTTCGATGACGATTTGTATTATGAGTTATGTGTTTTTGATGACTGAAGTTTGTTCGGAGTCCCCGATGAGATCACGGACGTGACGAGGAGTCTCGAAATGGTCGAGATATAAATATTGATATATTGGAAGGCTATGTTCGGACACCGAAAAGGTTTTGGAAAGGTTCGGGCATTTTTCGGGGAACCGGGGGGGTTACCGGAACCCCCCGGGGAAGTTATGGGCCTAGATGGGCCATAAGGGAGTAGGAGAGGGAAGGCCACAAGGTGGCGCGCGCCCTTCCCATGACAGTCCGAATTGGACTAGGGAGAGGGGGCGCGGCCCCCTCTTTCCTTCCCCTCTCCCTCTCCTTCGCTCCTCCCCCCTCTTGGACTAGGAAAAGTGGGGGGGGGGGGGCGAATCCTACTAGGTTTGGAATCCTAGTAGGACTCCCCCCTTGGTGCACCTCCCCCTTGGCCGGCCTCCTTCTCCTCCCTCCTTTATATACGGGGACAGGGGGCACCCCAAAGCACAACAGACAATCTCTTAGTCGTGTGCGGTGCCCCCCCTCCACAGTTCAACACCTCGGTTATATCGTCATAGTGCTTAGGCGAAGCACTGCGCCTGTAACATCGTCAACACCGTCGCCACACCATCGTGCTGACGGAATTCTCCCTCGTCCTCAACTAGATCAAGAGCTCGAGGGACGTCATCAGGCTGAACGTGTGCTGAACGAGGAGGTGCCGTACGTTCGGTGCTTAGATCGGTTGGATCGTAAAGACGTTCGACTACATCAACTGCGTTATTAAACGCTTCCAGTTTCGGTCTATGAGGGTACGTGGACACACTCTCCCCTCTCGTTTCTATGCATCTCCAAGATATATCTTGCGTGACTGTAGGATTTCTTTTGAATTACTACGTTCCCCAACAGGGCCTAATACACAAATATGCACAACACATATACTCAACAAACATGATCTTGGGATGGTACAGATACACGTTTTCAGGTCGGGTCACTACAAAGGCCCAAGTGGACGTGGCGCCCCCTTTCCTTGTGTGTGGGGGGGCAGGATTGTACTAGGGGAGGAGTCCAACTCCTTCCCATAGCCAGGCCCCAAAGGGAGACTTCCCCCCTTGATGGCTGCCCTCTCCTACTCCTCCTCCAACTTATATATATACTATGGATTTTTGCTCTATTGTTCATACCAGTTTTGGAGCCTCCTCTAGTTCTAGTTCTAGTTGGTCCTACTTGACTAATTAGTACAGGGCTAATCCTCTTGTCCTCATAATAGAAGTCATGTGTGGTTCTAATCTCCTCCCTCAAGTTCTTATCAGATCGTGTCACCTAGTTTATTTGCTACAACTTTCTTCATATCAAGTATCTGTTCCTTAGACCATGAGATCATGCCACTCCTGAATACCAGAAGAATGCTTTGTGAGTTATGAAACATCACTTTGTAACTGGGTGATCATAAAGGTGCTCTGGAGGTATTTCAGAAAGTGTTTGTTGGGTTGCATGGATCGAGACTAGGATTAGTCGCTCCGTGTGACGGACAGATATCTCTGGTCCCTCTCGGTAATACAACATCACAAGAAGCTTGCAAGCATATGACTAATGAGTTTAGTCACGGGGGTCTTGTATTATGGAACGAGTAAAGTGACTTGTCGGTAACGAGATTAAACTAGGTATGGAGATACCGATGATCGAATCTCAGACAAGTAACATATCGCCGGACAAAGGGAATTGTATACCGGATTAACCGAATCCTTGACATCGTGTTTCAACCGATAAAGATCTTTGTTCAGTATGTGGGAATCAATATGGGCATCCAGGTTCCACTATTGATTATTGATCGAAGAGGAGTCTCGGTCATCTCTGCATGTTCTTGAACCCGTAGGGCCACACACTTGACGTTGGGTAATGATAGGTAGTATTGGGATATTCATATGGTGAAGTCTGAAGAAGTTCGAAGTCCTAGATGGGATCCGAGACATCACCAGGAGCTCTGAAATGGTCCGAAGGTAAAGATTTATATATGGGAAGTCTTATTCGGGGTTCCGGAAAAGTTCATGAATTTTTGGTAGAGTAACGGGAAGGTTCCAAAAGGTTCCGGGCGTTCCACCGTGGGGCCCAGCGACCAGGGAAGGGCCCACATAAACCGAGGGGTGGGGTTATAGCCCACATGGGCTGGCCAAACCAGCCCCCAAGGCCCATTTTGTATAAATCTAGAGATAAGGTCTTATTTCTATATATAAAGGGTTGAATATAGAGATAAGATGTTATCTCCAAATTTAACGGGATTTCTCCCTTGTGGCCGGCCCTAGGAGGGTTTTGGATGCCCTCCCCTGCCCCTTATCCTATATAAAGAGAGGCGAGGTGCATGGGGGAAGCCACCCTTCCACCCTTGACCGTCGTCTCTCCCATCTCCCTCCATCTCCTCGCCCGGTTGCGCTTGGCGAAACCCTGCCGGAGTTCCGCTGCCACCACCACCACCACGCTGTCGTGTTGGTTCCAAATTCCATCTACCTCTCCACCCTCCCTTGCTGGATCAAAAAGAAGGAGACGTCACCAAGCCGCACGTGTCTTAATCTCGGAGGTACCGTTCGTTCGGTACTCAGATTGGATTGGATAGCGAAGGAGTACGACTACGCCAACCACGATCTCTATATCATTAACGCTTTCGGTCTACAAGGGTATGTAGACACACTTCCCTCTCGTTGCTAGCATCTACATAAATTAGATCTTGGGTGTTTCATAGGACTTTTTGTTTGTTTTCCATGTAATGTTATCCATCAGTCGTGCCATGCAACCGACCACATCCGGCAGCTCATCATCCTTGGTTAAAATCCCATTAACCCTAACATCCAATACACTTCACATTCCAGAGGTGAGATTGATTTACCTGATTCTTGCCCTAGTACACGATCGACGTAATCTTCACCCACAATGCATCGTCCTCCTCCATCTTCGCCTTGTCATCGACCATCCTCGGTATGCTGGTGCCACCCATCTAGAAACACAACGGCGAGAGATGGGTGAGAGAGAGCGATGAGAGAGGGGTCCAAGTGGGCTGTACGAGAGGTGGGGGGATAGATAGATAGAGACAGAGAGAGAGAGAGAGAGAGAGAGAGAGAGAGATTGCGTGAGCTAACCTCGTGTCAACGGATCACTGTCGTTCTACACCTAAACTGTCATACTCAATGCACGAGATGGCTGCTGCCCTGCTCTGGATTTGGGCAACGAGGGTTAGGGATTTGGAGGCCCCGATTTTGAAATCGAGTGGTTATGAGCCACGATAGGGGCTTTCTGTGAGAAAATAAATCCAAGGGTTTTTTCGGAACATATCATGCCACAAGCCCCCTCCTCCATTGTCCGGTCGCCGACAGTGGGCGAGCCTAGTCAGCATCAAATTCGTACCCAAACGAGAAAAAACAATGTATATCCACACGAGAGCCAAAAATTTCCACCACTTCGATGTATACCGTAATTTGTAGCACCAAAGTGGCCGTTTGTGCCAAGTTCTGACACCACCAATGTAATTGACTCTTTAAAGAACTTGTTAAACATCCTGTTACTTTTACGCAAATGTTAACGCCCACACGTGTGGCATGAAGCAACATGACTCAAACGCCTACAATACCATTCATTTTGCCACATCAAAACATATCACATCAGTGAGAATCTTTTTGGTTTTCGCCTTAAAAGAGTTTTATCCCTAATTAAAAATCTAATTAAAAATCCGTTTTCATCATTAAATCTGTCTTGACGAGATCTTCAAAATTAGATCCCATGTTGATATGTTTTGACGAATTTTTTTGACCAAAAGTTGCCATGATGTTTATACTGTAGTTGCCATAGTGTTACACTAAAGTTGCCATGTGACAATTTTAGTTTATAGAGCATGCCAATTTTAATATTTTGACCATGGCAATTCCAGTACTTTGACCATGAAAATTATTTTTTGTATGAACCATGTCAATTTTAAGCGCATGTATCATGAAAATTTTAGTTTATGGTTGATGGCAAGTCTAGTTTCTTAATTTTTCGTTTTATAATATGTCAAAATTTACTTTTAAATGTAGAAGAAAATAACTGAAACATATCATTGCAACTTAAGTGTAAACACAATGACAATTCATGTGCAATAGACATGACAACCTTTAAAAGTCGTCGAAGCGTATAGATATGAGATCTAGTTTCATAAATCTCGTCGCGATGAATTTAATAGTGAAAACGGATTTTCAATTGGATTTTTCATTAAAGAGATAAAAAGTTTAAAACTAGAAATCCAAAAAGATTCCCACAAGAATGCATACGATAACTGCTGAAATCTGAGATGGGCTCTAGGCCCATATTGCAATTTCTGAAAAATCTCTAAGGGCCCATGTGGGTTATATGGCACTAGGTGTGGTGGGAAGTTTAGTCCCACCTTGGAAGTGGAAGGAGAGTTGGAGTGGTTTATAAGGGTTTCTCTTCTACATGCTATTGGAGCTTGAGAAGAGAAGAGGCCCTCGCGCGCTCCTCCTCCGCCGCCCGCCGCGCACGCCGCCTCGCCTCGTCACGACGCGCCGCTGGTTGCGGGAATGAGCCGAGCCGAGCTCACACCTCACGCGCTTATTTTGCGGTCACTAACGGAGAGGTTTCGGCAGCGGGGCCACGATCCGAGGCGTCGGATCGTGGGCATCACAGACTTCGGGCGTGGGTCAAGCCACGTCTCTCCACGCAGCTGCGCCTATATAAGTGTGCGGTGTCTCCTAACCCTAGCCCCGCCACGAACAGATCACATCTGCTCATGCGCACACCCACCGTCGTTCCTTTGCTGCTGCTGCCGCCGGCGACTCCATCCCGTCCACCGCGTACACGGTTGGCGGAGAGCAGGTCTCCAAACTCCGTCTCTCGGTTCTGTCACGGGAGAGGCGAATAGGTTTTGGGAAGCGGGCATGATCGCTCGCCTCCGATCCACTACGTCCGCGCCGTCTCCGTCATCACCATGTCGCCGAACGTGCCGCCGCCGAGAAGACCGAGGCCGACAAGAAGGCCGCCGAGGACACTGCTTGCTGTCATTGTCGCGCAGCAGCGGCTTCACATGGCCTATTGGAGGGTATACGCGCTTATCCCTCTCCGATAATTTCAGTATTGGCGGTGCTAGCATCATGTGTAGATTTGTCTACTATTTGCGTGAATGCGTGCTTGTTTAGATCGATACCAATCGTTCCTAGTTACATCAATGCCATGCTAGTTATCTACTTATGGATTAAATTAGTGAAAAATTGCCTATTTACTCGGCACTCCAAAAACCTATTATGTGTAGGAATTTTTCGGCAAGTGGCTTAGTTGCACTAAAACGGATAAGTTTGCAGATGCGCATTTTAAGCGTTGGCGGACAAAGACCACTTTATGGCTCACGGCTATGAGCGTGTTACGGGTAGCCGGTGTGTCCACGGAGCGATTGCTCTGAGCAGGAGAAGGCGTTGAGGAGGCAACCCTTTGTGTTTATCGGAGCTGTTCTTACCGTGATCGGAGATAAACTGGTCGACGATATTTACATGTGCATGTCGCCAAGGACTTGTGGGGGCTTTCGAATCTAAGTTCGGGCCGCCGATGCGAGGAGCGAGATGTATATTATAGAGCAGTTCCACGATTACTAGATGGTTGAGAACCGTCTGTCTTGGAGCAGCTCACGAGATAATATGCATTGTTAAGGAGCTTGAGCTTCAAGTGCGAGTTCTGGGCAAGTTTGTCGCGGGCTGCATAATCGCTAAGCTCCCCAATTCTGGAGGAACTTTGCCACCACTCTGAAACATCGAGGCGTGAATTCTCTGTGGAGGATGTCATTGGCCATCTGGGTGTTGAGCAGAATTCGAGGCAAAGGACTGCGACGGAAAAAGGGTCGAAGGACTTCATCGCCAACATGGTGAACGGAGGAACTTCAACTCCCACAAGTTCAAGGGAAAGAACGGTGTCCAACAGAATACCGACTTCAAGAAGAAGGGTAAGAAGACCTTCAAGAAGAACAAGAAGGATGAGGGCTGCTTTACTTGTGGTTCGATTGAACATTGGGCCAACAAGTGCCCAAACAAGTTTAAGGAGTCGGGACGGGACTCCAAGTCTGTCAACATGATTGTGGGCAACAATGAGAATGGTGCATCCAGGTGCAGTAATTTATTTATTGTTTTTTGATATTTCAGCCTACCGATTGGTGGGTGGATACAGTCAGTGTTCATGTGTGTGCTGACATTTCATTGTTCTCTTCTTACCAGTCACGAGCCACGGGTCCGTATTGATGGGGAATGGCGCGAGTGCTTGTTCATGGTGTTGGTACGGTCGATCCAAGTTTACCGGGAAGGATCGTGGTGAAGAGCGTGCAGCATGTCCCCGCCATCAAGAAGAACCTCGTTAGTGGCTCCCTTCTATGTAGAGAAGGGTTTAAGTTGGTATTCGAGTCTAATAAATTAGTTGTTACTAAGTATGGACTATTTGTTGGAAAAGGTTATGAGGCGGAGGGATGTTCCGCCTTTCCTCATGATTTACGTAATAAAGTCGTGAACCATATTCATTCGAGTATTAGTGAATCTGAGGTTTGGCATTCACGTCTTTGTCACATAAGTTTCGGTGTTATGACGCGGCTAGCTAAGTTGAATTTAATCCCGAGTTTCACTTTAGCCAAAGGTTGTAAGTGCACATCATGTGTGCAAGCTAAGCAACCTCGCTTGACCTCACAAGGCTGCGGAGGAGAGACACTTGGCACCATTAGAGCTCATACATTCTGATCTTTGTGAGATGAACGGTGTTTTGACTAAAGGTGGAAAGAAATACTTCATGACATTGATAGATGATTCCACTAGATATTGCTATGTGTATCTGTTAAATACTAAAGATGAGGCTCTACACTACTTTAAAATCTATAAGGCGAAGTTGAGAATCAACTTGAAAAGAAAATCAAGCGATTCCGTTCGGATCGTGGTGGAGATTACTTCTCGAGTGAGTTTGATTCTTTACATGCGGAACACGGCATTATTCATGAGAGGGCGCCTCCTATTCACCCAGTCAAGCGGGGTTGCGGCGGAAAAACCGTACTCTAAGCGATCCGTTAACGCCATGTTAGATCGTCGGGTTTATCCAAGGCATGGTGGGGAGGCTATATTGAATGACATGTCATGTCTGAATAAAGTTCGATGAAGGATAATGAGATCACTCCATATGAGAGATGGGCAAAGAGAAGGACAACACTCTCGTGCTTGCGTGCTTGGGGCTGTTTAGCGAAAGTCAACGTGCGATCCCCAAAAGCGTAAGCTTGGACCCAAGGCGTGGATTGCGTTAATTTGGGCTACGCTAAGAACAGCGTTGGCTATAGATTTCTAGTAGTGAAATCTGAGTTACGACGGAAGGTCGGTACAATCATAGAGTCTAAGGATGCTACATTCTTTGAGGATATTTTTCCTATGAGAGATATGCAAAGCACTTCTAGGCAGGAATGAGGAGACTCTGAGCACTGCCATTCCTATGGAATATTATGAGCGAACACATGATGAAAATCACGAGGAGGATGACGAGAAACCCTTGGTAGGGGCAAGAGACAAAGGACTGCAAAGACCTTTGGTGATGATTTCTTCGTGTACCTCGTGGATGATACTCCCACTTCTATTTTAGAAGCGTATGCCTCTCCGGTCGACTCTTTGGAAAGATGCGGTCCGTGGCGAGATGGATTCCATCATGGCTAACGGGACATGGGAGATCATCGGCGTCCCTATGGTTGCAAACCATTGGGATGTAAGTGGGTGTTCAAGAAAAGCTTAGGCCGATGGTACGATTGAAAAGTACAAGGCTAGGCTTGTGGCCAAGGGATATGACCGAGAAAGAAGAAGAAGATTTCTTGATACTTATTCACAATGGCTAGGCCGACCACCATTCGAGTATTACTCTCGTTGGCGGCCTCACATGGTCTTCTCGTCCATCAAATGGATGTTAAGGCGGCTTTTACGAATGGAGAGCTAAATGAGGAAATCTACATGCAATGCCAGATGGCTTTGTGATAGATGGTCGGGAAAGAAAGGTGTGTAGGTTCTTTGAAATCTTTATATGGCTCAAGCGGGCACCTAAACAATGGCATGATAAGTTCAATACAACTCGACATCTGTTGGTTTCGTTGTTAATGAGGTCGACAAATGTGTATACTATCGCCATGGTGGGGCGAAGGAGTTATCTTGTGCTGTATGTTGATGACATACCGATATTGGAACAAACCTCAAAGTCATTGAGGAGGTCAAATCGTTTACGTCTCGAACTTTGAGATGAAGGACCTTGGTGTGGCTGATGTTATCTTGAATATCAAGCTCGAGAGATAATGAGGTGGGATCACATACGCAATCCCATTATGTTGAGAAGGTGTTGAGTCGCTTTGGATATTCGGACTGCACACCATCTCAAACACCATATGATCCTAAGCGTGTTGATTCGAAAGTCCAAAGGCATGGCTAAAGATCAATTGAGATACTCTCAAATCATTGGTTCACTAATGTACCTAGCGAGCTTAACGAGGTTCGACATCGCGTTCTTTGTGAGTAAGCCGAGCGGTTTGTTTCAAACCGGGTGATGTACATTGGCATGCTATAGAAAGAGTTATGCGCTATCTGAAAGGTACTATGAATTATGGACTTCACTATCTAGGAGACCCGTCGGTACTTGAAGGGTATAGTGATGCGAATTGGATCTCGATCTTTGATGAGATGAAGGCACAACCGGGTATATGTTTACTCTTGGAGGTGGCGCTGTTTCTTGGAAGTCTTGCAAGCAAAGCGATCTTAACGAGATCGACAATGGAAGCGAATTATGACATTAGACACTTACGGTGTTGAAGCGGGATGGCTTGAGATCTTTTGATGGACTTGCCTTTGGTTGATAAACCGGTTCCGGCTATCCTTATGAACTGTGATAATCAGACTGTCATCACCAAGGTGGAGAGTTCAAAGGACAACATGAAGTCCAACAAATACATAAGAATGAGATTAAAGGCTGTCAGAAAATTAAGAAACTCCGGAGTGATAGCGTTGGACTATGTCCATACGGCTAAGAATCTGGCGATCCCTTCTGAAAGGCTATCACGTGTAGTGATAGATAGTGCATCGAGGAGATGGGTATGAGACCCACATGAGTTACCATGGTGGTAACCCAACCTATGTGATCGGAGATCCGTGAAGTAGGACACGGGAAACAAGCCGGTGGTGAAGCGAGGAGAGTAACTTTACTAACCCACTCCGTTGGAGATGCAATACTCTCGGAAGCTGTATGGAAGGGTGACTCTTGTCTTAATGTGTTCCAAGGCTTATATGCATAAGCAAGATGCTATCCTACAGAGCGATCTTTGGAGGAACACACCTATGTGAGCCCGATTGCTAGTCACGATCTATGAGATTGGGGTGATCTCTAGTAAACTCATGAATAGGCCAGAGTGTGACTTATATGCTCCACTCGAGGGGTCGACCTTGCAGACCCAGTACTAGTAAGACATGTGGTGAAACTTCTTACGCCTAAGCCCGACAATTCAAGGCATAGTCCATTGTTGGTTGTGAAGGAATGTAGCTACTTGCTCTAGGTGAAGCTCAACCTTAAATGGTCTTCTTTGAAACACTAGTATATCAAAAGCGAAGATTTGGAGCAGAGGACATTATGGGCCCTCGAGATCGGTGGGGATTCTTTGAAATCGAGATGGGCTCTAGGCCCATATTGCAATTCTGAAAAATCTCTAAGGGCCCATGTGGGTTATATGGCACTAGGTGTGGTGGGAAGTTTAGTCCCACCTTGGAAGTGGAAGGAGAGTTGGAGTGGTTTATAAGGGTTTCTCTTCTACATGCTATTGGAGCTTGAGAAGAGAAGAGGCCCCAGCGCCTCCTCCTCCGCCTCTCACGCCACGCCACGCCCGCCTTGCCATGGTTATGAGAATGAGCCGAGCCGAGCTCACACCTCTGGCGCTTCTTTTTGCGGTCACTAACGGAGAGGTTTCGACAGCAGGCCACGATCCGAGGCGTCGGATCGTGGGGCATCACGGACTTCGGGCGTGGGTCAAGCCACGTCTCTCCACGCAGCTGCGCCTATATAAGTGTGCGGTGTCTCCTAACCCTAGCCGCCACGAGCAGATCACATTCGCTCACGCGCACACCCACCGTCGTTTTCTCTGCTGCTGCTGCCGGCGCTCCATCCGCCCACCGCATACACGGTTGGCGGGAGCAGCAATCTCCAAACTCCGTCTCTCGGTTCTGTCACGGAGAGGCGAATAGGTTTTGGGAAGCGACTACGCGATCGCCGCCTCCGATCCACTACGTCCGCGCCGTCTCCGTCATCACCATGTCAGCGGCGCCGAACGCGTGCGCCGAGAAGACCGAGGCCGACAAGAAGGCCGCCGAGGACACTTCTGCTGCTTCTTTGTCAGCAGCGGCGGCTTACATGGCCTATTGGAGGGTATCCGCGCTTATCCCTCTCCGATAATTTCGTATAGCGGTGCTAGCATCATGTGTAGATTTGTCTACTATTTGCGTAATGCGTGCTTGTTTAGATCGATCCAATATGTTCCTAGTTCTGTCAATGCCATGCTAGTTATCTACTTATGGATTAAAGTAGTCGAAAAATTGCCTATTTACTCAGCAATAACGTGACGTAGTCTGTGTGTTATGTGTGGGCGGGTGTCGCTCCCACCACATGTGTGGGTGTTATCAGCGTCCTAATTTTATTAAGATTTAAATGTATAGTTGAATTATTGATCGATAATCCAAAGCAACGCTGCATGGCAAAATTTGGTTTACTTTTATCTTTTCTTTTTGAAAAAGGACTGCGTCGCGTTTCTATCCGCTGTATGTGGACATGTCATCGACGGACTTTGATGAGTTCGATTGATGCACCGCGTTGGATGAGTTGGCAGAAGTAATAACCGTTTTTATCTAATTTTCTGTTTCGATGAGAAGCCAACAAACAAACCGTGTTAACAAAACCGTGTTATTTTTTCCAAAAAAAACCGTGTTATATGAGGATCCATTATTAAAGTCCAAAAGCAAACGGCAATTCTAAAGCTGCTCCAAGCACTATACGGCACTGCCCCATTTCTTCTCCTTTTCCTTTTCTCCGTACCAACCTTTTCTTTTTTTTTTCTTCCCGAGATTTCAATTCTTGCCCGTGTGTATTAGTCGCTCTCACGATTGGGGGCGACGCTAATCGCGGTGCCACCACTTCCAATCCACTCTCGCGGTCGCCGTGCCGAGCTGTTCCTGCTCTGTCTTCAACTACTCCAAGATTTGTTCTTTAGACGCCTGCAGCTTCGGTGCGCAGGGACGGCGGAGAGCTCGGGACTTGGTTCAGAGCTTAGGATCTTTGTCGGTACGCGTCTCCGCCATGTTCTAGGTTCGATGTGCTCTGACGTATCTGTTCGTGGATTGGGTCGCTCTTCCATCTATGGAAGATTAGGTATAGGTATCATTACGTGTTTTGGGTTCGTTTTAGGTAGGAGATCGAGAATTTGATCTGACTGTGGAAAGCTTGCCCCATCTTTGGATCTGACAGTGGCGCAACAGCTTGATGCAAGCTACGGGAGCTCATTCCCAGGAGCTCTCTACTTCTGCACTTGTTTTTTTGCAATCTCTTCAACTCTCATGTCGTGCATACGTTCTTGGATTCAGTAGATTTCTGGTGCTGGTGTTTTACAGATTGGTGGAAACGATCCTGTGTGCTGTAGTTTTCTTCTTTTTCCCTGGGTGCCGCGTTGGCGACGTTGCTTTCTGTCGGCTCTTTCTTTTGTCTGTTACCCAATTTGCGTGTATCCTTATCTCCTCTGATTGTTGCTTCCGGTGTCACCAAAGCGACCGGCCATCTATCTTGTGCTGCAATTCTTGCATTCCTTGCACCGGATTGGGAGTAGAAAGAGGTCAACCTGTGTCAAAGGCAACTGCTTCTTCTTCTTCTTTTCCCCTTCTGCTGTTCTTGTTTGAGTTCTGCTTCTAGATCCACTTTCGGCTTTCTTTTCTTTTTAGTCCATTCTCTTGAATGAATTATTACTTTGTGGATTCAACGATGAGACGTGGATGAGTTCGTATATGATCCAGTATTCCAGTATAATAATTGTTTTACGTGATATTTTTTTTGAGAGGGCTTTTCTTGGGTTGCTTGCAGATTCAGGTTTTGATTGGTTTCGTCTGCTCGGCTGGCTGGGTCGTAAATTTGGAACTGGAAGGAAGAATTTGAGCACAGATGGGCCAGTGTTGCAGCAGAGCTACGTCCCCGGATTCTGTCCAAGGAGGAGCCAATGGCTATGGCTATTCTCACCAGCCAAAACAAGCACAAACACCTCCTAGTTACAACAATGCTCAGCCACCACCACAAGCTGAGGTGAGGTACACACCGCCAGCGATGAACCCTCCTGTCGTCCCACCTGTGGTTGCCCCCTCAAAGCCCATGCCGGACACGATTCTCGGCAAGCAGTACGAGGATGTGCGCTCTGTCTACTCCCTCGGCAAGGAACTTGGTAGGGGGCAGTTCGGGGTGACGTACCTTTGCACTGAGATTAGCACTGGCAGGCAGTATGCTTGCAAGTCCATATCCAAGCGCAAGCTCGTGAGTAAGGCCGACAAGGAGGATATCCGCAGGGAGATCCAGATCATGCAGCACCTATCTGGGCAGCCGAACATAGTGGAGTTCTGTGGAGCATATGAGGACAAGGGCAGCGTGCATGTTGTGATGGAGCTCTGTGCAGGCGGGGAGCTGTTTGATCGGATTATTGCCAAGGGGCACTACTCAGAGCGTGCAGCTGCTACAATCTGCAGAGGAGTTGTGAATGTTGTCAATGTTTGCCATTTCATGGGAGTGATGCACCGCGATCTGAAGCCAGAGAACTTCTTGCTCGCGACCAAGGATGAGAATGCAGTGCTCAAGGCCACTGATTTCGGGCTTTCGGTCTTCATTGAAGAAGGTAACACAAATGATATATAAGTTGCATATGCTTGCCAACTGCATTTTGTTGTTGAACACCTCTAATAGCAACTGGATATATCTATCTATCAAGTCCATAGGGCATAGGCTGCTCGTAACTATTGTATTGCTGTTGGACTACCTAATAGGGTTGGAGTTCCCTAGATGGTCTAGTTTTGGATTTGATGAGTTTCAATGTTGTTCATTCCGAGTCGTGGAGAAATCGAGCAGTCAAGCCATTTTGGTGATGCTATGGGCAGTTTTTGTGTGTGTTGACATAAACATACCATGTCAATATGCTTTCAGTAAATAAAGTAGAAAAGGAAAGTTTTCTATACTAATGGTCCAAATTTGGGTTCACAGTGAACCATCTATTTTCCATGCTAAGCTTGGGTTAGCATTGAAAATAAACATCTGATTCCATGTCAGTTACTATCAGCGCATAGGGAAGGCGTCTGCAACTGCTTAATGGTTGCTCATCGGTCTTTTGGGTCGTCCTCATGGTTTAGCTTATCGCCGTGGTTTTGGTGGAGTCGATTGTCTACATCCAAGGTGTTCTCATTGGGGATTCCTTCGTGATGTAGATGTGTGAGGGCTTGGGACAGTTGCATGTTGGGAATGCCTATGGGGTTGGCGGTGTGGTCATGGGGTCTCAGAATTTGGGAGTAGTCCGCATGTGGTCTATTTGTATTGGTTTTCGTCCGGTTCTCCATTAATTAACTGGACAACTCTCTTCTTCATTAATTGACGAGGCAAATCTTTTGCCTCCGCTTCGAGAAAAAAACTAGCAGCGCATGATAGAACTAATCATGTAAAGGGAATTTTCTAGAGGCATTGCGACTTCGATATTGAGGTAGTCATGCTTCAATGGAGGCAACCACCGTCCTGTAGAATTGTAGCTCATGGAATTATCCAGGAAGTCTTTGGGTTGCAAAGATTAAGATTGAATGGCTATTCATTTGTGCTGTTTGAACTCTAGTTATTGTACACAAAATGGACTTTTGTTCATGTGTACTAACTACTAAATGTCTTGCAAATATATCAGGAAAAATGTATAGGGACATCGTTGGAAGTGCTTATTATGTTGCTCCTGAAGTCCTTAGGAGAAACTATGGTAAAGAGATAGATGTTTGGAGTGCAGGTGTTATTCTGTACATTCTTCTCAGCGGTGTTCCTCCATTCTGGGCTGGTAAGTTTGCCTCTAAAGTCCTGATGTACTTCCACCTTCTGAATTCAGGTATACAATTATTGCAGCAGCATGTTGTTATTCATCTTCTGTTTTACTTTGCAGAAACTGAGAAGGGAATATTTGATGCTATTCTTCAAGGGGAGATTGACTTTGAAAGTCAGCCATGGCCATCAATTTCTGAGAGCGCTAAAGACCTTGTGAGGAAGATGTTGGCACAGGATCCAAAGAAAAGAATTAGTTCAGCCCAAGTTCTTCGTAAGCTTCTTGACAGTACATTATTAACCTTCAAATCTTAGTTCTTTTCGCCAAATCTGATATTTTTTGTGTATGCTGGATCAGAACATCCATGGCTCAGGGAAGGAGAAGCATCAGATAAACCTATTGACAGTGCTGTTCTTTCTAGGATGAAGCAATTCAGAGCAATGAATAAACTGAAAAAGATGGCTCTAAAGGTTATTATTATCTTCATGCTCATAACTGAATGCCTTTTTCTCTGGTGCTTATAAGCAAGTGTGTATGCAGGTTATAGCTTCAAATCTTAATGAGGAAGAGATCAAGGGCCTGAAGCAAATGTTTATGAACATGGACACAGACAACAGTGGGACAATCACATATGAGGAACTCAAAGCAGGACTAGCCAAACTTGGATCGAAGCTCTCAGAAGCTGAAGTAAAGCAGTTGATGGATGCGGTACGCAACTCCTCTGAACTACTCCCTCCATACCATAATATAGGACGTTTTTACAGTTTAAATTGAACTGCAAAAACGTCTTACATTATGAGACATAGTAGTATTACAGTATTTTTTTTCCAACCATGATATTCTTGACATTGTATACCTACCTCTTGATCCATTCCAGGCTGATGTGGATGGCAATGGATCAATTGACTACGTTGAGTTCATAACAGCAACCATGCATAGACACAAGCTCGAAAGAGACGAGCATTTGTTCAAGGCGTTCCAGTACTTTGACAAAGACAACAGTGGGTGAGTATTCTAATCTGAAACTGTGAATTCCTACAACTGATAGTGTTGTTTTCTTCACCAAACCTTACCAGTGAGATATGATATTCACAGGTTCACACTTCATTAATGTTAGTGTAGTTGTATAATCCACCTGAACAAAAGAGATGAACCACATGGCTTGATTTGACAAAGGATTACCTTGCTTTAATGCAGCTTCATCACAAGAGATGAACTGGAGACTGCTTTGATTGAGCATGAAATGGGCGATGCGGATACCATAAAGGACATCATATCAGAAGTCGACACAGATAATGTAAGTCTGCGTATTGGCAGTATTTTCTCTGACTACAACTTGTTTGTTCCTTCCATTTTCTTGATGGCGCTCTTGTGGCAATTTACAGGATGGGAGGATTAATTACGAGGAATTCTGCGCTATGATGAGAGGAGGGATGCAGCAGCCAATAAGGCTCAAGTAGTCTTTCCTTGTAGAAATGGTGTACCATTAGCAACTGTTCTTGGTTCCTTTTTTCGCTGCTGCACGGATGAGAAGTTCTCTTTGGCGTTGTTGAGATGATTGTGTATATCTTGTGGCCTTTTGCTCGTGCATGTTGTTCCTCTAGTGTTTTGGACCTACTTTCTTCTGCAAGTTGGTTTTTGCAAGTACATCTAATAAAAGAGTATTTTTGCACGTCAAATGTGCATATTTAAATCCCAGTGTTGCCAGGCAAATGGCATTAGGAACATAATTTGCAGGAAAGAAGCTTCTGTAAATGATTTTCTTTTAGAGAAGACAGCAAAAGGTATCTTATACTAGTATTTGATAATTATCAAGGAAAATGATAGTTGGGAGGACAAGAAGACACAGCAGCAACAAGAAAAACAAACACAAGGCCTTTCAATGCCAAACATGTTTGTCTAGGCTAGAATTGAAACCGATTAAGATAAGATACTGAAACCAAGTCATGGTTTTGGTACATGGATAGCTAATTTACACGCATGCCTGTCCATGACTAGTTCTTTGATGATGTTTCTGTCCTTCAGATTTCTTTTAACGGACTTCTTCTACGTCAAAGATTGGACTACCCTGATCCTCTTTGACATTATCAGTGCTTTTTTCATGTCAAAGTTTGGTCTACCCCCTGCTCCTCTTTGATATTACGAGCACGCTTCATTCGTCCACTACACACGAGAGCTTTTGGAGGTCTGAGTTGTATATGCTCAAAATATCTTGGACGATGTTGGACAACCTTCACTTTGATCGGTGCCATCCCAACTCTAATATATATTATCATTTCGGACCTGATCCTTTCATGTTAGCCACATATCGTCTCAACATGTGCATCTCTGCTACACTTAACTGTTGGGTATGTCACCTCTTGGTTGGCAAACATTCTGCGACATACAACAACACAGGTTGGGCTGTTGTCCTATAGAACGCCTCTTTTAGCTTTTGTGACACTCTTGTCACGCAGGACGCCAGAAGCTAGTGCCACTTCACCCATCCAACTTTGATTCGATGGATCACATCTTCATCGATGTCAGCATCCTTCTCTAGGATTGACCCCAAATATCGAAAGATATCCTTCTAAAGTACTACCTTCCCATCAAGGCTAACCTCCTCCTCGTGCCTAGTAATACTAAAACCACATCTCATGTACTTAGTTTTAGTTCTGCCAAGTCTAAAACTTTTTGATTACAAAGTCCGTCTCCACATATTTAACTTTATATTAACCCTCGTCCGGCGATCATCAACTAGCACCGCATCATCTGGAAAGAGCATGCACCATGGAATATCTTCTTGTCTATCCCTTATGTAAGGGCATATTTATCCCTAAAGTGTTTTGGTGATTGATGACAATGTTTTTGCGGACTAATCGTGTGCCTTGAGTATTTCATACGCTTCGTCACTAGGCACAAGACGGTTTGGTGCCCCTTGAAGACTATTGAAGACGGTGTTTTTCTACGTTTCTTTTCGGTGGATTTGAGTCGTAGGAAAGCCGTACTATTAAGAGGGGGTCCGCGTTGGAAAGGTTCGGGTGGAATCATCATGTACACGTTTACTCCCTCTGCACCGCCTTTCCCTTTGCGCTCTGGAGCATCCTTTGTTTTCTTCATATATATGCAAAGAGAAGGATTCCTAGTGTTGCTGTTCTGAGGCATGCAGTAGTACTGCTCTTAGGAGCGGTAGTACCGCAGGCCCCCGCGTTAGTACCACACGCCCTTCCGGTAGTACCGTATGTGCCCATGGTAGTACCGCTCCTAAGGAGCTGTAGTACCGTGGCCTCAGACCAGACTCAGCCGCTCGTGCGGCTGTAGGGGCGGATGTAATTTTTTACATCCACGACCCTACGCGATAGTACCGCCCCATGCGCGCGGTAGTACCGTGAGTCTGATGCAGCATAGCAACATGAATGAAGTAGGGCAAATGTAATTTTACATCCGCTCTTTCTTGCGGTAGTACCGCATGCCATCTTGTGATAACCGTGTCGGATTTTGCATTGTTTGATTTTCAGCGGAAGTTGGCACTGATTTATTTTTGTTCATCCGCGCCCTTCCCAGGCTAGTCCAATCCTGCCTTGCGGTAGTATCGCAAGGGGGAGCGGTAGTACCGCGTCAGCGTCAGTACCGCCCTCAGCCTTTGCGGTTCAGGCCTGGGCTAGCTCCCGTCGTAGCAGCGGTAGTACCATGGTCCGCTGCGGTAGTACCGTGAGCCCTTGCGGTAGTACCGCTTGTCTGGGGCGGTAGTACCGCAGGTCGCGGGCTGGTTAAGTAGGATAACGGTTGGATTTGTCTCTCCACTATATAAGGGGTGTCTTCTTCCTCTAGTTGACTACCTCTTCCAACCCCAAGCTCCATTGTTGCTCCAAGCTCCATTTTCGCCCGATCTCTCTCCCTAGCCAATCAAACTTGTTGATTTGCTCGGGATTGGGTGAGAAGGCCCCGATCTACACTTCCACCAAGAGAAATTTGATTCCCCCACTAATCCCTAGCGGATCTTGTTAATCTTGGGTGTTTGAGAACCCTAGACGGTTGAGGTCACCGAGGAGCCATAGTCCATTGTGGTGAAGCTTCATGGTGTCGTTAGGAGCCTCCAATTAAGTTGTGGAGATTGCCCCAACCTTGTTTGTAAAGGTTCGGTCGCCGCCTTCAAGGGCACCAATAGTGGAATCACGGCATCTCGCATTGTGTGAGGGCGTGAGGAGAATATGGTGGCCCTAGTGGCTTCTTGGGGAGCATTGTGCCTCCACACCGCTCCAACGGAGACGTACTTCCCCTCGAAAGGAAGGAACTTCGGTAACACATCCTCGTCTTCACCGGCTCCACTCTTGGTTATCTCGTGCCTTTACTTGTGCAAGCTTATTTGTGTTGTATCCCTTGCTTGCTTGTGTGCTTGTTGTTGTTGCATCATATAGGTTGCTCACCTAGTTGCATATCTAGACAAGCTACTTTGATGCAAAGTTTAATTTGGTAAAGAAAAGTTAAAAAATTGTTAGTTGCCTATTCACCCTCCCTCTAGCCAACTATATCGATCCTTTCACCTTATGACCTCATTCATCACCAAAGCAAGAAAAGATAAGGACTCAAAGCTTACCCTTGGTGCAGTCTTATTTTAATTGGAAAATTGTCGGTGTTGCCAGCACTTATTTGAACACTTCCACAACTTTATCATACATATCCTTAACGAGGGATAATCTACTTTGTTGGGACTTTGTGTTTCTCCAAGGCCCACCACATGATATTCCGTGCTACTATATCATTGGCTTTCTCTAAGTCAATAAACACCATATGCGGGTCTTTCTTTTGCTCCTTGTGTCTCTCCATAAGTTGTCGTACCAAGAAAATAGCTTCCATGGTCAACCGCCCAGGCATGAAACTTCTTATTGAGAGGTCCTCAATGACTCTATCCCATAGCTTCATTGTATCGCTTACCAGCTTAACTCTACGGTAATTAGTACAACTTTGAACAACCCCCCTTTTTCTTGAAGATTGGTACTAATATACTCCACCTCCATTCTTCGGGCATCTTGTTTGACCGAAAGATGAGGTTGAAAAGCTTAGTTATCCATACTATCACTATGTCTCCAAGGTATCTCCACACCTTAATGGGGATATCATCATGGGCCATCGCCTTGCCTCCTTTCATCCTTTTTAATGCCTCCCTGACCTTAGACTACTGGATATGTCGAACAAGCGTCGGTTGGTATCATCAAAGGAGTCGTCTAGCTCAATCGTAGAGCTCTCATTCTCTCTATTAAACAGTTTGTGGAAGTACTCTCGCCATCTATACCTGATCTCCTTGTCCTCCACCAGAAGTTGATCTGTTCCATCCTTGATGCATTTGACTTGGTGACATCCCTCATCTTCATCTCCTGGATCTTGATAACCTTATATATGTGCCTTTCGACTTCCTTCGTATTTAAACGCTGGTAGAGGTCCTCATACGCCCGACCCCTTACTTAACTCACAACTCGCTTTGCGTCCTTCTTTGCCACCTTGCACTTATCTATGTTGGTTACACTCCTATCCAGATGAAGGCGTCTGAAATAGTCCTTCTTCTTAATAGCCTTCTGGACATTACCATTCCACCCCAAGTATATTTAGCTTTGCTTCCCCTTCCCCTGGTCACCCTAAACTCCTCTGAAGCCACCTTCTGAATGATAGTCATCATCTTTATCAATTTTTTGAGGGAATCTTTATCAATATATTGTTTGCATCGCCTCCCTCCTCCCAAGATCCCTCCTTAATAACTCTCTCCTTGAAACCGTGAGTTGTCCACCCCCCGAGCTTCCACCACTTCGTTCTAACAAGTTTGGTGCGCTTATCCCACTGGACATGAATCCGATAGCGAAAGTCAGCCACCACAAAAGCTTATGTTGAGGGACAAAACTCTCTCCAGGTAGCACCTTACAATCTAGTCAAGCATGCATGTCTTTCCTTCTAGAGAGAACAAAATCAATCTGGCTAGAGTGTTAACCACTACTGAAGTCATTAGGTCAGATTCTACCTAAAATCATGTTGTAGGCTAAAGCGAAGCTTAAGACGTCATCTCCTTATTGATTCCTATGACCATAGCCAACTCCCCTATGCACCCCTTCAAAACCAGTTTTAGATGTACCCACGTGGTCAATGAGATCCCTCCTATGAAGAGCTTCTCACTAATAGGTACACCCCTAACCAAGTCCTCGAGTCCTTCCATGAACCCCCTTTTGGTGCTTCATTGTGGGTGATACGTCTTCAATGTATCTATAATTTTTGATTGTTCCATGCTGTTATATTATCAATCTTGGATGTTTTATATTCATGTTATAGCAATTTTATATCATTTTTGGGACTAACCTATTGACATAGTGCCCAATGCCAGTTGTTGTTTTTTGCTTATTTTTTACTTCGCAGAATATCCATATCAAACAAAGTCCAAACGCAGTGAAACTTTTTGGAGATTTTTTTATGCCCAGAAGACAACTTGGGAGCCAAGGAAGTGCAGGATGGGAGGTCTGTGGGGCCCACAAGCACCAGGGCGCGCTAGAGGCCCCTGGCGCGCCCTGGTGGGTAGTGGGGCCCACGGGTGAGTTTTGGATCCGATGAATTGTGAGTTTAGCCATGGTTAAGTTAGAATACAATAGGTATAATGCAATAACCAAATATGAATGGGTTTGCAATAGTACTTAAAGTAAATATTGGTTTTCTTATACTAACGGATCTCACGAAGGTTTTTGTTAAGTTATGTGTGATTGAAGTTTTCAAGTTTTGGGTGTGATCATGATGGATGACGGAATAGGGAGTGAAAAGAGCCTAAGCTTGGGGATGCCCATGGCACACCAAGGTAATATTAAAGGATAACCAAGCAACTAAGCTTAGGGATGCCCCGGAAGGCATCCCCTCTTTCTTCTAACGACCATCGGTAATTATACTTGGAGCTATATTTTTATTCATCACATATCATGAGTTTTGCTTGGAGCCTCTTGTATTATATGAGTCCTTGCTTGTTCAAAAAACCCTAGGGGAGTTGGCGAAAAACAATTCCAGCCACCGCAAGTTCGAGAACCTTGAGATCCAATCTAGAGCCCTATCTCGGCACCTATTCCAGCCGGAGGGGGAAACGATCATGGAGGGGTTCATCATCCTCATTGGTGCTCCTAGCGATAATGTGTGAGTAGTTTACCACAGACCTACAGCTTCTTCTCTTTTTGGTTCTCAATATAATGTTCTCCTCGATGTTATTGGAAATCTATTTGATGTAATGACTTTTTGTGGTGTGTTTGTTTGGATCCATTGAATTGTGAGTTTATGATCAGATCTATCTATGAATATTATTTGAGTCTTCTTTGAACTCTTATATGCATGATCTTTATAGCCTCATATTTCTTCTCCGAAACTTTGGTTTGGCTTGGCCAACTAGATTGATTTTTCTTGCAATGGGAAGAGGTGCTTTGTGATGGGTTCGATCTTGCGGTGCTCAATCTCAGTGACAGAAGGAGAAGTGACACGCATGTATCGTTGCTATTAAAGATAAAAAGATGGGGTCTATTCCTACATGAATAGATCATGTCTACATCATGTCATCGTTCTTATTGCATTACTCCGTTTCTCCATGAACTTAATACACCGGATGCATGTTGGATAGTGGTCGATGTGTGGAGTAATAGTAGTAGATGCAGGCAGGAGTCGGTCTAATAATCTTGGACGTGATGCCTATATACATGATCATTGCCTTGGATATCGTCATAATTATCTGCTCTTCTATCAATTGCCCAACAAAAATTTGTTTACCCACCGTATGCTATTTTCTCGAGAGAAGCCACTAGTGAAATCTACGACCCCCGGGTCTATTTCCTATCATATTCTTTTCAGATCTATTATTCCAAAAACCCAAAAATACCTTGCTGAACTTTTCCTTTATTTATTTTATTTTCTGTTTTTATCAGATCTATTTATCCAATCTCATACAGTTTAATCTATCTCAATACTGAGGAGGGATTGACAACCCCTCTTACGCGTTGCGTTGCAAGTATTTGTTATTTGTGTGCAGGTGTTGTTTACATAGTGTTGCTTGGTTCTCCTGCTGGATTGATAGCCTTAGTTTCATAACGGAGGGAAATACTTACCGTTGTTGTGCTGCATCTTCCTCTCATCTTTGGGAAAATACCAACACAGATACAAGCAATCAGGAAGAATTTCTGGCGCCATTGCCGGGGAGGATCAAGTCAAGATAGTCTCCCGTCAACTTGCCAATTCCTGGCGCCGTTGCCGGGGAGACATCATCAACATCTATCGGGTTCCTAATAACAAATCTGAAAGGATCGATATAGTTGAGTAGAGGGGGGGGGGGCGAATAGGCAACTAACAATTTTTAGCTTTTCTTTACCAATTTCAACTTTGCATCAAAGTAGGTTGTCTAGATATGCAACTAGGTGAGCAACATATATGATGCGATAACAACAAGCACACAAGCAAGCAAGGGATGCAACACAAAATAAGCTTGCACAAGTAAAGGTGAGAGATAACCAAAAGTGGAACCGATGGAGACGAGGATGTGTTACCGAAGTTCCTTCCTTTTGAGGGGAAGTACGTCTCGGTTAGAGCAGTGTGGAGGCACAATGCTCCCCAAGAAGCCACTAGGGCCACCGTATTCTCTTCACGCCCTGACACAATGCGAGATGCCGTTATTCCACTATTGGTGCCCTTGGAGGCGGGGATCGAACCTTTACAAACAAGGTTGGGGCAATCTCCACAACTTAAGTGGAGGCTCCCAACGACACCATGAAGCTTCACCACAATGGACTATGGCTCCGCGATGACCTCAACCGTCTAGGGTGCTCAAACACCCAAGAGTAACAAGATCCGCAAGGGATTAGTGGGGGGAATCAAATTTCTCTTGGTGGAAGTGTAGATCGGGGCCTTCTCAACCAATCCCGAGCAAATCAACAAGTTTGATTGGCTAGGGAGAGAGATCGGACGAAAATGGAGCTTGGAGCAACAATGGAGCTTAGGGATGGAAGAGGTGAGTCTTCTTGGAGAAGAAGACCCCCTTATATAGTGGGGGGACAATTCCAACCGTTACCCACCACTCAGCCCGCGACCCGCAGTACTACCACACCACAGGGACAGTACTACCGCACGGGCCTGCGGTACTACCGCGGTGGCCCGCGGTACTACCGTGGGCGCGACAGAGCCTGGACCTGAACAGAAGAGCACTGATAGGGCGCGGTAGAACCGCTGGCGCGGTACTACCGCGCCACCATGCGGTACTACCATAGGGCAGCCACGGTACATGCATGGTAGGCACGGATATAAAAAATTACATCCGTGACTACCTCTGCTGAGATTTTATCGATGCAAAAATCCGACACGGTACTACCGCAACCCTGGTGCGGTACTACCGTGTAGGGTGCAGATGTAAAAAATTACATCCGCCCCTATCTCCGCCCATGCTGCTGTGCCTGGCCAGGTGGCACGGTACTACCGCGCCAGAGCACGGTACTACCGCGTAGGATGCGGATGTAAAATATTACATCCGCCCCTACTACCGTTTGCGTAGCAGCGCCAGGCTAGAGCTCACGGTACTACCGCTCAGAAGGAGCGGTACTACTATGGGAGCCCACGGTAGTACCATGCCGGAGCCCGGTACTACTGCTGGCGCCTGTGGTAGTACCGCTCTGAGGAGCGGTACTACCACCAGCCTGTGAACAGTAACACTCAGAGTCCTTCATTTCGTAGAGACATGGTGAGACGGAGGAAACTCCAAAGAGCCAAAGGAAAGGCGGTGCAAAGGGAACGTGTACGTGAGATTCTACCCAAACCTTTCCAAAGCGGACCCCATCTTAATAGTACGACTTTCCTATGACTCAACTCCACCAAAAAGAAACGTAGAGAAATGTCGTCTTCAATAATCTTCGAGGGGCATCAAATCGTCTTGTGTGTAGTCATGATATATTTGAAAAGCTCAATACACACGATTAGTCTGCAAAAGCATTGTCATCAATCACCAAAACTACTAAGGGACAAGTATGCCCTTACAATCTCCCCCTTTTTGGTGGATTGATGACGATACGGGATTTGCACATAGAGATAACAAATGAGGCATCGACAAACCCACCATCTATAAAACATAGACGGTCTCCCCCTAGATGTGTGCATTCTAGATATGTGCTTTGGACTGCACGACACACATACTAGGATCAACACTCCCCCTATATTTTATAGACAAGGCATCTCTTGCAATAGTAAAAACATCATTAAGGAAGTAGGCAAGAAGATATATATGACTAAGTAACGAAGACATAAAGATAAGTAGGAGTGCATATGTCTTACACCATATGATAGAACTTAGTCTCACAAGCACAACCAAACCAAAGCAAACGAAGTTCAACAGATGGAAAGCAGAGCGACAAGGCGAAACACACGACACACGACACACGACACGCAAATCCTACACTCTCTCCCCCTTTGGCATCGAGACACCAAAAAGGCAGAGAGGGCACCTACGACAAAGGTGGAAGCTCAGGCGGAAAATGACTCCTTGTCGCCAGACTCAGCAGTAGGAATGGTCTCCTCCTTAGAATCAGTCCACTTGTAGCCCTGCTTAGCCATCCAGGTAGCCTCGGGGGTGATGTGCTTCTCAGATCCGCTAGACACGTCCTCGCCGCACGCCCTCAAGATCCTCTTGTCACGATGGCGACACTCCTTCTGAGCAACATGGGCCTTGTACTGACCATGGGTCTGCATGCAGAACAACCTCTTCATCTTGATCTTCAGCTTCTTTGCCCAAGAGGGCTCAACAGAGGGAGGAGTGTAACCAGCAGAACGGTCCTTAGCAGCTTCTTCCTCCTCAATCTCCTCCTCATCCACAACCATCTTGGCAGCCTTAGCAATAGTGGTGGTGTTAGCCCATTGGCTCTTAATGCGGAGCTTGATGGGCTCATGACGAATCCAGCCTGGAGCTTCAAACTCATCATTGGGTAGAGCTTCTCCCAAGTCTTGGAGATCAAGTGAAACAGGTAAGGACCCTGTCAATATGAGATCTTTGCAAAGTCTTCTCAAGGGGGACCATGTCCGTGGACTAACAAATGTTAGTTTTGCCAAAGATCGTGCTTGTAGTGCTTGTATCGAAGGAAAGCTTCATGAGAAGGCTCACCCTCCCACGACTATCATCTACTCGAAGAGACCATTGGAGCTCCTTCACATGGATCTCTTTGGGCCTCCATCCTTTGATAGTCTTGGAGGTAGAAAGTATTGCTTGGTGTTGTGGATGATTATTCAAGATACACTTGGGTATATTTCTTCAAGAGGAAGAGTGAGACTCAACAAACCATCATCGACTTTGCAAATGAAGCTCAACGTCAACATGATGCAAAGATCTTGACAATAAGGAGTGACAACGGCACCGAGTTCAATAACTACACCTTGGATGAGTTTCTTAGTGATGAGGGGATCAAGCATCAATATTCTGCACCTTATACCCCTCAACAAAATGGTGTCGTGGAGAGGAAGAACCGGACGTTGATAGATGCGGCAAGGACCATGATAGCGGAGTTCAAGTCTCCATACAACTTTTGGGCCGAAGCCATCAAAACCGCGTGTCATGCATCAAATCGGCTCTATCTCCGCAAAGGCTTGAACAAGACTCCATATGAGATACTCACCGGTAACAAGCCCAACCTCAAGTACTTTCAGGTGTTCGGGTGTAAGTGTTTCATTCTCAAGAAAGGTGTTTCTTTGTCTAAATTTGAGGCTAGAGCTTATGAGGGCATATTTGTTGGTTATGCTACAAACTCTCATGCTTACCGTGTCCTCAATAAGTCCATGGGACTTATTGAGGAGACATGTAATGTGGAGTTTGATGAAAATAACGGCTCTCAAGTGGAGCAAAGTGGTACTTGTGATGTAGGTGATGAAATTCCTCCCCAATCCATAAGAAGAATGGGTGTTGGTCATATCCTACCCATTGAGGAACCCCTTTTGGCTGAAGGAGAAGGACAATGCTCCACTCAAGTGGAGCCATCACCAACCCAAGACCCACACGCTTCCGAAGAACAAAGTGAAGGCCCTCAACCTCGTGAACAAGATCAAGGGCAAGATCAACCTCAAGATGGTGGTGAACCACCAAATGATGCCCAAGGTCCTCGAGCAATTTCAAGATCAAGAGCAAGCTCAAGATCAAGATCAAGCTCAAGACGGCGCTCAAGATGATCAAGTTACCCCTCCTCTTTTCACATCCGAGGAGGAATTAGAGTGTCGTGCCGCGAAGATTGCTTCCAAGCTCACTACCAAAGGTCATCTCATGGAGAATGTGGTTGGAAGCCTAATAAAGGGGGTAAGCACTCGTAGACAATTAGCAAACTATTGTGAACATCACGCGTTTGTCTCTTGTGTTGAACCCCAAAAGGTCTATGAGGCGCTCGAAGATCCGGATTGGCTCAATGCCATGCATGAAGAACTCAACAACTTCGAGTACAAGAAGGTGTGGAGATTGGTGCCAAGGCCATCAGGGAACCACAATGTCATTGGAACCAAGTGGATATTCAAGAACAAGCAAGATGCTCATGGGACCATCGTTCGCAACAAGGCAAGGTTGGTAGCACAAGGCTACTCCCAAGTCGAGGGTATCGACTACGGTGAAACCATTGCTCCCGTTGCTCGCCTTGAATCCATTCGTTTGTTGATTGCTTACGCTTCTCATCATAATTTCAAGTTGCAACAAATGGATGTGAAGAGTGCTTTCTTAATGGTCCTATTAATGAGTTGGTATATGTCAAGCAACCCCCCGGGTCCGAGGATCCCTACTTTCCCGATCATGTGTATCAACTCGATAAGGCACTCTATGGCCTCAAGCAAGCCCCACGTGCGTGGTATGACCACCTTACCGAGTTGTTGCAAGATCGTGGATTTGAAGTCGGGCAAATCGATCCCACTCTTTTTACTAAGAAGGTTAAAGGGGAGTTGTTTGTGTGCCAACTATATGTTGATGATATTATCTTTGGTTCCCCTAACAAAGCTTTCAATGAGAAATTTGCCGCTCTCATGACCTCTAAGTTCAAGATGTCTTCGATAGGAGAGTTGAAGTTCTTCCTCGGTTTCGATATCAAGAAAAGAAGATAAGGTACCTTCATCAACCAAGCCAAATACACTCAAGACATGCTAAAAAGATTCAAGCTAAGTGATGTCAAGCCGGCTTCCACTCCAATTCCCACCAAGTGCCAACTTGACATTGATCCAAATGGTAAAGCGGTGGATCAAAAGGTATATCGCTCCGTGATTGGCTCCTTGCTACCTTTGTGCATCTAGACCAGATATCATGTTGAGTGTGGGAATTTGTGCACGGTTTCAAGCCGCACCCAAGGAAAGTCACTTTGTGGCGGTCAAGCGTATCTTTTGATATTTGGCTCATACCCCAAACTTTGGCTTATGGTACCCAAGAGGAGCTAGCTTTGATCTTTTGGGCTATACAGATTTAGATTGGGCGGGAGACAAAGTGGATAGGAAGTCCACCTCAGGAGGGTGCCAATTACTTGGTTGCTCTTTAGTGAGTTGGTCTTCCAAGAAGCAAAAGTTGTGTATCTCTCTCGTCCACCGAAGCGGAGTACGTGGCTGCCGGTAGTTGTTGTGCTCAGCTCTTATGGATTAGGCAAACTTTGAAGGATTACGGTGTCATTTGTGATGAAGGAAGTGCCATCAAGATCTCTCTCAACCCGGTGCAACACTTCAAGACAAAGCATATTGAGATTCGGTATCACTTCATCCGGGATCACATTAGGCGAGGGGAGATCAAGCTCAAGTATGTCAACACTCATGATAACCTTGCAGATATTTTCACAAAGCCCTTGGATGAAGCAAGATTTCACGAGTCAAGGCATGATATAAATATCATTGATTCGAGCAATGTGGTTTGAACCCTTGCACACCCCACCATACTCATCATGCTATCTTGTCTAGGTGTAGGCATGGACATAGGGGGAGTATTGTTCTCTCAATGAACTTTCCCTCCCCCCGTTATGCATAAATTGATCAAACTCTTTCACATTAGCCATTTTTGATGGTACTTGTGCTTCAAAGATGAGTCTCGGTCATGGGCCCAAGGATAATTCTCTGCGGTGCCATACCAAGTGACTCATAAGTAGGTGGCTTCGGCCACCGCCCTCTCTTCCTAAGAGTTGTGGTCAGTTTGTTGGTCTCCGTTGTCTTGTGCTTTCTTCTCTGTGCCATGTTTGTGTCGTCCTTTGTGCTTGCTTCTTGGTTGTTCGGCGTTTTTGAAGGTTGTCTTGCAAATGCTTTTTCCCTCTCGTGTGAAACTTGCAGTTTCTTGGGGTTACGGTACTACCATGGCAAGCCACGGTACTACCGCAGGAGTTGGTGGCTCTGTGCGTGCACAGTTGCTTTCCAGGGGCACGGTACTACCGCTACCATCGCGGTAGTAATTTTTTACTACTGCTGGAAGAGCGGTACTACCGCCTAGCGTCTTGATACTTCCGCCGGGCGGTACTACATGATGACCCTTGTACTTCCGTGCCTGCGGCGGATGGGGGTTATGAGCGGGGCAGGGGGAGTTCTAACTCCCCCATACCCATTCATATCTATTCCCCACCCAGTCTCTCTCTCTCCTGCCCAAGAACGGCACCGGAGGCCCTCGCCGGATCTCCTTCTCCGGTCGCTCTCCTCGGATTCCGATTGGTGGGATCGTTCCCCACCTCGCCCTCTTGCCATGGAGCAAGGTTTTTCCCCAAGTTCCTCTCTTTTTCTTCCTTTCTTGTGCTTCTAGGTCTTGGGGAGATGCATGTGGTGTTATTGAGATTTTTGGCTAAATCTGTGCAAGTGGGATTCGTAGGAGAGTGGTAGTGTAGTAAGCATGTTCTTTGGATTGTCAAAATAGTTCCGTTTGATCAACGGTAGTACTGATGTAGACGTGCGGAGGTTCTAGATCCAGATCCGCGGCTCCGGTCGCGTTTTTCGATCCGTGCGGTACTACCTCTCCTCCTGGAGCGGTACTACCGCACCCTCGCTCGTAACCGGCTCCACGCAGTACTCCCGCTCCTTGGAGCGGTACTTGCGCTCCTTGGTGTGGTACTACCGCTTGGAGCACGGAAGTAAAAAATTACTTCCGCTCCAGGCGCGGTACTACCATGCCGCCCCGGCACGGTACTACAACAGCTGGTGCGGATGTAATTTTTTACATCCGTACAACGGCCTGGTACTACCGTAGATGCATCCTGAGCTCTTTTTCTGTCCAGATCTCGTGCTTATTTGTTTCTTTTGGCTTTGGCCTTGGCATTTGCATTGATCCTTCTTGTTTCTCGTGCATGTTCTTGTGTTTTTGTGTCTAGGTGGTGGTTCCGGTTCTCATGCTCGTCGCTCGAATCCCAGCCGTGACACAGGGTCAAAGCGGCTGCGCAACCAAGATGGAGCTCCAGAGGGGTCATCTGCTTCCCAACGCAGGACCAAGCACACCGCCACCAAGCAGAAGGAGCCCGTCATGGGCATGGATGAGATGCCTCAGGCCGAGTTCGTCATTTGAAGGACGCCCAATCCATATGTGAATCCCCGGGCTAACTTCCAGGGCAATGATCTCTTTTGGACCAAGCAGTAGAAACTTATCTATCTAGATGTGATCAAGGCCAAGCTGAACATCTACGTGGAAGTTCACTGGATTGACATGCATCATATGAGGCAGGACAAGAACCGTTGCTACTTTGGAGAGGCCTTGGATCTAGTGGAGCAGTTCGGCATTGAGCACATGCTCACTTTTCACATGGACTTTGATCCAGAAATTATGGCACAATTCTTTGCTTCGGTTCACTTTGACTTCGATGAAGCAAGGACCATGACTTGAATGACCAATGGTCGACGAATGTCTGCTAAGTGGAAGGAGTTCATGGAGTTGCTTCAAGATCCAGATGAAGGGCTCGACACGCCCATTGGAGTCCGCCCTTATGCTAACTCTGAGTCTGCCAACAAGAACAAGCTCATGCCCTTTGTCGGTGTCAAAACCGGCGGATCTCGGGTAGGGGGCCCAAACTGTGTGTCTAGGCGGATGGTAACAGGAGACAAGGGACACGATGTTTTTACCCAGGTTCAAGCCCTCTCGATGGAGGTAAAACCCTACTCCTGCTTGATTGATATTGATGATATGGGTAGTACAAGAGTGGATCTACCACGAGATCAAGGAGGCTAAACCCTAGAAGCTAGCCTATGGTATGATTGTTGTAATGGTTGTTGTGTCCACGGACTAAAACCCTCCGGTTTATATAGACACGGAGAGGGCTAGGGTTACACAGAGTCGGTTACAATGGTAGGAGATCTACATATCCGTATCGCCAAGCTTGCCTTCCACGCCAAGGAAAGTCCCATCCAGACACGGGACAAAGTCTTCAATCTTGTATCTTCGTAGTCTTGGAGTCCGGCGGACGATGATAGTCCGGCTGTCCGGACACCCCCTAGTCTAGGACTCCCTCAGTAGCCCCTGAACCTGGCTTCAATGACGATGAGTCCGATGCGCATAATGTTCGGCATTGCAAGGCGGGTTCCTCCTCCGAATAATCCATAGAAGATCGTGAACACCAGGATAGTGTCCGGCTCTGCAAAGTAAATTCCACGTTCCACCGTAGAGAGAATAATATGTACACAAATTCAATCTGCTGACGTATTTTTTTTTTGACTTGAAGACTGCAGGGCTTGCACCCCACAGCATTTTATTGAAAGCAAGGCAAAACAGTATAATTACAAGGTGTTCCTCGAAATGAGGAAAGAAAGCAAGGAAAAGAAAAAAGTAAAAACAGCAAAAGGAAACTATACAGAAGAAAAAAGGATGTACAGAGAAAGGGTATAGGCCCTCCCTTCAGGGAGGAAGGAAATCAATCCATTTTAGTAGAGCTTCCTTGTGCTTACCTTGATTCTATGAGAAAGCGAGTGAGGTCATGAATGAATCCAGATCTCCATGCTCTCGAAGGAGGTGTGATGCTCTGAATGCCTGTCATTTCTAACTTTCCGGATATTCCACAGGCGATAAACACCACTTGACAAAGAAAGGCTCTTTGAATTCCTTCTTCGCATGCAATGCAATGTCCACCATATCTTATTTGTCTTTCCATGGGATGCGCAAATAGATCCATACACGAACACTGAAATTGCACTGAAAGAAAAGATGATTTCTGTCTTCCAAGGCCCCTGTTGGGCAAAGAACACACTGTGGCCCATCATTAATCCTCCACTTCCTTCTTTGAATCATATCCTTGGTATTAATCCTGTCCATTATGACTAACCAGGCAAACATTTTAATTGACATTGTGCAGCAACTCTTCCAAATCCAACTCAAGATGGGGTTTGAGACCATAGGCTGGTAAGCAAATTCATAAATTTTTTTTGCAGTATAGGTTGATTGCTTTCCATGCCTCCATGCCCAGATATCACTACCTTTGGAATCCAGTTGAAAGAGCTCATAAGTGTCTCAAGCTCTTTGTAGCTCTTGGTGTGCTTGGTGAGTGAGTGGCAAAAAACGAGATCTGCAAAGTATCGGCTGAAAAACTTCTTTGGTGATAGTTTTTTACGTAGACAAAATGAATACAGATCTAGGAAACCTTTCGGAAGAGGCATTTGGTATTCCCAATTTGCGATGATCAGCCCGGAAAAACACAGTGTCACCTCTGTGAACATGAACTCCGATGCTCGCTCTGAAAGAGTCCATTAACTTGCAAACATCTTTCCACGAAAAGAGCCACATAGGGTGGTATCATGGGGATTTGCTCAAAGTAATAGGAGTCCCAAATTAAATGTACCCAAGGCACATCCATTTTGTTGTAGAATTTGTTGAGAAACTTCAATATGAGCTTGGTTTTGCAACCCCAGTTTAAGATTCCAAGCCCCCCTTTGCCTTGGGCACTGCAAACCAGAGGCCAAGCAGCTAAAGTGACCCTTCTCCTGCCCATATTTCCTCCATAAACATTGCCTTTGTATCCTTTCAAGTTGTTTTAAAATACCTTGAGGATTGATAGGGTACAAAGGAAGAAAATAGGCAAAGAAGAGATGGCAGAATTAACAAGTGCAACCTGCTTCCTTGAGGCAAGAACCAAGAACTTCTTTGTCAATCTCCTTTCCATCTGATCCACCAAGGAAGAAGATCAATATTTTTGGCCTAGTGGTTCCAACAGGTAGCCCCAGATATGTGAATGGCATCATTCCTAATTTACAGCCAAAAAAAGCAGCAAGATCAGTAGCCACCAGATCAGTCACATTAATGGGATACATTGAAGATTTGTGGAAGTATTTTGCGGCATGACGTCACACCACTACCAAGCCTTTACTTGAATTCTTTTTTATCATACCACCTCAGCGCGTTTAGCGAAGCGGTTTCCTTGGCACGTCTTGTCGAAGAAGAGATTGTGTTCCCCTTATTCCGGGATTCTCATCAATACGGACGTGGGTAACCCAACCGCGCCCGTCGCCACGCCCCCTCTATCGAAGGCGAGTCCCGAACGGTCACGAAGACAGCTCTTGGTATTCTTCCTCTTTATAACAGGATCAAGGCTCGTTTCTTTTCTTCAATCCTCCATCGAATCTTCTCCTTGCCCCGAGCTCCAACACCCAGAGCCCCAGTTGGCGCCTCGGACCTTCAACAATGTCGGCTCCGACCTTCGGGCGGTGGATTCCCTCCTCCATCACGGAGGAGGGCGTGCTAAAACTGCGAGAGGCCAAGTACACATCCTCGAGATTTCGCACAGGTTGCCTTGAAGGCAGGCCATCCCTACCCCCGAGCCCGGCAAGTATGTCGTCTTTGTATTCCACCTCCATCGGGGTTTAGGCTTCCCGACGGATCCTTTTGTGAGAGGGCTCATGTTCTACTATGGGTTGGAATTCCACGACTTGGCTCCGGAGTCCATCCTCATATCTCCGCATTCGTCGTCGTCTGTGAAGCCTTCCTCCGCGTCACCCCCCCACTTCGGCCTGTGGCTGAAGACCTTCAATGTGGGCGAAGATGATCGGGCGTCAGCGAAGTCTTGGCGAGGCGGCCGTGCGGGAGGGCCGATGCCCCATGGCGAGGGCTCCTTCAAGAGGAGCACGGCTTGTGGTAGTGGAGTGGTTCTATATCACCGCTCCGAAGGGCGCGAGCAAAAGCCGCCGCCCATATTCCGCTCGGGACCTCCTCGGCGGTTGATGTCGTGGGTCGACCAAGGGCTCAAGCGGGGCCGTCAAAGGCGTGCCCCTACTGCAGGCGGATTCGAGACCTCCGGCGAGGGAGATCGTCTGGTCGTGGTGATGCGAGTCATGCTAATCGGTGTCTTACGCCGCAAGCGCCGTCCTCTCCGGCTATGGGAGTTCAGTCCGGAGGGACCACGGATTCTCAACACTTTATGGGTATGACACCCGTGGAGATGTACAAGTTATTCTTGGACCGCGGTGGCGTGTCGGAATTGACCGAGATGCGGCCTAAGCTGCAATCGCCCGGATACTCAAGTAAGTAGCTCAGTGTTCGGACGTATCGTTTGTTTGCCTTTCTACAATTCACCTTTTAACCCGTTACCCTTCAATATGAGTGGATAGCGCAACCAAAGCTGATACGGTGTCCGGCCCCCCTCCCAGAGACCACGCCGGATCCCGTGCTGGTCAGGATGTTGGAGGTTGTGCCTTCAGAAGAAGGCAAAGGGGAAAACAGAGGAGCTACCACCTCGCCCAAGGGGGCGCTTGAAGAAGGGGGGATCGAGAATCCTCCTCCGGGGAGAAGAGGACCGCCTCAAGACCGGAGGCCAAAGCCCCTAAGCGGGGAAGAAATCTTCACCGGAGGGTCCTGCGTCGGGAGGTCCCGCCGCCTGATCTTCTCTAAGGAATCAGCCCTCCGGCGAGCCGTGAGTAGAAAAAGGGAGTTCATTAATAAGAAACATCTCTATTTGTGCTTACGAGGATAACGAAATTTTTACCTTGTAGTTCGGATCTCCGACCTTCTCGATGAGCTCGCCTTTGGGGATCTTTGTCGGAGATGATGGAGAGCGAGCGCCTCCGTCTCTCTTGCGCCGTCGGAGAGGGCGGACGAGCCTGAAGTGTCATCACGGAGGGTATCCTCGAACCCGGCGGAGCCGAAGAGTTCGGCGCCAACTAGTGTTCGGCCGGGGGAGCTGAAGGATCTGCTTGAGAGGGCGTCCATCTAAGAAGATCACCATGCATTGATGAGTACGGTGATTAGAATGATTTCGTCCACCGAAAGCGGATTGCATAACGCCGTCAGAAGTTTGCTGGCGGGGTTTGAGGTATGTAAAAATGACACCTCTTTTTGACAGTTTTGCGCATAAAGTGTGCCCTGTATGGATAGTAGCCCCTGAGACTCGGTAGGTTGTCGAAAGCGACAGCGTGCCGAGGATCAAAATCGCAGGTATTGAGTGTCGCCTTTCCTGCGGATAGTCCGGGGGCTAGCCGGACTGATGGAGTTGCTGAATTAATGCGGCAACTCGATGTTGCAGATGCGGATATCGCGCTAGTCAACAAGCGACTTGATGAGTCACAAGGTAAGTTGTTTCCCCGCAGTCACCTATTAAGGGAGTCAAAGCCCACCTCTTACAATATTTATGCTTGGCGCAGATGGTGCTGCTGCTATGGAAACCTTGGCGAGAACTTGCTCAAGCCAAGGAGCAAGCTAGAAGGAGTGATCTGGCTGCCCGAGGCGGTCGAAGAGTTAAGCGAAAGGGCTGCACTGCTTGCGAAGCGAGGAAGAGATGGCGAACTGGCGTTAAATTGAAGGATGCTACCGGCGCAATGAGGCTCTTGAAAAGGGCGCCTATCGGGCGGGAAGACTGGGAAGGCCACCGCCGAAGCCAAGGATGCCCGATTCGCAATGCGGGCTATAAAGGAGGAGCTGCGTTAGGCGGAGACATTGTGGTGGCAAGCCTTTTACGCTGCGCCGCGAGTTTCACGGATCAAAGTATGCCCACCTTGGCGGTTGTGGGGTCCGGAGGATCCATATATGGACTTAGCGGCAAGTGCGGCGGATGCCGTTGTGCACTTCTGAAGTCAGAAGGATCACAAGACGGAAGAGCTATTTTGGTCTCAATTCCATAGTCCGGATCGTTCACTTCCGCTGACCGATCGGTTGGCCGAATGGGCTGAGCTGAATAGGTTGTCCGGACTTGCCATGACGGATATCGTGACTCATGTCTGGCCGGAGAGGCCCAAGGCGACGAGCTATTTTGGCTTATTGCAGCAATTTCTTGGGGCGGTACCGCATCTCAAGTTGATGAAGTGGTCGGCCTGCATAGAGGGTGCGCGGATGGCCCTTGCCGTGTGAAGACACATTGGGCGAGATGGATGCCACGCTGTTGCAACCTAGGGTTCGGATGAAAGCGGTTACCCGCCGAGCACTATTTTGGGGAAGTTCTCGTGGTGCTCGTGTAATAGAGTCGCGATGCTCGAAAAATGTCACGTTCAAATGAGCGTTTTATTTTGTAAAACAATGGTTATGACATAATCGCTTTTTTATACTTATGCGTTTCAAGTATTGAAATATCTCCTATGCGGCCGTTTATGTATCGTGTGTATAACTTTGAAAGATGGCGAGTCGTCGGCTTAGCCCCCACGCACAAGGTGCGGGGTGTTTATAAAAATAGCGCATTTTCACACTTAATCCGGCGTCTCGGTCCGTTAAGGAGGTGGTAGCGTAACAAGCGAGGCAACGGACTATAATGCTTTATCACTTTCACTTAGCCATTGGAGTTCGAGGTGGGACTACGATATAGCCCACAGGGGCATCGCGCTCTCGAATTGGAAGCGTATGTGCTGACCGAAGCGGTCCTTCGTCAGCGGAGAATTCTAAACATTCGGTGGTCGATCGAGTGGTTGACCGGTCTCTTTGTATCATGATGATCGGTTTTGGCTTTCTCTCTTGAGGTGCTCGCCCCAAAGCGGGGCACAATCGCGATAGTTCTCCACAGTGCCGCGTTAGCGATGATCTGAGCGTAAGGCAGCAAAACACGAGGCGGGCAAACCCAACATTTGACCAAAGACATGATTCGGAGCTGATGCATATAAGGCCTAACTCAAGGCGCGAACACTCCCTAAGGTGTTCGGTCTTTATAATAATGGGCAGAACAATGCCCTAAGCCCCTAGTGTCCAGGTATGGGCAAGGTCCTCTGGCGCGGCCGATGCCAAAACGTCAGTCTCCACTCTGGTTATAATGAGAAACCAGGGGATTATAGCAACAAGAGCGAAGAAAGGTTTACGCGGGGTCTTAATCGAAAAGAATCCTTGCGACGGGTCCCTCTTGCGTCTGCGCCTGTGTCTCCGTTGTGCCGTTATCCTGGATGGGTATGCACGTTGTTCATCTGTGAAAAGAGAGGAACTTAGTTTGAAAGGAAATCGTGCGAAAAAGTTTATGAAAAATATCAATAAATAAATAAAGCGGAGTCTATATTAGCTGATTATTGCTTATACGCACAGCCCCTTGTGAAGGGGTGTGCGGCTAGGGAGCCCCTATCTTATTTATGCCAGACTCGTCTAGCCGTGTCCGGGGTCTTTAGATGACCCTCTTAATGAAATGATGCCACGTGGACCGGGCATTTTAAGTGTAAGAGACGCGTAATGTGGTATTGCGTTAAAGCGGACAAAAGCTTCACATCCCAATAGTGCTTGATAGCTACTTTTGAATGGGGCCACATGAAAGATTAGTTTTTCGCGTCGGAAGTTGTTCGGCGACCCGAACACAACTTCCAGTAATAAGGAGCCTGTGCACTTGGCGTAAGGGCCTGGCGTCACTCCTTTAAAGGAAGTGCGGCTATGTCGAATTTTAGTAAGGTCCATCCCCAACTTGCGGATTGTGTTCAGATTTAGCAGGTTTAAATCGCTGCCTCCGTCCATTAGGACTTGTGTAAATTGTAGTCCGTCGATTAGAGTATCCAATATCAGGGCAGTCCATCCTGCATTTTGAACACTTCTGGAATAATCCAGGTGGTCAAAGGTGATTGGTTTTGACATCCAATCTCGAGGTTCATTGGGGTGGACCGTCGAGACCCATCTTAGCGGGTGCCGCATTGTTTTCCGTATTATCACATGAAGTGAGTTTCTTGCTTTGACTTCTTGTGGGAAAGTCTTTTTTCGGTGCCCTGCTGGTGGGGTTCGTCATCGTCCTCGCTTGGTGCGTCAAGCCCCTTGTGTTGGCGTTGAGTCGGCGGACTTTTGAAACCCAACAATCTCGGTGGGTGTGGTTTGTAGGCCTTCCGAATCTTGTGGATTTGACATATCCGATCCAAAATTTTGTTTAAGCTGGATAGCTCGTCACTGTTGTCCTTAAGAGGCAGTGTTTTGTTGTTTGGCTGCGAGCTTTTGAATCCGGCGTTGACCGCCGTGTTCTTTGGGCTTTTCTCTTTATTCCGGCGCTGATCTTTTCTGCGCCGTGATTTTCCGTTTCCATCTCTGATCTCAGATGTACTTGGGTCGCTGGTGCTGCATCTTGCTAGCTAGCTATCTTCCCCCGCGCAAAAGCGGGTCATGAGGCTTGTTAGCGCGGACATTGTCCTCGGCTTCTCTTGGCGAGGTGTCATGAGCCATTCGTCTTGGACGTTGTGTTTAAAAGCTGCTAAGGCTTGGCATCACAGACGGTCGACTATTTGGTTCTTTTAGTAAGGAACCTGTTCAAATTCTTGTGCGACTCTCCGGGCTGTTGAGTTATATGACTTAGATCGTCTCGCATCCGGAGGGCGGACATAAGTCCTTGGAAAATTTGCTCATCGTCCTCAAGCTCTTCCCAACTTCCAGATGTGTTTTACGGGAGGCTTTTGAGCCAATGCCGAGCTGGCCCTTTGAGCTTGAGGGTAGGTATTTTATGGCGTGGAGGTCATCTCCTCTAGCCATGTGTATGTGTAGTATATAATCCTCTATCCGGACTCCGAGTGCATTGTTCCGTCGTAAGCCTCTATGTTTATGGGTTTAAACCTGCTGGGAATCCATGATCCAGCACCTCATTAGTGAAACATAGTGGGTGTGCGGCCTTCTATATTGGGTGTACTGCTGTCTTGAACACTTGGCGTGTTGTGTTGCTTCTGGGGCCCTCTTTTTGGCCCGTAAATGGACTGGCTGGGCCATCTGTTTTCCAGGATCATGAGTCGGCTTGTGTGCTGGCGCCGCTTGTAGATTTTCGCCTATCATCGGCCGTCTATCCGGCCGGCGGCCTCTTTGTTTTTTCTTGTGGGGCTCTCGGCTTCCTCGTCAAATTCTGGCAGCAACTTGCGCTTCGGGTAGCTCTTTGATTGATGGCCATTGCCGTATTTATCTGCGGTTTTGAGCACTTTGCTCCACCTAATTCTGAGTATGTCTTCCGCTGTTTTGAGCTTCCGTTTTTCCTTCTTCAAACTTCTTGCAGTGGCGACGAGTCTTTTCCGAAGGCTCTTATTCTCTGGTGGTGTGTCTGGCGTGAGGTCATCTGGACTGTTGGTTTCGCCAGGCATGGATTGATTATCCGGTTCGTCCTGTTCGAACGGTTGCTTGGCTGCATGTTCGTCGTCCACTGGTTTGCCCTGCTCTATTGCTGGGTCATTAGGAGCGCTGTTGTTGTCGAGGCGGGACTTAGGGCGGCGTCTGCGTCGCTGTTTTGGTTGTTTATCGGCGGGATTATCCTTTGCCGCGCCCCGTTTGTCCTCGTTATCGCTTCCTTTTGGGGTATCCACCATGTATACATCATGGGTTGGGGTGACCTTCCAGTGCTCTGTGAGCGCTGGTTCTTGATCGTCTCCGGCATCGTCGTCCATACCGTCGATGTCTTCGAAGTCGTAGTCTAGCATGTCGGTTAGATTGTCGATAGTGGCTACAAAGTGGGTGGTGGGTGGGCTTTGAATTTCTTCGTCGTCCGCATCCCAACCATCCTGGCCATAATCCGGCTAGGGCTCACCGGATAGCGAGAGATGTTTTAGCGAATTTAAGATGTTGCCAAAGGGCGAGTGCTGAAAGATGTCTGCAGCGGTGAACTCCATGATCGGCGCCCAATCGGATTCGATTGGCAGGGGCGCAGGAGGTTCAAGATCCGGTAGGGAGTCCAGCACCTCAGAGTCACGAGCTTTACAGGGGACAAGGTCAGTGTTCGGCTCCATCGCCGTGGAAGTTGCAGCTCCCGAGGAGGTGTCCAGCCACTCGTCCTCGATCTGCACGATCGGCTCCGAACTTCTGGTCGGGCGGATTCATGTTGACCTCAAAGCGCTTGTCCGCGGCGAGCTAGATCGTGCCCATCGCGGCGGTCTTGCGGCTTCGGCTATGGATCGGATCCGCCGAAGATCAAGTCTCCGCGGATGTCCGCCGTGAAGTTTAGGCTTCCGTCGACTGACGGCCAGGGCGTAGCTTCGATCTGCTCGGATGGCCAAGTGAATTGGCCGCGATCGGCCGCCGAATACGAAGATCTGTCCGGGGAGAAAAGTCTCACCCTGGACGGTGTTGTTGTTGATTGAAGAAGCCATCGAGCCTATCGGTGATGACACAGAGGACCTCTCAATGAAAGCACCAATGTTGGTGTCAAAACCGGCGGATCTCGGGTAGGGGGTCCCGAACTATGCGTCTAGGCGGATGGTAACAGGAGACAAGGGACACGATGTTTTTAACCAGGTTCGGGCCCTCTCGATGGAGGTAAAACCCTACTCCTGCTTGATTGATATTGATGATATGGGTAGTACAAGAGTGGATCTACCATGAGATCAAGGAGGCTAAACCCTAGAAGCTAGCCTATGGTATGATTGTTGTAATGGTTGTTGTGTCCTACGGACTAAAACCCTCCGGTTTATATAGACACCGGAGAGGGCTAGGGTTACACAGAGTCGGTTACAATGGTAGGAGATCTACATATCCGTATCGCCAAGCTTGCCTTCCACGCTAAGGAAAGTCCCATCCGGACACGGGACGGAGTCTTCAATCTTGTATCTTCGTAGTCTTGGAGTCCGGCGGACGATGATAGTCCGGCTGTCCGGACACCCCCTAGTCCAGGACTCCCTCACCCTTCCTTGTTCATAAGACTCTTTCCAGCAAGAAGCAGGTGTGGGTGCTGAACCCCTTCCTTGACATCATGCATCGGCTCTTCCGCAACACCCTCTTCCCATGCATTGGTGACATGGGTCAGTGTGACGCCCCGGATCCGATGCGCCAGGTGTCTGCCAGTTATTCGCCGTTGTTGCCATGTCATTTGCTTGCGTGTTGCATTTTATCATGTCATCATCGCATTTCATCGCATGTTTTCAAAACTTGCATCCGTTCGAGTTCGTCGGTTCTCTCCGTTGTTAGATTACGAGCGGACACACTCGCACGCGCCCACGGCACCTCCGAAATATTAATTTATAAGTGGCATAAAAATGTTCTCGGAATGGGTTGCAACTTGTCGTGCGGTCTTATTATAGTGTAGACAGGCCGCCTGTCAAGTTTCGTCGCATTCGAAGTTCGTTTGACTGCCCAACCGTTATTTTTATAACGCGATATAGTCGGTTTAATCGTCAGACGTTTGGTCTCAAAGCGCCACCGAGTCGCTCTGTTTCTCTCTTCTCAGCTCGGGCATTCTACAGCCCACCTGCAGCCACCTAGTCCCCTCTCTGTCCGGAGCACACGATCGCGATCCAGGGTCAAAACCCTCCTAACTCCCTAACCCTAGCTCCTTCTATTTATATACACCTCCCTGCCATTTTGGCCTCCTCCAACCCCCTACCTTGTTTTCGCGCCCGACCACCTTCCGGCCGCCGCCTCCTCCTCGAGATCCGCGCGCCTCCACCTCACCCACGCCACTTGTCGCCACAGTTAGCGCGCCGCCGGCCAGCCGCCCTCCGGCCCGGTGGCAAGCGCCCGTCCCCTGTTCACCCAGCGCCGCGCGAGGCCCATCCATGACCCGCCGCCCGGCCGAACAGGCCCCGCCAGCCCGCGCCTCCCAGCCGCGCCCGGCGCTCGCTCCTCTTGCCCCTTCGTCTGGATCGGGAGGAGTCCCGTCCTCGCCGCCGATGTTCATCCGGTCGCCGGACCTCGCCCGCCGCCCGCAGATGGCGTCGCCCGCCTCCTTCTCTTCTTTCCCTCTCCTTCCTCTCTTCCTCATCTCCTCGTCTCCCTCTCTCTCATGCAGTTCCGCGCCGCCATGGAGGTCGCGCCACCGGCAGCGTCTTCGCCCGGGCGGCCGAAACCGCCGAAACAGGTCCCCGACGCCGGATCCGGTCTCCCCTCGCTGCTCGTGGGCCTACCTCGACCTCCCCGCCTCCCGTCGTCGCCTGTGGTCGCGATCGTGAACTCCATCGGAGGTGCTCCATCGCCGCCGCCGGCCTCACCTTTCGTCGGGATCGGCAGGCGCTCTCCTCGCCACAGGTGGCGTGGGGCCCGGCCCAGCAGCGCCTTCGCCGCCATGGGCCTCCTCCGGCCTCCCGGCCCGGCCCGCCCTTGGTAGGCCCAAAGAACGGCCTAGCGCCTCCCCGGCCCAGCGCACGCCTCCTCCACCGAACCGGGCCAAGCCCATGGATGTGAGCAGCCACCCACCACCTCTCCTGAGCACTGTTGGGCTAGGCAGTTTCGGCCCATGCATGTTTTTTTTCCCGTTCTGTGATTTTAGCCTTTTCCCAGTGATTTAACTGTTTTACAGATTAGTCCCTAGACTTCATGCATTTAATAACTTCACAACCGTGCATCGGATTAAAATAATTTATATATGTAAAATGCTTAGAATTTCATCTAGTTTCATAATATGCCACTTTCATCCATGTTTAAAATGTTTAAAATGCTGTTTGTTTAAATTTGCATAAATGCCATGCTAAAATGTTTTATTTCATAACTAAATAACCGTAACTCCGATTTTAATAAACTTTATATGTAAATGGGGTGGAAAAATGCCTAGATTAACATGGTCCACTTTATTTTCCTGTTTAACAACTTTAAAATTGTGTTTAGGGCAGAACAGTACCTAATCCATAAATATGCACATGAGGATTTTCCGGACTTGTTGTTTGTTGTTCCGGCCTCATTTAAACTTGCCTAGTTAGGTAGTTTCGTTATGCTTCACCCCTTGCCATGTTAATCAACATTTAATATTGTTGGGTAGCTTAAACGAGAGTGAACTAAATAATGCATGTGGTGTTTTGTCAATATGCAACTCGTTGCATATTGAACTCCACTTAACTTGTAGTATTGATTGTTGCACTTTGCCATGCCATGCCATGCCTCATTAAACCGGACATGCATCATATTTGTCTGCGCATCATGCCATGATCATGCTTGTGTGTTTACCTATGTTGTTTGTTTCTTTCCGGGTTGCTTCTCTCGTTAGCTTCGGTTTCGTTCCGGAGTTGTGAGGACTCGTTCGACTACGTCCGTTTGTCTTCTTCATGGACTCGTTCTTCTTCCTAGCGGGATTTCAGGCAAGATGACCGCTACCCTGGATCTCATTACTATCATTGCTATGCTAGTTGCCTCGTTCTTTCGCTATCTTTGCGCTACCTATTACTGTTTGTCCAGCCATCCCATATTGCCATGAACCTCTAACCTTTGACACCATTCCTAGCAAACCATTGTTTGGCTATGTTACCGCTTTGCTCAGCCCTTCTTATAGCGTTGCTAGTTGCGGTGAAGTTGAAGATTTCTCCATGGTGGGCGGGGTTTATGTTGGGATATCACAATATCTCTTATAATATTAATGCATCTATATACTTGGTAAAGGGTGGAAGGCTCGGCCTTTATGCACAGTGTTTTGTTCCTCTTGCCGCCCTAGTTTCCGTCATACGGTGTTATGTTCCCGGATTTTGCGTCCCTTACGCGGTCGGGTGATTTATGGGACCCCCGACGGTTCGCTTTGAATAAAACTTGTCCGCAAGGCCCAACATTGCCTTTTACCATTTGCCTCACCACCACCTACTTTTCCTTGGGAGTAATTAACCCAAGGGTCATCTTTATTATAGCCCCGGGCGATTGCTTGTCTAGCGTTGGTCCAAACTAGAACACCGTCTTGGGACCATCCCTTGGCAACTTGGGTTACGTCGGTACTGTCGCTTAGCTCATCCGGTCGTGGCACGAGGCGAGATCTGTGCGGCTACTATCGGGATGTCGACGCAGGCGGCTTTCTTGGTCTTGTTTTACCATTGTCGAAATGTCTTGATGTACGGGATACCGAGTCGATCGAGTGTCTCGGGTGAAGGTCTATTCGCCGATGATCGCGAGAGCTTGTCATGGGCTAAGTTGGGACACCCTGCGGGGTTTAAACTTTGAGAGCCGTGCCGCGGTTATGTGGCAGATGGGAATTTGTTAATGTCGGTTGTAGACAACTTGACACTTGATCCGAATTAAAGCGCATCAACCGAGTGTGTAGCCGTGATGGTCTCTTCTCGGAGTCCGGAAGTGAACACGGTTTACGTGTTATGTTTGGCGTAAGTAGGTGTTGAGGATCACCTCTTGATCATTGCTAGCTTCACGTCCGTTCCGCTTGTTCTCTTCTCGCTCTTACTTGCGCGGGTTAGCCACCATATCATGCTTAGTCGCTGCTGCAACCTCACCACTTTACCCCTTCCTTTCCTTTAAGCTTTGCTAGTCTTGATACCCATGGTAATGGGATTCTGAGTCCTCGTGACTCACGGATACTTCAAAACCGGTTTGCGGTGCCTATGTTACCGGCGGTGGCGCATTCAAGCTCAAGGAGGAGCTCGATGAAGATCTTGCCCTTTGTGTTGTTTCGTTCTAGTTGATCGATAGTGGAGCCCGGTTGGGGTCGATCGGGGACCGTTTATCGCATTTGGGGTTCTTCTTTTATTTTGGTTCCGTAGTCGGACCTTGATTGTATCTGGATGATGTAATGCTTTATTCATGTATTTGTGTGAAGTGGCGATTGTAAGCCAACTATGTATCTCTTTCCTTATGTATTACTTGGGTTGTGTGAAGATTACCTCATTTGCGACATTGCTTTCAATGCGGTTATGCCTCTAAGTCGTGCTTGACACGTGGGAGATATAGCCGCATCGAGGCGTTACAAGTTGGTAATCAGAGCTTTCCCCGACCTTAGGAGCCCCACTGCTTGATCGTTTTTAGTGGCCGAGTTGTGTCTAGAAAAAATGTTTTGAGTCATTTAGGATTATATATATCGGAGAGTTAGGAATTATTTTTACTCCCCAGTCCCTTCGACCTTCTTGTGAGGTCTCCTAACGTAGAGTTTTGACTCTTCTCTTCTCAAATTTCACTAAAATTTTTTTAGGATCACGCGGGTATCTTAGAATCGTTCCGATGGTTTTATGATGACAACATTGTCTTGGTGCCTCCTGTCATTTAGGGGTTGTGGCAGTGTCCCGGGGAGTTGAGCTCCGAGGTGTTGTCGTCATAATTTTATCGTTGCGATTCTGGAATACGAGTTTAATGCGCCGACATCGAAAATCTCTTTTATGCAGTTGTTGGTGAGATAATCCCGCTAACCCGATCTTGAGGTGAGTACGGAGTATTGCCATGACTTGTATAACGGATGCTTTTGAAGGTTGAGGTAAGCGATTTCGAAGGTTTCTTGGTTATGTGTTGACGGATGGATACAATTTGGATGTAGGGATTGTTAGCTTGTGTGAGATATATTGCTCCCTGTATCCCCAACACGGATTGCATAACGAGAAAGTTTGGGAGTTTCATAGGTGGGAATTCAAGTAGCTCTTAGGATATCTTTCCGACGGATGTATGATATGAAATTGGGGTTCGGCGTCTAGTGGTCCGCCTATTCACGGTTGATTTTACTGATGGTCTCGTTGTGTCTTAAAGAGTCCTTGGCTATGCCGACTGGGGCGCCGTATGTCATGTGCCTTTGCCTTGTACATGATGGTTTGTGCGATTGAGCCCGTGTAGGCCCCACCACGAAAACTTGGACGAAATCTCTATCATATGTTTGTTCGGCTTATTCGCAAGCCAAATCCTTTGTTTTGTTTATTTGTGGTATTGAGTTGCTTCAATGTCAAATGTTGAATCCATACCTTTCCTAAACGGTGTTCTCATATTGCTATGTGAATACTAATCCTTTTGATCATTGATTTTGTCATGTCAACTCCTTTCCAACCGGTGTGCTTCTCTTCAAGTGGATCCCATCATTTTTCCCATCCGCAAGATCAATTCTAAGTCTTCTCAACGGTGTTTGTTTCATCCGTCCCAAGTTGCCTTTGTTTTTCCCGCCCTCCCACCCTTTTTCTTCAAGGACACAGATTTCTTAATCAAGTATCCATTTATTCATGTGAAGTTTCTCCATTCTTTTCCATCAATGTTCTGATCCGGTGATCCCTCGTGAAGATGCTCACGAGCTACAAGTTCATCATCCTTCGTTCTTTTGCTTCTCCGGTGGATTTAATTCAAGCTTTAAGTGTTGATCATATTCCTTTTTCCTCATTTCAATGTCTTCTCATACCGGTGCACCTCATTATCATTCTACTTCTCGCTATTTGTTATTCCGGAGTGCTCAAGATATCTCGAAGATTTGTGTTTCCATTCTTAACCCGTTCAAGCTATTTCGAGGTTGTTATCTCATTCAAGCCATTTAATTCAACCGGTGCAATATCTCTTTAAATCTTTTCAACGGTGTTTTCTTGTGAGTGGGCCCTAACCCACAGGTCTTTTCCCAGGATCTTTCCTGACTCTTCTATTTTCCCAGAGCTATCCTAAATTCTTTTCCAAGTTTGACGTAAGAATGAGTTGTCATCAGTCAAATGCTTTTCTCCAAGATCTTTCAAATTCTTTTCATAGTTGGCTCAACCTCTTCGCTTTTGATTCTTCCGGTGTGCCTCATTAATTCTTGGTGGTGTTTCTCGTTGGCATTCTCATCATTTGAAGACCGAAGAAGGATTTCTCTTTAACCTCGCTCTATTCTCTTCAATATTCTTGGTTCTAGCTTCATGCTATCCTCATAATTGTTTTCGATTGTGAGAATTCTTTTCTTACCATCCGGAGTATTTCATGAGTTGTTTCCATTTCTTTCCTCCGAAGTCCATCATGTCATAATTCTTCATTCTCAGATTTGAGCTTTCATTCTCCAAATCTTACCGGTGCATCGTTCAAATATCCTCTAGTCAGTTCTTGATCTCTTTGTTCTCATGTATCTATTTTGTCTCAAGCACCTTCGTTCATTTGCTAATTCTTATCGGTGATGCACCCCTACTTCGATCATTTTCAATTCTAACGGTGGTTCTTTCAAGATCTCTCTTCCTTGTTCATCATATCAATTCATGTGTTGTTCCTATCCTACCGGTGGATCGTTGAAGACTTTTCTCAAAATTGCGCCGTATCTATCTTAATCCTTTCTACGAGAATAAGTAGTATGCCAAATCCGATGTTTGTCATCAATTTAAATTGGTGAAGGATAAGCATAACATAATTCTTATTCTTGTTCATCCAATTGATTAATTCTTTATTCCGGAGGTCCTTAAAATTCTCAGTTTCATTTGTTTCATCTTCTCTTTTTCCCGGAGTTCCAAGCTCTAATTATCACGGAGATCCATCAAAATCATTGCAAGGTTTCACCTTGTGTTTTCAACTTCTCTTTCTTTTCATCATCCTTTTATTACCGGAGTTCTTCATGGAGGCTCTACATGGTGGTTCCTCTAGGATTCTATTCATTCTTCAATTGTTCTTCAAGTTTTCTCTTGAAGTTATGATCCGCCAAGCTATACTCAATTTTAAACAGGGTGCCCAACACATGTTTTGTTTTGAGGAGTTCAAGTATTCTTCATCTTGCATTTCGAAGTGCAATTCTTTCTATTCTTATCTTTTGAGGTGGTGTTATGTCACTCTTGACAATTTCCATTCATGTTTCGTGATTCACATGTTGTCAAGAATGAGGTATTTTAAATCCATCAATCTCTTCGTTGGAGTTATCTTGGTATAGATTTCACCTAAAGCCTTCCCTAAGGAATGTTGCTATTATGGTGTTTATCAATGATCCAAGTTTTCACCTATCCTCTCGGCGAAAGCAGTTTTCATCTCTTCATTGATCTCAAGCAAGCAATTGATTTTGATAGTGGCAGAATTTCACCTCAAGTTTTGAGATGTTTACATAAGCCCACAACAAGCTTGTGCTTCTCGTTGTTGATTTTCCAACAATTCCATTCGATTCTTCTTTGCAAGGGTGTTTTCCGAGCCTATTTGTGGCAGAAGTGGGCATTCTTTTCTCCATTCTTTTTTTCCAATGATCTATCTTCTATTCTTTCTTTCGGAGGCATGGTGATGTTGCTCTCTTCACTCATCATCTCGAATTGTGAGGATCATGTTCTTTTCTTGCTTATCCATTTAACCGGAGTGTTGTGTCATCTCTTCAAGTGCTTTTCATCTTATCAAGTTTTCTTCTCTTTTCAACCGGAGTGCCGTCTGAAATCCCTCTTACCCCTTGTGCCATTCTTTCAATAGTTCCGGAGGCAGTGTGTTGTTGATTTCATCAAGTATCATCACATCTTCTCAAGCTCATGTTCTATTCCTTCCATGTTCAACCGAGTCTTTTGAATTCTTCCCCTCTCATCTTGTTTTAACTGGAGTGGTTTCGAATTCTATCTTGTCCATTAAACTCTTGATTCATGTCTTTGCAACCTTCAAGCTCTCGTAATACTCCTTGTTCCTCTTTTCTAATGGATTGTTTGCATTCTCGTTCATCTCTGTTGTACTCTTTCTTTTAAATTGCTCAACCTCTCAAGGTTCATGGTTTCACTCGTTCGTCAAAGAAGCAACTTTGCTTTACCTCTTCTCTTCCTCTTCCTTTTCCCTCCGGTGCCATCCTAGATCTCGGGACGAGATCCTCTCGTAGTGGTGGAGTGTTGTGACGCCCCGGATCCGATGCGCCAGGTGTCTGCCAGTTATTCGCCGTTGTTGCCATGTCATTTGCTTGCGTGTTGCATTTTATCATGTCATCATCTGCATTTCATCCGCATGTTTTTCAAAACTTGCATCCGTTCGGGTTCCGTCGGTCTCTCCGTTGTTAGATTACAGCGGACACACTACTTGCACGCGCATACGGCACCTCGAAATATTAATTTATAAGTGGCATAAAATGTTCTCGGAATGGGTTGCAACTTGTCGTGCGGTCTTATTATAGTGTAGACAGGCCGCTGTCAAGTTTAAATCGCATTGAGATTCGTTTGACTGCCTAACCGTTATTTTTATAACGCGATATAGTCGGTTTAATCGTCAGACGTTCGGTCTCAAACCGCCACCGGTCGCTTCTGTTTCTCTCTCTTCTCAGCTCGGGCATTCTACACAGCCCACTGCAGCCACCTAGTCCCCTATCTGTCCGGAGCACACGATCGCGATCCGAGGGTCGAAACCCCTCTAACTCCCTAACCCTAGCTCCTTCTATTTATATACACCTCCCTGCCATTTTGGCCTCCTCCAACCCCCCTACCTTGTTTTCCGCGCCAACCACCTTCCAGCCGCCGCCTCCTCCTCAGATCCGGCGCGCCTCCACCTCACCCACGCCACTTGTCGCCACCAGTTAGCGCGCCGCCCGACCAGCCGCCCTCCGGCCAGTGCAAAGCGCCACGTCCCCTGTTCACCCGCGCCCCTTGCGGAGCCATCCATGACCGCCCGCCCGGCCGAGCAGGCCCCGCCAGCCAGCGCGCCTCCCGGCCGCGCCCGGCGCTCGCTCCCTGCTGCCCCTTCGTCTGGATCGGGAGGGAGTCCGTCCTCGCCGCCGATGTTCATCCGGTCGCGGACCTCGCCCGCCGCCGCGCAGATGGCGTCGCCCGCCTCCTTCTCTTCTTTCCCTCTCCTTCCTCTCTTCCTCATCTCCTCGTCTCCCTCTCTCTCATGCAGTTCGCCGCCGCCATGGAGGTCGCGCCACAGCAGCGTCTTCGCCCGGAAGCGGCGGAACCGCCGAAACGGGTCCCCGCGCCGGATCCGGCCTCCCCTCGCTGCTCGTGGGCCTACCTCGACCTCCCCGCCTCCCGTCGCCCTCGCGTCGCCGAAACTCCATCGGAGGTGCTCCATCGCCGCCGCCCGACCTCACGCTCGTCGGGATCGGCGGCGCTCTCCCTCGCCACAGGTGGCGTGGGGCCCGGCCCAGCAGCGCCTTCCGCCGCCATGGGCCTCCTCCAGCCTCCCCGGCCCAGCCACGCCCTTCGGCCGGCCCAGCAACCGGCCTAGCGCCTCCCCGGCCCAGCGCACGCCTCCTCCACCGAACCGGGCCAAGCCCATGGATGTGAGCAGCCACCCACCCCCTCTCCTGAGCACTGTTGGGCTAGGCAGATTCGGCCCATGCATGTTTTTTTCCCGTTCAGTGATTTTAGCCTTTTCCCAGTGATTTAACTGTTTTACAGATTAGTCCCTAGACTTCATGCATTTAATAACTTCACAACCGTGCATCGGATTAAAATAATTTATATATGTAAAATGCTTAGAATTTCATCTAGTTTCATAATATGCCACTTTCATCCATGTTTAAAATGTTTAAAATGCTGTTTGTTTAAATTTGCATAAATGCCATGCTAAAATGTTTTATTTCATAACTAAATAACCGTAACTCGATTTTAATAAACTTTATATGTAAATGGGGTGGAAAAATGCCTAGATTAACATGGTCCACTTTATTTTCCTGTTTAACAACTTTAAAATTGTGTTTAGGGCAGAACAGTACCTAATCCATAAATATGCACATGAGGATTTTCGGACTTGTTGTTTGTTGTTCGGCCTCATTTAAACTTGCCTAGTTAGGTAGTTTCGTTATGCTTCACCTTGCCATGTTAATCAACATTTAATATTGTTGGGTAGCTTAAGCGAGTGAACTAAATAATGCATGTGGTGTTTTGTCAATATGCAACTCGTTGCATATTGAACTCCACTAACTTGTAGTATTGATTGTTGCACTTTGCCATGCCATGCCATGCCTCATTAAACCGGACATGCATCATATTTGTCTGCGCATCATGCCATGATCATGCTTGTGTGTTTACCTATGTTTTTTGTTTCTTTCCGGGTTGCTTCTCTCGTTAGCTTCGGTTTCGTTCCGGAGTTGTGAGGACTCGTTCGACTACGTCCGTTTGTCTTCTTCATGGACTCGTTCTTCTTCCTAGCGGGATTTCAGGCAAGATGACCGCTACCCTGGATCTCATTACTATCATTGCTATGCTAGTTGCCTCGTTCTTTCGCTATGCTGCGCTACCTATTACCTGTTTGTCCAGCCATCCCATATTGCCATGAACCTCTAACCTTTGACACCATTCCTAGCAAACCATTGTTTGGCTATGTTACCGCTTTGCTCAGCCCTTCTTATAGCGTTGCTAGTTGCAGGTGAAGTTGAAGATTTCTCCATGGTGGACAGGGTTTATGTTGGGATATCACAATATCTCTTATAATATTAATGCATCTATATACTTGGTAAAGGGTGGAAGGCTCGGCCTTTATGCCTGGTGTTTTGTTCCACTCTTGCCGCCCTAGTTTCCGTCATACGGTGTTATGTTCCTGGATTTTGCGTCCCTTACGCGGTCGGGTGATTTATGGGACCCCCTGACGGTTCGCTTTGAATAAAACTTGTCCGGCAAGGCCCAACATTGCCTTTTACCATTTGCCTCACCACCACCTACTTTTCCCTTGGGAGTAATTAACAAGGGTCATCTTTATTATAGCCCCGGGCGATTGCTTGTCTAGCGTTGGTCCAAACTAGAGCACCGTCTTGGGACCATCCCTTAGCAACTTGGGTTACGTCGGTACATGACGCTTAGCTCATCCGGTCGTGGCACGAGGCGAGATCTGTGCGGCTACTATCGAGGATGTCGGACGCCGGGCGGCTTTCTGGTCTTGTTTTACCATTGTCGAAATGTCTTGATGTCTGGCATACCGAGTCGATCGGAGTGTCTCGGGTGAAGGTCTATTCCTTCGATGATCGCGAGAGCTTGTCATGGGCTAAGTTGGGACACCCTGCGGGTTTAAACTTTCGAGAGCCGTGCCGCGGTTATGTGGCAGATGGGAATTTGTTAATGTCGGTTGTAGACAACTTGACACTTGATCCGAATTAAAACGCATCAGCAGAGTGTGTAGCGTGATGGTCTCTTCTCGTGGTCCGGGAAGTGAACACGGTTTACGTGTTATGTTTGGCGTAAGTAGGTGTTGAGGATCACCTCTTGATCATTGCTAGCTTCACGTCCGTTCCGCTTGTTCTCTTCTCGCTCTTACTTGCGTGGGTTAGCCACCATATCATGCTTAGTCGCTGCTGCAACCTCACCACTTTACCCCTTCCTTTCCCTTTAAGCTTTGCTAGTCTTGATACCCATGGTAATGGGATTCTTTGAGTCCTCGTGACTCACGGATACTTCAAAACCAGTTTGCGGTGCCTATGTTACCGGCGGTGGCGCATTCAAGCTCAAGGAGGAGCTCGATGAAGATCTTGCCCTTTGTGTTGTTTCGTTCTAGTTGATCGATGAGTGGAGCCCGGTTGGGGTCGATCGGGGACCGTTTATCGCATTTGGGGTTCTTCTTTTATTTTGGTTCCGTAGTCGGACCTTGATTGTATCTGGATGATGTAATGCTTTATTCATGTATTTGTGTGAAGTGGCGATTGTAAGCCAACTATGTATCTCTTTCCCTTATGTATTACTTGGGTTGTGTGAAGATTACCTCATTTGCGACATTGCTTTCAATGCGGTTATGCCTCTAAGTCGTGCTTCGACACGTGGGAGATATAGCCGCATCGAGGGCGTTACAGTCAGGTGCATGCTTACCTTGTTGACATGATGCTCATTTGTGAGGAGGCTCGTCAGGCTCAGACTCAGCCACTTGATGTCTCACATATCATGTGGTGTGAGCTTCAGTTTGTCGTGTTCAACCGTAGCCATTAGGCATGTCGCGGTCTTAGTGGGTCATTCCGAAAAGTTAATCACATAAAGACCGTTCTTGACATGCCCAACAAAGGCTACTTTAAGAGTCTTGCTCCACAAGAGGGCCACGGTATCAATATCAAATAAAGTGGCAAAGCCCATGAGTGCAAGTTGACGAACGGAAAGTAGATTGTAAGCAAGGGACTCAACAAGCATGACTTTCTCGATCGTTAGATCATGAGAAATGAAAACCTTGCCAAGACCCAATACCTTAGAAGACGAGGCATCACCCCACTCGACGTTGGTGGGCATAGAAGGGATCTTGTGCACTTCCACCACCAAGTCCTTGTTTCCGGTCATATGATTTGTGGCTCCACTATCGAACAACCATGATCCCGCACCGGAAGCAAACACCTACAAGAGATCAATGCTTGGTTTTAGGTACCCATTTTGTAGTGGGTCCTTTGATGTTAGTAACAAGGGTCTTAGGAACCCAAATAGACCATTCAATGTACTCATAAGGAGAACCAACAAATTTAGCATAAATATGCCCATCATTAGCACGGCACAACACATAAGAAGGGTTAAAATCGCCGGCTTTGTTGGAAGGGGTGGCATTGCCCCTTTTGACATCACCACCCTTCACATTGTTCTTCTTCTCCTTAGGAGCATCCTCTCCCTCCTTCAAAAAAGTTTGCTTGAGAGGGGGTGGTCGTTTGGTCTTGTCATTCTTCTTCTTGTTCTTGGACTTGGGTGCGAACCCAACTCCCTCCTTGGCCACAACTTCCCTTTCATTGCTCAAAAGGTCATTGAGGTTCTTCTCACCTTGTATGCACGTCATAAGGCCTTTCTCAAGTTGCTCCTTCAACTTGGCATTCTCCTCCACAAGATGCACATGCTCACAACATGGGTTAGTGGCATTTGCATTATCAATTAATACCATATGAGGAAAGGTGGCTTTCTCCTTGGTAAACTGATGACCCACAAGTGTAGGGGATCTATGGTAGTCCTTTCGATAAGTAAGAGTGTCGAACCCAACGAGGAGCAGAAGGAAATGATAAGCGGTTTTCGGTAAGGTTTTCTGTGCAAGCACTGAAATTGTAGGTGATAGATAGTTTTGTGATAAGATAAATAGTAACGAGTAACAAGTAAATAAAGTGCAGCAAGGTGGCCCAATCCTTTGTGTAGCAAAGGATAAGCCTGGACAATTTCTAATAATGAGAAAGAGCTCCCGAGGACACATGGGAATTATCGTCAAGCTAGTTTTCATCACGTTCATATGATTTGCGTTCGGTACTTTGATAATTTGATATGTGGGTGGACCGGTGCTTGGGTACTGCCCTTACTTGGACAAGTATCCCACTTATGATTAACCCCTATTGCAAGCGTCTGCAACTACAAAAGAAGTATTAAGGTAAACCTAACCACAACATTAAACATATGGGTCCAAATCAGCCCCTAACGAAGCAACGCATAAACTAGGGTTTAATCTTCTGTCAGTCTAGCAACCCATCATCTACTTATTACTTCCCTATGCCTTCCTCTAGGCCCAAATAATGGTGAAGTGTCATGTAGTCGATGTTCACATAACACCACTAGAGGAAAAGACAACATACATCTCATCAAAATATCGAACGAATACCAAATTCACATGACTACTAATAGCAAGACTTCACCCATGTCCTCAGGAACAAACGTAACTACTCACAAAGCATATTCATGTTCATAATCAGAGGGGTAATAATATGCATAAAGGATCTGAACATATGATCTTCCACCAAGTAAACCAATTAGCATCAACTACAAGGAGTAATCAACACTACTAGCAACCCACAAGTACCAATTTGTGGTTTTGATACAAGATTGTATACAGGAGATGAACTAGGGTTTTGAGAGGAGATGGTGCTGGTGAAGATGTTGATGTAGATTGACCCCCTCCCGATGAGAGGATCGTTGGCGATGACGTTGGTGATGATTTCCCCCTCCCGGAGGGAAGTGTCCCCGGCAGAATAGCTCCGCCAGAGCCCTAAATTGGTTCTGCCAAGGTTCCGCCTCGTGGCGGCGGAGTTTCGTCCCGTAAGCTTGCCCATGAATTTTTCCAGGGTAAAAGCTCTCATATAGCAGAAGATGGACACCGGAGGCCCACCAGGGGGCCCATGAGATAGGGGGGCGCGCCTAGTAGGGGGGGGGGTTGGGCGCCCTCCACTCTCCTGGACAGGGTGCGGCCCCCCTGGTGTATTTCTTTTGCTCAATAATTCTTATAAATTCCAAAAACATGTTTCGTGGAGTTTCAGGATTTTTGGAGCAGTGCAGAATAGGTTTCCAATGTTTGCTCCTTTTCCGGCCAGAATTCGATTCCGACATTCCTCCTCTTCATGGTAAACCTTGTAAAATAAGAGAGAATATCCATAAGTATTGAGATATAATGTGTAATAACAACCCATAATGCAATAATATTGATATAAAAGCATGATGCAAAATGGATGTATCAACTCCCCCAAGCTTAGACCTCGCTTGTCCTCAAGTGGAAGCCGATATCGAAAAATATGTCCACATGTTTAGAGATAGAGGTGTCGATAAAAATAAAATACGGACATGAGGGCATCATGATCATTCTTATAACAACAACATATATAGATTCTATCATATGATTTCTTATGCTCAAGTAACAATCAATTCACAATGTCAAGTATGGTTCAAACACTTCATTGAGAACTAACAAACTACAATCTCAGTCATTGAAGCAATTGCAATTTATCATAACATCAGAAAGAGTCAACAATAGAGCTTTTCAGCAAGTTCACATACTCAACTATCTTGTAGTCTTCTATAATTGCTAACACTCACGCAATACTTGTGGTTATGGAGTTTCAGCCGGACACTGAGAAAGATAGGGGCTTATTGTGTTGCCTCCCCACGTATTCACCTTTAGGTGATGTCAACAATAATGACTCAAGCACAAAGTAAAAACATAAAGTAAAAGATAGGCCCTTCGTAGAGGGAAGCAGAGGTTGTCATGTGCGTTTAGGGTTGATGCACAAAATCTTAATGCAAAAGAACATCACTTTATATTGCCCCTTGTATGTGGACCTTTATTATGCAGTCCGTCGCTTTTATTACTTCCACAACAAGATCATACAAAGCTTATTTTCTATGCACTAATAAGTCATACATATTTAGATAGCAATTTTATTGCTTGCAACATGACAACTTACTTGAAGGATCTTACTCAATCCATTGGTAGGTATGGTGGACTCTCATGGCAAAACTGGGTTTAAGGATATTTGGAAGCACAAGTAGTATCTCTACTTGGTGCAAGGAATTTGGCTAGCATGAGGGGGAAAGGTAAGCTCAATATGTTTGGGAGGTCATGATAATATACTTTAACTGAGATGGCGGAAAACATAAACCATTGCTTTGTCTTCCTTGTCCAACGTCAACTCTTTTAGCATGACATACTTAATGAGTGCTCCCAATTATAAAAGGTGTCCAAGATAATATATTTATATGTGAACCCCTCTTTCCTTATCACTTCCTATTAATTGCAACAATGACCAAGGCTAAGTTTATCAACTCTCAACAATTTTTATGCCTCATACTTTCTATGTGTGAAGTCATCACTATTCATAAGATCAATATGAACCCTTTTGTTCTTTCTACTTTCTCAAGCTCATAGCAACAAAGCAAAGCCCTTGACTCAACACTAAACTTTATTATAGATAACTCACGGACTATATTACAGAGAGAGATCACAAAGCAAAACTCAAAACTACTTGATATCAAAACTTCAATCTACTAGATCAAGATACTGATAAAAGGATCGAACTAAATAAAACAGTAAAGATAGGAGTGTGATGGTGATACAATACCGGGGCACCTCCCCCAAGCTTAGTGGTTGCCAAGGGAAGTGCCCATACCCATGTGATTATGTCCTCGGAGGTGGTGAAGTAGGAGTTGTTGATGATGTAGGCTTGTCGTCCGTCTTCCAAGGCATAGGATCTCCATCATAGAAAGATGATCGAGTCTCCGGGATCCTTAAATCTGCAGCCAAACTCATCCTCTTGAATCTATATTCATACTCACAGTTCTGGTTTTGCAGGTCATAGATCTGGGCTTGGAGGTGCTTGATTTTCTCTTGAAGCTTGAAGATGGTCTCCCCAGTGACCTTGGCATCTAACTTGTGGTTGTTGGTGAACTCCGTGATCATCATCTGGTTGGCATTGAGTCCACGCTCCACCATCCCTTGGCACTTGAAAACTTGCTGCTCCACGGCTTCGAGCTTTGTCTCCACGCTTCCGGTACGCCTTGGTCCCTCCACGTCACGGATGTGCAACACCCCCTCACGCATCTCAATGGTTTGAGGGTGTTGCAGCACCTCCGCAAGATAGGGGTTGATAACCTCGAAAAACTTGTCCTTGGGAGCTGTTGGAGACGACATGATGCTTTAGATCTGAAACAGAAACAACTCGAAACAAAAACAGAGGATTTTTGCGTGATACGGTGGTTAAAACCTTTGGGAGTATATATAATGAATTTTTACCGACTAAAATACGTAATGTGCAAGAAAACGGAGTTCGGGAGGCACACAAGGTGCCCACAAGACAGGGGGTGCGCCCAGGAAGGGGGGGGCACCCTCCACTCTCGTGGGGGCCTCGTGTCCCTTTCAAACTACTTCTATCTTCCTAAAATTCTTAAATATTCCAAAACTGATAAAAATTGCCATTGGAGTTGTTTTGGAGTCGGTTTACTTACCGTACCACATACCTATTCCTTTTCGGAGTCTGGAACGTTCTGGAAAGATTCCCTTATGTATTCCTCCGGGGTTACAGTTTCAATAATATTAGTTTCAACATTGATTGGATTACCTGAAATATAATGTTTAATTCTTTGACCATTTACCACCCTCGGACTTGTGCCTTCGAAGTTGTTGATTTTTATGGCACCAGAACGATAGACCTCCTCGATAACGTAAGGACCTTACCATTTTGAGAGAAGTTTTCCTGCAAAAATCTTACATGAGAGTTGAATAATAACACATAATCTCCTACGTTAAACTCACGCTTTTGTATCCTTTTATCATGCCAGCGTTTGACTTTTTCTTTGAATAGCTTGGCATTCTCATAGGCTTGAGTTCTCCATTCATCAAGAGAGCTAATATCAAATAACCTCTTCTCACCGGCAAGTTTGAAGTCATAGTTGAGCTCTTTAATAGCCTAATATGCCTTATGTTCAAGTTCAAGAGGTAAATGACACGCTTTTCCATAAACCATCTTATAAGGAGACATACCCATAGGATTTTTGTATGCAGTTCTATAGGCCCATAATGCATCATCAAGTTTTTTGGACCAATTCTTTCTAGATCTATTCACAGTCTTTTGCAAAATTAATTTGAGCTCTCTATTGCTCAACTCTACTTGACCACTAGACTGCGGATGATAAGGAAATGCGATTCTATGATTAACATCATACTTAGCAAGCATCTTTCGGAAAGCACCATGAATAAAATGTGAACCACCATCAGTCATAAGATATCTAGGGACTCCAAACCTCGGAAAAATAACTTCTTTAAGCATTTTAATAGAAGTGTTATGATCAACACTACTAGTTGGAATAGCTTCTACCCACATAGTAACGTAATCAACAGCAACTAAAATATGAGTATAACCATTAGAGGCAGGAAAAGGTCCCATATAATCAAAGCCCCAAACATCAAACGGTTCAATAACAAGAGAATAACTCATAGGCATTTCTTGACGTCTACTAATGTTACCTATTAATCGGCATAGTCACGACTATGACCTTCCATCTTAGAGATGGTTTCTTCATGAGCCTCGATCATGTCATCACTACAAAAAAAATACACTTCCGTGATGATACGTGTTTGTCATAGTAGGTCGCGTTTTTGTCATGCATGTACATCCATGACAAATTTATAGCGAATCAAGATAATCATACTGTCTTTGTCGTAGAAGTGTTCCATGACATTACCAAAATTATCATCACGGAGTGTCCACTTCCATGATGATAAATCGTGGCGTCACGAAGTGCTTTTCGTCAAGGGTGACCGACCGTGGCATCCACCGTAACGAACGCCATTAAGCTATCGGGTCGGGTTTTGGATCCGATAACCCGTTAGCAGCCCGACCAATGGGGATTTTCCCGTGTAAAATCATCATTGGTGGCGGAGACACATGTCGGTCGTGTTGGCACATGTGTCACTCATCCAATGGGCGAGACAGCGCCTATGATATGTTGACACGTGGACGGCCCATCAAGTTTAAATGGGCGGCCCAACTAAAAACCCACAAGATTTTGCGAACCATAATGGGCTGCTTGACTAAAGGCCCACAAGATTTTGCGGACCATAATGGGTCGGCCCACTAAAACCCACGAGATTTTGCGGGCCATAATGGGCTGGCCGGTAAAACCCACAAGATTTTGCGGGCCATAATGGGCTAGCCAGGTAAAACCCACAAGATTTTTGTGTGCCATAATGGGCCAACCTAGGTAAAGGCCCACAAGATTCTTACGGATCATAATGGGCGGCCCGACTAAAGGCCCACAGATTTCGCCGACATTAATGGGCGGCCCATTTGTGAGGCCCACAAGATTTTGAGGACCCTAGTAGGCCGGCCCATTAACTGGCTGCCATGTTTTGGGCCAAATGCTGGCCCATATTTGATCCGGCCCATTAATGACCTGCCACGTTCCGGGCCTAATAGTGGCCCATATGAGATCCGGCCCGTTAAAAGCCTACCATGTTGTGGGCCAAATTACGGCCCAAATCAGGTCCGACCCTTTAAGAGGCTTTGGGCTCAATTATGGCCCATATCAGATTCGGCCCGTCAACTGGACACAATGCTTTTGGGCCCACTTGCTAAAGGCCCACTTAGTAATTCGGCCTGATATTAGTTTTGGCCTTTTAAGGGCTCGTATAAAATTTCGGCCCTATATTAATTTTGGCCTGTTAAAAGCCCGTCATATAGTTGGGCCTAACTACGGCCCGGTTTGCATCCGGCCTGCTCGCAGCCGATATCTGATTGGGCCAAACAAGGACCGAGACAATTTTGGCCTGTTAAAAGCCCGTGATTTGATTCACACAATCATGGGCCGGGGTTCATTTCGGGCTGCTGCCGGCCCGTGACCTGTTCGGCATGTTTCAGGCCCAACCTACATTGTGATTGCATGACGACCCGATTATGTACCGTAATTTTACGGTTTGGCGGTTCTTGTGAAGGCAGGATATATATATAGTAAAATAAGCGCAACATCGTGAATAAGAAAAAACCTAGACTATACAATAAAGAAATTACGGCATATTACATCCTTTGGGCATCAAAGTTAGCCACTATGATAATAAAGCACAAGCGGATAACAGATTACATACCTTTGGGCATCAAAGATCACCACCGATTGCAAATAAACACGCCGAGAAAATAATATACAAAACCGATGACACTTCAATAGAGTTCAAGAAAGGTTAGCCCTCTTTGAGAAACTCTGGTATAGCGGTGAGCAACATGATGAGGCTAGCGCTTGTTCAACACTTATATCTTCCTCACTCGAAAGATAAACAAGCGAGACGGATGGCGGGTTTTGCACATAAAAGTATCGATCTTGACAATTCATCACATTTCTTCTTGATGAATAAAGTGACCTGAGTTTAAAATTGCATTAACACAATATGGTATTGTTCAGGTCAAGACATGGCAGGAAATGACATTGTGAAGGAGTTGGCAGCTTCACGACAACCTTTGGATTACTGGATCGAGAACTCATAAGTATCAATGGTTAGTGTGCTGTCAATTTATACCATTTCAGATTGGCAAATAAAGAGACGGTTTAAATAATAGTAGAATGATATGACATTGTTCATAGTTAAGACATTGCAGAATATGACATTGTGCTGTAGTGGGTAGGTTCACCACACCACTGGATTACGGATGAAGAATAAAAGCATACATGCAGTGCAAAAGAAGATCACTTGTTCTGTATAGTTTAATTTACGTGGTATGAAGAAGGAACTTGGTTGTACAACTGAAAACTTAAATTGAGAAAGGACAAACTTTTGTTTATGGACTGCATAATAAACTTTAAACAAGCAATTTGATGCAAACACCAAAAATAAACAGCTGTTGCAGTCATGCCTAACCAAATATATACAACAAAGTTTGAAGGCTTGAGATGGACAAACTTACATTATTGGTGAAGACAGGCTCTATAAAGGTCTTGTCCATGCTGATTGGGGGGGGGGGGAATTCAAGAATTTTACCACAAAATCATCTTCAAAAGCATTGCCTTTATTCTACATTTTGTTAATAGTAAATATAGATGTGATAATATATGAAAAAATGGAGAATATTTAAGATAAGATGAAGAGTGATGCTACATAAACAAGTAGCTATAAATGTAAGTGCGTTAATCTGAGGCAAAAGGTACAGCCAAGAGCAATGCACAACTAAACTTCTTGATACCAACCTTATGGTAGAGTAAATATAGATCGATGTGTAGAAAATGGAGGCAAAGGAAAATAAGCTGCAGAGTGATGGTACATGAACAACTACTTGTCATTATAAGTACAGCGATAAAGGACAACATGTCTTGACAAGAACAATGCAGAGCTAAAAAACATTGGCATTGGATATATTCTACACTAATGTAACCATTCATCAGATCGAGATAATTTGGAGAGAACAATTGATAAGCAAGCTATCATGCATCTGCTTTGTCACACAATGAACGGTATGTATGCAAGTACAGTGATACAGACAACAGTACTAACAAGAGCAAAGCGCGAGGCGACATATTTGCGATATCCTGTCGTTCTTTTCAAACCGGAATTCTTCTTCGAGCAGATTTCCTGCAAAAAAGATCCGTAAGGCACATGCGGAAAAGTAGAAGTTCAAATTGTCATGTGATTTCATCGACAGTACATCATCCTGGGAATGAGACCAGTGCATAACAAGGTTTTTCCATTCAATGTCTTCTAAATTTAGCACAGGAGACTTCACCGGAAATTCATTTATAGACTTGCCATCAAAGTGTGATTTCCTCAGGTAACACCGATACTACTGCAATGCTTCCTTGAAAAGCACAAGCAAGCTTTGCTCGTCATGACTATCCAGATTGACCCTCGCCTAGTTACAACAATGTAATGTAAATCATTGATGTGTTCAATCAGCAGAAAACAGGAAAATAATAACCATGAATAATAGCACTTACACGTAAGTTGGACAGGAAGATGTGAAAATGGTGTTTGTCTTCACAATAATCTTCCTATGATGGGAATATATGCACCTAGTCCCTAACAACATTGAAAGCATTGTCTTTTAAACTGGGAATAAATGGAATGGGGTTCCAATCTGCAGGAATTGGTCGTCTCTGCAGTTGGGATAGGTCTTCGGCCGGTGGACTTGCTGTACTTTTTGCTGGAGTGGGATTTTTCTGTGGTACAGCTTGTGCTATGGCAAATGAAATCGGTATACCTTTTGCTAGAGTGTAGGTCCTGTGTGGTGGGGCTAGTGAAGTATGGGTACAGTCTGCTGGAGTCGGTCCTAGGTTTTGTGTCACCGGTTGTACAACCAATGTAAGTGGGGTGCTGTCTAATTTCTCTGGCACCACCATGTTTTTCAAGGACTTTGCCGGTGCTCCTTCAAGTTCGGCAATCACCCTCTTCCTTTTTGATGTCTGATGCACAAGAACAACATTTGAGTGGAAAAACATGGTATGATGACAGATGGAATATGTATAGATAATGTATGGGCAAGGCATCTCGACATATATGATGAGTAAACTAAGCAGATGGCGGTGCAACAAAGTAGAAGAAATGCCAGAAAACGTATGCAAGATACCCGCAATCAATAAAACATTGCCAAATTAGAACAGGCACCTTGATGGGTGAACAGGACAGGCCATCTGCCTTTGACTCCTCGAGGTTCGAATAGTCATTAGGATCATATTCTGAACAAGAATCAACAGGTGGGGAGCGTATGAGTTTCATTGCATCCAAAATGGCACTCAATGCCTTGGTGCCAATTTTGTAAGTCATTGCAGTGTTTAGCTTCAAGAGTGGACTGCTGCTAGTGCGACACAAAGTAGCTACACAGATCATAGTGTAGATATAACGGGAAAACCTTAAGCATCGAGTAAAATCAGCAAAGTGGAACTTGCTGGAATATATGTGCTAGTATTGCGATGCGGCTAGAAAACCGGATACCAGCTCTCCTCAAGTGAAGGTCTTGATCTGTTAATATAATATCGATGTAACTCTCAAAAGCGACACAAATTGAAAGTGCGTTATATCATTGGAGGGAGGGTGAATAAGCGATTTTAAGAATTCTTTCGAGGAATTTCTTTGGTGAGGAAATTCCTTAGCGAAGAACTACTTGCTGACGGAATATGTACTCGAAGTAAACATAACGGGATACACACATAGTCGGGATGATGAAATGAAGACTAAAAAGCAGTCTAAAAGCGTAAACACGGGATAGCAAGATGGAGACAAAGCAGATGAAGAAATTGGCGAGGAATTTGTGAAAGTATTGGTCAAAGTCTTCAAGCACAGATATGAACAACATTCAACAACAGTAATGAGGAAATGGAAGAGTTGAGGAAATAGAACCAGTCGGTTGGTGAAGACAATGATTTGGTAAACCAGTTCCAAACTGCTGTCTTAGTTATACGTCTGGTTGGAGCGGTGAGTATTTAAACTCGAGGACACAGATCCTGGACACCCGATCTCGAGCCGCAACTCGGGACACCAGATCCTCACCGTATTCTCCTTGAACTAAGACCACGCATGCCTCGTCCAATCACTCGTGGTAAGTCTTGGTGACTTCAAACCTTCACAGACTTGGTCACTCGGCGATCCACAATTCCTCTTGGATGCTCTAGACCTTGATGCCTAACCGTCGGAAGAAGCACGGTCTTCAAAGGTAACAAGCATCGGATCCACGCAGATCAATTTCTTGATGATGCTCAATCACTTTGGGTTTGTGGGGGTTTGGTTTTGGGATTTTCCTCACTTGATGATTTTCGCTCAAAGTCCTCGGAGGATGGGTTGCTCACAAATGACAAGTGTCAAGTTCTCTCGGAGCAGCCAACCAGCTAGTGGTTGTGAGGGGGGCTATTTATAGCCTAGGGAGCAGCCCGACATGATAAGACATAAATGCCTTTCAATGATATGACCGTTAGGTGGATAAGATATTTTGGGACAGCGGTAGCGAAGACAAAGAACGGTCGGAAATTTGACTCTCAAATTCCTCGGGGCTATCATGTTCCTCCTTGTGTAGGCAATTCGCCTTTGGCGAATTCCTAACTCCTCGATTAAACAAAGTCATCATTGACTGGAAGAACTGCGTCTCATCCTTTGAAGAACTTGACTGAAGCGTATGAGATTTCAATGGCTTCACTCGAAGGATTGGTAGGTGTAGGATTTTGAGTTGAGCATCACATGGAAAGTTTTCCTTAGTATTTCCTCGACCCCCTTTAACAGTACGGTGTTTCCTATGACTCAAGAAAGAGAAAATGAAACTACAAAACAAAAGTCTTCACGCTTCATATTCCTCGAATGAATATCAAGTCTTCAAGGTCACACCAATTTCTTCACTTTCAAAGTCTTCAGAAAGTCTTCAGAATATCAAAGTCTTCAGTTGAAGAACTTCATTTTTAGGGGTCGACTTTCTCTGTAAATATCAAACTCCTCATAGACTTATAGACCTGTGTACACTCACAAACGCATCAGTTACTTAACCTATAAGTCTTCAATACACCAAAATCACTAAGGGGCACTAGATGCACTTACAATCTCCCCCTTTTTGGTGATTGATGACAACATAGGTTAAGTTTTCAACGGGGATAAACATATGAATTGTAAATACTGATATTGAGGAATTTGATTGCAAGATATAGAAGAACTCCCCCTGATTATGTGCATAGTGAGGAATTTGCTTTTGAGGCATTGCACATTTGAAGAATCGAATCATGGAGATCTCCCCCTATATCTTGTAATTCATACACGCATTTGATATATAATATGAAGAATTTGAAATGCATGATGAAATATGATGCCTGATGAGATTGACATCGTGCAATAATATTAACAAGGAATAAGCATGCGGAATAGCACATCAAAGTTTGAGCTCGGTGCATCAAAAGCATCCGAGCATGACCAAAAGTATCAAGGCACCATCGAATTAAGATTACAACTCGATCCAATAAAAGTTTGGAAGAACGAGAGTTGTAACTTAATAAACGCATATAATATAAACCGGCTTGAAGACTAACTCAGATTTCTCCCCTTTGTCATCAAATGACCAAAAGGATCGGCGAGGACTAACACCTGAAGATTTTCAAGTTGATGGAGGCGCCCGGCGTTATCGGGGTTGGTTGTGGAAGTAGGGCCTGCCGCGATGTCGTCCAAATCTTCACGTTCATCGGTTTCCGCGATGAAGAATAAGAGCTATCCACGGATCGGGAACTTTGACTCTCTTGAATTTCTTGGAGGTGGTGCGACCGGTCAAATGCTTCACGAGACCCATAGTCTTCAATTCTTTCATGGAATATACATGATTGAGAACATCCCAGTGCGGTTGAGGGTTTCATGAAGGTAGTCTTGATTTTCTTCTTTGCATTATGTGTTGAGGTCATGTTGTGAAGAATTGCAGCAAATTGGCCTTCACCCATTTCGATTGCGTTCAACCGATGAAAGGCGAGGAGTAACTCACGGTCGGTCATCACCACAGGTCTTTGTTGCTTGAGGCTTTTGCTTTTGAGGTATTTCTTGGCGAGTCATGTGTTGCAGAATCGTCATTGGTGGAGTAAGATGTAGCTAGGCGGAATTGACCATCCAATGGGCGAGTGCCTTCATCAATCACAATGAGCTGCCTTGCCCTTATCATCGATGATGAAACCGGTCGCCTAAGGACTTCAATGGGCGGCAAGTAGCTACCATGGTTGAGTGTCGACCTTGTAATTCGGTGAAGATCTTGCCCTTATGAATCTCATAATCCAAAGGCGCATAGGGCTTGGCTCAAAAGGTGACATTGCAACATTAGCGAGTCCTCATGAAGAAATCATGGAAGTTGGCCACGGAATGCCATGAATGATGTTGAAAAGCATGTTCTTCATGATGCCAACGACATCTTCATCATTTGAGTCGTGGCCTTTGATGGGACTCTTTGTCTTCGTCAGAATTCGATAGACAGTCCGAGGCACATACAACAATTCCTTGACGAGGAATTTGGTTCGAGGGGCCCGCCCTGGCTTCAAAGGCTTCATGAGCACTTGCATATAATGATCAGTCAGCTCGCGGTCATTGTAGATGCAACGTGCACTTTCATGGGGAGGATCAAGAGGAAGGACACGTAGCAATTCATTCTTTGGTGCCTTGTAGTGAGTGTTTTCGTCATCAATCCAGTACCCATGAATTGACATCTTGAAGATCGCTGTGATATGCAAAGTGGCATAGGCGAAGAATGAGTTCTTCATTCGATCATAGATATCATGTAGAAATTTAGTAGCCTGCATCGTGAATAACTCGAGGGCGGGCTCGAAGCATGGCGGTGATTCCATATCCACATGAGGAATATGCTCATGATCAAAGATTTTGTCCTTGTCAAAACCACCGAGGAATAGAAGTTGGCTTGAGTAGGAGTCGAGCGTCTTTTCCTCATGCGGCGAGTCATATGGATTGTAGCGATGAAGAACACATGCTTTAAAAGAAGTCTTCAGCCTTGAATTTTTGCTTGCTCGAGAATGGATTCTTTGGTTTGGGCAGAGGAAAGTCGGTGATTTGCGGCACAACCTCGGGAATCACGATCTCGAGTGCTTGGTGAGAATTTCTGGTTCCTCTTCTTGTGCAGTTTGGGGATCAAGGCGGGTTCTTGACACTAGTGGCTGGAATTTCTTCATGAGCAGAAGATGTGGGATGAGTTTCTTGAGCCCAATTGAGCAGTTGTAGCAGGGGAGGAATTTGTTGAATTGGAGTGTAGAGAGGAGTATTGGGATGCTGACTTTCCCAAAAGTCATCGTTCATCACTGGTGTAGTGCATCCAATATCCACGTCTTCATCTTCTTTTTCAATTTCCTCAACACTAGCCTCTTCAGCTGTGAACTGTGACATGGGTGAGGAAACAACTGGCGGTGTAGGGAATGCTTCCACTTCAATTTCTTCATCAAACTGTTCTGAGGTAGCAACATATTGATTTTCTTCATCAGATCCGCTTGGGATCTTGCCGGGGCGGACTCTGTGCGGCCACGAGCACCTATGGGGCAGGAGACCCCTTCTAGTCCGGCAAGGGAGCGGAGGGCGTCTTGCAGAGAGAGCCGAGTCGAGGTCGGAGCTGGGGAGGCAGGCGATTTTACCCAGCTTCGGAGCTCTCCGGAGAGATAAAACTCCTACTGCTGCTTTGTGCTTGTATTCGATCTTGCTCGAGGATGCGAGCGTATAGTGGCCTGGTGTGTGTCGAATGGACCAAACCCCTTCTCGTCGCGCATGGGCCTCCCTTTTATAGTCTGAAGGGGCGCCAACGGTGGCAGCGTGGGAAGAGGGGGTAGAAAGGTAAAAACGCAGGTTGGTACTTGATGACCAGCAGTGCCCCTACCTAACTCGGCGGCGGGGGACAAGGGCATTTAATGCCCGTCCGGTGCAACAAAGGTAAAGAAAGCGACCGTTAGGTGAGCCACGGTTGCCACGATGGCGTCTCTGTCGACTCCGCTTGCCACCTCGCTCCACATGGCTGCGCATTGCCTGCCCCGTGCCTGCAGGATGGCCTTGGGGTGACACGTCATTGGGGTGCGTTGGAGTTCGGTGGCAGCCTTGCCACAACAAGCTCCTTGCATGACCCTTCTCTTGTCGGGCGGCAAGTTTTGCGCCGCGGGCCTTCTTGCCGGACGCCGGGCGTCGCGGCTAGTCTTTGAAGCGCCTTGGTGGCCTTCTGGCAAGCTCCTCTTGCCGGGCCTTTGTTTCCTTGGTTGATAATTTGTTCTTGAATGGCGGTAATAGGAAGTAGCGGAGGGTCTTGGCGGGCGCCCGGCAAGCCTTGCCGCTGAGCGCGCTCTGTTGCCGTGCACAAGTTCGGGTACTAATGTACCCCCTACTTTAATACACCGGCAGAGCCCCCAGGCTGGGCCATACACAGTGCCGGCGTTGTTGGGCCAGCCCAAAACAGTCTGCAGGCATCGCGCGGCCTGGGTCCATGCGCCATCTCGGACTCCGTGTCCACGCGTCCCTCTCGCGATGCGCGTCGACGCGGCGTCGTGGGAGGCGTGGGTGGTGCGCGATTGCAGGCGTCCCCCCTTTGATCCGCGGGCAGGGGAGGTCATTTCATCTGTCGCCCTGGCTTCGCCTCCTGCCACGCGGCTCCCATGCGCGTGGGGTCGTGGGCGGCGAAGGTGGGAAACCGAGCCGTCATGGGCGGAGGTGGTGGGCCGGCCCCGCTCCTCTGCCCTCCCCGCGCTCCGATTGGCTGAGCGGGGCGGCCGAGTCCACACTTCGCTCCTTAAAAATGGGCGGAAGGGGAGCGCAAAAATCTTGCACTTCCTCATCTTCTCTTTGCTTCAACTTCTGCTACTCTTCCTCCCCTCTGCCATGGAGGGAGGGAACCCTAGTCCTTCAACGGTGGCAGCGAGGGTCGCTTCCAGGCAGCGCACCTCTCCTATCCAACTTTGTGGCGGGCCGGGCACGAGGGAGAGAGGGAGGGGCGAGGCAGCGGACGAGGTCGAGGACGCGGTCAGGCGCTGGGAAGAGGCGGCCGGGCGGTGCACCACCTCGCCTCCCGGCGGCTCCTCTCCTCGAGGCGGTCCACACCGGGGCGACCGTGGGAGTTCTTCATCAAGCTGCGCCGAGCACCTCGTCGCCGCCTCCGGCTTCGGCTCCATTTGCGGCGCTGATGGAACCGGACCGCCCGAGATGTTGGAGTTGCGCATGAGGGGCTGCGGGATCAGCGCACTTTTCGAGTTAGTGTCGTATCCCGGCCCCGGCGTGATGTACTTCGATCGAGGGTGGAAGACATTCGCCCGCATCCACAGCTTGACGGCGGGGTTCACCCTCCATTTTAAGTTAATGGAGGGCGACCTTCTCGCCGTCAAGGTCTTTGGGGACTCCGGCACCCGGGCGAGATGCTGCGTGGACAGCTCCTTCGATAGCAAAGACTCCCCCTCGAGCGAGAGTGACGAGGAGGAGAGCGACAGCGACAACGACGGCGGCGGTGAGTCCGACTAGGCATCGGTCGTCGCCTCGCGCGCCACCGGCGACCCCATCATCCGGGTCGCCGGCCTTCTGAACTCCCCGGGGCCGTCTCCTTGGGCGGCTGGCGTAGGGAGGCTGCGGAAGAGGAAGAGGGGTGGCGGCAAGGCCGTCAAGTCGAATACGAGGCGAGGGCCCTCGGCAATCGTCTTGACGTCCGTCGCCCGTCTTGAGCTCGCCTCCGGCGCCTCCGTCTCCGCCAAGCTCTGGCTAGCCCCTGGGGTGTTCTCTTGGTGTCTTCTGGCGCCCGTAGCTCACCTAGGCGCCCCTTTTGCCCTTCCCAGCAAACTTCTCTTGCCGGGGCCTCCTTGACCTACCTCCTGGAGAAAGAAACAGGAGAGGGATTACGGGCATCTTATCTTCTTAGTTTGTAAGCCTTCGGGTCTTAGCTGCATTTAAAACTTGTAATCCTCTCTTTCATGTTTTTCATCCTCTATGGACTTGTATTGAAATGGGATATTTTTATTGAAAAGAGGGGAATGCTTGCCGGGTTCCGCCCTTTACTTGATCCCGTGCCTTGTATGTTTCCACCCTACGCTTCGAGGGAACTTGCCGGCGCAAGCACACTTGCTGAGTGCGGGACATCAGCAGCCCGCTGGCGGTGTTGTTTCCGGCAAGAAACCTTGTCGGGCCAGTTGCAGCGCACTTGTTTTGTTGAGCGGACTCGAAAACAAATCAAGGGCGCAACTTAGCCACGATTCGGTTCCTCCGCGCACAGGTTTTCCCATACAAGGCATGCTCATTCAAGGACATGGGCTCGCATCCCCCGGTCCATAGGAGGATGCATGAAGAGGGATGGAAAACTTATCTGATATCACAGCCCCCGGTAACTCTGGCTTGTCGGGGCGCAGGAGCCTGTGCCCCTTTTCCTTTGTTCTTGCCGCTGGCATCGCAGCCCCCGGCGACTCTGGCTAGTTTAGAGGGAACCTTGGCACTCGCAGCCCCCAGCCACGCCGATTTGCCAGGGCCCAGGCGCCGGTGAGCCCTCCTGTTTTTTTTTGGCGCTGTCATTCCAGTTACGAAAATAACTTAGACGGCGTTGTAATAAGTTACTTTTGTAACGTAATTTCGCGTTGGGCAACGCAATGCGGTGTTTCGTCCTTGGTATGTTTATACTCTATGCTTTTAGGGAACTTGCCGGCGCATACACGCTTGCTGAGTCTTGGAACATCGATAGCTTCTTTGGCGGTGCAGCCTCCGGCAAGAAACCTCGTCGGGCTTAGCTGCAGCACGCTTTCATTGTTTGAGCGGACTCGAAAACAAATCAAGGGCTCAACTTAGCCGTGAGTCGGTTCCTCCGCGCACAAGTTTCTCATACAAAGGACGTCCCACGGAAAGGCTTGCTATGTTACCTCCTCTACCCCGTTGCACCCCTTGTATGTTCCTACCCTACGCTTTTAGGAAACTTGCGGCGCTAACACACTTGCTGAAGCGGAACATCAGCAACCGCCGGCGGTGTTGTCTCCGCAAGAAACCTTGTCGGGGTAGCTGCGGCGCACTTTTATTGTTGGCGGGCTCGAAACAAAGCAAGGGCGCAACTTAACCATTTAGTCGGCCCCTCCGCGCGCACGGGTTTTTTCATACAAAGGCTTAACGTTCAAGGAATATAACATAGAGATTTAAAGCTGAAAAATGTTACGCACTCAAACTTTGGCAACTTAGCTTTTTCATCTTACGTGCTTTGGCGGGCCGCCTCCTCCCGGATATCCTCCTTGTATGTTTTATCCTCACGCTTTCAGGGACCCGCCGGTGCAAACACACTTCTTTGAGTGCGGAACATCAAGACCAGCATTGGCGTTGCCTCGGCAGGAAGAACTCGTCGGGCTAGTTGCGTCGCGCTTTCATCGTTGAGCGGACTCGAAATAGATCAAGGGCGCAACTTAGCCACGATTCGTCCCTTTTGCGCACAGGTTTTTCGTACAAGGTATGGACTTTCAAGGAATGCGACTCAAAAACTTCGAAACTTGACCGCTCTCTTCGCCCTACTGGCCGGTAGAGCTCGATGGCACATCCTCGACGGCGGCGCAGCACTCCGGAGAGGTGCACTTACCGGAGCACGTACCAGAGCCGTTCTCACCGGGCTTGGTCTTTGGTGAAGTTATCTTTGCCTTCTTGCACTTGCCGGCGGAGCTCGATGGCGCGTCCTCGACGACAGCGCAGCGCTCCGGGGAGGTGCGCTTGCCGGAGTGGGCGCCAGAGCTATCCTTGCCGGAATTGGCCTTCCTCTTCCCCCGGGAAGCTTCAGCGGCAAGTGGCTTGCGCTCTGCGGCGGCCGCGGCTTCCCGGTAGATCTTATCGGTGCAGATAAGTGCATCCTTCTTGTTGCCTTGGACAGAAATGACACTTATTGGACCAGGCATCTTGAGCACGTTGTAGGCGTAGTGAGAGGCTGCCATGAACTTGGCGAGCGCAGGCGGCCTAGTATCCCATTGTAAGGCGGCGGGATATCGGCAACATCAAATATGACTTTCTCGTCACGAAATTCAGCTCGCTGCCAAGCGTTATTGGCGGTGTGATCTTCCCTTTGGCTTGCTCCTTCCCGGATTTATCCCTTGAAAGGTACCGGTTTCTTGAGCTCATTGTCGGGGATCTGGAGCTTCTTGAAGTCTTCTTGAAGAGATAAGATTCAGGCCGGCCCCGCCGTCAACCAACATCTTCCTGACCTTGAGGTTGCGGATTGTTGGTGAGACCAACATCGGCAAGCACCCGACCGCAGTGATGCGATCAGGGTGGTCCTCAACATCGAAGATGATGGGCGTCTGCGGACCACTTCGAGGCTTCTTGCGACTCGACGGATGGCTCCGCTGCGTTCACTTCTCGCACCCACTGCTTGAGTTGGCGGTGCGAGGCGTGCAGAGAGGCTCCGCCGTCGATGCACAACACCTCTGTTGCCTTCTGAAACTCTTGGTCATCAGTCTCATCTTCCTCCATCTCATCATCCTCATCTTCATCTTCGTCCTTGTCGCGGCCACGGGGAGGCCTGTCTCCTTGCCGCGGCTTGGCCTTGCCGCGGTGCCCTCCCCGGGCGGGAGGCTTCTTGCCGGATCCTCTGGCGCCTCCCTGGGCCCTCTCCTTGTCGCGGCGCTCGTACTCAGCTTTCTGTAGCTCCGCCATCTGCTCCACTTTCTTGCAGGTTTGGAGAATATGGCCCTTGGTGCGGTGGATCTTGCAATACCGCTTGCCGGAGCCATCCTGCTTGTCGGCGGCCACCACCGCCTCGCCGGAGTCGTCGGCTTTGGCCTTGTCGGAGCCGCCTCCGTTGCCGGAATGCTCAACAGCTAGCACATCCTTGGCCTTTCTTTTCCTGTTGTTGCGCCTCCGGCTCTTCCTTGCCGGGGTAGCATCCTCGCTGTCAGATCCTTCTGCTCCCGCGATCTCTCCGGGGATCTTCCTCCCCTCCTCAGCCCGTGCACACTTGTCGGCTAGAGCATAAAGCTCGCTGACATCTCTAATCTTGCACATCGCCATCTCCTCCTCATTCTGCGGTTGCGCACGTTCTGATGGAACGCGCTGATAACCGCATGGCGAGGTGAGACGTCACGGGATGTTGCGTTGCACCTGACTGAATCTCTGTATGTATTTGCGCAGGGGCTCTCCTTCCTTCTGGACGAGCAAATGCAGATCGCTTTCCTGGCCATGGGGTTTGTGGCCGCCTGTGAAGGCGTCGACAAACTGATGACACAGGTCCGCCCATGAAGAGATGGAGCCGTCCGGCAAGTGCATGAGCCTAGATCTGATGTTGGGCTTGAGCACCAGTGGGAAGTAGTTGGCAAGGATCTTCTCGTCGCGCCCTCCGGCAGCCTGCACCGCGATGGTGTAGATGCTGAGGAATTCTGACGGATGTATCCTGCCATCATACTTCTCAGGCACGTCGGGCTTGAAGTTCTTGGTCTTGGGCCACTGGACTTGCCGCAGCTCACGGGTGAACGCAGGGCAACCTGCCGCGTACGGCAAGTCGCCTGGTTCCCCTGGCGCATGCATGTTGACAGTGGGCCCAGCGCGCTAGTCAGATTGACGTCGCGCTTCCCTTCTGCGCTCGATGCGGGTGCGAGCGTCTTCGTGTTGCCGTTCTTGGAGAACGTGGCATTGATCACGGCGAGTTCGCGGGTCCGACGACGCAGTGGAGTCGGCGTCGGGGTTGGCCCGGCGAGCTGGCGATCTTGGCCCTCGGGGCTGGGAGTGCACGGAGGTGGCACCCCCAGCGGTCTAGTCGGCACCGGCCCGCGCCTGGGCGTCTTGCGGGCGCTTGCCGGGCTTCGATGCGCCGGGGCTTGCTCGCCGTTGGCGGCCGATGAGGCTGTAAATGGTCATCCTCTAGTCGCCAATCTTATGCGCCAGAGGGTAATCTAAAGAAGGTGGGCTCGGCCGCCGCTTCCTCTGCTGTCTTGGGTGGCGGTGGCGACGTGCGGCGCGAGGAGCGGGATGTGCTCGGACTCCCAACTGGATTGGGAGGACCAACACCCCGTCCGGGCGACCGTACCTCACTTGAGCCAGCATGCTGGCGTGCATGCTGGCCTCGAACGTCCCGCGACCCACCAGCTTGGCCTTGCTCCAATGCAAGCACGGTGCTAGGAGCACCGGGGCGTTGTTGACCTTGCACCTCCTGGGAAGGGTGCGGCGTCTGCACCATCGCCGACGCTTGCGGGGCCTTGTTCTTGGATCTGGTGACGACGTGCGTCCCACCGTCGGCGCCCGCTCCTCCGCCGGTGTCCACTCCACCGCCTGCTTGCTCCGGCGGTGGTGGTAGAATTGATGTAGACGGAGCGGCCACCTCCGAAGGCTTCTTCTTCGGTGGCATGTTGATGAAGGCATTGATGCAGCGCGCGCGGAGACCGGATCAGATGCTCACGACCCCGACGCAAGCCCCTACCTGGCGCGCCAAAGATGCCGGGGCGGACTCTGTGCGGCCACGAGCACCTATGGGGCAGGAGGCCCCTTCTAGTCCGGCAAGGGAGCGGAGGGCGTGCGCAGAGCAGATCGAGGTCGGGCGCGCGGGGGAGACGGGCGATTTTACCAGCCCGGAGCTCTCCGAGAGATAAAACTCCTCTGCTGCTTTGTGCTTTATTCGATCTTGCTCGAGGATGCGGCGTATAGTGGCCTGGTGTGTGTCGAATGGACCGAACCCCTTCTCGCAGCGCATGGGCCTCCCTTTTATAGTTGAAGGGGGCGCCAACAGTGGCGGCGTGGGAAGAGGGGGTAGAAAGGTAAAAACGCAGGTTGGTACAACAATGACTGACAGTGCCCCTACCTAACTCGACGGCGGGGACAAGGGCATTTAATGCCCGTCCGGTCGCCCCAACAGTGTAAAGAAACGACCGTTAGGTGAGCCACCGGTTGCCACGATGGTGTCTCTGTCAGCTCCGCTTGCCACCTCGCTCCGCATGGCTGCGCATTGCCTCGCCACGTGCCTCTGGGATGGCCTTGGGGTGACACGTCGCTGGGTGCGCTGGAGTTCGGGTGGCAGCCTTGCCGCGGCAAGCGCCTTGCCGCGACCCTTCTCTTGTCGGGCCGGCAAGTTTGCCGGCCGCCGGGCCTTGCCGGGACGCACGGGGCGTCGCGGCTAGTCTTTTGGAAGCACCTTGGTCGGCCTTCCCGGCAAGCTCCTCTTGCCGGGGCCTTTGTTTCCTTGGTTGATACTTTGTTCTTGAATGGCAGTAATAGGAAGTGACGGAGGGTCTTGGCGGGCGCCCGGCAAGCCTTGCCGTGGGGCGCTGCGACTGCCCGTGCACAAGTTCGGGGTACTAATGTACCCCCTACTTTAGTACACCGACAGATCTTGTAGTCTTCTCCATAAGGAACAATTTCCTTAGACGACATGGAGGAAATGGGAACGACATCAATGGGATTTTCAAGCGAGCTGGTCATTGGCTTCATTTTCTTGCGAGTCAAGAATTTGACGCAGATTGATGCCTTCCTCTTCTTCACTGCAGCTCGTTCTGCAGCCTTTGTCTTCTTCACTTCATAGCGAAGGAAGAATTGGAGTTGGTGTTGGCGCAGGAGGAGCCGAGGGCGTGGTTCGGTTTCTTGGAATCGTGCAGTGCGATTGCCTGATCTCTTGGTGTCTTCAGCGCACCACTAGTGGATGCCACAGGAATTTCTTGGTGGTGGAATAGAGTCATCAGCCACGGAACTTGTATTCTCATCGGCGAGCTGAAAGTCATCAGCGATCTTGGCATGTTCTTCGGCCAGGCTGAGCGAGTCTTGACTGAGGATTTTCTTGTTGCGATGGGGCTGCAATAGCTTGTCATTTTCTTCGTCAAATTGACGAATCTCACCTTGGCTCCTTGCCAATCAGCATTGTAGAAATCCTTGCTGAGGGTTTGGATTTCAGATTGAGCTTTTAGAAGTTCTTCAGGAGTTAGGTTGACGATGTTCTTCCTCAGAAGCTCTCCTTTCTGGCTTGTGCTCTCTTTATCTCACGAGCCTTTTCAAATTTCCATTTCTCTTTGGCGATGAAATGGTTCAAGATATGACTTTGACCGAGTCGATGGCGGATCGGTATGGGAGTGTTTGGATCCCGATGCCATAGGTCGATGAAGTCAAGGATCTTCTTCGGATCCAAAAGCAGAGGCACAGCTTGTTCCTTTGGCTCTAGCGGCCTTTGTCGATCTGTCTCGATGATTTCGCAAGTTCTTCATCGAAGCTTCATCATTAGAGGCACGTTGAAGGCAACTGTTTCTTTCTTGGACTTGGCGAGGACGCGCCCATTGTTGCTTTTGTCTTCAGCAGAGCGGGGCTCGATGAGGACATTAGTGCGGTGAGGAACTTCTTTGAGACACGAAGCAATCGAGAAACCCCGAGTCCTTTGACATGTAGCAAGATGCACAGGAGTTGAGGACTTGGAGGAGCTGCTTGAGGATTTTGAGGGCAGCAGAGTCGAGGAATTTGCCGTGAGGGCGTGGCCGAGGAACTGGCCGTGAGGGCGCTGGCGATGATGAAGCATTTGGCTTATGAGCGAGCTTCTTTGGCATTGATTTCCTCGGCTTGACCGAGGTCTCAGTGGCAGCAAAGCAGCAGCAGAATCCTCATTGAATTTCCTCACCGCCTCCTTGGCCTGTCTTGCCAATTTGGCTTGGCGTCTGGACCATTCTTCAGAAAGTCTTCACCACGCTTGATCTTTGGTGGGATCGTGACTTGGCCGGTGCCAATGGAGCTCTTGGGCATGGAGGGTTTAAGGCGAATTTCTTCATGTACTTGGGAGTAACATAGCGATATTCCTCCATTCTCGTGCCCATCTTCGTTCTATCCTCTGGATCGCACTTTGCGCTGATTTTTGGTCTCCTTGCCAAACTTGGCTTCATCGGTGTCAGATAATCTTTGTATATTTCATCGGGGATCTCAAAAGCGTCATGACCTCCGGTTTCTTTCCTCCCTTCGTGGTCTCTTGCCTTACGCCATTTTCTTGAGATGAGGAATTTGAACAATAGAACACTCTGAAGAAGTATGCAGTTTTTCTTCGAGGAACGCGCAAATGAGTTAAGTTGATGAGAACCTAGTGATTCAAAGACGGACATGAGTACCTATGAGCAGAGTGTAGGTGCGAGGAATTTGGAGAGGTCATATCGTTCTCGAGACGATTTTTCAAAAGGAACAAGTTTTGAGGAATTTGACAAGTTGAGTCTTGAGGAATTTCACTAAGCGTTTTGTCTTAGGTTCGAGTTGTATGATTGAAAATCCGCACAATTGAGGAATCTTGAAGAAATGAATGCTTAGAGAGATAAATCAAGAGCATACAGTGTGTGAGGTGTTCATATGTGAAGATTTGAAGAATAAAACACCTTTGACGATTTTCAGAAAGATTTGAGAATCAAAGCGAGTAATAAAAATGACTTTTAATTACCCGAACTGAAGAACACGACGAAGAGAGATGAACTATAGTGAAGTTTGTCACGTTAGATCTCCCACGCCCTAACTTGGCAGAGGGAGACAGCTACAGCGGCGGCGGAGTGAAGATTTCCGCAGCCGGCGTGAAGTCTGACGGGCGACGAGGTCGAGGCGGTGAAGCTCTTCCTCACCGGCGGCGATGAAGTAGCGGGCGCTAGGGTTTGAGGAGAGCTCGAGCGAGAGACAGCGACCGAAAGCGAGTAAATGAAGTAAGGAAGGAGAGGGTATTTATAGCCACGGTGAAAACTGTTCGCCCGAAGATTTTGGGACGAACATGCCCCTGCCCTTTCTTCTTCACGCGACATGTGTCACCCACGTACTGTGCAGATGAGATCGTGTAGGATCGTGGGTGAATAAACTAATGTATCGTGGGATACCGAACGGTTTGAGCGGTAAATCCGAAAATCTAGATAATATTTGTTTTAAAAGTTTCGTTCGCAATTTCTTCAGCTGTCAAGGACACAGTGAAGACTTTGAACGAGTTTCAATCAGAATGCACATGAAGAATTTGTGAATAGATTGGGTTGAGTATAGCATAGAGGGGGAAGGGTCCGATCACATTCACTTAGCGGAAATCACAACTTGAGGAAATAGCAATAAGTGAATGCTGTAGAGGACATAAACTCACATATATATATATATATATAGCCAATGAAGAAAAACGACGGAAATAGTGAAGATTTTGCAAAGTTGAAGAATTTGTGAGACTGAAGAATTTCAAAAATGAGGAAAAACTCAAATTGAAGATTTTCAACTTTTGTGGTGGCTTATCCCACCATATAAGAATGATCATTTCAGACACCGCGTACAATTGTCGTAGGGTTCTGAGAATCAGATTCTTCATTAATTTCTTCACACTTAGAGTGTTATTCTTCATTGATTGAAGAAAAACGTTTCTTCATGTGTTGCACATCTAAATCATCAATTCTGCATAAGGGTTAGGATGTGTGTCCTTTTCAAAGAACATTCGAAGATTCTAAGATATTTAGCTCACACCGCAACTTGCTAAATCTCTTCTCATCCAAGGGCTTAGTGAAGATATCAGCCATTTGTTCTTGATCTTCACATGCTCGATGGAGATATCGCCCTTCAACACATGATCACGAAGAAAATGATGACAAATCTGGATGTGCTTAGTCTTGAAAGTTTGAAGCGGGTTGTGAGCAATCTTGATGGCGATCTCATTGTCGCAGAGGAGAGGCACATTCTTCACGTTAGCGCCATAGTCCTTGAGGTTTGCTTCATCCAAAGCGTTGAGCACTGCATGAGCCAGCAGCAATGTATTCAACTTGATGAAGCGGTGATCGCAGATTCTGTTTCTTCGAGGACCAACGGACCAAAGATCGTCGAGGAAATGACAAGTGCCGATGTTGACTTGCGGTCCACACGATCACCCGGCATAGTCGAGTCGAATATCCAATGAGATCAAAAGCAGAGCCCTTGGGGTACCATAATCCTAGTGTTGGTGTGTGAGCTAGATATCGAAGAATATGCTTCACAGCCTTATGGTGTGATTCCCGGTGCAGCTTGAAATCGGGCACACATGCAAACACTAAGCATTATATCTGGCCTAGATGCACATAAGTACAATAAAGAACCAATCATGGGCGGTATACCTTGTGATCGAAGTCAATACCATTTTCATCGATTGCATAGATGGCCATTTGTGGGCATAGGAATTTTGACGCCTTTGCAATCTTGCATGCGAATTTCCTCGATTACATCTTTGAGGTATTTCTCTGAGATATGAATATGCCATTCTTGCGATTTAATTTGAAGACCTAAGAAGAATTTCAACTCTCCCATCATAGACATTTGATATTCTTCACTCATCATATAGGCAAATTCATCACTATATCGTTGGTTAGTACAGCCAAAGATGATATCATCAACATATATTTGGCACACAAATAGTTCACCATCATATGATTTAGTAAAAAGAGTAGGGTCGAGTGAACCGGGTGTGAAGCCATTCTACGAAGAATTCCTTCAATGTATCATACCACGCCCGAGGGGCTTGCTTGAGGCCATAGAGGGCCTTATTGAGTCTGAAGACCTTGTCAGGATTCTTGGGATCTTCAAAACCTGGGGGTTGAGCAACATATACTTCTTCCTCAAGCTTACCATTGAGGAATGCACTTTTCACATCCATTTGATATAAGATGATATCATGATGGTTAGCATAGGCAAGTAAAATGCGAATAGCCTCAAGTCTAGCAACAGGTGCAAAAGTTTCATCGAAATCAATTCCTTCAACCTCTGTGTAGCCTTGAGCTACTAGCCGTGCCTTATTCCTCACCACAAGGCCATTTTCATCTTGCTTGTTGCGGTAGATCCACTTTGTGCCAATGATATTATGCTTGCGAGGATGCAGGCGATTGACCAATTCGGACATTGTTCAACTCGAATCGATGTAATTCTTCTTGCATAGCCCTGAATCCACTCGGTTCGAAATGCTTCATCTACCTTAGTGGGCTCGAGATAGAGACAAAAGCATAGTGCCCACAAAAGTTAGATAAGTGTGAGGCTTTTGAGCGTGTGAGAGGACCTGGTGCGCTAATGTCATCGATGATCTTCTCCACTTGCACTTCTGTGACGCCCGGATAGTTAATCTACAGTAACCCTTCGCTAATGATGCCACGTCACCATGATTACCGTTGTTAATCTTGCGATGATTAAAATCCCGTTAAAATTCCAAATTTAAAATCAAGTCAAACAGTTAAATTTTCAAAAGTCAAAACTAAAATGTTCTAAATGTGACAAATAATTCATAAGTAATGTTGGTGGAGAGACCACATTTTTTAAAAGGTCTAAATGCATTTAAATAATTAAAACAGTAGGTAAAACAAATAAATAAATGCCTTGGTATTTTATAAAATACTAAACTATATTATTTGGGGGTTAAACCCTTTTGTGGCAGAGGTATAATTAGTGTTACCATTTAAGGTACAACTTTTATGTTTTATAAAACTAGAATAAAACAAAACAGTAAAAGAAAAAAAAGAACAAAATAGAAAAAAGGAAAGACAAAACAAAGAAAAGGAAAAGGCCCCCCTCAACTGGGCCGACTGGCCCAGCTGGCCACCGCGCCCCCCATGGGCCTCAGCCCACATGGCAGCCCAACCGGTCGCCTTCCCTCCATTGCTCCTCCGGCAGCGTCGCTGGTGTCGCGCCCGCCCGCACCACCCACGCCGCCGAGGACGATGAGGATAAGGCTGCCACGGCGTGCCTCGGGCTCACTCCCCGCTCCCCACTTGCCCGCTCCAGCTCTCCCTCTCCCACCAGATTCCTCCTTACCTCCCCCTCGTTCCCGTCCACCACCGAAGCGCCACCGTCGCCATGGCTGCGCCCTAGCCGCGGCAACGGCCACCCAGCGCCAAAGCCCGGCCGTCCACGAGACTCTCCGGCGACCTCTACCTCGACTCGCCGCCGCCATCGATCTCGAGAGCACCGCGAGCCACGGATCGAGTCGTCTTCTTCCTCGGCGGCCGCGGCGATCCCTTCCTCCCGGCGAGCTCTGCTGCTCCTAAGCCACCAAGGGTCTTTCTTGACCGCTCGGTGAGCTCCACACCGTCCTCTCCCTTTCCTTTCTCGCCTCACGCGCCCATAGCCGTAGCTATCGTCACAGCCATAGCGCCTCCGCCGCCGTGCTCGTCGCGTCGCCCTCGGCGATGTCGTACTCACCCGACCTCGCTACCGTGCTCGGGACTCGCCAGACCCGTAGAGCCTCCCGGTAGTCCTCCGTGCCCTCGGCCGCGATTCGCGCGAGGGCGAACTCAGCGTCGCGCTCCGCCGCTTCGCCGTCGTAACTTCCGGCCGTTTACGGCCGCACCGCTACCGTAGATGGATGCGGCGTTGAACGCTCGTCCAAACGAGCCTAAGAACGCCCCGGACGGAGCGCCGTAGCGTTCTTCCGGCCAAGTCCGGCGAGCTCCGCCGCGTTTTTGGTCACCGGAGTTGTCTCCGGCGCCGACGCCGACGTGGCGCAGTGGGCCCCGCCTTTGTGTCGCTCGGTGGGCCTTGGGCCCCTAGTTGATCGGGTTGACCGGTCAACCTGCCGACTGGCAACCCCCACCAGCGACGATGGCCCCCACTAATTAATAGGAATTAATTAAATTAGTTTAGTAAACCTAAATTAGACACCGGCGGTGGGCCGATGAGTTTTACTAACTAAATTTAGATTAGTTTGAACCTGTTTAACCCATTGTCCATGACGGTGGGTCCCCATGTCGGTTTGACCTAGTCAACCCTGTTGACTCTGCGGCGTCGACATGACATCATGCTGATGTCATAATTCCATTTTCAATTAAATTAAATAATTAATTAAATTCTAGAAATTAATAAAATCTTTAGAAAATCATATCTTTTAATCCGTAACTTGGATTAAATTATTTTCAACATGAAAGTTGCTCGAGCGACGAGGCGAATCCGGATCGCAGCCCGTTCGTCGCGCACCTCCCTAGCATAGCGAACACGCAACTTTCCCCTCCGGATCACTGTCAGAAAAACACGAACACAGGGGATATTTTCCGGATGTTTCCCCCTTCACGGTATCACCTACTACGCGTTAGGACACATCGAACACCGCGTATTGTCTTGTTACGCTTTGTGATGCTTTGATTGCTCTGTTATTTATTGTGTTCCCTCTCGTTACTTCTTTCCGATAGACCCAGAGGCTATGGCGACCCCGGTTCGACTACGGTGTTGGTGACTCGTCCTTCTTACCGAGCAACCAGCAAGCCCCCTTGATCACCAGATATCGCCTATTCTCCTCTATCTTGCTTGCATTAGAGTAGTGTAGCATATTCTTGCTTTCGATTGATCCTATTACGATGCATAGCCTAACATTGTTCTTTGCATCTCTTGATACCTTACGCAATCCTAAATGCTTAGTATAGGATGCTAGTTTATCATCATTGGCCCTACATTCTTGTCGATCGCCTTGCTATACTATCGGGCCATGATCACTTGGGAGGTGATCACGGGTATATACTATACATACATACATACTATCAGATGGTGACTAAAGTCGGGTCACTCATTGAGTACCCATAAGTGATTACGATGAAATTTGAAAGGACGGTGGCTCCATCCGGTAGAGGTGGGCCTGGGCTCCCGACGGCCCCCATTGTTACTTTGTGGCGGAGGCGGCAGGCAGGTTGAGACCACCTAGGAGGCAGGTGGGCTGGCCTGTTCGCGTTCGCTCATGGATACTTAACACGCTTAACGAGATCTGGGTATTTGATCCGAGTCGGCCATTTGGTCTATACGCACTAACCATCTACGTGGGAGTAGTTATGGGTATCCCGGCGTCGTGGTATTAGCGAAGCCTTCTTGGCGTCGGCGATCGAGTGGCGCGCCGGATTGGAACGTAAGCTTTGCACTTGTATTAAGGGGCTAGTTACGCTTCCGGCGCGTTCATAACGTCTTGGTGTGCTAAGGCGATGGGCCTGCACAATGCGCTTAGGTTTAGACCGGCGTCTTGACCGCTCTGTTGTGCCTAGGTGGGGCTGCGGCGTGTTGATCTTCCGAGGCGGGCATGACCGAGAAAGTGTGTCCGGCCAAATGGGATCAAGCGTGTTGGGTTATGTGGTGCACCCTCGCAGGAAGTTAATCTATTGAATAGCTGTGATCTTGATAGCAGGGCGACTTGGAGTTGTACCTTGACCTTATGACAACTAGAACCGGATACTTAATAAAACACACCCTTCCAAGTTCCACAGACAACCCGGTGATCGCTTTTCCACGAGGCGGCGAGGACAGGATCGCGGGTAGGATTATACTATGCGATGCTCTTTGGAGATGCTACTTGGAGATGCTACTTGGCGATGCTACTTGGAGGACTTGATCTACTTTCTTCTACTGCTTTGCAAGGCAGAGGCTGCTAGAAGTCTAGTCTTGATAGGATTAGCTATCCCCTCTTATTACGGCATTCTGCAGATTCGGTCCACTCATATGGCCTCCTTACACATATACCCATGCATATGTAGTGTAGTTCCTTGCTTGCAGTACTTTGGATGAGTACTCACGGTTGCTTTCTCCCCTTTTCCCCCTTTCCTTCTTTACGGTTGTGCAATCAGATCTTTGGAGCCAGAGCAGACGCCACCGTCGGCGGCGACTACTACATGGAGGTGCCTACTACTACGTGCAGCCCGGCGGCGGCGACCAGAGTAGTTAGGAGGATCCCGAGTGCGGGAGGCTGCGCCTCTTCGTCTGTACCCGGTTTGTGCTAGCCTTCTTAAGGCAAACTTGTTTAACTTATGTCCGTACTCAGATATTGATGCTTCCGCTGACTTCGTCTATGATCGAGCACTTGTATTCAAGCCCTCGAGGCCCCGGCTTGTGTTATGATGCTTGTATGACTTATTTATGTTTTAGAGTTGTGTTGTGATATCTTCCGTGAGTCACGATCTTGATCGTACACATTTGCGTGCATGATTAGTGTACGATTGAAGCGGGGCGTCACAAGTTGGTATCGAGCCATCGCTGTAGGAATCCCCTTCCACACTCCTTGGCGAAGTCGAGTCTAGGCGTTGCAAAAACTTTTACTAACATGGCTGTGTGTCTTACGGGCTGCGTCGCCATTGGGTGGTAGTAGGATCTTTTATTCCTCGACCTATACTCGGGACTCGACATCTCTTCTATTCGGGTTAAACGATTTTATTAACTTCGGACTCTAGGTTCTCGATAATACTTTCTTCCGGAGGGCCTTGATCCAGATGATCGCCGGCTGCACGGAAGATTTGAAGATACTCTCGATTTTCTCTCGAGACCTTGTGCCCGTTGCTTTTGCAATTCCCTTCCACCGAAATATCCCTATGAATAAATACTTACACCTGTCGTGCTTACTTTTATTCCCAGTCGATCTTTTTATTACAAGATACCCTGAGAATATTTTGTGCCTACTGCCTTGCAGTTCTTTGCCACCTGAATACCCCTAAGAAAAATTTCTCGCACTTTCTGAGTATCCGCTCATCCCCAGTTGTTCAGATGTTTCATAAAAGTCTTTGAAATACTATTCGATCTTCTGTAAATCTTGAGCATCCTATTGCTCTTGAAATTCTTGATTGCTTGCATTATGGTTAAACCCATAAGTCTAGTAATCTTGTTGGCATCCTTTGTCACCATCATTTTTGAGTCCATTGAGTCAATCGTTGTGAATGTTCACAATCATCGTCGAGTCCTAGGATTATCTTTCGGCTCGAGCGTCATTTTGAACATGAGCTGCTTCCCGACCAAACTATCGTAAATCGATTGTGCCTTTGGTATATTCAATTGATCCATCCTTGATCGAGTGTTCGCTTCTAATCCCTTGGTTTGGAAATCATAATTCCTTTGCATTTAAGCTTTGAATTATTCGGATGATTCCATAACTTTGTTGCATTGCATTTCTTCCTCTTACGGTAGAGTATCGATACTCACATCAGATCCTTTGTGGACCATCAAGTCCTTTGTTGGATTGTTATCCGACAGTGTCCTTCACATTTGATCACTTTGTGAGTTCTTCCCCTGATACATAATGCCTTTGTTAAGTTGTATCCTCTGCTTGGCCAACCATGCTCTGCTTTCGGGCTTGTGTTATTTACTCTTGAAACTTGTGGTATATATTTCAAAGAAGCCCCTATGGGTTAAACATATGCCTTCTCTAAACCGTGTGAACCCGAAAGTTTTCACGAGCCATACTCTTACGGTGTTTCGCGGATAAAATTTCAACTTTGCAACTTCATCGAGCGAGAAGTGAATGAAAGGTTATGCATTGCGAAGTGGGAGTCGACCTTGAACTTTGTGTTCATGCCCATGGACACGATGTAGATCCTATCATGGAAGCTTCTTGTAACTATTTCCTTGATATAATATCCTTTGGTATCGGTGAATTGATCCTTTGCAATCGTGGTTCCGACCATGTTCTCCTTTAAATACCATTTCCTATGCAAGTTTAAGCACTTGTCTTCTATAGAGCAATACCCCAGTACAACCTCTACCTTGATCTGTCATCGAGTATTACCCCCCTGGTATCTCGAGATTATAATGGAACTGCATAACTTCTTATGAGTTCTTCATCAAGTGCTACATTCTCACTGATTCCAATTTTTCACGGGCTCTGAGTTATTAAACACTCAAAGACACCAATAACTGAACCGAGTCCGCACTACGGTTCCACAACTTTTAGTAATCTTCTTTACTTACGAGTTTGTACCCGATCACGCCATTCCTAGCCTGTTCGGCTACATCATTACCGTGATAATTTTCATTGTGCTACTGGGCCCTTCTTCCCGGAGCACAAATTTCGACGATGAGCTAAGCTTATGTTGACTTTCCTCGTCATATCATTTTGCCTTGAACAACAAGCTGGATTCTGTGATGTACCCGTGGTTCCAATAACCTTTCGCTTCATCATTCCTTTGACTTGATGTCATCGCCGATCGATTACACCTTCATGAAATCTCTCGACAATAGTGTCGTGATCATCATCAACATTCCGAGCTCTTCCAGGATATCAATTGAATTCATGATGGGAAATACCATCCTTGCCCCTTGATGATTTGTGTTATCATCGACAACATCCTTGATTTCCCTCTCAACACAAACTTGTTCGTGTTTTGTGTTATACCTTGAGATCCTTGCTACCCAGCATTTGTTCTTCTTTACCTTGGAAGTTTTACCATCTTTTATGTCAAGAATGTTGTGAGAATTGCTCCACCTCTTAAGAATTCTTGATATAGTAACACTTCTTCCCATCACCATTCTTTCTTGGTCCTCGTGCTGATTCCAACTAGGGTACCAACAAGTGAGCGGTGCTGTTTGGATTCTGCACTTCTAGCAACCTGATTGCTTTGAAGTTAATGATCGATAATTCATTCTTAGCCTATCGGTTACTGAACCACCATTCTAACATTGATCATGCTACATAACCCCATATTTCGGGTGCACCTTTCAACCAATGTGTAATTGTGTATGTTTTCCTCGAGCATACATCTTTATATCATTTGATCCGACTAATGTTATCTCCTTGTTCACATAAGCTGGAAATCCATCTTTTGGAAACCTCAATGGATTGTCATTTGAGTTAATCGATCACCTCCTCACCTCTTCTTGATTTAATGATGAACTCTTATTTCGAACTCACTTCCATAGTCAATTCGAGAATCTTACATTGTCATCTCGACAATTTGTGTTACCCTTTCTTCTCGGGCATCACGAGTCCGGCGTATCCTAACACCGATCGGATCTGAATCTCGATCGAGATATGATGGTTGGAACATTTTCAAGAGTTATAACTTTGGTCTTTTATGACCGGTAAGGTGATGGGATGCCCAGCACACCTGACCGGATGACCTGCTGTTATAGTTTCCTTATTAGCAAGGCTATCCATTCTTCCATGAGGAAATTGTAAGACTTATTCTACAAGTTGTTCCTGATGAATCCTTTGTGTATCCAAAGTCCGACTTTTGCTTGAAGACCATGCCCATGCTATCTCGAAGCTTGTTTGTGGTACTCTGATCTTCAATAAAAACATTTGAAGCACAATGCTAAATTTTTGTTATCAATTATTCAAACACCGTTGTATGGATAATGCCATGAAAATTCCTCTCCCATAACCTAAATGGTTTCCTCGTTATATCTGTCATGGATATCATGCTCTCTGCTTGTCCAGGGAAGGATATACCCTGAATTATGTGTTTAAACACATTTTTCTTTCCATCGTTCTGATTAAATCTGATAGACACTTTTCCCTTTCCATTGGTTTGTTTAGACCATTTCTATGATCTATATGATATAGGCAGTAATAATTCTCTGCTTGTACAAACACCTCGGTGTACAACTTTGTCAGTAAGACCCTGTTGAAATTGTCGATAGCATTCCGGTCACCACCGATGGACGAGAACTTGGCCTATTGATCCGCCTCGTTCAACGAGCAGGAAAATGGTTCTCTTCGCCCTCGCCCTTGGTATCGGCGTTGTTGCCAACATAATTGTGAGCTATCCCCTGATATGCCTTTCTTGCATGATCACGCAAAACGTCTCCGCCCTTCCTACTTTTAACCCACATGGTGGGCCCATAACCCACAGTTCCACAGGATCAAAACCTGACTCTCCTGTACACCCCTGTTCCCAAAGTTATTCCTCTCGCATGGACTCGTATGTAATTCATGAGCCACCTTCCGATGAGATCATCAATTCTGGCATCGGAAACAATAATTATTCCGTTGCTTGGAACCCCTTTTCACCTTATGTCTAGGCATTGAACGATTGCCTGGCTGCTTGAAACTTCTTGTTGGACCTTCCAACTTTACTCTCGATGTGTTCTATTTGTTCAACTCGAGAGGTACTCATTTGCTCATTCATGGGTTAATCGAGTTATTACCCTTATAGCATTACATCGTTTCCGATCTACCCGTTACCTATTCGTGAAATGCGTTGGAGTTCGAGAAAAGGCGAGATCACCATGATGACTGAAGCGAGAGAATTGAAGACATCAATGAGCGGAATTAACTCTTGAGAAAAGCAAACCAGGATGAGAAGATCCGTTAGATTTTTCGTAACCCAATCCCTTCCCCCTTATTCCCCTCCTAAATCTCGGGACGAGATTTCTTGTAGTAGAGGAGAATTGTGACGCCCGGATAGTTAATCTACAGTAACCCTTCGCTAATGATGCCACGTCACCATGATTACCGTTGTTAATCTTGCGATGATTCAAATCCCGTTAAAATTCCAAATTTAAAATCAAGTCAAACAGTTAAATTTTCAAAAGTCAAAACTAAAATGTTCTAAATGTGACAAATAATTCATAAGTAATGTTGGTGGAGAGACCACATTTTTATAAAAGGTCTAAATGCATTTAAATAATTAAAACAGTAGGTAAAACAAATAAATAAATGCCTTGGTATTTTATAAAATACTAAACTATATTATTTGGGGGTTAAACCCTTTTGTGGCAGAGGTATAATTAGTGTTACCATTTAAGGTACAACTTTTATGTTTTATAAAACTAGAATAAAACAAAACAGTAAAAGAAAAAAAAGAACAAAATAGAAAAAAGGAAAGACAAAACAAAGAAAAGGAAAAGGCCCCCCTCAACTGGGCCGATTGGCCCAGCTGGCCACCGCGCCCCCCCCATGGGCCTCAGCCCACATGGCAGCCCAACCGGGTCGCCTTCCCCTCCACTGCTCTTCCGACCACGTCGCGACAGTGTCGCGCCCCGCCGCACCACCTCGCCGCCGAGGACGATGAGGATAAGGCTGCCACGAGCGTGCCTCGGGCTCACTCCCCCGCTCCCCAGTTGCCCCGCTCCAGCTCTCCCTCTCCCCACCAGATTCCTCCTTGCCTGCCCCCCTCGTTCCCCGTCCACCACCGAGCGCCACCGTCGCCATGGCTGCGCCCTAGCCGCGGCAACCGGCCACCCCGCGCCTCGCTAGCACGTCCACGAGACTCTCCGACGACCTCTACCTCGACTACGCCTCGCCATCGATCTCGAGGAGCACCGCAGGCCACGGATCGAGTCGTCTTCTTCCTCGGCGGCCGGCGATCCCTTCCTCCCAGCGAGCTCTGCTGCTCCTAAGCCACCAAGGGTCTTTCTTGACGCTCGGTGAGCTCCACACCGTCCTCTCCCTTTCCTTTCTCGCCACCTCGCCCATAGCCGTAGCTATCGCCCCGCCATAGCGCCTCCGCCGCCGTGCTCGTCACCGTCGTCCTCGACGATGTCGTACTCACCCGACCTCGCTACCGTGCTCTGGGACTCGCCAGGACCCCGTAGAGCCTCCCCAGTAGTCCTCCCGTGCCCTCCAGCCGCAGTTCGCGCGAGGCGAACTCAGCGTCGCGGCGCCGCTTCGCCGTCGTAGCTTCCGGCCGTTTACGGCCGCACCGCCATCGTAGATGGATGCGGCGTTGAGCGCTCGTCCAAGCGAGCCTAAAACGCCCGAGCGGAGCGCCGAAGCGTTCTTCCGCCAAGTCCGGCGAGCTCGCCGCGTTTTTGGTCACGGAGTTGTCTCGGCGGCGACGGCGATGGGCGCGATGGGCCCCGCCTTTGTGTCCTTTGCCGTGGGGCCTTGGGCCCCTAGTTGGCTGGGTTGACGGTCAACCTGGCCGACTGGCAACCCCACCAGCGACGATGGCCCCCACTAATTAATAGGAATTAATTAAATTAGTTTCAGTAAACCTAAATTAGACACGGCGGTGGGCCCGATGGTTTTACTAACTAAATTTAGATTAGTTTGAACCTGTTTAACCCATTGTCCATGACGGTGGGTCCCCATGTCGGTTTGACCAGTCAACCCTTGTTGACTGCGACGTCGACATGACATCATGCTGATGTCATAATTCCATTTTCAATTAAATTAAATAATTAATTAAATTCTAGAAATTAATAAAATCTTTAGAAAATCATATCTTTTAATCCGTAAACTCGGATTAAATTATTTTCAACATGAAAGTTGCTCGAGCAGCGAGGCGAATCCGGATCGCAGCCCGTTTGTCGCCGCACCTCCCTAGCATAGCGAACACGCAACTTTCCCCTTCGGATCACCGTCAGAAAAACACGAAACACCGGGATATTTTCCGGATGTTTGCCCCTTCACCGGTATCACCTACTACGCGTTAGGACACATCGAACACCGCGTATTGTCTTGTTACGCTTTGTGATGCTTTGATTGCTCTGTTATTTATTGTGTTCCTCTCCGTTACTTCTTTCCGATAGACCACGAGAGGCTGCGGCGACCCCGGTTCGACTACGGTGTTGGTGACTCGTCCTTCTTACGAGCAACCAGGCAAGCCCCCTTGATCACCGGATATCGCCTATTCTCCTCTATCTTGCTTGCATTAGAGTAGTGTAGCATATTCTTGCTTTGATTGATCCTATTACGATGCATAGCCTAACATTGTTCTTTGCATCTCTTGATACCTTACCCGCAATCCTAAATGCTTAGTATAGGATGCTAGTTTATCATCATTGGCCCTACATTCTTGTCGACCGCCTTGCTATACTATCGGGCCATGATCACTTGGGAGGTGATCACGGTATATACTATACATACATACATACTATCTGAGATGGTGACTAAAGTCGGGTCACTCATTGAGTACCATAAGTGATTACGATGAGGAAATTTGAAAGGACGGTGGCTCCATCCGGTAGAGGTGGGCACTGGGCCCCAGCGGCCCCGATCGTTACTTTGTGGCGGAGGCGGCAGGCAGGTTGAGACCACCTAGGAGAGAGGTGGCCTGGCCTGTTCGGCGTTCGCGGATACTTAACACGCTTAACGAGATCTGGGTATTTGATCTGAGTCTGGCCATTTGGTCTATACGCACTAACCATCTACGTGGGAGTAGTTATGGGTATCCCGCGTCGTGGTATCACCAAGCCTTCTTGGCGTCGATCGAGTGGCGCGCGCGGATTGGAGCGTAAGCTGCGCTTGTATTAAGGGGCTAGTTACGCTTCCGCCACGTTATAACGTGCAAGGTGTGCTAAGGCGATGGGCCTGCACTGTGGCGCTTAGGTTTAGACCGGCGTCTTGACCGCTCTGTTGTGCCTAGGTGGGGCTGCGGCGTGTTGATCTTCGAGGCGGGCATGACCCAGAAAGTGTGTCCGCCAAATGGGATCAAGCGTGTTGGGTTATGTGGTGCACCCCTGGAAGTTAATCTATTGAATAGCCGTGATCTTGATAGCAGGGCGACTTGGAGTTGTACCTTGACCTTATGACAACTAGAACCGGATACTTAATAAAACACACCCTTCCAAGTTCCACAGACAACCGGTGATCGCTTTTCCACGAGCGGCGAGGACAGATCGCGGGTAGGATTATACTATGCGATGCTCTTGGAGATGCTACTTGGAGATGCTACTTGGCGATGCTACTTGGAGGACTTGGTCTACTTTCTTCTACTCTTTGAAGGCAGAGGCTGCGAGCGTAGTCTTCGATAGGATTAGCTATCCCCTCTTATTACGGCATTCTCGATTCGGTCCACTCATATGGCCTCCTTACACATATACCCATGCATATGTAGTGTAGTTCCTTGCTTGCGAGTACTTTGGATGAGTACTCACGGTTGCTTTCTCCCCCTTTTCCCCTTTCCTTCTTTACGGTTGTCGCAACCAGATGTCGGAGCCCAGAGGCAGACGCCACCGTCGATGGCGACTACTACACTGGAGGTGCCTAGTACTACGTGCAGCCCGGCCGGCGACGACGGGAGTAGTTAGGAGGATCCCGAGCGGAGGCCTGCGCCTCTTCGTCTGTACTTCAGCTTTGTGCTAGCCTTCTTAAGGCAAACTTGTTTAACTTATGTCTGTACTTAGATATTGATGCTTCCGCTGACTCGTCTATGATCGAGCACTTGTATTCGAGCCCTCGAGGCCCCTGGCTTGTATTATGATGCTTGTATGACTTATTTATGTTTTAGAGGTTTGTTGTGATATCTTCCCGTGAGTCCCTGATCTTGATCGTACACATTTGCGTGCATGATTAGTGTACGATTGAAACGGGGGCGTCACAACTTCTTTTGCAAAGCGTGGATGAGTTGGCTGTCGCTGAGGATTTTGATCAGCATTTTCTTCATCACCATTTTCCTCATCATGTTCTTCAGGTGCATCAGCTCAACGTTCTTCATGAACAGGAATGAATTCTTCAGCAGATTCTTCAGTAGGAATGACATCCTCAGTTGCCTTGAGCTTGATAGCATCCTCGGTGCTGGTTCATCTAACACGGAAGGTAGGTGCTCTCTTTGCGAGCCATTAGTTTCATCGAACCGCACATCTGATGTCGACAATCTTGTGAATAACAATGTTGAAGACTCAGTAGGTGTGTGCGAGTCCTTTCCGTAACCAAGCATAAAAACTTCATGTGCTTTCGTGCAAATTTAGAGTTGTGGTGAGGATCTCTAATCCAACATTTAGCAATCAAGACTTTGAAATAACTCACATTGGGTTTCTTGTCGTTGAGGAGTTCATAGGTAGTCTTCTTGAAGAATTTGTGAAGATATACTCTGTTGATGATGTGGCAGGCAGTATCAATTGCATCAATCCAAAAACGCTGCGGCGTTTTGTATTCATCAAGCATAGTGCGAGCCATCTCAACAAGAGTTCTGTTCTTGCACTCCACGACACCATTCTGCTGAGGAGTATAGGGAGCAGATAATTCATGAGTAATACCAAGTTCATCAAGATAGGCATCAAGACCAGAATTCTTGGACTCAGTTCCATTGCCGCTTCTGATATGCTTGATCTTCACACCAAAGTTGGTTGAAGCCCTTGAGGAAAATCGTTTGAAGACTTCCTGCACTTCATGTTTGTAAGTAACAATGTGTACCCATGTATATCGAGAATAATCATCAACAATGACAAAACCATATAAAGATGCATGATTAGTGACTGCTGAATAATGATTAGGTCCAAAGAGGTCCATGTGAAGCAATTCGAATGGACGGGTAGTGGTCATGATAGTCTTCGCTGGATGCTTGGCCTTGGTCATTTTTTCGCTTCACATGCTCCGCATAAGTGATCCTTGAGGAATTTGACATTCTCAATGCCAATGACATGCTTCTTCTTCATAGCGTGTTCAAATTCCTCATGCTGCATGACCAAGTCGTCGATGCCATAGCCAGCCTTCGAAGCTTTTGCAAGTAGACACACGGCTGGTTGTCGTCCTGTAGAGAAATCAACAATATACAGATCTCCTCTCCTAAAGCCTTCGAAGACTTTGGAATTATCAGCTTCCATAATCACAACACAGCGATATTTGCCGAAGAACAACAACCATATCAAGATCACAAAGCATTGAGACTGACATAAGATTGTATCCTAAGGACTCAACAAGCATGACCTTGTCCATGTGCTTATCCTTAGAGATAGCAACCTACCAAGACCCAATACCTGACTTTTGCCTTTGTCAGCAAAGATGATATGCTTCAGAGGTGACAGTGATAAGTGAGCATCCATCAATAGATTCTTGTCACCAGTCATGTGATTTGTACATCCACTATCGAGGACCCATTCAGTGGTTTTGGGTTGATCATCCTGCAGATGAATTAGTGTAGCTTACAATCTCATATGCTTCATCAGTGAAGAATATGATATCAAGTTTATCAGATGAATTTCATCAAGTAGTAAGCAGATATAGCAGTATGAGGACGTGTGAAATGAAAGTTCATTTCATCATGATTCGCCTGCGTCCTTTCACGCACTTTTGTCGGGTCAAACAAATTCTTGAGACGTTAGAGCACGCCCGAGACTGACCCTGCATAAGAGATTAGTTCTTTTTCTTCACCACCCACATCGGAGGGTGGCAAAGAGTTCATCATCCTGCGAGCACCATGTGAGAAAGGTGGCAAAGATGCCAAACCATTTCGCTTAGCATAGGAGGGGTTAGGGTATGCGTATGAATAAGCGAGTAATTCTTGAGGACTTATGAACATAATGGTTTGAAGAATAATGCACATATTCATAGCCCTTAGCTCTACCTGCGAGACGAGTTGTTAGCACGATGATAATCATATGAGGACTTTGATCCAGCTTGAGGAATTTGATCCATGTGAAGAATTTGATCTGGGGTTCTGTTCTTCATAGGTGGTGTCATGAGGACATTCACCAAGACTTTCAACACAGCTTTTGGGAACCCAGATTTTCTTCATAGGGAACCGTTCTGCGATTAGTGCCAACATATCTAGCAAATACTTCACCATTCGATTTTTGAGCAGTTTATAGTTGAGTCAAATGACTCATCGAGAAGAATGAGTAGATTCACAAGTAAAGCCGGATAAGTTAGATGGATCAATGGAGGTCCTTTGCAAAGCAACCCATGAGGTTTTGGGATCCGCTCGGGTTTCCAATAAGTTCCATCGGCATTGAGTTTCCTCTCAAAGGCAATACCCTCTTTCCTAGGGTTTCTGTTGAGGATCTGCTTTTTGAGCACATCACAAAGTGTCTGATGCCCTTTGAGGCTTTTGTACATTCCTGTCATGTACAATTCCTTCAGCCCTGCATTGTCAGTTATACTAGCAATATCCTCAGATGAGGAATTAGTGATAGCAGAGGCAGATGAAGAATTTGTAACATTTGGAGCATTTGAACATTCAGGTGAAGAATTAGCAGATTCACGTTCAATGCACTTTAAGCATGGAGGAACAAATTCTTCCTGAGAAGCGCTGATTTGTTGAGCTAGTAATGAATCGCGCTCCTTCTGAAGATCTTCATAACACACTCTTAGCTTTTCAAGATCTTCCTTTCTTTGAAGAGCTTCAAGAGAAAGCTTCTCATGATCAGTCAAGAGGGTATTATGTTGATCTTGAAGGCGTCAAACTTGGAGTGAATTCTCCAAGACATTCACCCAATGCTTTTGATGATCCATTTCTTTGCGCAACATATTATCACTTCTTTCTAGCATATCTTGAGTTTGTTCTAAAACCGTTTGTTGTTTAGTGGCAACGCAAATGAGTTTAGTATAGTAGGATTCAATGTCATCATCAGATTCATCATTGTCAGACTCATCATTATCAGATTCATCATTAAAAGACTCGGATGAGGAGCATTGGTTACCTCAAAGACCGTTTGCCATAAGACAAGATGCGAAGATGATGATTACGCTCGAAAGTCATCTTTTGAGAGATTCCTTGAAGTCCTCAAACCAGGGATCATGACGAGTTCGATGGCCTTCATAGACATCGAGATTCGGTCCCGATGAGCTTCAATTGCCAAGATGCATAATTCGCCGAATTGATCTCGGATAGGCAGGAGCAGATGATATCCTCGCTATGATATCAAGTCGAGTGTACTTGCGAATATCATCAGCATTCGCCATCTTGCATAGATCGGTAAGACCAATCTCGGTGACGGTCCACATCTCCTTCGTTTTTGCCATGAGGCGCTTCCTCATCACGGCCTTCCACTTGGGATAGTCATGACCGTCAAAGATAGGGCATGTCACTTTCTTCATACCTGCGGTCGACATAACTAAAACTCCAGGCGGTTAAACCAAAATCACACAGAACAAGGGAGTACCTTGCTCTGATACCAATTGAAAGTGCGTTATATCGACTAGAGGGGGGGTGAATAGGCGATTTTTAAGAATTCTTCACTCAGAATTTCTTGGTGAGGAAATTCCTTAGGAAGAACTACTTGCTGACGGAATATGTACTCGTAAGTAAACATAACAGGATACACACATAGTCAAGATGATGAAATGAAGACTAAAACAGTACGGAAAGCGTAAACACAGGATAGCAAGGCGAAGACAAACAGATCAAGAAATTGGGCGAGGAATTTGTGAAAGTCTTCATCAAAGTCTTCAAGCACGATATGAACAACATTCAACATGTAATGAGGAAATGGAAGAGTTGAGGAAATAGAACTAGTGAGTTGGTGAAGACAATGATTTGGTAAACCAGTTCCAATCTGCGGTCTCGGTTATGCGTCTGGTTGGAGCGGCCGAGTATTTAAACTCGAGGACACGATCCGGACACCCGATCTCGAGCCGCAACTCGGGACACCCAGTCCTCACCACCGTATTCTCCTTGAACTAGGACCACGCAGGCCTCGTCCAATCACTCGTGGTAAGTCTTGGTGACTTCCAAACCTTCACAGACTTGGTCACTCGGCGATCCACAATTCCTCTTGGATGCTCTAGACCTTGACGCCTAACCGTCTGGAAGAAGCACAGATCTTCAAAGGTAACAAGCGTCGGATCCACGCAGATCAATTTCTTGATGATGCTCAATCACTTTGGGTTTGTGGGGTTTGGTTTGGGATTTTCCTCACTTGATGATTTTCGCTCAAAGTCCTCGGAGGATGGGTTGCTCTCAAATGACAAGTGTCAAGTTCTCTCGGAGCAGCCAACCAGCTAGTGGTTGTAGGGGCGGCTATTTATAGCCTAGGAGCAGCCCGACATGATAAGACATAAATGCCCTTCAATGATATGACCGTTAGGTGGATAAGATATTTTGGGACAGCGCCAAGAACACAAAGAACGGTCGGAAATTTGACTCTCAAATTCCTCGGGGCTATCATGTTCCTCTTTGTGTAGGCAATTCAAGACCGGCGAATTCCTAACTCCTCGATCGAAACAAAGTCATCGGTGACGGAAGAACTGCGTCTCACATCAAGAACTTGACTGAATTGTATGAGAGTTCCAATGGCTTCACTCGAAGGGATTGGTAGGTGTAGGATTTTGAGTTGAGCATCACATGGAACTTTTTCCTTAGTATTTCCTCGACCCCCTTTAACAGTACGGTGTTTCCTATGACTCAAGAAAGAGAAAATGAAACTACGAAAACAAAAGTCTTCACGCTTCATATTCCTCGAATGAATATCAAGTCTTCAAGGTCACACCAATTTCTTCACTTTCAAAGTCTTCAGAATATCAAAGTCTTCAGTTGAAGAACTTCATTTTTAGGGGTCGACTTTCTCTGTAAATATCAAACTCCTCATAGACTTATAGACCTGTGTACACTCACAAATGCATCAGTTACTTAACCTATAAGTCTTCAATACACCAAAATCACTAAGGGGCACTAGATGCACTTACAACAGCTCCCCGCATTTCCTTGCTATTCTTATAGGATTCAAGTGGGCAGGCCCCTACAAATCCTATTCCTATGTTTACAAGATCCTATGAATCAAAGAGGCTCAAAGTGTCCATCACAACCGACCGTATAGACCACTACACTTCAAATGTCCCTGCTCATCTTCAGTACAAGGAACATACTGTACTACTATCATACTCCCTCCGTTCCAAAATATAAGTCTTGGTAGAGATTTCCACTATGGATCACATACAGATGTATCCAGATACATTTTAGAGTGTAGATTCACTCATTTTGCTCCATATGTAGTCCATGGTGGAATCTATACAAAGACTTGTATTTAGGAACGGAGAGAGTACATATTAAAGAATAACGAAAGAGGAACATGGTAAAGAAGAGCAAGCAGATTTTTGATAATAAAATGTTGGTTGCGCAGTGCCCACACATGATGAACCAGAGCGCATTAAGAATGCAACTCTCAGTTGTCTCTCGACCATTTCAGGCGGTTGGATGAAGATCCTACGTCTCCTAACCCTTCTTCTTCCTCGTCTCCGATTCTTCCCATACAGAACACCGCACGGGCCGTCGGCCGGACCACCGGCCCCCACCGCCTGTGTTCCTCCGCCACCCCGACCCCCACCCCACCCCAACCACCACCTGCGTCAAGTTTTCTTCGTTTGGCGAGGCCCCACAACCAACCGAGCCCCTTCGATCACACCGGCGAACTCCGACGAGCTCTGAAAAATCAACTGACCCAATTTTGAAATTTAGTCTACTATGATTTAACTAGTGTGGAATATAAAAGGGGAAAACCATAAGCATTGGGAGTATAGTGTTGAGCGTGCCATGGCGGATCTGAAGGTGCAGACCAGACAAAGGCAACTTCGCAACCAAGACAAGAAATCAGAGTAAAGCAGTGGCGATCTATTTTCTTGCTACGATAAATAAGTTGAGCAGATAAGAAAGAGTACCGCCTCTGGTGCGGCGTTGTGTACGCATCTGCTGAGAATTTGATGGTGCTGCGGTAGCGATGGCCGTCGGTAGCGTGGAAGCAGATCTAGGAGGGTAGACGGTGGCGGCGGGGTGCGGTGGACGAGACGGTCGTAGGAGCGGCGCCGACAAGGTGGACGATAGCAGGGATGAAGCGAAAGGACGGAATGCAAGGATCCCGGTCCGAAGTCGTGGATGAGAGAGGTCGGTCTCTTGTAATGGACGGCGGCGTCGGGGTATCAGCTTCGGCATGGTGGAGGAGGACGACGGTGGATGGGGTGGCGGACGACGGCGGACGGAGGAGGGTGGGGTGGAGAGGGTGTTTTGGCGCCCACAGAGTATGAATGGGGAAAAGGGAGGTAGAGAGGAAGGGGGAACCATGTATTCAGGGCGCGCTTGTCTCAAATGCGAGGAAATTTACAATAGCCCCCATTTCAAATTTCTACTACATCACAACAACATTAGTCGGTTGGGGATAGGACGGTAATCTCGCATACACCGAATATTTGCCGACGAGAGTTTGTTTTTGGCGCCCACAGTGTATGAATATGAATCGGGGAGGGAGTCGATTTCGGCCGAGGACACACTGTGTTTTGGCGCCCACCGTGTATGAATCCGGGTGAGAGGCGGTTACGTCACATTTGGGTGAAATTACAAACCTACCCCTATCGAAACCTATAGAAATCCAGCAGATAGGCTTTGCGTGGCAGGGATAGGCAGTAGTAATTTCCATCTCGCAGATTTTGGTTTCGGGCGGTTACTGCGACTTTCCCCGCTTTGTTCAAATTTTGCAGAGTGCACATTTACCGTGTCAACTCAATTCGAATCCCGTTTCTATTCTATTTTTTTTGGGCGGGATTCATTTTCAATTGGAATTACATTCTATATACATCATTTTTTATATATACTTTCAAAAGCACAACAAAGAATTCTGCTCCTTTATATGTATAATATGATTTACAAATACAACGATCTCGAAATCTTAAGGTTGAATTCGAAATTTTTTAACCAAATTATGTTCTACTAAAATGTATGGATCAGTAATATCTACATATTAAATAACATAGATGTGCGTGAATTCATATGAGTATGCATGTTTGATAGATCAATTTTGGTTCGAGTATGGATTACATGTATCATCATCTCGAATTCAAGTATTTGAATCCCTTTTTTGTTCACTCCTTTCATGCCCATCTCTCTTGCATGCATGCTCCTTCAGGTAGCTATCACTCTCTTTTCTCCAGCTCACCCGCACGCTCACTTCATGTTTCTCCTATCCTCGCAAACATGGTCTCTCGACGTCTCCCTTGAGAAGTGTCACACTCTCCCTATCATTATACATTACACGGTTTTCATTATCTCTCACGTCTCTACTGTTCTCTGGTATCACTCGGTACCTAAGCTTTCTTTTTCACCGCCACACACACAGTCTCCACTCGTCTTTCACTTAGTCTTTCTCTCTATGGGATTCTCTCACACACCCTATATGTCTCTACATATGACTCATACCACTAAAATTACTCTCTCTCTCTCTCTCTCTCTCTCTCTCTCTCTCTCTCTCTCTGTAGACACAACATTTGTTGCGGTCTCCTTTTCGTCTCCATCCCAGACTGACATTATTCATTTGTTTACCGATCAGACAACCCCGACTACCATCTCCTCTCTCTCTCTCTCATAGACACACACACAACTCCTGCTTCCACTCCCCTTCCCGACTACCGTCTCTCTCTCACACGCACAAAACTCTCGCTTTCGCACCCCGACTCATATTTCTCTCACAAACATTTATCGACTAGCTAGCCTCTAGATAGGTTTATACACCCGCACACTCGTGCTTCCACCATCGCATACATGTCTCTCTCCTGCTCCTTGTATCTATGTAGATTTTTCTTCCCTTCTTGAGACATGCCCTCTCGATCGTGCACACATGCACTATCGCCTCATTTTAATACCTATCGCACACACACTCCTTGTGTCTTTGTCACACATGCACTCCGTCCTCCTCCACTCTCCCTCTCTCTCACACACACATGGGATTTTTGCAACAACTAGCAAGATGCCCATGCGTTGCACGGAACATCAAGATGCATTTGTATGAGTAGTTTATCTTGTGGGGGAAAAGGATGAACAAGGGAAGGCCTTATTTGCAAATATGGAGAGGGGTGTGGGTATCTTTTTGCAAAATTGCCATAGTTTCCTTCCTATCCGTCAGATATAGATCGTACGGCCTATATTGTAGGATGGCAGGCACACGATCATCAATGACAATGCTTTTTATAAGAGTAGGGATAAAACATAGAGTTGGTGATGATGGTGGGCCTGTCATCCTACAATGTAGGTCGTCCAATTTATATCTGACGGATAGGAAGGAATATATGGCAATTTACCCGCACTCTTCACCACATTTGCAGATAAGGCCTTTCCTCGTTCATCCTTTTCTCCCACAAGATCTTGAGTTCCGTGCAACGCACGAGCATCTTGCTAGTAAGAGTAGAAATTAGACATATACCACTTCTCGAATCTTGAAACGAACAACATTCCTCCCTTATCTCATCAAAACCGCCAAAGGAATATAGTTTGAGTGAAACATAACATATGTTTAGTGATATAATATTTCAAAACTAGACTTTTTTTCCTATCAAATCGGTGAATATGTATTAATCTACTTTGATCGTGTGGCAATGCATTGGCACATTGCTAGTAGTTATTATAATTTTTTGGACACCGGATAAAGCGGTGGAGTACATATACGAAGAGAAGAGGCGACGCGACGCAATGGGCCTCTCATTGTCTCGCACACATGAGTGTTACGTAAAGGCGACGTTAACAAATAAACCCTAAAACCCTAGGTGCACGATTGCTGCATTCACGGGTACCGGGTACGTGGTGGAGCACCTTTGTAGGAATAGTCAGCTTGCGTGATAATTTGATCCATAGGAGTTGATGGTCGGGACCACATGTGAACGACTTGGAGCGTGGTGGCTCGCCAGTTGCCACAGATCAAGTAGCCACGTTTAAAATATCGTTTTTAGCGGGGTTAAGAGTTCCGATTTTTAATGGCGCATTATAAGTAGTAAGTAGTTTTTAGAACGATTGGTATGGAGCAAAAATGGAATTCATAGTACTACATACCTCCTTGGCGTATGGTTGTATGGGTTTTTTTGCGATGGAGGTTGTATGGATTTATGTTGTGAGATGTTGAACCTGGTAGTTCTAGGGAAAATACTATGGTTTAGATTTAGATGCTGGTTTTCAGTAATGAAAATCAGAAGGGGAAACCCTTCTTTGATTAAAAAAAACTACTACCTCCATTCTGGCTTACTAGTCCCCATCGTACTTTGGGTCAAAGTTTGTCCATGAATTTTACTTGTAAAATGTGAATGGAAAACGAGATTTTTGTTATACCCAAACAAAAAAGGACTAGAGGGAGTGATTGCTCTGACACGGACGCGACCTCTCATAGCGCAGGCATTGAACCGGCGCGCCGGCCAACAGGGCCGCACTCGCTACAGGCTCGGCTGAGCACGCCTCCTCGCCGCGTGCAACCAGCTTAAGACTGCCCCGCCCGCCTTCATTGAATCCGCGCGTGTGCCGGCAACACGTCCTTCTGCGAGCCGGCATGCATTTTAGAACACAAAAAATGACTAAAATATAATTAATTTACGCATGGTCTTGACTTGTTGTGCTCGCACTGGTAACATGAACTAGTAGAGGCTTTTCTTTATTTATAACTCCCCTCACATTTTTTTTGTCTTTGAAATGAATCATGGTTGTGGACATTATGTATGAAATGTGTAGAAATCTGTGAACATGAGTTTGATGTCAAAGTTGAACTTGGAATGTCGGGCTTGCGCGTGAACTATACCATGTCCAATGCTTCGTCTGTTATTGTTTGGAAAGTAATTGCTGTTATTACATGACCCGGAAAAAACATTTTGTGCCACATCAGTAGATGCACGGACATCACAACAGGCATGCTGACTGGATAAACATTTGAACCTAGCTATTATGAAGGAAATTTTGTATTGACAACAATTTTAGATAATAGGAGACGCCTAGCCTGCTCTGCCTCTGCTAGCTTATTTCTGGCTTCTTCCATCTCTTCTTCGGCTTGGGTGAAGAGAGCATCTGATTGCTCTTTCCGCTTCTTCAGGAACTCATCTACATTCTCAAGGGCTGCTGCATGCTTTCTTTCAGCCTTTACTAATGCCACGAGGACATGAATAGCTGACGACTCCACCTGGCTTGTGTGTAATCCAGCATCATCTGGGAATTTGCACCTTGTGTCTAATCCAGCATCATTAGGAAACTGGCACCTTGTGTGTAATCCAGCCTCATTTTGGAAACATGATGTCGAGGTTGACCATACTTCCCTCCTCGCAGGAACTACATCCTGACATGAAGTTACTTCTTTTTTAGATCAATACTCAAAGCAACCTAGATCCATTTAGTAGAAGCCAGATAAACAGAACTTGGAGAAGTGAATTCAAAAGGAAAAATATATATATAAAAACAGACTACAAGGTGAGAACACCCACTTCCTACATCAAGCTAAAAACGAAAGCATTAGGACGATTAAGACTCTTCTTGTTACACATCGAAGAACACCACGCTTAAGAGAAACAAAAACTACAACATATACATATCGAAGAACACGAGGCTACACGAAAGTAATTGAAAGGGTGTTACTTACCAAAGCTCGTTTCTGTGTTGGTGCAGCTCCTCTTTAACTTGCCACGCTCCTTGAAGATGTCCCGTATATCCCGTGTTTGGTCTTCATTGCTCCTCTGCATGTTCACACTCGTGGTTTTAAAATCTCAACATGGCAAGAAAAATATACTACTAGTGATACTCGCGCATCTTGTGGGCAACATTAAAGCACTTGTCTGCCATGTTAGAGCATCTCCAACAGAATCGCAACGCGCGACGCTTTAAAAAAACATTTACAGTGCTGAGATCGAGAGGTAGATACTAGAGAGTAGAGGATAGTTCTCAGCATAGATAAATAAAATAAAGATAATTCAACTACTCATCATCGTCCGACTCCTCCTCGGTGATGTCCTCCTCCGACGTCTGACTATAGGTGTGAAGATACCGATCGTCGTCGGATTCCTAGGGCGACACTGCTCCTAGCCTCATGTTGAATTGAGCGTCCGCTTTTCACCTACGCTTGTCCTCGCGATAGGCGGCTCGTTCCGCCCTCCTTTGCACGTAGAACTTGCGCTCATTGATGATGTTCTGCGGGAAGTGTTGGCGCCACAGCACCATGGCTTCCTTGTCCATCTCGGCGATGCCGAGACGGTGCTCCCGCCTCCGGTTGTTGCGACGATCTTCGTCGGTGCTAAGCCGCGGCATAGGCGCGAGCTCCTGCGCTCGCTCCCGCGTCGGCACGTTGGGAAAGTTCAATGTTCTATGAGGCCACCGGAGGTGCCACGCCGCCGCGTCATACACGCGGGAAGCCTCATTGGCGGTGTTGAAATTGCTGAGGCCGAGGTGCATCCCGCGGAACCGGATCTCGGCGGAGAAGCCGTCGGAGGGGCGCGCGCGGACGCCGCGGTATCCCCAAGTTTCCTGGCGACGCGGCAGCATGGTGGCGCAACGGCGGCGAGGCGAAGAAGAGCGGGGAGAGAGCGGTGGTGAGGCACAGAGCGGGGAGAGAGCGGTGGAAGGCACATAGCAGTGGGAGGGCGTTGGATTTTATAAAGCGTGACGGACGCCGCGCGCCAAAACTAGCGCACGCCCGACCGCTTTTTCTCGCGCACGCGCGATCCTTTCCCGATGTCTCTGCTATCTCTACTCTCTTCTCTACTGTTATATTTATTTTACATTTAATATTTAATATTTATCTCCACTTCCTTTACTGTCTACTTTTTTTCTCTATACTTTTTTTCTTGCGATATAGGCCATCCGATTTATATCTGACAGATAAGAAGGAAACAAATGAGAATTTTGCAAAAAGATACCCATACCCCTCTCTAGATTTGCAAATAAGGCCTTCCCTCATTCATCCTTTTCTCCCACAAGATAAACTACTCATACAAATGCATCTTGATGAGTGCAACGCATGGGCATCTTGCTAGTTCTAAAAACCATTCCATCATTTGCCACACTATTGGTTGCAGATGAAAAACCTACCCAAGCACAGCGCGATACAAGAGCGACACACAATTACAAGCTAATATTCTGTTGGACAATGGAGGCTATAACCAATTACTTTTACAGGAACAATAGCACCCAGGAAATTTGAAGGGTAGGTATGAACAAAATTGGAACTGCACATGTACTGCTAAGTGATTCAATACACACATTACCAATCGAGGAGGAGAACGATGGTCGCCGCGGCCTCTGTGAGTCATGGTCGGCAACGGGAGTCAGTTCATTGTCCACGACGGTGGTACTTCTGCGCTTGGCGTCGGCTTCCAGGAAGCAGATCCGAGACCGTGGAAGACGATGCCGGGGAAGAGGATCCGTGTACGACGACGACGGTGGACCGGCTCCAGTGCGGTGTATGAGGTCGTCGATGAGGCAGATGCGCTGCGGTAGACGAGTGCGCCGATGTAAAGGGGAGGAGCATGAAGGCTGCGGTGCCGTGGAGAAGTCTATTTAGCGGTGGGGATAGAAAATGGGGAGTATTCAGGTGTATTACTCTGGGTGCCGGGGTGGGTTTGGCTGGGTAGGGTGAACCTGAAGTTACGAAAACAGCCCCCTACCAAGCGTCATCCGTAGGCCTGTTCCGAAGGCTATGATGGTAACTTCCCATTGCTCGAATCAGGGTCACGGGAGATTTTACCGGCGACCTCAAAATTTTGTGACACTGGACTCCCCGTGTGGCGTGTTGAGTGATTCAGCTAAGCAACTAGCGAGTAGTAGTAATAAACTCTGCATATTAGGTTTGACCAAAGTCAAACTTCCTAAAGTTTGACCAAGTTTATAGAAAAATATAAACATTTACCATAACAAATATGTATGATGTGAAAGTACATTCAATAATGAATTTAATTGTATTTATTTGTTATTGTATATGTTAATATTTTTTGTTATAAGCTTTCTGAGAGTTTACAAAACTTGACTTTGACCAATGCTAATACGCGGACTTAAATAAAAACGGAGGGAGTACACATTTGTTTTCTTAGTTTGTAGTGAACTAATCATTTGTTGAAATTGTGAAATAAATATATTAGGCTATTGACTTCGAATGTAATGGTCTATACAATTCAATAGTTACAATCATTGTCGAATCCCAAGATGTATACAAGGTCTATAGTAATTCACAACATGCTCAAACTCACATAATCCCAGTCAAATGAGAATCTAAATGCATTTCATAGTTATTACTTTGTAGGATGCAACAAAAACAACCATAACTCTACATCAGCCATTATAGAAGCAACATTTTGACATATACCAATGTGTGAATGAAACGTGCAGAGAGAGCTTTTGAAGATGGAGCAGATAGGGCGGGACAGATTGTATGTATGTGGACGAGAGAGTAGGAGACAAACCTAACGAGACAGAGAGAGAGAGATAGAGAGAGAAAGAGAGAGAGAGGAAGAAGTTAGGTCTATGAGAAAGATGGAGACATGTAATATATGTGAGATGCGTGTGCATCCAGATTCTGTATACGTGGAAGGAGAAGAGACAACATGTTTGATGAGAGAGCTGGAAAAACATGGATGAGAGGGGAAGGATCTCGTGGGTCACTACAAAAAAAAGACACATCCGTGACATTTTGGGCCGAACAAAATTTTATTCTGTCATACATATGACACTTCTATGACGATAATTGTGACAAAACCCGGTATCATCATAAATGTGGTGGGCTCCTACTTCTATGACAAAAAATCATGACAGAAAATGGGCTTTTCGTCCTGGGCGGGCCGGAGACGCAGCTGCATGACATTCTTTAGGCCGTCGATGACGGAAAAACCGTGGTAGAAGCGAGGGGAGGAAAATTTCGGGAGTTGCGGTTCACGGTGGGAGGTCGGGGCCGAAGCGATGCGCGCTTTCTCGTGACACGTCTGCTGCGTGTGTGCGAGGCATTGGCTCTAACGAACCCGGCGACAGACCGCTGCGAACGCTGCATCGAACGAGCGATCGATCGATGGTCGGTAATCGAACTGATCGGCGATTCTTCGCATCGCCGCTAATCAAGCCAATCGATTGGATGAATAGTGGCGTTATGGGGGAGGGGTTTGGATGAGCATGGCGGTGGCATTGCCTCTGGATGAACAGGACCCGTGGTGTGGAGGGCTGGATGAGCGATGAGCGGTGGCGGGGTGGTTGAACAGACCCGTGGTGTGGAGGACCGGATGAGCAGATGAGCGGTGGAGGGTGGTTGAGCGATGGCGGTGGAGTAGCACGCGGTGGAGGCTGGATGAACAGGAGCCCGTGGAGGCTGGAGGAGGTCGACGGTAACCCGTGGAGGCTGGAGGAGGTCGATGGTGGAGATGAACAGTATCTCGTGGAGTCCCGTTTTGCGGTACGCCACACCCCTCCCGATGAACAGGACCCCCGTTTCGACCGTAGCGCTCCAACACAAGTCCGTTTCGTCTGTTTTGCGGTACGCCACACCCCTCCCGATCAACAAGACCCCCGTTTCGACCGTAGCGCTCCAACACAAGTCCGTTTTGTCCGTTTTGCGGTACACCACACCCCTTCCGATCAACAGGACCCCCGTTTCGACCGTAGGAGGTCCATTTTCTCCGTTTTGCGGTACGCCACACCCCTCCCGATCAACAGGACCCCGTTCCGAACATAGGAGGTCCGTTTCCTCTGTTGTGCGGTACGCCAGGCCTCGTTTCTATCGCATGTTATGTCCAAGCCCTCCCGATAAACACGACCACGCATTCCGTTCCGACCCAGCCGGTTGGCTCCCACGCGTTCCGTTGCCTCCCAATGAACACGACGCATTCCGTTGCCTCCCCATGAACACGACGCATTCCGTTGCCTCCCCATGAACACGAGCCCTCGCCGTACGTATGCGCGAGTAGGCGTTCGAGACCCCGCCCGTATGTACACATACGTGGCCGTATTTTCTTTCTTGCACCCTGGCCGTTGTATGCACGTGTACATGCTATGTGCGCGCCTCTACAACGACACGTGCGCGCCTCTACATCCACCAGTATATATGTACGTACACATTCGTGACCAGAATGACAACGCTACGTACGCTTCGACCCGGTGGGCCCCGACTGTCAGGCACTTCCTTGCGTGCGAAGATGTAGCTGGTGGGTCCCAGCAGTCAGGGGGCGAATCATTTTTTTTGCCCGGACACACTTCCTTGCGTGTGAAGATGTAACTGGTGGGTCCCAGCAGTCAGGGGGAAATGTTTTTTCGTGAAATACGGTGGCCCGTCCGGTGGGTCCCCGCTGTCAGGTGGAGGAATAATTATTTTCCGCGCAATAAGGAGGCACTTCCTTCATCGGCCGTGGACCCGGTGTCGACCTCTCCACGTCTGATCCATGTCCGATGGAAGTCGTTCCTTGACCAAGTTGACCACGCCACGCCGAGAGCACTAGGGCGGTGGACGACAGCGAGGCCTAGGAAGGGGACGACGGGGAGTCGGGGAAGACGCGGCTGTGGAAGCCCGCGCAGAAAGGAGTACGAGGGTTCATTGGTTTGGCTGCGGTGTGAGGCTGCTGTCGCCGCAGGGCCTGGCCAGCGGTGGGAATAGTTGGGGCGGTGAGGCCTCCGCGGCAGCACATCCGTCCACAGGAGGCAGGAGCATGCGGCACGACCGGCGCTGCTTTGGGCGGCTGGAGCAAGAAGACCAGAGGTTGAAGAAGCACTACGGCTGTTGGATGGACATCGTACGGTCACTGGAGCTAGAATCATTTATATTTACTAAGTTGACAAAGCCCTCCGTCCCTGTCAACTTAGTAGGCCCACAAGTCAGCCTCCCACTAAGGTGGGTCCCAGCTAGCAGGGGGGTATTCATTTTTTTGTGCGTAATAAGGAGGCACTTCCGGTGGGTCCGAGCTGACAGTAGGGGGAACGTTTTTTTTCGCGAAATACGGTGGCCCGTCGGTGGGTCCCAGCAGTCAGGGGCAACCATTTTTTTCACGAAATACTGGTGGCCCATCCGGTGGGTCCCTGCTGTCAGGTGGAGGAATAATTATTTTCCGCGTAATAAGGAGGCACTTCCTTGTGGCTGCCGTGGACCCAGCTATCAGCCTTTCCACGTACAGTATTCTTCCGATAGAATTCGGTCGTTGACCACATTGACCACGCCGCGCCGAGAGCACCACGGCGGTGGACGACGGCGAGGCCTAGGAAGGGGACGACGCGGAGCCGGGGAAGACACGGTAGTGGATGCCTGTGGAGAGGAGTACGAGGTTCTTTGTTTGATTTCGCACGCCATCGCCGTAGAATAACAGGGGTGTGGGTGAGTGGAGTGGAGGGATGGCCGGCCAGCGGTGGGAGTAGTATGGGGCGGTGAGGCCTCCACGACAAAGACAGCCGCCACGGAGGCAGGAGCGGCGGGACTCTGAGCGCTACTTTGGGTAATTTGGAGCAAGAAGATGAGAGGTTGAAGAAGCACTACAGCCGTTGGATGGACATCGTACGGTCAGTCGAGCTAGAATCATGCAATTGACTAAGTTGACAAAGCCCTTCGTCCCCGTCAACTTAGTAGGCCCACTATACTGGGTCCCAGCAAGGAAGGGGAGTATTCATTTTTTGTGCGTAATAAGGAGGCACTTCCTTGCGTGCGAAGATATAGCTGGTGGGTCTGAGCTGTCAGCGGCGGTAACGTATTTTTTTTGCGAAATACATAGGCCCTTTCGGTGGGTCCCAGATGTCAGGTGGAGGAATCATTATTTTCCGCATAATAAGGAGGCATTTCCTTGCGTGCGGCCGTGGACCCAGCTGTCCGCCTCACCACGTACAGTCCACTTCAGATGCATGTCGGTCGTTGACCACGTTGACCAGGCCGCGCCGAGAGCACCACAGCGGTGGACGACGGCGAGGCCTAGGAAGGGAATGACATGGAGGCAGGGAAGACTCGACAGTTGTTTCCCACGCGAGGGGAGAATCTGTTGCACGAGGGTTTCTTGGTTCGTCGCCTTCACGGAGAATAACAACAGTGTGGGACTGTGGGTGAGTAGAGGATGGCTAGGCCAGCGATGGGAGTGCAGTGGGCGGTGAGGCCTCTGTGGCAGCACTGACCGGCTCACGGGGAGGAGGGAGCAGGCAGTCCCGCCGACGCTTGTTTGAGCGGCTGGAGCAGGAAGAGCAGAGATTGAAGAAGCACGACGGCCGTTGGATGGACATCCAACTGTATACAGGCCATCTATGGAAAGCCTCAAATCTGTGGAAAACAACATACAACCTCTGCCATTATTTCAAATAATTTACAGCCCATTTGCTAATTCTTATGGGTTTTTTGGAGCCCATATTATTTTTGCTAGCATTACAACCCATATTGTGGCCACGGTTAAAAAAATATACGAAATTTTGCATATGTCGGTGCGGTCTGAACTGTTTTAAATCTCGAAATTTTGAGTCAGATTCAGACTAATTTTAAAAATAAATGTATATCAATATGAAATCCAACAAATTGTCCACGCATAAAAATCAATGCAATTTAAAATCTCAAAATGAAAAAAAGATATTTGAAACTAATTGCCGGTTTGATGTGTTTTAAAAATGTACAACCTATTTCTCATTACTGATAGGCCATTTTCTCGGCCAGCCGAATGAAACTCTCCTCGTCTTGAAAGATTTGCAGCCCAATAGGCCTAATAAAGCGACTTACTTGACAAATCACAAAAAAACTCGGCTAGCCATTTTCAGAAAAAAAAAAAACTACTGGGCTGGTCTGTGGTAAACATAAAAGTAAAGGCTGTCTAGACAGGCCAGAGTGTCCCGCATAGCCCAGTTGACACCCTGCTTCCCTCTCAAAAACAAATTAGATAAATGCCACTCCAATTATGGCGATTCATTAAAATGCCACTACAATTTCCAAACTTTGAAAAATGCCACTGCAATTTTTGCAAACTTTGAAAAACGCCACTATAGTTTGCAAACTTTGAAAAACGCGACTCCAGACTTCGAAAAATGCCACTAGAAATGGCATGACATGGCATTTTTCTAAGTTTGGAAATTGCAGTGGCATTTCTCGGATACACCAGATTTGGAGTGGCATTTATCAAATTAACCCAAAACAAAATAATCGGGCGAGCTCTTTGGGTCCTCGTGTCACCGCTCGTTGTGCAATTCTCTCGTTTATTGACTACGTTGACAATGACATGGCACCCAGATGTCAGAAATCCACTAGGAGGAGCCATTTTTTTATAGGCTTGAAATAAGAAGGCACTTGCTTGTGTACTGCCATGACCTTGTTGGGTCCCTGTTGTCATCCTCTCCATGTACAATCATCCCCTGATTGTGTACGTGTCAACTCGCTAGGCCCACAAGTCAGCCTCTAAACCCGTGGAGGACAAATACAACCCATTTAATAAAATAACAGCCCATTCCATACGTTCAAACAGAAAGTTCAACATTCAGAGCAAAGTAACAGGTCTGATCCACATATAGAGTACTGAACTTCCACGTTGACAACCATCATAGCCAAGTTAACTATCTACTCCCACTAATACTCTAGTAGCGTACAAGTACTAACTTACTCTTAGCTAACTAGATGATGCCGGCCGCCATCCGTGGTACACGCTAAACGCCAGCACCGGCGTCCTGCGCCTCGCCTCAGACTTGCAAGAGGTGCGATAGGGCGCGTTGCTCGCACGCGTTGGCCCTTTCCATGCCGACGTGGTCCACTGAAGCTTCGGCTTCCAAGTGGGAAACTCACTTGACGAGCTGGTAGTAAAAATCGGCGTCACGAATGCGTGCGTGCCCGACAGCCTCTAGGGCTATTTGCTGGGCGCCGGCCTCCACGTAGTCGGCCCAGTTGCGGGCCCTCTGCTCGCGACTCAGAGCGTCGGGGCGCTGCTGCTCCATGTCCCGCTGGCGGTGCAAATCGGCGATACGCTGCTCCTCCGCCAGGCGGTCGCGCTCCAACAACTCCTGCTCCTCCACCACGCGGTCGCGCTCCAACAACTCCTCGATCTCCGCATTGCCATCTAAAGACAGATAGAATGCCTCCTCCCTCCGCCTGCCTTCCGCTGAAAAAACGAACACTAGTTTCGGCGGTGACCGCCTCCGGCGTCGCCTACCGCGGACGGGCGGGGCATGGCGGACGTGGCGAGCAATGTCGGACCGGTGGGGGCTTATGAGGATATGGCGAGTTGGGTCACAGTGGCACCGGAGAAGGCCGAGAAACAATACTTATAGGGGGAAGGTAGCGCGACGGTCATCGGAATTCAATGCATAATGGCTTAGCGTGCCAGCTTGCTGTGGAAAACTAGAGAAACTGAAATTGTGACTGTGCCGTCCCATCCCGTCTGGGTCGCGCGCCGGCATGGCGGTCAAACGAGTGCACTGGAATCATCTACCTCCTTGTCAATAATGATTCCACGGATTTAAAAATCCCACAAGAATTAAAGCGTATCTTTTTTTGCATCAGTTAGCTGCCTTAATTACGGCCGGCTGCATGCAGGCACGCAGAATCGCTCGCAGGTAGTACGCGAAGCAGCATGCAATGAGTCGCAGTCGAGGGCACGCATGCAGCCACTTAAATGACTGGAATTAATTAGGCTTAAACTTCTGCATGCCGTTAATTATTGCCATGCCTTGGTCTTGCTGCTTTGCACACGGGACTAATAAACCAGGACGGAGGGAGTACCTTGGTTGGTGAGAGGTTTGAATTAAGCCCTACAAACCGTTAAGGAGGTACTAGTACGTGCGTGATCCACTATTTATTCTTGTAGGATCGAGTAGGTCGTTTCTTGAATTGAGCCCTGCAAACCGGAAAGGAGGTAGTACGTGCGTGATCCGCTATTTATCCGTGTAGGATCGATAGTGTAGCTTGTCAGTTTCTTCAGAGGTAGGCATTTTTATCCGTGAAGGATCGATAGTGTAGCTTGTCAGTTTCTTCAGAGGTAGGCATTTTTATTCAAAAAACTGCCACTTCGCATCTTGCGTCGCAAATAAAACTGCCAAGAGCGCATTTGTAGGCTAGCTAGTGATCAATCAATAACTTGTAAACACTGAGCAAACAGAAATAAGTAACTATTAATGCATCTCAATGATTCACAGATCATATACAAATATGTAGCTCCAAAAGCAAAGATCAGCCACTTCGGATCTTGCGTCGCAACTAAAACTAACTAGTACGATTCCCATACATAAGATCAACATGTTAATGCATCTCAATGATTCACAGATCATATACAAATATGTAGCTCCCAAAGCAAAGATCTAGAAAAAACAACTGTTCTTCCTAATAACATGGATGCTTCTCTTGGCCAACATTCAATACAGACTGAAAGACAAATTTGTTTGTGAAGTCTACAATTCCTCTTGCAAATGTAAGTGGTTTCCCCAACAGCTGGAACCATGAGAATGAACCACACATGATGGAGGAACATCCACTGCAATATGATTTGGTCTTCTCTCGATCACACCGCGAGACTATTTTCGGAATACAAACTTTAACTTAGGGAAAATGATGCCCATTGTATAATCAGACCAAAGCAATGAAGCACCTAGTATTGGCCAGTAAATAGTACAATACTACTTTTCTGCAGTCCATGAAGTGACTATCCAATCTTTGTGTCTATTTTCAAATGGCACTGCATGTAGTGACTATACTATTCTCTTGTGCAGTTCAACCAAAATTGCGGACACTTTGTTTGTTTGCCAAATAGCAACGGGCAGACATCTCTGTCTGCACAAATATCAAGCAGCTAGTAAACATATACCACACCATGTTCGCAGTGACGGAAGAGGTGAAATCGATACAACCGAAATTGAGAATCCAATCATTGAATCCTGTCCTGCACCTCCAATGTAGGTCCACCCTGCCAATAAATTCACATGCAAACCACTAGTATTACTATCTAATGACAGTACAAAAAGAGTAGCAAGATAGTAGCAAACCATGTAGCTTCGTAATGAACAGCTCATAGTGCCACCAATTGGATATGAAGGTTTGGAAAAAAACATGCTCCTAATGTTGAACTAGTTGGACTTTTTGTGCAGTTCCACTAAAATCGAGCATCCCTGTTTGCATAGATATTGAAAGTTTGATTACTATAAAAGTGGCACTATTTGAAGCATAGATTCACAAATATAAGCATTCCAATTTCTTAATGGGAAAAGGTAGCAATACTGTTTCTAACCACCTGTTTGAAGGAATAAATAAAGCAACAGCGGCTGATGTCAGGAAGGCATACATAGTTTTTTCTGAAAAACCGAGCCATTCCTGACCTTTCCTCTTCTTTTAAGCAAATTTTGTGCAGTTCTACTAAACTAAATGCCATCACCGCCTTGACAATTCAGTGACACTGTACAAAAGGAAATGACTTAACTTTACATCATGATGTCAGGTATGTAGTCGACAGGCATTAGAGACAAACATACAGACCTCCTCCGATAACATAATGAACATTAATTTTAACAAAGGTGTGACTAGCTTTACCGGGATAATTTGAGTGAACTCTACATCCTCTGTTCCTTAATATAAGACGTTTTCGCGGTTCAGTTTAAAGTACCCAAATGTCTAGTATTTAGAGAAACAGGTAGTAGTTTTCTTGAGCACATATCTGGGAAAGCTTGCCACACTTTATTTATGTCCATACGCTAATGCAACACCATTCGAATACTACAAATATACACTAATCCAAATGGCTAGTGCAACAAGAGAGTAGTTATTTATTACAGGAACAAGTACAATGGTTTCTTGAGCAGATTTCAATAAACTCTAGCCTTTGGAAGGTTTCTATAAAATTAACAATACAAAATGTAAAGGTAACAAGTTTCAGCATTGGTATACTAGCTGTGCATGAGCATTAAACCAAATACATAAGTCTGAAGGTAACTAGCATTATTAACTAATGACAGTATAAAAGAATTGCAAACCATGTACCTCCAAGGTAAATATCATTTTGAACTCGGGGGGACCTTAAAAATTGCTATCTCAATCTTGATAATCGATCAAACATAAAAACTTGATCGAACGAATCAAGAGAACAGCCAGAGGAGGAGGTGCCCACTCTTGACCTTTCCTCTTGTCTTCATAATTGTCTGTGCAGTTTAACCAAAATAAAATGACATCAGCGCCTTGGCATTTTGGTGACACTACACAAAAAAATTAACTTATCTCATGAAAGTGAGGTATGTAATCTATAAGCATTAACAGTGCAAAAATCTGAAGGTTGTAACAAGTTTCATCGTTGGTATACTGGCTGTGCAACAACATTAGAATGCCTTAGCTCAAAAATCTTTAATATATCCACAATCAACAGCTAACCGTAAAATAATCCAGTGACATTAAATGGCATTGCTTAAATTTATTGGTGGCATTAGACTAAGAGCGGCATTAGTTAAATGTGGCATCACTTTAGTAGTAGCATTGCTTGACTTGATTGCTGTCGTTATACTAATAGCAAAAAAAATGGCAATAAGAGCATGGGAGGCCCATTCGGACAGTGGGCGCACCAGTGCGATGTACCTCCACAGACGCAGAGTGGTGAGGAAGGTATGGTTGCCCAGAGCAACAAATATCCAGGCAGCATATGTGGATTACGTCCCATTTTTGTTCTCTTTAGCCACCTTTTTCCCATGTGAGGAAAAAAACCGATCGACCTGGTCATTCTCTACTGTGTTGTCATGCCTTTCTACCCTTCTTCAACCAAGAGACACGAGACTCGTTCCTTAGCTACTGATTTTCCCCTTTTCAACCTAGATGCGGGTTTGATGCCTACTCTCTTGGACAGTACAGTCTCCCTTCCTTTCCTTATTCAACCCAGACATGGATTAGTCTGCATGAAGTAGGGTTTCCTTTAATAGTGCAAATTATGGTTTTCGTCTGCGTGGCCAGCAAAGCAGAGGATAGCAAATTGGGAAGATGGTGGAGTGGAAAAATATCCACATGCAACGACGTGGCAAATGGGGCAATAGAACAAGGGTATGGTTCGAAAAGAGGTAGCATACCTGAGGGTCGGCGGGAAGTGGCTTCGCTCGTGGTCGTCGTCCTCCGCACACACTACGGCAACGAGCTTGGGGACGGAGGCCATCCCGTGCGGGCGCTAGTTCTGAGAGGACGACCTTGTCGTCAGTGCGGGACCTCGCTCGCCGATGACGAGTGCGTAACGCTGCACGTCCTTTTCTTCCCCGACGGATCTGTGACCACTGGTGAGGAGGGAGAGAGGGGCCGTCTTTTTTAGATCTGGAGAGAGCGTGGTAGTGTGAGCAGCAAGTGGGCAGCCCTTGGCAAGAAAGCGCTGAAGCTCCAGCCTATATATCTTTTTATACTACTAGTACTGGAGGTGAAGTAGTGGTAGAGTAGTTTATATTTTCTCTGCGTACAGTACCAGTTAGTCGTGCTTCAAAACTAAATGGCAAACCATTAAAAAAATAAAGGTTGATAACTAATGCAGCACCTCGGGCCAACGCAGCCAGATCGCATTTTGCACGAGAAATTACACACCATGTTTCGTTGACATGTGGTCCCGTTCCAACATATCAGTGAGACGACGGCGAGTAGTAGGAGTATTTCCGAACCGACGTTAGGCCGGGGCGCCCCTTCGTGAACCGTGGTAAACTGGCAACCGTCCACCGACTCTTCGCCTTTCCCTCTCGATTTGGAACTGCTGTCGCACGTTCTTCCTCTCCCTCCTCCATTTTCCTTCAGCCCTTCACCCTTTCTTCTGCCATTGTTCGATCGTCTTCTCCATGGAGGGAACAGGACAGAAACGACCCTGTTATTCTTGCCCAGATCTGAAAGATGACGTGGTGGAGGAACTCATTGATCGGTGCGACGTCATCACCTTGGCTAGCATGGCAGGTTCGTTCAAGCCCATTCTCGACTCAACTAATAACATCATTACAAGGAACCCAAGAGTCAAGGAGCGGTTTGATCTCCCCTATCTTCTTCGCCGTTACCTTGATGACTGGCGCTGGCACGACGGAGGCCTCGCCCTGTGCAAGTTGATGCCGCTTGATAATGATACATATGATGTTAAGATGCCATCGCTTGAGGGCAAGGCTTGGGCAGGCGCAAATGGAGATTGGGTTGTTTACATTGGGTCCAACTGCGAGAGGGAACTTGTGAATGTGTACACTCGTGACTGGGTTCCACTTCCAAAAATCTCAGCAGACTGCCCAGAGGTTGAGCACACCGGTATTGTACGCACGTTCAAATACAATCATGGTGACTGTCTTCTATGGAAGATAGCAATTTGTCGAGTTCCCAACCGCTCTTGGAATTACAACAACTATGAAGTTGTTGCTATCTTCGACAAGCTTGGTGCCGTCCTTGGTGGTTTGACTCGATGGATATTGCTCAAAAATCAGTTTCTGTACACAGATGAGCACTGTGATGCAATTCAATACGAGGGCCTTGTGTTTGCTGCCACCACTCGTGGCACTGTTTTTACATGGCATCCTCGTAGTTTTGGTACATTTGTCTTCCACCGTAATTATAATTGTTTCATAGACATGCATGCGGGTTAGCAAGTTTTCCTTTACTAATTAACCTTCTTCTTGTGTTTCCAAGGTCATGTGAACATTCCACCACCTATACTTGAAAATTTTTATAACCAAGGGGGAGATGACGATGGTGATGATCACGAGCATGAGGACGAGCAGCGCCCATATGCTCTTTGGTGCCTGGCAACTAATTCTGATGGATCACCTCCTCTTGTTTGTATACAACCCACTGATGATGTTACTGCTAAGGAAGCAGGTGTAGTCTCCCATGGTCGCACTCTCCGGACCTATTCCAACACCCGTTGCATGGTATTCGGGATGGATACTACTGTGCTAGCGCCAACTCCTTCTCCCTGGTACAGAATTGATAGTCTTGGAGAAAACTCGCTCTTCCTTGGACAAAACTATCCAATGATGGTGAAAGGCGATCCAACTGCTGTTGACACAACATTACTACCATTTATGAGAAGCAACTGTGTCTATACCTCGGACATTTGGGTGGTTCCCTACCCCGGCTTGATATAGTAGGCCGCTTCACCTGGATGATCGATCCTGCGTTGGTCTCGGATCGACAATGGATGGCCCGACCGAGAGAATCACTTGTGGTTCAAAGCAAGCGTTTCAACGCCGAGGAATGGTTGAGTTGAAGTTCATTTCATTGCTTGTTATTTGTTGTGTGGTGAAAACTTTAGTATTTATAATGTATCCTCATTGTCGTTGTGGGTTGATGACCTGTTGTATGTAATAAAATGATATGCCTGTCATAAACTTACTAAATTTATGAATGGCTTTCGAGTCGCTTCTCTGAGTGAGTGGTGCGACGAGGCAAAAAAATCTGAATACATAATTGTACGTGCATTGCAACAAGTTATCGGATGAGGCCAATCAACAATAGTAGTACACTATTTGTACTAGCTTCACATGCTTCGCGCGTCGTGCGGGTGTTTTTACTGTAGCCATATTGTACTACGTAACCAGCACCTCGAATCCTCCATACTAGTACTATATAGTAAGTAGTAGGAGTAGTAGGGTGGCATGGGCCAGAACAAGCATTCACGTCCAGGAGTACGGCACACGCCACTAGCACGACTTCCATCTGACACCATATTTCTTGGAGTCCGTGCTAGAACAATCTCTTCAACCTCATCATTTCTCTAACTCAGCCATCGCATGGCGTGCGAGGTGGGGGTTTGCCGATAGTCGGTTTCCTTAACTGCGGTCCCACATGTAAGGCCAACTCCAACGCACGACCCCAAACGGACCTCCGTTTTGCACAAACTCCAACGATAATTTTGACTAGAAAAGCAAGACCAAAGAAAACAAGAACCACAAGAATAAATTTTACTACTCCTGTAAGTTGGATTAGTGCCTTCTCGATGCATTCATTGTTGATCTATGGAGGCTCGATCTTGCGTGCTTCTTTCTTCTTCGAGTGTAAAGAAGTAGACGCTGCTTCCTCGCATCTAGTCTCATGTCTAGCCTCTATTCTAGTAGGAGTATCAACAAGTGCACTAATCTCATCTCTAGCCTCTGTGCTAGCTAAAAGTGATAGAACATCTACTAAATTGCGCTCTATCAATATATGGATGTACTCTTCTTCCCAATACAAAAGCTTGCATCCATTCTACTCCCTCCGTTGCACAATACATGCCTTCTATTTGTCAAAATATATATGTATCTAGACATGTTTTAGTATATAGGTACATCCATTTTGGACAAATGGAAGTCAAGTATTTTGGAACGGAGGAGTATCTAATAAAATTTTAAGTTAGCACAACTAGTCTAATCCGAGAGCACAACCGAAGATTTGGTCGGGTTCTTCCTCCTTTTGCCGACACGTGGGACATCCAGCATCCAGGTTGTGTCATGAAAGAAAATAGAGTGGTAGTTGAAGCCATGAGATGTGCATCTTGGGTTAAACTGTAAATAGAATCTTACTACTCTTAAGTAACTCCAAAAGCGGCCACCGAAGATCTTTCTTGGATTTGTTTTTCATCACCAGCACATCGAGGTAAAAGATGTGCAGGTTCAGTGGGTCTGCTTGCGTTTTCATTGACATGTGGGACCGCATGTGAGCATACAGATGATGGGCTCCGCACGTCCACTAGCTGGCTGAGAAGAGAGATAGAGGAGGGCTGAGCACAGACTGTAGGAAATTTGTTCTACGTACCTCGATATAGGCTCGATATAGTGGGGTGGCATGGGCCATAACTAGCATTCACGTCTAGCAGTACGGCACACGCCACCCACACGAGTCCCATCCGACACCAATTTTCTTGGAGTCCGTGCTACAACCATCTCTTCTCCCTCATGTTTTCTCAGCCATCGCGCGGTGGGCGGGGTGGGGGTTTGCCGATAGTCGGTTTGCTCAATTGTGGTCCCACTTGTAAGTGAGAATGCAACACCGCACGCACTCCAGCTTGAGCGGCGTGCCGGACCAACCATGTGGGGGTGTGACGCGAACACGGCAGGCTTTTCCTTTTGAACTCGTAACTTCTAAAATTTTGCCTAGAGTAATGAGAAGTTTGGTCTGGCGCCGTTCATGCATGGAGTACGTACGAAAATTATGAAGTTGATGCGAAAGGTAAGATAATTACTGTAGTATCATATACTACTACATGGATTTGACGGAAAGATAAAAATACATACAGATCCATCAACGACATCCTCACGCCCTAGTGCACCGGGTCACCAATCGACATGTGAGGAGCAGCGGCGTTCACAGCGAGGTCAACGTGCTTCTGAACAGTGCCGTCCAAGGTTGCCCTGCGGTCCAAGAAGTCCAGCGTCCTATTGTCCTCCTCTTGCATGTAGTAGTCCTTGTGGATGATTTGTGCGTAGACGTGGGTGATTATGTCGATGGTGTCTTGTTGCGCCAGGCGCTGCGCGAAGAGCGCGACCTCGAGGTGGACATTCTCTGGTGCGACGGCGGGCAGTCGCAGGGCCACCAGTGTGTCGAAGAGGTTGTCACCATCACTACAAAAAATACACTTCCGTGATGATACGTGTTTGTCGCAGTAGGTCGCGTTTTTTGTCATGCATGTACATCCATGACAAATTTATGACGAATCAAGATAGTCATACTGTCTTTGTCGTAGAAGTGTTCCATGACATTACCAAAATTATCATCACGAAGTGTCCACTTCCATGACGATAAATCGCGGCACGTAACTGCTTTTGTCAAGGGTGACCGACACGTGGCATCCACCGTAACGGAACACCGTTAAGCTATCGGGTCGGGTTTTGGATCCGATAACCCGTTAACAGCCCCGACCAATGGGGATTTTCCACGTGTAAAATCATCATTGGCTGCTGGAAACACGTGTTGGCTCACCGTTGGGACAGATGTCATCCACTCATTGGACAGAAGGCGCCTATGATACGTCGACACGTGGCACGACCCAACAGAGACCCATTCCTGTGAAAAGGCCGACCCGTTTGACTTGGTCAGAAGGTGGCGGACCGGCCCATGGAAAGCCTGTTAATGGCCTGTTCGTATATAGCCCATTTACAGCCCGCTAATCCAAGGCCCGTTACGCCCTATGCGAATTAGGCCCAGTAGCATCATCTGGGCCATCCCATATGATTCCAGCCCGTTTTCACTTCTGGCCCATGTATGGCTCGTGACGTCTTTCGGCCCATATGAGGCCCTATGTAGCTCTTGGCCTATTAATGGCCCGTGGTGAAACTGGCCCGCAATGAACAGTGTATCACTTTACACCCACGAACGGCCCGTGGTGAAAGTGGCCCGTAATGAACAGTATATCACTTTATACCCATTAAGGGCCCGTTATTCAGTTGGTCTGTTTCCAGCAAATGTTATCTTTCGGCCTTCTCAGGGCCCATTTATTCTTGGGTTCATTTCCAGCATTCGTTTACTTACGGCCTGTTACTGTCATTTTCTGTTTGTGGGCCAAATTCAGCTCGTGGTTACATCGGCCAGTTTGTGGTCTGTTAATACGTTGGGCCATTTTCATAGCGTCATCAAATACGGCCTATTAACGATGGACCGTTATGGTCATATAGCCCGTATAAGGCCCATTGATGATACGGCCCGTAGAAGGCCCATTGTTTCTACGGCCCGTAGAAGGCCCATTGTTTCTACGGCCCGTAGAAGGCCCATTGTTTCTACAGGCCGTAGAAGGTCTATTGTTTCTACGGCCCGTAGAAGGCCCATTGTTTCTACGGCCCGTAGGAGGCCCAGTGTCACTACAGTAAATATTAGCCCATGGTTATTGTGGCCTAGTTTTAAAAAGAATTGCACTGACTACAAGCAAACAAATAAACAAGACAACAAGGAAATAAATAAGCAAGCAACTTATGCTAGGCTATCACGGCTGTTACACATATTGCATCCACTGGGCATCAAAGTTCGCCACCGGTGCAAATATAGGAACAAAGCAACATATCATATACCTTTGGTTGTCAAAGTTGGCGAATAAGCGCAAATAAACACCATGACAAAACAAATCCAGAATCTGAAACCACTTGAAGATCTCAAGAAACAATATCACAGGTACCCATAATCTTTGGCAAGATGCTTAGCAAGCTTTTTAACTTTCTCTTGTTTGCGCTTAAATCCTCCAGTAGCTTCTTTGTTGCACCGAAAATATGCATCTGAATTCTGCAGGACTTCCTCGGTCCTTGACTTCTGTCGCAAAGACATCTCGATCGATGTCTTTCAACTTGAAGTTGAGACTCAAGAAGACGAACTGATTCAGCGGTGAGTTCGAAGGGCTTGTGCCAGCGAGAGTGGCCGAGAACTTTCGAACACTACATCAAGACAGGACTTTTGGGTTCCCTCACCGTCGTCAAGATAGTTTTATCAGCTTTCTTGGAGACCAACAGGATGTCTCACTATCTTCAACCTTATCTCATTACTTCCTTTACCATTGGATAACGCGTCATTTGTTCTCCAATATTTTGTCCGCATTCTAAAAGAGAAACAAGCAGACACATCACATGTTTACCATGTTGTATATGAAACTCATTTTGGTAAATGAGTTCAGTAGTAAAGTGGACAGGATAACAACATGAAACAAACATATATCTATGTGCCATGGTCACTTTATGGTCTATAGCATTCTAGTTTTTGTTGCCAAATCAAGATAGAGACACAGTTCAAATAATATTTCTTCAAGACAAAGCAGAATAGACAGATTATAAGTGTGGGTAACTATAGAGCAATAACAACACTTGTAATGTGCATGACATAAGAACATAACTGTTTATTCAATTGAAACTGAAATCAACATAGAGCAGGTTACAACAGCAAACCAGTTAAAGAAACAGGTTCAAAACATACCTGTTGCGCCATTGGAGTTTCAATTCCATCCTTCAAATTTGAAAATAGTTAATATGAGTAAATACAGTAATGCAAGAGCAAAGGAGTATGCACCATAGCTACAGAACCTGACCTGAGAACAAATCTTCTTCTCCTTTAAGCGTTGAGTTGGGATTCGGAGTGGTGGTCCTCGTGCTTTGGGCACTGCAGTTCCCTTACTAACCGCTCATGTTTGGGTGCTCTGTGGTGGAGATGGTGCTGTGTCAACTGGAACTGGGTTACTATCTGCCGGGGTTGGGGTTAGAAGGGGTGTAGTGTCACACCCAATATGCGATACTATCCTAAAGAGACTCGAAGGTCCCACCAAGGATAGAACCGCATATTGATACGGTTTTGCAAGGCGGATATCATTACATCAACAATACATAATAGATGGGGATACATACAAGAGGCATACAATGCCACACGAATACAACATCATCATACATAAGAGCACCATCCAACTACGGATGAAACACAAACAGAAACTCAAACGACATCCACCCTGCTAGCCCAGGCTGCCGACCTGGAACCTATCCCCTGAACGAAGAAGAAGCAGAAGAAGAACTCCAAACGAGCAAACATCCCTCTCGCGTCAAGATCATCGCTTAACCTGTACCTGCAACTGTTGTTGTAGTAATCTGTGAGCCACGAGGACTCAGCAATCCCATTACCACGGGTACCAAGACTAGCAAAGCTTAATGGGAAAGGAAGGGGAAAAGTGTTGAGGTTGCAGCAGCGACTAAGCATATATGGTGGCTAACTTACGCAAGTAAGAGCGAGAAGAGAGCAAACGGAACGGTCGTGAAGCTAGCAATGATCAAGAGGTGATCCTGAACTCCTACTTACGTCAAACATAACCCAGAAACCGTGTTCACTTCCTGGACTCCACCGAAAAGAGACCATCACGGCTACACACGCGGTTGATGCATTTTAATTCGTATCTGGTGTCAAATTATCTACAACCGGACATTAACAAATTCCCATCTACCACATAACCGCGGGCACGGCTCTCGATAGTTTATACCCTGCAGGGCTGTTCCAACTTAGCCCATGATAAGCTCTCGCGATCAACGAAGGATATTCCTTCTCCCAGGAAGACCCGATCAGTCTCGGAATCCCGGTTTACAAGACATTTCATAAATGGTAAGACAAGACCAGCAAGACCGCCCGATGCGCCGACAATCCCGATAGGAGCTGCACATCTTGTTCTCAGGGCAACACCGGATGAGCAATCCGTACAACTAAAACCAGACCTCAAGTTTCCCCTAGGGGGCGCTGCAAAGGGCTCTAGTTCGGACCAACACTTAGACAAGCATTGGCCCGGGGCGGGGGGCTGAATAAAGATGACCCTCGAGAGAGCGACTCCCAAGGGAAAAGTAGGTGGTGGTGAAGCAAATGGTAAAACCAAGGTTGGGCCTTGCTGGAGGAGTTTTATTCAAAGCGAACTGTCAAGGGGGTCCCATAAATCATCCAACCACGTTAGGGACGCAAAATCCGGGAACATAATACCGATATGACGGAAACTAGGGCGGCAAGAGTGGAACAAAACACCAGGCATAAGGCCAAGCCTTCCACCCTTTACCAAGTATATAGATGCATTAATTAAATAAGAGATATTGTGATATCCCAACATAAATCTGTCCATCATGGGGCAATCTTCAACTTCACCTGCAACTAACAATGCTATAAGAGGGGCTGAGCAAAGCGGTAACATAGCCAAGCAACGGTTTGCTGGGAAGGGTGAAAAGGTTAGAGGCTGACATGGCAAATTGGGAGGCTCGAAGAGCAAGTGATAGGTAGCGCAGCAAAGTGATAGAATGAAGCAACTAGCATAGCAATGATAGTAGTGAGATCCAAGGTGACGGTCATCTTGCCTGGAATCCCGCAAGGAAGAAGAACGAGTCCATGAAGAAGATGAAGCCACGAAGACGAACCAAGCGTGATTTAACGAATCCTCACGATCATAGCAAGCGGAAACTATCGAGAAGAAGCACACAACATGGTAAACACACCACACATAGACAAGACATGATGCACAACAAGCATGATACATGGCAAAGCTACATGAGGCTACTCATGGCAAGAGATGATGCATACAAGAGCAACACATCAAAACAAGCTTAAATGAGGCCGGAAACAACATATAACAAATCCGGTAGGTCCTCATATGCACGTTTCAAAGTTGGTCCAGATCTGAAAAACATTAAGTTCAAGTTTTTAAACAGCAACTTAAGATGCACCAAGATGATCTGCATGAAATTCTAGTCAAGTTACATATAAAGTTCATTTAGTTCGGAGCTACGGCCTAGAAGATATGAGCAAAACAAATTAAACATGGCATTGATGCAAAATGCATACAAACATCAAGCAAACACTCTCAAAACATGGATGCAACATGATAATATGAAACTACATGCAATTTTAAGCAAGTTTCATATAGAGCACACTCAAAACGGAGCAACGGTTCAACACATACACTCTATACAAGTTTAAAGGACAAGCTGTCCAAAACAGCAACTACACATCTTACAAGCATCAAAACAACATATAACAAATCCGGTAGGTCCTCATATGCAAGTTTCAAAGTTGGTCCAGATCTGAACAAACATTAAGTTGAAGTTGTTAAACAGCAAGTTAAGATGCACCAAGATGATCTACACGAAATTCTAGTCAAGTTACATATAAAGTTCATTTAGTTCGGAGCTACGGCCTAGAAGATATGAGCAAAACAAGTTAAACATGGCATTGATGCAAAATGCATACCAACATCAAGCAAACACTCTCAAAACATGGATACAACATGATAATATGAAACTACATGCAATTCTAAGCAAGTTTCGTATAGAGCACACTCAAAACGGAGCAACGGTTCAACACGTACACTCTATACAAGTTTAAAGGACAAGCTGTCCAAAACAGCAACTAGGCATCTTACAAACATCAAAACAAGAAGCTACAGCACCCCAACATAATAACAAAAGGCATGGGTATGAAGTACAGGTGAAGCATGACAAAACATGAACACTCAGCTATCTCTAGAAACCACTATAACATACTCAAAAGGACATGGCAAGATTGCAAATATTAACAGTTCCAGGCTTTGCAGAAATAACATCAGGTTGCAAAGTTTAGAGCTATCAAAAAACATGCTACAGGAACTTATAAGGGCAAACAAAGGCATGGCATGAATCTACTAATTGCATAGAACAAAAGTTCCTTACTGACCATGAGCCAAAAGGGATCAGAAGATATGATGGCACCCATGTAAATATGGCAAGTTATATGACAGATTCATACATGGCAGGACAACAATAAGTAGGCATGTTGGTGAGCTTGAACCACTCACCACATAACAATAAATGGCATGCCAAGGCAACCAACAGTAAGAATACATGTTTATGAAGCTAAGCATGGCAAGAAAAATTTCATAGGGTGCATGGATCACTAGCAAAACACATGGCAAAACTGGAATTAAAGTTAACAAGCTGACAACAACATTATTTAGCAAATTGAGAGCAAGATAACAACATGTTACAGTAGGATATAAATGGAACCAGGGGCATTAATGGATAGAGCATGACATGTATAACAAAACATCCTTAGTGAACATCTCCAGATTATGCATAGAATGACTTTTAGCAGCAGGTTTACATAGCATCATAATATAACAGAATCAGACTTGCAAAACAGTAACAGCAAGTATCCTACTTCACGAGCTCGATGCACGCACTACAAGGCTCACAAAAATACATGGATTGCAACACTGTAAACATGGCATGGCATACTTCAAAACACATGTAGGGCTCAAGTTCATAGGATGTACACACAAAATGCAACAAAAATGACAAATCATCAAGTTATAACAGTTTCAGCAGGTTAACATCATATAGCACTCTTGCAATGATGATTAGGGCATTAAGATGGACCCAAACAAGCATGTCACAATATAATGAAATGTAGAGCATCTCACAATGAACATTTTGATATATCATACATGCAAAATGGAGCTACGAGCAGAAAGTTACGGTATGATGAACATGACAACATAAAATGGTTTTCTGAGGACTTGGTGAAAAACTACCAGCGCGAAAACGGGATCCAGATCGGGGGAACTCCATTCCTCGTACAGAGCAGCCATGGCGGAAGTCAACGCCGACCGGGAGGGGGCGTGGGACTCCAGCGGGGCTCGGGATAGCCGGGAATGGGTAGATCAGGTCGTGGGTGGCCGGATCCGGGCAAGGGCGGCAGTGGACGGAGCTCGAGGCGGCGCCGGCCGGACTTGGAGCTTGGGGCGCCATCCATGGCGGCCTTCTGCTTCACGGGGGAGAGAGAGGGAGATGAGCACGGGGGAAGAGGAAGGAGAGGGATAAGGAGGAGGAGACGGGGCCGGCTTGATTCGGACGAAGAGCTTGTCGGCGGCGGGGCTGCTGGAGGAACGGCGGAGACGGGTCGGACGAGGCCATTGGGACGGGGCGACGACCAGGAGAGCTCGGAAGGAGCTCAAGAGCGGGACAGACAGGTGCGAGCGGCACTCGGTCGGGCGGATCTAGGCCCGCCGCGGCCCGGAGTGGGCCTGAGATGGGCTCCACGGGCCCTGGCGGCGCGGGGAGCATGGGCAGAGGCGCGGGACGACGAGGGGAGGCCGCTTGGAGGTCTCTGATTGGCCGTGGCGGTGGTGGAGGCGACGTGGCGGCTGTGGGTTGGCTGGGAAGCGGTGGCGGCGGCGCCAAGTGGTGGGGCAGGGGTGGATCGGCGCTGATTCCGAGGAGGGAGGCGGCGGCTGCGGGTAGGGGAAGGACTAGGGGGTAGGTTTAGCCAGAAAAGGAAGGGGGAGGCTGCTATATATAGCAAAAGGGGGCTAGGGTTGGGTTTTTGCTCCGTTTTTGGACCATTCGATCGCCATCGAACGGCTCCGAAGCGGAGAGGGACTAGGTGAGTGGCTAGTGGGCTGTTTATATGGGCTAGGCTGAGGCGAGAGAAGAGAAGTGCAGCCCAGGAAGGGTTTTCGGAGACCGAAAACATCCGACGAATAAACCGGAAACGATGCTGCTACGGATGACGGTTGGGTTATCGAACGAACTCCGAATGCGACGAAACCTGACAGGCGGTCTACCTACACTATAATAAGACGGCACGCCAACTTTCACCCCATTCCGAGAACATCTTTATGCCACTTATAAAATAATATTTCAGAGATGCCGCGGGGCGCGTGCGAGTGTGTCCGGACTCGGAATGGACAACGGAGAGAACCGGCGGAACCCGAACGGATGCAAGTTTTGAAAAACATGCAGATGAAATGCAGATGATGACATGGCAAAATGCAACACGCAAGCAAATGCATGGGAAGGGCGGCGAATAACTGGCGGACACCTGGCGCATCGGATCCGGGGCGTTACAACTCTCCTCTACTAACAAGAGATCTCGTCCCGAGATCTTAGGACCGAGACGGAAGGGAAAAGGGATGAGGTGAAACAAGAACACAAGAGAAGAAGCAAAGAATCGAGAGCACTCGAGAAGAAGAGAGGAACGAGGAGAATGACGAGAATCGAAAGCTCACGGAATCAGATAGACTATGAACCACTCTGGTTAGAAGGAGATAAGACACAAATAAGACTGAAAGGATTTAGGCAGCACTCCGGCTGAAACATGGAGAAATAGAACACGAGCTTGAGAGGATGGAATGATACTTGATGAAGACATGACACAAAACCTTCGGAAAGAATTGAAAGTGTTGAATGAAAAGAACAAGGAAGAAAATGACAACTTGTGCCACGAATGAAATAGAAAGCATCTTTAGAAGGAAGGTTTAACCGGAGTTGTTGAGAAAATCAACAACGAAAAGAATAAGCTTGTTGTGGTCTTATAGGTAGCATCTCAAGATCATAAGGTGATAACCGGCCACAAACGGAAATGATTGGATAGCTGAGAAGAACGAAGAAATGCAAAACACCACTTCAAAAGAATACGGAGAATTAATTACACTTCAAGACGCGAGAAGAAAAGATACTTGAATTTCTCCAACAAGGTCTTGATGAACTCTTGAAGAATGAAATAAATCATGAAGAACCACCATGAAGAACTCCGGTAACAAAAGGATGATGAGATAGAATGAAGGATGAAAGAATAGGATTAAAGCTTGCGGTGATTTAGATGGAGGTCCCGACGAAGTGTCCGGGGAAATTTGAACTCCAGAAAGAAAAGATGACAACACTTGGTACCGAGAATTTATTCATCAAGAACAAACTCCAAAGGAAGGGATTACTTGACGATGATGAAATACAAATAAGACTTACCTTATGCTTATCCTCAACAAATTTAATTGATGACAAACGGATTTGGCATGCAACTTATTCTTGATGAAAAGGATTGAGAAGTGACATATTGCAAACTTGAGAAGGTCTTCAAGAACCACCGGTAGGATTGAAAAGAATGAATGAATTAATATGATAATCAAAGAAGATGAATCTGAAAGAACCACCGTAAGAATTCGAAAATGACTGATGACAGAGAATGAATCACCAGGGAGAATTAGAAGAACAAATATGCTAGAGGGAATTAAGATGCAAAAGAACAAAGAGATCATGAGTTGATTAAAGAACACTTGAATGAAGCAGTGGGATAATTGGATAACGTTAGCTGAAATGTGAGGACGAAGAATTCTTCTGGAACGATGGTCTCCGGTGAAAAGAAATGGAAAAACAACTCCTGACATAATCCGGATGGATAAGAAAAGAATATCTGAAAAATGGAATAATTCGCGAGGATAACATGAAGCTAGAACCACGAAACTTCGAGAGAACAGACAAGATTTAGAGGAAAAACTCTTGTTCGGTCTTCAAATGACGATGAGGAACACCACCAAAATTGTTAAGGCACTCCGGGGGAACGAAAAAGTGAAGCGGTTGAGGCAACAATGAAAAAGATTTGAAATCGATCTTGGAGAAGGCATGTGACTGATGGAATCCAGTCTTACGTCCCACTTTGAAAAGAATTTGGGAATAACTCTGGAATTATTAGAAGAGTCAGGTAAGATCCTGGGAAAAGACCTGTGGGTTAGGACCCACTAAAGAGATGACACCGTTGGAAAGGGATGTTGAACAGATAGATGATGCACTAGAACAATTGAAATATTTGAATGAGGTGACAACCTCGAATTAATTGGAACACAGACGAATCTCCTGAGATGTCTTCCGAACTCCAGAATGATAAACTGGCGAGAGGGGAACGAGCAGGGAAACCACTTGAGCCGAGGGAAAGAATATAATCAACACCGAAAATTAGAATTGGATCCACCGAAAAAGAAAGAGATGAAGAATGACGAACGAGATGAGAATTCACCGGTTGAAATAATTGAGGGAAGACTGAAAAATGTTCCACATGAATGAAATTGATGGTCGAAAGAGACTCAGACTCCGGGAAGAAAAAGGGTGGGAGGGTGGGAAAACAAAGGTAACTTGGAAGGGGGAACCGACGAATATCTTGAAGAGGAAACACCGGTTGAAATCATTGAGGAAAGAAAGCAAAGACTTCGCACGATTAGGATGGATACTCGATTACGGACTCCGACTCCGAGATGAAAAAGGGTGGGCGGGTGGGTAAAGAAAACAACTGAGGATTGAACTTGGCAAAGATGAAGAGGCTCGAGTCGACTTAACGAGAAATGCACCGGACAAAAAGAGATGAGAACCAACGACCGGAAAACCAACTGCGTGATCCTAAAGTAAAATTTGAAGGGGAAGAGGAGTAACTCAAAACACCTACGTCAAGATTCCTTACCAGAGTGACGAAGGGGCTGAGGAGTAAAAAGAATTCCTACTCTCCGATATAACTAGACTCCAAATAGTTTTCTTCTAGACTCAACAACGGCCAAACTACACGATCAAACAAGGGGGGGACTCCTATGGTCGGTCGAGGCTCTGATACCAACTTGTCACGCCCAATATGCGATACTATCCTAAAGAGACACGAAGGTCCCACCAAGGATAGAACCGCATATTGATACACTTTTGCAAGGTGGATATCATTACATCAACATTACATAATAGATGGGGATATATACAAGAGGCATACAATGCCACACGAATACAACATCATCATACATAAGAGCACCATCCAACTATGGGTGAAACACAAAAAAAAACTCAAACGACATCCACCCTGCTAGCCCAGGCTGCCAACCTGAAACCTATCCCCTGATCGAAGAAGAAGCAGAAGAACTCCAAACGAGCAAACATCTCTCTCGCGTCAAGATCATCGCATAACCTGTACCTGCAACTGTTGTTGTAGTAATCTGTGAGCCACGAGGACTCAGCAATCCCATTACCATGGGTATCAAGACTAGCAAAGCTTAATGGGAAAGGAAGGGGAAAAGTGTTGAGGTTTCAGCAGCGACTAAGAATATATGGTGGCTAACTTACGCAAGTAAGAGTGAGAAGAGAGCAAACGGAACGGTTGTGAAGCTAGCAATGATCAAGAGGTGATCCTGAACTCCTACTTACGTCAAACATAACCCAGAAACCGTGTTCACTTCCCGGACTCTGCCGAAAATAGACCATCACGGCTACACACGCGGTTGATGCGTTTTAATTCGTATCTGGTGTCAAATTATCTACAACCGGACATTAACAAATTCCCATCTACCACATAACCGCGGGCACGGCTCTCGAAAGTTTATACCCTGTAGGGGTGTCCCAACTTAGCCCATGATAAGCTCTCGCGATCAACGAATGATATTCCTTCTCCCAGGAAGACCCGATCAGTCTCGGAATCCCGGTTTACAAGACATTTCGAGAATGGTAAAACAAGACCAGCAAGACCGCCCGATGCGCCGACAATCCCGATAGGAGCTGCACATATCTCGTTCTCAGCACAACACCGGATGAGCAATCCGTACAACTAAAACCAGACCTCAAGTTTCCTTGAGGGGGCGCTGCAAAGGGCTCTGGTTCGGACCAACACTTAGACAAGCATTGGCCCGGGGGGGGGGGCTGAATAAAGATGACCCTCGAGAGAGCGACTCCTAAGGGAAAAGTAGGTGGTGGTGAGGCAAATGGTAAAACCAAGGTTGGGCCTTGCTGGAGGAGTTTTATTCAAAGCGAACTGTCAAGGGGGTCCCATAAATCACCCAACCGCATTAGGGACGCAAAATCCGGGAACATAATACCGATATAACGGAAACTAGGGCGGCAAGAGTGGAACAAAACACGAGGCATAAGGCCGAGCCTTCCACCCTTTACCAAGTATATAGATGCATTAATTAAATAAGAGATATTTTGATATCCCAACATAAATCTATCCATCATGGGGCAATCTTCAACTTCACCTGCAACTAACAACGCTATAAGAGGGGCTGAGCAAAGCGGTAACATAGCCAAGCAACGGTTTGCTGGGAAGGGTGAAAAGGTTAGAGGCTGACATGGAAAATTGGGAGGCTCGAAGAGCAAGTGATAGGTAGCGCAGCAAAGCAATAGAACGAAGCAACTAGCATAGCAATGATAGTAGTGAGATCCAAGGTGACGGTCATCTTGCCTGAAATCCCGCAAGGAAGAAGGACGATTCCATGAAGAAGATGAAGACACGAAGACGAACCAAGCGTACACGAACGAATCCTCACGATCGCAACGAAACGGAAACTATCGAGAAGTAGCACACAACATGGTAAACACACCACACATAGACAAGACATGATGCACAATAAGCATGATACATGGCAAAGCTGAATGAGGTTACTCATGGCAAGAGATGATGCATACAAGAGCAACACATCAAAACAAGCTTAAATGAGGCCAGAAACAGCATATAACAAATCCGGTAGGTCCTCATGTGCAAGTTTCAAAGTTGGTCCAGATCTGAACAAACATTAGGTTGAAGTTGTTAAACAGCAAGTTAAGATGCACCAAGATGATCTACACGAAATTCTAGTCAAGTTACATATAAAGTTCATTTAGTTCGGAGCTACGGCCTAGAAGATATGAGAAAATCAAGTTAAACATGGTATTGATGCAAAATGCCATGCAAACATCAAGCAAACACTCTCATTACATGGATGCAACATGATAATATGAAACTACATGCAATTCTAAGCAAGTTTCATATAGAGCACACTCAAAACGGAGCAACGGCTTAACACATACACATTATACAAGTTTGAAGGACAAGTTGTCCAAAACAGCAACTAGGCATCTTACAAGCATCAAAACAACAAGCTATAGCACCCCAACATAATAACAAAAGGCATGGTTATGAAGTACAGGTAAAGCATGACAAAACATGAACACTGTGCTATCTCCAAAAACCACTATAACATGCTCAAAAGGACATGGGAAGATTGCAAATAATAACAGTTCCAGGCTTAGCACAAATAACATCAGGTTGCAAAGTTTAGAGCTATCAAACAACATGCTACAGGAACTTATCAGGGCAAACAAAGGCATGGCATGAATCTACTAATTTCATAGAACAAAAGTTGCTTACTGGCCATGAGCCAAAAGGGATCAGAAGATATGATGGCACCCATGTAAACATGGCAAGTTATATGACAGATTCATACATGGCAGGACAACAATAAGTAGGCATGTTGGTGAGCTTGAACCACTCACCACAGAGCAATACATGGCATGACAAGGCAACCAACAGTAAGAATACATGTTTATGAAGCTAAGCATGGCAAGAACAAGTTCATAGGGTGCATGGATCACTAGCAAAACACATGGCAAAACTGAACTTACAAGTTAACAAGCTGACAACAACATTATTTAGCAATTTGAGAGCAAGATAACACATGTTACATCAGGCTATAAATGCAACCAGGGGCATGAATGGATAGATCATGACATGTATAACAAAACATCCTTAGTGAACATCTCCAGAGTATGCATAGAATGACTTGTAGAAGCAGGTTTACATAGCATCATAATATAACAGAATCAGACTAGCCAAACAGTAACAACAAGTATCCTAGTTCACGAGCTCGATGCACTCACTACAAGGCTCACAAAAATACATGGATTGCAACACTATAAAGATGGCATGGCATACTTCAAAACACATGTAGGGCTCAAGTTCATACGATGTACACACAAAATGCAACAAAAATGACAAATCATCAAGTTATAACAGTTTTAGCAGGTTAACATCATATAGCAATCTTGAGAAAATGATTAGGGCATCAAGATGGACTCAAACAAGCATGTCACAATGTAATGAAATGTAGAGCATCTTACAATGAACATTTTGATATATTATACATGCAAAATGGAGCTACGAGCCGAAAGTTACGGTATGATGAACAGGACAACATAAAATGGTTTTCTGAGGACTTGGTGAAAAACTACCAGCGCAAAAACGGGATCCAGATTGGGGGAACTCCATTCCTCGTACAGAGCAGCCATGGCGGAAGTCAACGCCGACCGGGAGGGGGCGTGGGACTCCAGCGGGGCTCGGGATGGCCGGGAATGGGTAGATCAGGTCGTGGGTGGCCGGATCCGGGCAAGGGCGGCAGTGGACGGAGCTCGGGGCGGCGCCGGCCGGACTTGGAGCTTGGGGCGCCATCCATGGCGGCCTTCTACTTCACGGGGGAGAGAGAGGGAGATGAGCACGGGGGAAGAGGAAGGAGAGGGAGAAGGAGGAGGAGACGGGGCCGGCTTGATCCGGACGAAGAGCTCGTCGGCGGCGGGGCTGCTGGAGGAACGCTGGCGACGGGTCGGACGAGGCCCTCGGGACGGTGCGACGACCAGGCGAGCTCGGGAGGAGCTCAAGAGTGGGACAGCCAGGCGCGGGCGGCGCTCGATCGGGCGGATCCAGGCCCGCCGCGGCCCAGAGTGAGCCTGAGATGGGCTCCACGGGCCCTGGCGGCGCGGGGAGCATGGGGAGAGGCGCGGGACGACGAGGGAATGCCGCATGGAGGTCTCTGATTGGCCGTGGCGGTGGTGGAGGCGACGTGGCGGCTGTGGGTTGGCTGGGAAACGGTGGCGGCGGCGCCAAGTGGCGGGGCAAGGGTGGATCGGCGCTGATTCCGAGGAGGGAGGCGGCGGCTGCGGGTAGGGGTAGGACTAGGGGGTAGGTTTAGACAGAAAAGGAAGGGGGAGGCTGCTATATATAGCAAAAGGGGGCTAGGGTTGGGTTTTTGCTCCGTTTTTTGACCGTTCGATCACCATCGAACGGCTCCGAAGCGTAGAGGGACTAGGTGAGTGGCTAGTGGGCTGTGTAGATGGGCTAGGCTGAGGGGAGAGAATAGAAGTGCAGCCCAGGAAGGGTTTTCGGAGACCGAGAACATCCGACGAATAAACCGGCGACGACGCTGCTACAGATGACGGTTGGGCTATCAAACGAACTCCGAATGCGACGAAACTTGACAGGCGGTCTACCTACACTATAATAAGACCGCACGCCAACTCTCACCCCATTCCGAGAACATTTTTATGCCACTTATAAAATAATATTTCAGAGATGCCGCAGGCGCGTGGGAGCGTGTCCGGACTCGAAACGGACAACAAAGAGAACCGGCGGAACCCGAACGGATGCAAGTTTTGAAAAACATGCAGATGAAATGCAGATGATGACATGGAAAAATGCAACACGCAAGCAAATGACATGGCAAGGGCGGCAAATAACTGGCGTACACCTGGCACATCGGATCCGGGGCATTACAACTCTCCTCTACTAACAAGAGATCTCGTCCCGAGATCTTAGGACCGAGACGGAAGGGAAAAGGGATGAGGTGAAACAAGAACTCAAGAGAAGAAGCAAAGAATAGAGAGCACTCGAGAAGAAGAGAGGAACGAGGAGAATGACAAGAATCGAAAGCTCACGGAATCAGATAGACTATGAACCACTCTGGTTAGAAGGAGATAAGACACGAATAAGACTGAAAGGATTTAGGCAGCACTCCGGCTGAAGCATGGAGGAATAGAACACGAGCTTGAGAGGATGGAATGATACTTGATGAAGACATGACACAAACCTCCGGAAAGAATTGAAAGTGTTGAATGAAAAGAACAGAGAAGAAAATGACAACTTGTGCCACGAATGAAATAGAAAGCATCTTTAGAAGAAAGGTTTAACCGGAGTTGTTGAGAAAATCAACAACGAAAAGAATAAGCTTGTTGTGGTCTTATAGGTAGCATCTCAAGATCATAAGGTGATAACCGGCCACAAACGGAAATGATTGGATAGCTGAGAAGAACGAAGAAATGCAAAACTCCACTTCAAAAGAATACGGAGAATTAATTACACTTCGAGACGCGAGAAGAAAAGATACTTGAATTTCTCCAACCAGGTCTTGATGAACTCTTGCAGAATGAAATAAATCATGAAGAACCACCAAGAAGAACTCCGGTAACAAAAGGATGATGAGATAGAATGAAGGATGAAAGAATAGGATTAAAGCTTGCGGTGATTTAGATGGAGGTCCCGACGAAGTGTCCGAGGAAATTTGAAACCCGGAAAGAAAAGATGAAAACACTTGGAACCGAGAATTTATTCATCAAGAACAAACTCCGAAGGAAGGGATTACTTGACGATGATGAAATACAAATAAGACTTATGTTATGCTTATCCTCATCAAATTTAATTGATGACAAACGGATTTGGCATGCAACTTATTCTTGATGAAAAGGATTGAGAAGTGACATATCGCAAACTTGAGAAGGTCTTCATGAACCACTGGTAGGATTGAAAAGAACGAATGAATTAATATGATAATCAAAGAAGATGAATCTGAAAGAACCGTCATAAGAATTCGAAAATGACTGATGACAGAGAATGAATCACCGGGGAGAATTAGAAGAACAAATATGCTAGAGGGAATTTAGATGCAAAAGAACAAAGAGATCATGAGCTGATTAAAGAACACTTGAACGAAGCACTGGGATAATTGGATAACGTTAGCTGAAATGTGAGGACGAAGAATTCTTCTGGAACGATGGCCTCCGGTGAGAAGAAATGGAAAAACAACTCCTGACATAATCCGGATGGATAAGAAAAGAATATCTGACAAATGGAATAATTCGCAAGGATAACATGAAGCTAGAACCACGAAACTTCGAGAGAACAGACAAGATTTAGAGGAAAAACTCTTCTTCGGTCTTCAAATGATGACGAGGAACACCACCAAAATTGTTAAGGCATTCCGGGGGAACGAAAAAGCGAAGCGGTTGAGGCAACAATGAAAAAGATTTGAAATCGATCTTGGAGAAGGCATGTGACTGATGGAATCCATTCTTACGTCCCACTTTGAAAAGAATTTGGGAATAACTCCAAAATTATTACAAGAGTCAGGTAAGATCCTGGGAAAAGACCTGTGGGTTAGGGGCCACTAAAGAGATAACACCGTTGGAAAGGAATGTTGAACAGATAGATGATGCACCGGAACAATTGAAATATTTGAATGAGGTGACAACCTCGAATTAATTGGAACACAGACGAATCTCCTGAGATGTCTTTCGAACTCCGGAATAATAAACTGGTGAGAGGCGAACGAGTAGGGAAACCACTTGAGCCGAGGGAAAGAATATAATCAACACCAAAAATTAGAATTGAATCCACCAGAAAAGAAAGAGATGAAGAATGACGAACGAGACGAGAATTCACCGGTTGAAATAATTGAGGGAAGACTGAAAAAGGTTCCACATGAATGAAATTGATGGTCGAAAGAGACTCAGACTCCGGGAAGAAAAAGGGTGGGAGGGTGGGAAAACAAAGGTAACTTGGAAGGCGTAACCGACGAATATCTTGAAGAGGAAACACCTGTTGAAATCATAGAGGAAAGAAAGCAAAGACTTCGCACGAGTAGGATGGATACTCGATTACGGACTCCGACTCCGAGATGAAAAAGGGTGGGCGGGTGGGTAAACAAAACAACTGAGGATTGAACTTGGCAAAGATGAAGAGGCTCGAGTCGACTTGACGAGAAATGTACTGGACGAAAAGAGATGAGAAACAACGACCGGAAAACCAACTACGTGATCCTAAAGAAAAATTTGAAGGGGAAGAGGAGTAACTCAAAACACCTACGTCAAGATTCCTTACCAGAGCGATGAAGGGGCTGAGGAGTAAAAAGAATTCCTACTCTCCGATATAACTAGACTCCAAATAGTTTTCTTCTAGACTCAACAACGGCCAAACTACACGATCAAACAAGGGGGGGCTCCTATGGTCGGTCGAGGCTCTGATACCAACTTGTCACGCCCAATATGCGATACTATCCTAAAGAGACTCGAAGGTCCCACCAAGGATAGAACCGCATATTGATACACTTTTGCAAGGTGGATATCATTACATCAACATTACATAATAGATGGGGATACATACAAGAGGCATACAATGCCACACGAATACAACATCATCATACATAAGAGCACCATCCAACTATGGATGAAACACAAACAGAAACTCAAACGACATCCACCCTGCTAGCCCAGGCTGCCGACCTGGAACCTATCCCTGATCGAAGAAGAAGCAGAAGAACTCCAAACGAGCAAACATCGCTCTCGCGTCAAGATCATCGCATAACCTACCTGCAACTGTTGTTGTAGTAATCTGTGAGCCACGAGGACTCAGCAATTCCATTACCATGGGTATCAAGACTAGCAAAGCTTAATGGGAAAGGAAGGGGAAAAGTGTTAAGGTTGCAGCAGCGACTAAGCATATATGGCGGCTAACTTACGCAAGTAAGAGCGAGAAGAGAGAAAACGGAACGGTCGTGAAGCTAGCAATGATCAAGAGGTGATCCTAAACTCCTACTTACGTCAAACATAACCCAGAAACCGTGTTCACTTCCCGGACTCCGCCGAAAAGAGACCATCATGGCTACACACATGGTTGATGCGTTTTAATTCGTATCTGGTGTCAAATTATCTACAACCGGACAATAACAAATTCCCATCTGCCACATAACCGCGGGCACGGCTCTCGAAAGTTTATACCCTGCAGGGGTGTCCCAACTTAGCCCATGATAAGCTCTAGCGATCAACGAAGGATATTCCTTCTCCCGGAAGACCCGATCAGTCTCGGAATCCGGTTTACAAGACATTTCGACAATGGTAAAACAAGACCAGCAAGACCGCCCGATCGCCGACAATCCCAATAGGAGCTGCACATATCTCGTTCTCGAGGCAACACGGATGAGCAATCCATTACAACTAAAACCAGACCTCAAGTTTCCACGAGGGGCTGCAAGGGGGCTCGGTTCGGACCAACACTTAGACAAGCATTGGCGGGGGGCTGAATAAAGATGACCCTCGAGAGAGCGACTCCCAAGGGAAAAGTAGGTGGTGGTGAGGCAAATGGTAAAACCAAGGTTGGGCCTTGCTGGAGGAGTTTTATTCAAAGCGAACTGTCAAGGGGGTCCCATAAATCACCCAACCGCGTTAGGGACGCAAAATCCGGGAACATAATACTGATATGACGGAAACTAGGGCGACAAGAGTGGAACAAAACACCAGGCATAAGGCCGAGCCTTCCACCCTTTACCAAGTATATAGATGCATTAATTAAATAAGAGATATTATGATATCCCAACATAAATCTATCCATCATGGGGCAATCTTCAACTTCACCTGCAACTAACAACGCTATAAGAGGGGCTGAGCAAAGCGGTAACATAGCCAAGCAACGGTTTGCTGGGAAGGGTGAAAAGGTTAGAGGCTGACATGGCAAATTGGGAGGCTCGAAGAGTAAGTGATAGGTAGCGCAGCAAAGCAATAGAACGAAGCAACTAGCATAGCAATGATAGTAGTGAGATCCAAGGTGACGGTCATCTTGCCTGAAATCCCGCAAGGAAGAAGAATGAGTCCATGAAGAAGATGAAGCCACGAAGACGAACCAAGCGTAGACGAACAAATCCTCACGATCGCAACGAAACGGAAACTATCGAGAAGAAGCACACAACATGGTAAACACACCACACATAGACAAGACATGATGCACAACAAGCATGATACATGGAAAAGCTACATGAGGCTACTCATGGCAAGAGATGATGCATACAAGAGCAACACATCAAAACAAGCTTAAATGAGGCCGGAAACAACATATAACAAATCCGGTAGGTCCTCATATGCACGTTTCAAAGTTGGTCCAGATCTGAAAAAACATTAAGTTCAAGTTTTTAAACAGCAACTTAAGATGCACCAAGACGATCTACACGAAATTCTAGTCAAGTTACATATAAAGTTCATTTAGTTCGGAGCTATGGCCTAGAAGATATGAGCAAAACAAGTTAAACATGGCATTGATGCAAAATGCATACAAACATCAAGCAAACACTCTCAAAACATGGATGCAACATGATAATATGAAACTACATGCAATTTTAAGCAAGTTTCATATAGAGCACACTCAAAACGGAGCAACGGTTCAACACATACACTCTATACAAGTTTAAAGGACAAGCTGTCCAAAACAGCAACTACACATCTTACAAGCATCAAAACAACGAGCTACAGCACCCCAACATAATAACAAAAGGCATGGGTATGAAGTACAGGTAAAGCATGACAAAACATGAACACTGGGCTATCTCCAGATACCACTATAACATGCTCAAAGGACATGGGAAGATTGCAAATAATAACAGTTCCAGGCTTAGCAGAAATAACATCAGGTTGCAAAGTTTAGAGCTATCAAACAACATGCTACAGGAACTTATCAGGGCAAACAAAGGCATGGCATGAATCTACTAATTGCATAGAACACAAGCCCCTTACTGACGATGAGCCAAAAGGGATCAGAAGATATGATGGCACCCATGTAAACATGGCAAGTTATATGACAGATTCATACATGGCAGGACAACAATAAGTAGGCATGTTGGTGAGCTTGAACCACTCACCACAGAGCAATATATGGCATGACAAGGCAAACAACAGTAAGAATACATGTTTATGAAGCTAAGAATGGCAAGAACAAGTTCATAGGGTGCATGGATCACTAGCAAAACACATGGCAAAACTGAACTTACAAGTTAATAAGCTGACAACAACATTATTTAGCAATTTGAGAGCAAGATAACAACATGTTACAGCAGGCTATAAATGCGACCAGGGGCATGAATGGATATAGCATGACATGTATAACAAAACATCCTTAGTGAACATCTCCAGATTATGCATAGAATGACTTGTAGCAGCAGGTTTACATAGCATCATAATATAACAGAATCAGACTAGCAAAACAGTAACAACAAGTATCCTAGTTCACGAGCTCGATGCACTCACTACAAGGCTCACAAAAATACATGGATTTCACCACTGTAAAGATGGCATGGCATACTTCAAAACACATGTAGGGCTCAAGTTCATAGGATGTACACACAAAATGCAACAAAAATGGCAAATCATCAAGTTATAACAGTTTCAGCAGGTTAACATCATATAGCACTCTTGCAACGATGATTAGGGCATCAAGATGGACCCAAACAAGCATGTCACAATGTAATGAAATGTAGAGCATCTCACAACGAACATTTTGATATATCATACATGCAAAATGGAGCTACGAGCAGAAAGTTACGGTATGATGAACAGGACAACATAAAATGGTTTTCTGAGGACTTGGTGAAAAACTACCAGCGCGAAAACGTGATCCAGATCGGGGGAACTCCATTCCTCATACAGAGCAGCCATGGTGGAAGTCAACGCCGACCGGGAGGGGGCGTGGGACTCCAGCGGGGCTCGGGATGGCCAGGAATGGGTAGATCAGGTCGTGGGCGGCCGGATCCGGGCAAGGGCGGCAGTGGACGTATCTCGGAGCGGCGCCGGCCGGACTTGGAGCTTGGGGCACCATCCATGGCGGCCTTCTGCTTCACGGGGGAGAGAGAGGGAGATGAGCATGGGGGAAGAGGAAGGAGAGGGAGAAGGAGGAGGAGACGGGGCCGGCCTGATCCGGACGAAGAGCTCGTCGGCGGCAGGGCTGCTGGAGGCACGGCGGAGACGGGTCGGACGAGGCCCTCGGGACGGGGCGACGACCAGGCGAGCTCGGAAGGAGCTCAAGAGCGGGACAGCCAGGCGCGGGCGGTGCTTGGTCGGGCGAATCCAGGCCCGCCGCGGCCCGGAGTGGGCCTGAGATGGGCTCCACGGGCCCTGGCGGCGCGGGGAGCATGGGGAGAGGCGCGGGACGACGAGGGAAGGCCGCGTGGAGGTCTCTGATTGGCCGTGGCGATGGTGGAGGCGACGTGGCGGTGGTGGAGGCGACGTGGCGGCTGTGGGTTGGCTGGGAAGTGGTGGCGGCAGCGCCAAGTGGCGGGGCAGGGGTGGATCAGCGCTGATTCCGAGGAGGGAGGCGGCGGCTGCGGGTAGGGGAAGGACTAGGGGGTAGGTTTAGACAGAATAGGAAGGGGGAGGTTGCTATATATAGCAAAAGGGGGCTAGGGTTGGGTTTTTGCTCCGTTTTTGGACCGTTCGATCGCCATCGAACGGCTCCGAAGCGGAGAGGGACTAGGTGAGTTGCTAGTGGGCTGTGTAGATGGGCTAGGCTGAGGGGAGAGAAGAGAAGTGCAGCCCAGGAAGGGTTTTCAGAGACCGAAAACATCCGACGAATAAACCGGCGACGGCGCTGCTACGGATGATGGTTGGGCTATTGAACGAACTCCGAATGCGATGAAACTTGATAGGCGGTCTACCCACACTATATTAAGACCGTACGCCAACTTTCACCCCATTCCGAGAACATTTTTATGCCACTTATAAAATAATATTTCAGAGATGCCGCGGGCGCATGCGAGTGTGTCCGGACTCGGAACAGACAACGGAGAGAACCGGCGGAACCCGAACGGATGCAAGTTTTGAAAAACATGCAGATGAAATGAAGATGATGACATGGAAAAATGCAACATGCAAGCAAATGACATGACAAGGGCGGTGAATAACTGGCGGACACCTGGCGCATCGGATCCGGGGCGTTACATGTAGCGGGTTCTCTGTCCAACTGGGTAGGGGTACAATTTGCGAGAGTCTGGGTTATGTGTGGTGGATCTGGTCCTTGGGCAAGTACAACCGTGGTTCTATCTGCATCAACTGGTAGCACTATCTTTTTTGAAGACCGTGTTGTTACTCCCTTAGATACTGCCATCACGCTCTCCAATTCAAATGGCTGATAAACAAGAAAAGTAATTGAAAGTATAGACATTGTATGATAGGCAGGTGCAATGGATAGTGGGGAATAAAAGAGGGCATGAAATAATTCGTATTATGTTTTCTAGCCAAACAGGATAGCATGACACAATTTCACATATATGATGGCTAACTAAACAGGATAGCATGACACAATTTCACATTATGATGGCTAACTAAAAAAGATGGAAAGACATAGTTCAAAATATGAGACTATGTAAATAGGATGACATGACATAACTATATAATGTGTTTATTAAATAGGTTGGCATGCCATAATTCACATACATTCATGGATAGAATGACATAATTCTAAATATGATGACTGTAAACACTAAACAAGATGAGATGATATAACTATATGATGTCTTTATTAAATGGGTTGCCATGCCATAATTCAGATAGATGATGTGTATGTACTATGTAAACATGATGGCATGATATAATTCAAATATATGATTTATATAGTAAGCAAGTAAGCAGATGGCAATCTATATATGATGTAAAAACTAAGCAATGCAAGACAACATGCATGACATGGGTAATATAACCCTGCCAAGTTTGAGCATAGACCTCAGGGGGGAAATAGGACTGATCATCAGACTCTGAATCCTCCTTTGAGGAGCTCTCTGTAGCCAGCAAGATGTCTGCTTCAGCAGGTAGCATTGTCTGCTTTGAATACCTTGTTTTCACTCCAGATACTTCCATCACCGCTTCGAATGGCTGATGCACAGGAAGAGTAGTTGAATATACAAACGTTGTCGACAAATGGAACACGTAATACAAAAAATGATAGCATGATATAATTCACATACATGATGATTGGCTAAACAGCATGGCATTGCATAATTCACATATATAATGCCTTTGCAACAAGATAGCATTGTATAATTCACATATATAATGTCTTGCAACAAGATGGCAATGCATAATTCACATATATGGTAATTAGACCTTTGAGCAAGTGGCATTCACACAAAGCATGTCTAAACTAATCAAATGGCATAGCAATGCGAGACACCATACGCACAATATGAGCAACATAACCCTGCCAAGTTAGAGCATACACCTCGGGGAATAGGACTGGTCAATTGTCTCGAATCCTCCTCGAGGAGCTATCCGTAACCAGCGAGATATGCGCCCGTCGAGATAGCATAGTCTGCTCGAAGACCTTGTTTTCACTCGAATTTGCCATCACCGTGTCAAATGGCTGATGCACACGAAGAGCGATTGAATGTACTAACATTGTTGTGAATGTAATATGTAATGAAAAAAGGATGGCCTGATATAATTTACATATAAGATGGTGGCTAAGCAGGATGGCATTGCAAAATTCACATATATGATGCCTGGCTAAACAAGGTGGCGTTGCATAATTCACATAAACGATGAATAAACTAAACTAATGGCATTCACATAAAGGATGTCTAAACTAAGCAGATGACATATTTGATGTATAAAGTAAGCAATGCAAGACACCATATGCATGATATAACCAACATCAGCATGCCAAGTTAGAGCGAAGACCTCAGGGGGTAAATAGGAGTTATCTTCTCATACGAATCCCCCGAGCAGATATCTTCCTCTCGATTACAATCCGAAATGCGTGGAGGGGGGCTGCCTTTGCGCCTACCATGGAGCAATGTCTGTATGAAATTATATTGCCATGCAAGGCTCGTCTCTTTTGCTCTACATGTTCAGTTCCATTGTTTACAATAACTGTCATGCATAGGAATAAAACATAGTGAGATTATGTAAGGAGTGCATGCAGAAGTCCAGGGTGATGGTAGCAACCTGTGGATAGACCCAAAACCAATAATAGCAGGCAGATAATGGCTTCAGTTAATAAATACACATAATGGCTTCTTTACTGTTTGTTTCCCACCCAACATGAAACTGATAGTAGACACCGGAGATTAACCAGATAGTAGATAGATACAATTGATAGCGGCCCCGATATGTACCCCACAACCATTTAAAAACTCAAGTTTGACCATTAGTTTGGAGATGACTCAGAGTCTAATCGGTGAACAGGACGATAAAGTAGCATGTAATATTAAGCGATGCATAACGTAAGCAAACACGAAAGAGTGCGACCTCTCTTGCGGACCCGTGTAGTCCTCGAGGTCATCTGCTCGGTTGATGATGGTAATGCAGTTTTCATGGCTGCTAGCGGCGGGGAAGAAGATCTGAGGCGGCAAAAGACAGTCTGGAGAGCGGATCCCTGCTGTGGTGAACCCTTCCGTTGTTGGAGCAGCTGAGCTGGGGTGGAACACAGCGCCGCAGGAGCAGGACAAACCACACAAGGTTTTCTTTGACACATATCTCTAACAGAAGTAATTGAGTAAGGGCTTGTTTGAATTTGAGGATTCTAACAATGCAGGGATAGGAAATAGACAGAAATAGGATAGGAATGCACGTGCAAAACAGAGAATTTGAAAACACAGGATTTCTGCCAATCTGGGTGCTTGATTCACAACAATTGGAAGATCACAGGATGCAAAAAAGCATGGTGAGATTAAGTCAAACCACAAGAAAATGTACGGTTATAATGCTATTATGCTACTATCTCTTAGTGTTGTGCTTGATGAATAGGAATATGAAAAGGAGGAGAAGTGGAAATTAGAATTCCTACGGTTTTTCTTTGAAGGAGACACTAAAGGAACAAATCCTACAGTTTTCCTTTGCTCCATTCCTTTGCACCAAATTCATGAAAAGTAGTACCATAGGAAACTTTCCAATTCCTATGTTTTTCATTCACTTTTCCTTTGAAGCACTGGTGATTCTAGTAGGCAGGCTTGAGCAAGGAAAATCCTACACTAAAAAAATGTTTTTGTGCCACTTCTATTACTTTGGACCCAGGCCACTTCCATACTAGCTCAAATCCTAGGCCCATCGACAAATGCATAGCTCAAACGCGCAGAGATAAATAATGATGGCATTCAAGAGTGTCCATCACGGATAGCTAAGTTGCCTGGTACCTCACTGCTTGTCATATAGTAGGATAAAATAATCGTATTTCCCGTTACTACGAGTGCTCAGTGGACAATATATATAACATGTAGAGGAAAAAAGAGATGCAACAAGTGTACAACCTCTTTGGTGAAGCCATGTCGATCTCAGCGTGATTGGGTTGGCCGGTGAGGATGCTCCACCGACTTTTTTGTCGGAGGAGGGAAGAAGATCTTAGGCGTCTCGAGATGGAGCCCGAGGTACTACTCGCTGTGATGGAGGGTTAAATCGTTGGAGCAGCTCCGTGAGTTGTACGACGCCGAGGTGAAGCAGACAAGAGAGACAACGAACAACGTTTGCCTGAGTGGAATTCTAATAGCATCTCCAATACATGATGTAAAATACATAACCACAAAGTGCTAGATGTAAAATACATCAGCCGCTCATCTCTGAACTTAACTGTCGAAACTAAACCTAACTGTCGAAACTGAATTTTGCTGTTGAAACTGAACGCACTAGCAAGGTGAGGCTACACGTCGGTCGACTGACTTTTTCATCTCTGGTTAGTCGATTTTGCAGCCGTTGGATACGAAATCAAGGGCCTGCGGTTCATCTTCAACCTCCACCCCCCTGAGCCGCCAGCCACCACCGGCCAAATAGCAGCCCCCCGCTGCCCGCGGCCGGTGGTGCGCCGCCCCTCCCGCCCCGAAAACACTCCCCACCGCCGGTCCGCGGCCGCCCCGGCCATCCCTCGAGGCCCCCCCGTGCCGAGCTTTTTCTCCGGTGATCCCCACGCCACTGCCCCACCGACGCCCCGCCACCGCCGGCGACCACCGCCCCATCCTGAACCATAAGATAGATAGTGGGGTACCTCTCCGGCGAGCCCCCCTCCCCACTGCGGCTGGTTCTTCCTTCACTCCGGTGAGCCCATCCCTTGAAAATCGACTGACCCGAAAGTCGATTCAGTCGACTGAAGTGTAGCCAAATCGGAGCAGCATGGCAAGAAAGAGCAAGAGCGAGAGCAGCAGCGCGAGTAAGAGCAATAGCAAGAGCAGACCAGGCAGGGGACCGAGAGCAAGAGCAGAGCAGCAGCGCGAGCGAGAGCTAAAGCAGCAGCAGCAGCTCCTACTGATGTGGACGTCACCGCCGAGGGAGCGACGCCATGGAGGAAGTGGCCGGTGATGCCGCCGTGGATGGAGCCGCACCGTGTTGGCTCGGGACCGAGCGCCGACAGCACCGTGAGATCGAATCAAGAAGAAATGTGGCGATTAGTGTACAATCTCTTTGCTGGCGCCAATTAGGCCGCAACTTCATCCGAGGAAACGGTGATGATGATGCTCTTCCGGTGGTGCAGGTGAAGACGGCGGTGTGGGAATGGAGGTGGCACGAAAGACGATGGGAACATCGAGGCAGCTCCTTGGAGGTGGAGGACGGGGTGGCTGAACTGGCGGGACGATGAGATCGACGACGAATCCTCATACGGTACGGTGGATGAGGGACGTCGAGGTATTGCTGTGGACGACGTCATCGGGGAAGAGGCTCCGGCTGGGTGGCGGTCGGAGCAGGGTGTGGGGTTTCGTCGCGGGTTTTCGCGGCCTCGGTGTACGAATGGGTGGGCAGATGGGATGGCAGTGGGGAACCATGGCTTAGAGACGCGCTTGTCCGAAATGTGGGGTAAGTTACGGAAGTACCCCCCACCGATTTGAGGCGGTTCTTTCGGTTCAGGGGTACCACGGGCATTTCACGTATTGGGATTTCACAGGTGGTGGGAGTTTTTGCGCGTGTTGTAATTTCGGAATAGCAAGGCACGGGTTGAGATGGAGGGAGTTGTCGGAGCACAACGAGACAAAGATATATCTTAAATATTTCGGGCTAACAAGGCGCGGGTTGAAATTTCCGAACAATCTTAATGTGTACTGTACCAAATCAATGCGCACTACAAATGTCATTCAAAACTTTGAATTCATGTTATGTTCAAATAAAATATTTCGCTACGTGTATAATTCATGCAACCTACTACTCAAATGAACGTTTTAGTGCATTCCAAACGTATATACTACCGCTTCAATATGAACTAAATTTGAATAAGATCTACAGTAATGATGTTGTGAAGTCAAAGCATTTGAATTCATTTCTCTGTTTTAATAAGATCTACAATCATCATTATTGTCAAGTTAAACCATGGTTTGTGTATTATCTTCACAGCACACCACATGATCAGTATCGTGTTACATATGAACTATGTGTACTATATGAACTCGAACTAGATTTTTTGAATCCACTTTATTTTGATTTCAAACCACATTACATTTCTAGCTCTAGCTAGATCTTCATAATCTAAACCATGTCTCATATGTATAATGTGTTTATCACATTATGTATGGTGCCCCGCCACCTACGCCTACAAGTATTTAGATGTGAGTTGCAAACACCACACATTACCACAAATTCAAATAAAATGTGAGAATGTTCGATATATAGTATTGTTTAGATTGCTCGATATTTAGTTGTAAGCTGCAAACGCTGCACATTATCACAAATTCAAATAAAATGTGAGATTGTTTGATGTATAGTATGGTTTAGATTTTTCGGCATTTAGCTGTGAGTTGCAAACGCCATGCATTATCACATTATGGTATAACATCTGCACAGCACGTGTATCACCGCTATATTCATGCATGCAATGTTTAAAACACTATGATCTCCTATTCAAATATATGAATCCGCTTTCATATCAAATTATGATCTTTGTTAGTCTCTTACGCCCACACAATCCTCTAACCTTTGTAGCTACCACTAACTTTCTCTCGTGCATGCACACGCCCTCCTCGCCCTCCCCCTCCCTCGGCATTCTATCCACCGGGCACATTCATTTTTTTCTTTAGGTAGTTCTCCCAAAGTCTCCACAACTCCTTTCTGACACACACCGATCGATAAACCTCTCCAGCGATGCCTGCCTACAGCATACACACACAGCTTCAATCTCCTCCTTTATGTGTCCTTGCCTCGTGTCTCTCATATGGTTAGACACATGTGTAAACTCTCACCCTCTTTTAATCGATCTCATAACCGCACACTCCCCCCCTATCTAGCTAGTAGTTGGGCCTGTCGCACCACCTCCTAGCTCCATTCTCTCTGTCTATCCATCTCGCTGGGCCTCATTTTCCTCTAACAAATGGACGTAGACCGACCAATCTCTCGCTATACATATAGCCAGCTAGGTCCTTATAACTCGTTTGTACCCACACATCGATCGGTCTACCTCATTAGTTGTGTCTCTCCCTTCCTCCGACAGACAACAATTGATCTACCGATCTAGTTAGGTTTGCTTACCAAACACATGGTTCCCCTTCATCATCCATGGATGCATCCCAACAGATCTATCATGCACAGGCACACACAGAAACACATCCCCACTCTTATTGATAACATTGCAGTTCCACCCTCAGTTTGTCTAGTAGGCCTCTCCCAACATCTCCGACAAGCAACTCCATCACCCATCCAGCACTCTACCCCTCTCCCTCCCTCTCCCTCCCTCTCTCTGTCCTCTCTCTCTCTCTGTCCCATCATATTTCGCGTCCTTCAGTTATGTATGGATGTCGACCGATCTCCCTCAAGACATAGCTGGGTCTCTCCTTCTCAACACATATACGAGTCGTTCTACCTCTATAGTTAGGCCTCCGCCTACCCCTCCCCCACCCCTCCCCCACACACACCGATACATCAAGCGCTCTAGTCATGTCTCCTGTCACACACAAACTTGACATGTGCCCTCTAACGTTCAGTGGGCAGTCGCCCTATATCTTTGACTTGCACACACACACACACACACACACACATTTCGATGGCTCTCTTCATCGATCTCGCACCCACCGTGCTTGATCCTCTCTTGACTCTATCGATAGCTATGACCCCTCCCTCTCTTCTCGTGGATTGCCCGACCCTCTATGTATGATATGGATAGGCCTCCATTTCACACACATTGCATGCAAAATTTTGTTTGAGATGTCATCAACACATATTCCCACAAATAATTCACGAAATCAACCCCACCCCACCCCCACCCCCACCACAAAACAAAAAACACTAACGAACGCGGTTTTTATCTCTCACACACACCCACGTAGGTGGGGGACGTGCACGAAGAGAAGAGGTTCATGCACGGCGCACATACTCCCATCTCTTTCCCAACCACACCCGCGCGGGTACACGGTGGAGCTCATTTCTGTATGAAAAAGGCAGCCCACGTGGTAATTTGGCACGTGTACTAGTTGTCCACTTGGTGGAGGGAGGATCGTATACCACGGGTGAACATACAAATTGCGACTTGATGCGTTTGTTAAATTAAAAAAAGAGGCAAACCATGTGGGGCCTACCTTATAGGCAAGGCTCTATACACTGGAGTACTTTTGATGTGTCCCGTCAACTCGCAGAACGAGGAGAAGCTTGCTTAGCACGCCGTCTCCCCGCCCGCAGCGCATGATGGCTCGCATGATGAGGTGAAGCTTGCTCCTCCCTCGCCCATCTGTGTGCTGTGGCTCGCAGGACGAGGAGAAAATTTACTACTCCCTCCGTTTACTCCTCGTCCCTATTACCTTGGTTATAGAGATTATATCATATTGTTTGGAATATATATGTCCTTTAGTAGATTTCAATATGAACTACTAGTACATACTCCAAACACTGATGTATATAGACGTATTTTAGAGTGTACATTCACTCATTTTGCTCCGTATGTAGTAGCACTCTCCCTCGCCCCTCGACCCTTGCCCACGTGGTGGACATGCAACAATTCATTCGGTCTCATATAGCGTAGCGATATATCTTGACTACCATTATTGCTCGACTTCAAGAGGCGAAGAGCCAATCGCAAGGTTAATATTTTGGAGATGCCAAGCGCAAGGTTATAGGAGAACGAGTAGTAGGTGCGCGTCATTTATAAATATTTTTTTTTCTTGATGGCACGTCACGCAATATGATAGGTTCATATGGAGAGAAAAGGAAACCGCTCCACTATATACATAGTCAGGACGGGCCAGCCTACACGGTTGCTTGCTGGGGTTGGTCTCTTCACACTCTCTCGCACAAAACGACTGTGGCCACATCTCTAACATCCTGGCGGATCATGTCTTCTTGGGGAAGGGGTGGATGCTTTGTGTAGATGCGGTGGTCGTCGCCGACGGCGAAAACCCACTGTCGGCACGTCCCGATCAGGGGTCCCCGCCGTTCTCTCTCACAAAGCCGGTGAGGTTGCCTTCGTCCATTGCTCACTGCCGCGACGTGGGTAGTTGCCGCCTCCCGCCGCCCTCCTCAAAGTTGAGCTACGTTCCTCAGGTACAACTCCCTTTACAGTCGGCTTGCACCACTGCTCCAGCTGCCCAGATCACTCCCTATGGATATTTCTCTACTTCTTTGCCCCACACATACCTGATACCTCTAATGGCTTCTACGTACTGTAATTGTGATGAGTTTATGTCTCATCAACTAGTCCTAATAATCTTATTCTAATCACGCTTCTTCAATTTCTTTGCCACAGGGATGCTCATCCCGATTTTGGTGAAACTGCACAAAATGATCCGATGGTTAAAAGGTTGCAAACTTAATTTATTAGGAAGCTCGAACGTTGCCAGCAAATTGAAGCCTAGTCAGGGTTCACGGTTCAAGGGCTAGGGAATGCATGGATCGTTTTTTTCTTTAGCTGCCTCCGTTCCAAAATAAGTGTCAACTTTAGTAGTAGTACAACTTTGTACTAAAGTTTGCACAAAGTTGAGACACTTATTTTGGAATGGAGGGAGTACATATTTGCTATGATCTGTCAATCATTGAGATGCAATAGCATGCATGTTAGTCTCCTTTGTATTTGATGAAATGTTGCAACGGGCAACCTTGGACGCAAGATACATGTAACAGGAGCTAGAAGCTTCATAGCATTGTACAAATTTATCTCGCTGATAAATTATAGTACGTACTAGTACTATACTAGTACTTCCTCCGTTCCTAAATATAAGTCTTTGTAGAGATTTCACCATTAACCACATGCGGATGTATATAGATGCATTTTAAGTGTAGATTCATTCATTTTGTTCCGTATGTAGTTCACCTAGTGGAATCTCTACAAAGACTTATCTACTAGTAATAGCTAGCCCCCACTACTAGGAATTCTCTATCCTCTCCTTGAGCCACATCATCAAAATTGACGTAGCCGTTAGATGAAGTAAATCAGTCATAATAGCCGTCTGATCTAGACGTTGAGAGGCTCCGCACTAAGCCACATGCAAGCATGCAGAAATTCCGTGGCACATGCATGTGAGTGGGTTTTAAATCACATCAACATGTCTGCATTCAAGCATGCACCGGTAGCATGCATGTAAGTGAGCTTTTAAGTCCCGTTAACATGTCAAAAAGAAAAATATAATCCCATTATATAGTAGGAGTTGGCTGATCTTTTTTCCTTACGTGGGATGATCTAAATGATGATGGGAGTTTATTTAGTTTGGCTACCACATTTGTCATGCGGTTATAGATTTTTTTTAGTTCTATAAAATCGATAATTTTGCGCATAGAGATATACCTCTGTTCATGGCAATGAGCGGGACTCATCTAGTAATATTTAGGAGCGGAGGAGTACTATGTAAAGAGTTAGGTGTCGCACGGTGATAGTGTGAGGTGGGCCATGTAATCACCGAGCTGCGTGTTTTCACCGCTCTTGCACTCCTCCATTGTAAGAATGGAGAAAATTGTAATCTACTACCTCCTTTCGCCGAAAGCGTGGGACATCCAGCAGTCCTACCAACTCAGTAATAAAGACCAATGAGCCGTCAAATCACATAGACCCAGCAGTAAGTTGGACGGACGAAGCAATTATAACTCTTGCACCAGTGAGAGGTCGCGTCTACTCTGCCCGGGCATGAATGCAGCACCGATTCTTTGGAGGGGCGCTGACCGTTTCAGGCGGGAAGCGTGCGCGGGCGGTGGAGGGGCTTTGGGTGGGCCTGGCTGGTCAGGAGCGGGCGTGGCAGCTATCCGCATGTCCCTACCGGACACGCCCGGAAACGAGAGGATGCACAGACTCTCGCGGCTAAAATCGTACACTACACACCATATCTCTGTAGGAGTAGGTCGATCTGTCGCACTCTCTAACACACACATGCTGTTAAACACACACACGCACATGCATGCACCTTTGTCCCGTTGCACCTTCTAACGTGACCTATTACACCTAGACGTAGGGAGTAGTAAGTATACGAGATATGGTGGCACACTGACTTAAGTCGAATACAAGTGCCCAAAATTTGTGTGCATGTTATAATAAGGATTCACTTAAAATAGTACGTGAGCGAACAGAGGGATCAATTGGACGGTGTTCGAGCAGTAGCGAGATGTGTGAGGTAGTAAGATACACATTGGCGCTTTTAATTTTCTTATTAATTTTTTGTTTCACCCACTGACTGGTGGGACCCAACATACTACGTGGAGAGAGGTAAGGTGACTAAGGCTGCATTATTTCTGCACCACTATGGATAGTCTTACCACCAAAGCCACATGACACGATTATTGTCACACCCTGCATTTTGTAACATTTCATTTTCATTAATAAAGCATGAAAATTTGGACCAACAAAAACTTTTTGCTTTATTTGGCTTTTATTTGGTGTTGGTTTTCCCTATGTGGTTTTCAAGTGCTCTTAATAGTCAACCACTCCACCCTCTATATTTCATCTCCTTACCCCAAGCTCGACCAATGACCATGCCATGTGTATAGTGCAATATAGAATTTTCTTACAAAAATAATTTGGCAGAAAGTATTTTCTAAATTTAGTTTTCCAAAAACCCTGAATTGAGGTTTGCTTTGCAAGTACTTGATTAAGGGCAGTAAAAATCTTTCAAAAATATATTTGATTCCTATTAGATATAGGATACCCGAAACCACAAAATATAATTTTAAAAGTTGTTTTACTATTTTATTTAAAAGCTTTTTCTTAAGGCCAGAAATGGTCTTTAATAGGAAAAATTATTTTATTGTTTTAGAAATATTTGACAAAATTTAGGGAAACTCATAGGACATATATTGTCCATATATAAGAGTTTCAACACATGGTCATGTTCAAAATATTGGTCAAATCCCTCTAAAACCCTTCCTGGATATTTCAAGCTTTTGAAATATTTACAAAGGAAATATTCTTCCAAAATTCCAGGAAAATTCTATCAAGTCACATATGACATATTAGGTGATCTTGCCAAGTCTCATGACTTGGAGAACAAGATAACATCATCAAAACCCCTCAAAACCATTTCTGTCCATTCTGAAGTTTGATCAACTTTACATTGCCAAATGTGTCCAAATGTGCTCAAACTTGGTGAACATGCTTCATGGGTCCAATGATGCATCTAGACCAAATGGCACAGGTTGGAGAGGAGGAAATCTTGGTCAAAGTGCCTCAAAACCCTCTCTGACTAGAATCAAATTTGGACAACTTTGTTCTACCAACTTCTTCTCCAAGACCCCAACTTTGGTGAGCATGTTCACATGATCAAATAAGGCTACCACACCAATTGGTACATCAAGGAGAAATGATCTACTCCACTGGATCTACACAAATCCATTTCTGCTCATTTCTAGGGTTCACAAAAGTTGCATTGGCAACTTTGCCAAAATAATCTCCTAATTTGTGGAAGGCTATATTTATATAAGTCATTTCACCTTGTGGAGTCTCATGGCAATTGGAGTCCATTTGCTTGCTCAAAACTCTATCAAACACCTTCTGACATTTTGCAAAAACCACTGTTTTTACCCCTTTCACTATTCTTGGAGAGCTCCAATTTTTACCACAGCTCCTCCTAGACCAATTTCACCTCCAGTAACAATGGCAAGCCCCCAGCTCAATAATTGAGGGGTGAAACCCCCCTCTTTCTCTCTCTGGACAGCCCTTTCTCCCTCTTCATCACCTCTCTCCTCACCCCAGTGGCCATCCAGGGCATCCAATGCCTCCCCTCCTTCTTTACTACCTCCCAGCACTCATGGACATCGGTGGGTCGCACCACAGGGCATATAATATGCCATGGCATGCCATCTGGCGCTCAGGCGCTTCTGATCTTGACTAGGCACCTGTAGCCGCCTCGCCCAATGCTTCCGGCCACCTCGGGCCTTCCCCTCGCGCCACCGAGGCACTCGACGTCCGCGACACGCCACGGCGCTGTCCCCTCCTCTCTCCTCCTCCCGCGCCTCGCAGCTAGCGAACAAGGGCCGCCTGAGTGCACCAAAGTGGCGTGCTCACGTGCGTGCCCCCTGCCCCTGCTCTCTCTCTCTCTTCTTCCCCCAGGCGCGAGTCGACCCCACGAACACCCAGACACAACCCAGCAGCCCCGTGACCCGTGATGACGGCAACAAGCTCGCTGGCGACAGTCCTGGTGGACCACCGTCTTGACTATATAAGCTCGCCCGGGCGCTCAGTGGCATTCGCCTCCTCCTCACGCCCCGAGAGCACGCCCGCACCACCCAATCACCCCGGAGAGCCTCGTGCTCGGAATCGACCGAGCTCCGCCGCTTGGTCGCCGTCGATCTCGAGTCTGAGGCTCCCTCCGCCTTCTCTCCGTCGATCTGAACTCTCCTCACCTCCCTGATCCTTTCCCCTCCGTTTCCCCTCTCATTTGTAGCCGGAAACGACCGGAGCCGTCGACACCCGAAGCTCCTCTGCCGCGAACCTCGTCGCCGGCGAACCCCTGCACTCCGGCGGCCAACTCCGGCACCACCCGAATGGCGACGCGACGAGGAGCCCAGCGGTGCTATCACCTCGACCCGCCGTGCCCTGCATCGCCGCCGGTGAGCACGCTGCCCTCTCGTCGTGAGAGTCGGAGATGTGGCGGGCCCGCTGTCATCCTCACCTCTCTCGCCCCTCTCTCTCCCATCGGCAGCTGGGGGCCGCCCGTCGGGTTTGAAAACTGGCTACAGACTCTTGTCTTGTTGGCTCGGCTGGGCCGGCTCTTTGGCTGGGGCTGCCTCATGGCTGTTTCAGCCCGGCAGCACAAAGTGCCTCTTTTCTTTTTCTTTTCTGTCACATATTCTAAAAATTCCACAGGACACAATATTTGTCCAAATGGATTAATTCCAATTTCTAAAATCCCCAAATATTGCAACCTATTTAATGGTGCAACTTCCATTCAAATCCAACCAACCTTTCTTCACTGAAAATATTTAAATGTGATTTTTAGCATTTAAATGTGCCTCTCAAAATCCATATCTCCTGTTCCACCACTCCAAATCCAAAACTAGCAAGTTTTCCCATCTTATATTTCCATCTAATATTTTACAAAAAGAGTTGACATTTTTCTGAGCACTTTGATTTTTCTGTTTTATTATTGCCTTATTTTTCCCGTTATTATTTTGCGACGATAGATTGCGTTCTTGTGAAGGAGTTGGACGTAAGACTTTGAAGACCCAAGACTTTGTTGAGCAGGCAAGCAGCCCTTTGACCATGTCTATGAGACCCTTTTATGCATGTCATATAGCACTTACTATTGTTGCATCAGAATCATGAAGGATGGGTAACCACTTTGGTGGGTTGCCTCCGTTACTTTTCTCGTTGACACTTGCATTGTGCATGACCCTACCTTCTTATGAGGGTTATGACGATGGGAGTAGATAGGATGCTAAGTAGTTTGCTACGCAAAAGGGACGGAATATGCATGTGATGGAGACAAAATATTTTCAAACAACTTTGAAAACCCCATCGGGTGCCATTTATGCCCGAGGAGATGATGAGAAAGGAACCACTTGATGATGAAGTGGTGTACCGAGGCAAGTGTGTGTTGTTTTCAAAACGGATTAGATTTAAGATTTGATGACTGTCCCAACCCTACATGCGCGACCACTCTACCCTTATATGGGAAAGGGCATTGTTAAGTACCTAGACCGATACTAGCTTGGAGCCGCATTACTAGTGACGGGGAGAGTTGGTGCTCTCTCTTGGGACGGGTCGTGCTGTAGGGCGGCCATCACCATCTTTATGGGGCACCGGACACACGCTGGTACCCGTGCGGTGGTATGTGATGAATATGGGAGCAAGGCTCCACGAAAATGTTATTTGAAATGTTGGGCACGGGGGTTACTACCAATCGAGTGGACTCCATGTTAGTGTCGTCTAGGGAAAGGCGGTGATCGGGTGCTTACCCCGGGTACTTGAGGTACCGCGGGTCGTGGATGACACGGAAGTTCCCCGGATCTAGTGGGTAAAGTGTGCAACCTCTGCAGAGTGTAAAATTATTCGAATAGCCGTGTCCACGATCAAGGACGGTTGGGCGGTGCTGCTTAAACTATGTCCAGGGTTTTCAACCGTGTGAGTGAGATGATGGAAATGACTTGGGTCAAGTCAACGGACCTGACACGATTGAGATGGGTTGGTGCCCACTCTGTTTATGATAATGGGTTGGTGCCCATTTTGTTTATGATAATGGGTTGGTGCCCACTCTATTTATGTTGATATTTTTGACCAGATCTCATGGTTACTTGAATTCTTTTGATGCATGCTTTATAGGTTGTTGAACATGTCATTGCACTCAAAACTAGCTTTATGCAAAACTTTACCTATGTCATGCATTCTCGTACCTTGAACCAAATCATGGGTTGCTTGCGAGTACATTCAAAGTACTCATTGGCTTGCCATTGGTTATTTAATTGACGGGCATGGAAGAACCGGAGTTCAAGAAGAGTTCCTTGGAGACGATCATGCGAACTAGGGCGCTTCCCGATCGAGAATGCCTGTAGGGTTAAGGCAGATGGCATGGGTTCTACTTATCAAACAACGATTTCCGCTGCTTTGTTTCATTTGATGTTCAGCCCTTAAGGCTTTATCGATGTAAGACTTGACCATAATGGTCATAATTTGTGTAAGACGGTATGTATGGATGTAAGACTCTTGTTATTCAGCTTCTGTGTGTTCAGTGAGCATTGATCTCGGGATCATCAGACACGCGTGCATTCGGTGATCACGACTTTGAGTCGGGGTCCCCACAGAGCTGGTATCGAGCCATCCTGTTGTAGGAAGCCTTAGTTAGCATGGACGTTAGTTAACTTGAGACCATCTAAACCTCTCTTCTTTTTTGAAGCTTACCCCACCCAAGATGCATTTTCCCTTATTGACCTCTCCCATTCAACCTTTGTAGATGGCTGCCGCATTCAAGACTTCGACCACGGATTTCCGTGCTTCTCGAGGATAGCCTCAAGAGGTGCAGTTCCACCGAGCCCCCACTTTCACCTACCATGAGCATTGGATCAATGACGCCGAGACGGAGTATCATGTGGAAGTGATCGTGAAGGCCAATGACTCTCCAACAAGCTGGTTCTTCGAGGGACCCCAGATGGCAACACTAGTTCTTGCCGTCGAGACGGCAACCCTCAAGGCACTCACTTGCCTCCGAGACCTTCTTCCAGAGATGGCAGACGAGTTGGCAACCCGTTTCTTGCCTTATCGGAAGGAAGGCGAGGATGACAGCAATGCACCAGCTCCACCATTAGAAGAAGGACTTCCACTCCGATTCTAGACCTACTTCAGCCTTTGTGCCGATAGTTTGGCACAACACTTGGCCGCGGAATCAATGGAACTCCAAAAGGAACTTCATGAGACCAAGGCACTTCTTCGCCGAGAACAAGAGAAGACGGATAGGATCAAGAAGGAAGGTGCTCCCCCTGGACAGCCCGCAATCGCATACAGAGGCGGAAGACCCCCAAAGGATGGAGAACCACCACAGCAACCCCGCATGGCGCAAGGGATTACCGCAGCTCTTCACCCCACCAGCAAAGCAACGCCGCATTGAGCTCCTCCACTCCCCCACCCCTTCAAGCAATGAAGAAAGCCGCGCTACTGATGAAGAGGAGGAAGACCCAGTAGAGCCAGACTACGCGACCGAGCATTCCACCACTTAGGCATCATTCACAACTCGGATATGCCCGTTAGTAACCCTCTGGTAGGATAGGTCGTGTACCCCTATGCGAAGTCGAGTCCATGTAATGGTTCTTATGAAACCATGTAGTGTTGTGTTTGCTTTTGCTGTGTTTGATGGACGTCGTGCTTTCCTTCAGGAACTTGTAAACGACTACATCACCCATTTGGATTTTAATGAATATGTTTGGCCCTTTGGCCCTTGCATGAAAACAATTAGTGTCATACCAACCCCCTTACTAGGCATCCCATCTATGTTGCTTTCCCCATCTTTCCCCAATCATGAACCTTGACCACTCCAACAGGATGCCTGTTGTAACACGTACTGGTACCTCTACCCCAAGAAGCGGAGGCCGAGGCTGAAGCGGAGTCAGCCAGACCAAGCCCAAGGACAGACTCCACCCCCACCACCTCCTCCAAGCATGGACATGGCTCAGCTTCTCCAAGCCTTCCGAGAGGAACGCCAAGCCAACACTGCAGCCCTCCAGATGATTGCTCAAGCTGTCAACCGCCACCGGCGGGACACGGCAATGGGCGTTCCACATCGGTGGAGTTCAAGAAGAATGCACCACCCACTTTCATCGAGGCTGCTGAACCCTCGGATGCGACGATCGGGTCCGCACCATTGAGGATCTGCTGGCACTAGTCGGATGCACCGAGGATCGTGATCAAGTGGCGTATCTGCCTTGTCTCGGGGGACTGCGAGCTTGGTGGGATGGATTCAAGGCTATGCATGTTGAGCAAGACATCACTTGGAACACCTTCAAGACAGAATTCCGCAAGGCCCACATTCCTTCGGAATCATGGCCATCAAGAAGCGTGAGTTCGAGCCACGAAGCAAGGTAGTAGCACTTGTCAAGGAGTACATGCGAAGTTCAGTGTTCTCTCAAGGTATGCCCTCGAGGATGTCAAGACCGATGCTGCCAAAGGAGCGCTTCATGGAAGGCCTTAACCAGACTCAAGACTCGCTTGTTGTGTGTGACGCCCAAACTTTCTGATCTGGTGAACAAGGCACTCATGCTTGAGGACAAGCGACGTGCCTTGGATGACACTCATAAGCGCAAGATGATCGGCAAGGGTAGCTCCAACAACGAAGCCTCGCCGTGGCAGCCAGCCCGGTCAAGCCTACCTATCGGCAACCAAGAGCTCCTGCACCCGCACCAACTATCCACCTCAGAAGATGCCAACCCCAGGCCAGCTTACAACAACCCCAATAACAATGCTGGCAAGGGCGTCATCCCCAATCAAGTCACTTGCTTCGGATGTGGACAGCCAGGTCACTACTCCAAGAATTGCCCCAACAAGAAGCCCGACGCCCCGCGCCCCAATGCGCAGAACCCAGGCCAAGGCCGTGGAATGCCACCAAGGAACCAAGCTCCCCGCAACCTGCCCAACAATGGCAGGGGTCGTGTGAATCATGTCACCGCGGAAGAAGCCCAGGAAGACCCGGACGTCGTGCTGGGTACGTTCCTTGTCAATTCAGCACCCGCAACTGTTTTGTTTGATTCTGGAGCCACACATTCTTTTGTCACCCAAAGTTTTGCATTAAAAAGTGGCATGACCCCTACACCCCTGAATAACCCTATGGTGGTACAAACCCCCGGAGCAGAGATGAGAGCCAAGGTAGGATGTAAGGAGTCGGGATTACCATTAACGGAGTAGATTTCCTAGCAGACCTTATCATCCTAAAATCACAAGGCTTAGATGTGATCTTGGGAATGAATTGGCTCAGCAAGCATCAAGGCTTGATTGATTGCGCCAACCGGACGGTCACTATGACCAATGACCGAGGAGTCGAAGTTAAGTTTGCCTCCAACCCCTCCTCTGCTCAAGCCAACCAAGTCAACTGTCTGACTGAAGTTGGGATGGAACAAGTGCCGGTAGTATGCGAGTATCCCGATGTTTTTCCTGATGAGCTACAAGGAATGCCTCCTGACCGAGACATTGAGTTCATCATCGAGCTCATACCCGGAGCAGGACCCATCTATAAGAAGCCTTATAGGATGGGATCGGAGGAGTTAGCAGAATTGAAGAAGTAGCTGGAAGAGCAGTTGAGGAAGGGATTTATCCGCCCTAGTGCCTCCCCTTGGGGATCGCCTGTTCTGTTTGTGGCAAAGAAGGACGGTACCATCCGCTTGTGCATTGACTACCGCTCCCTCAATGAAGTTACAATCAAGAACAAGTACCCACTTCCCAAGATTGAAGATCTGTTTGATCAACTCAATGGGGCCAAGGTGTTCTCCAAGATCGACCTCGGATCTGGGTACTACCAATCAAGATCGACCCCAAGATATTCGAAGGCGGCATTCAGTAACGGATATGGCTGTATGAATGCACGGTCATGTCCTTTGGATTGACCAATGCCCCAGCTTACTTCATGTATCTCATGAATAAGGTCTTCATGGAATATTTGGACAAGTTTGTCGTTGTCTTCATTGATGACATCCTTGTCTTCTCGAAGTCGGAAGAAGAGCACGAGCAAGACTTGAGGATGGTCCTAGACAAGCTTCGAGAGCACCAACTTATGCCAAGTTCAGCAAGTGTGAATTCTGGCTGCGTGAAGTTGGATTCCTAGGTCATGTTCTAACTGAAGAGGGATTGTCGATCGACCTGCTAAGATTGAAGCCGTGGTGAATGGCAATCCCGAGCAATGTGAAGGAAGTCGAAGCTTCCTCGGACTCGCAGGATATTACCGCAAGTTCGTTGAAGGATTCTCGAGCATTGCCCGACCCATGACTCAAGTCTTGAAGAAGGACAAGAAGTTGAATGGACTTGAAGTGCGAAGAGAGCTTCGGGGAGTCAAGAAGAGGCTAACCACTGCCCAGTTCCGCCACACCGGATATACACAAGGAGTTTGTGATATATTGTGATCGTCAAGAATCGGATGGGAGGTGTTACGATGCAAGAAGGCGAGTCGTAGCCTACCTTTCAAGGCAACCACGACCTCACGAGGAGGACTATGCTACTCATGACCTTGAGCTAGCAGCGATGGTTCATGCCACGAAGACTTGGCGACATTACCTCTTGGGTAGCGATGTGAAATATACACGGACCACAAAAGTCTGAAGTATATTTTCACTCAAAGGAATTGAACATGAGGCGGAGGAGATGGCTGGAGTTGATAAAGGATTATGACCTCGGTGTTCAATACCACCGAAAGGCTAATGTGGTAGCAGATCGTTGAGCGGGAAGGCTTGCTCCTTGAATGCTATGCTAAAGCACAAGCTACCCGCCTTGTATGAAGAACTTGAAAGCTTCGGGTTGGAACTGGTTGCACCAGGATTCTTGGCCAACCTCGAAGTTAAGCCTACCTTGATGGATGATATCAAGGAAGCTCAGAAGGGGCATGAGAGTATTGAAGGCGTCAAGAGGAAGATCAAGGCAGGCAAAGCCTCGGATTCTCCAGAGGATGAGGAAGGAATTGTGTGGTTTGGGAATCGCATCTGCGTGCCCAACAAGGTTGAGCTCAAGAACCTGATCTTGCAAGAAGCTCATGACAGCCCATATTCCATCCACCCTGGAGGCACCAAGATGTATCAAGACCTGAAGGAAAGATTTTGGTGGCACGGGATGAAAAGGGAGATTGCCACCTATGTTGCAAAGTGTGACGTATGCCAGAGAGTCAAAGCTGAGCATCAGCGACCTGCTGGATTACTCCAACCACTCAAGGTTCCCGAGTGGAAATGGGATAAAGTCGGGATGGATTTCATCACTGGACTACCTAGGTCAAACAAGGGACATGACTCCATCTGGGTCATAGTCGATCATTTGACCAAAGTGGCCCATTTCATTCCTGTTAAGACTACCCATGACGGCAACCAGCTGGCAACTCTCTACATCAACCGAATCGTGAGCCTTCATGGTGTTCCCAAGGAGATTGTGTCAGATCGAGGAACCCAGTTCACCTCAAGGTTTTGGAAGAAATTCCAGGAGGCCATGGGGACCAAGCTGTCCTTCAGCACTGCTTTCCACCCACAGACCGGAGGTCAGACCGAGCGAGTGAATCAAATACTCGAAGACATGCTCCGAGCCTGTGTCTTAGCTTATGGAGCTAAGTGGGAAGATTGCCTCCCTTTCGCCGAGTTCTCTTACAACAACAGTTACCAGGCAAGCCTTCAGATGGCACCATTTGAAGTGTTATCGGGCGGAAGTGCCATACACCTCTCAATTGGTCAGAGACCGGTGAAGGACTTGTCTTTGGGCGGATATCCTCCGTGAAGCGAAGAGCAAGTCCAGCTTGTCGAGAGCGTCTGAAGTCCGCCAAGTCTAGAGAGAAGAGCTACGCCGACTCACGTCGAGAGACATAAACTTCCGAGTTGGAGACCATGTCTATCTCCGGGTCACCCCTCTCAAAGGAGCCCAGCGCTTCCATGTCAAAGGAAAGCTCGCTCCGAGATACATTGGCCCCTTCAAGATCATGGAACGACGAGGAGAAGTGGCTTACCAGTTGGAACTCCCACCTGAACTATCGGATGTGCACAACGTGTTCCACGTGTCACAACTCCGGAAGTGTCTCCAAGTTCCAGACAAGCCTGATCTCTACAAGGACGTCAATCACCAAGCCATTGACCTTCAGCCTGATTTGACTTATCGTGAGAGGCCCATCTGCATTCTGGATGAGGCTGAACGACGCACTCGAAGCCGCACCATCAAGTACTTCAAAGTCCAATGGAGCAATCACACCGAAGCAGAAGCAACTTGGGAGCGTGAAGACCACCTTAGATCCGAATTCCCGTATCTCTTTAAAGCCTAGTTTAGGAATCTCGGGGACGAGATTCTTGTAAGGGGGGTAGGTCTGTCACACCCTGCATTTTGTAACATTTCATTTTCATTAATAAAGCATGAAAATTTGGACCAACAAAAACTTTTTGCTTTATTTGGCTTTTATTTGGTGTTGGTTTTCCCTATGTGGTTTTCAAGTGCTCTTAATAGTCAACCACTCCACCCTCTATATTTCATCTCCTTACCCCAAGCTCGACCAATGACCATGCCATGTGTATAGTGCAATATAGAATTTTCTTACAAAAATAATTTGGCCGAAAGTATTTTCTAAATTTAGTTTTCCAAAACCCCGAATTGAGGTTTGCCTTTGCAAGTACTTGATTAAGGGCAGTAAAAATCTTTCCAAAAATATATTTGATTCATATTAGATATAGGATACCCGAAACCACAAAATATAATTTTAAAAGTTGTTTTACTATTTTATTTAAAAGCTTTTCTTAAGGCCGAAATGGTCTTTAATAGGAAAAATTATTTTATTGTTTTAGAAATATTTGACAAAATTTAGGGAAACTCATAGGACATATATTGTCCATATATAAGAGTTTCAACACATGGTCATGTTCAAAATATTGGTCAAATCCCTCTAAAACCCTTCCTGGATATTTCAAGCTTTTGAAATATTTACAAAGGAAATATTCTTCCAAAATTCCAGGAAAATTCTATCAAGTCACATATGACATATTAGGTGATCTTGCCAAGTCTCATGACTTGGAGAACAAGATAACATCCTCAAAACCCCTCAAAACCATTTATGTCCATTCTGAAGTTTGATCAACTTTACATTGCCAAATGTGTCCAAATGTGCTCAAACTTGGTGAACATGCTTCATGGGTCCAATGATGCATCTAGACCAAATGGCACAGGTTGGAGAGGAGGAAATCTTGGTCAAAGTGCCTCAAAACCCTCTCTGACCAGAATCAAATTTGGACAACTTTGTTCTACCAACTTCTTCTCCAAGACCCCAACTTTGGTGAGCATGTTCACATGATCAAATAAGGCTACCACACCAATTGGTACATCAAGGAGAAATGATCTACTCCACTAGATCTACACAAATCCATTTCTGCTCATTTCTAGGGTTCACAAAAGTTGCATTGGCAACTTTGCCCAAATAATCTCCTAATTTGTGGAAGGCTATATTTATATAAGTCATTTCACCTTGTGGAGTCTCATGGCAATTGGAGTCCATTTTCTTGCTCAAAACTCTATCAAACACCTTCTGACATTTTGCAAAAACCACTATTTTTACCCCTTTCACTATTCGTGGAGAGCTCCAATTTTTACCACAGCTCCTCCTAGACCCCTTTCACCTCCAGTAACAATGGCAAGCCCCCAGCTCAATAATTGAGGGGTGAAACCCCCCTCTTTCTCTCTCTGGACAGCCCTTTCTCCCTCTTCCTCACCTCTCTCCTCACCCCAGTGGCCATCCAGGCATCCAATGCCTCCCCTCCTTCTTTACTACCTCCACAGCACTCTTGGACATCGGTGGTCGCGCCCACAGGGCATATAATATGCCATGGCATGCCATCACGACGCTCAGGCGCTTCTGATCTTGACTAGGCACTATAGCCGCCCTCTGCCCAATGCTTCCGGCCACCTCGGGCCTTCCCCTCGCGCCAGCCGAGGCACCTCGACGTCCGCGACACGCCACGGCGCTGTCCCCCTCCTCTCTCCTCCTCCCCGCGCCTCCGCGCTAGCGAACAAGGGCCGCCCGAGTGCACCAGTGAGCGTGCTCACACGCGCGGTGCCCCTGGCCCCCTGCTCTCTCTCTCTTCTTCCCCTGGGCGTAGTCGACCCCCACGAACACCCCAGACACAACCCAGCAGCCCCCCGTGACCCGTGACGACGGCAACAAGCTCGCCGGCGCACAGGTCCACGGTGGACCACCGTGCGGCTATATAAGCTCGCCCCGGGCCGCTCCAGTGGCATTCGCCTCCTCCTCACGCCTCCAGGAGCACGCCCGCACCACCCAATCACCCCCGGAGAGCCTCGTGCTCGGAATCGACCGAGCTCCGCCCGCTTGGTCGCCGTCGATCTCGAGGCATGAGCTCCCTCCGCCCCTTCTCTCCGTCGATCTGAACTCTCCTCACCTCCTGATCCTTTCCCCTCCGTTTCCCTCTCATTTGCAGCGGAAGCGGCCGAGCCGTCGACACCGAAGCTCCTCCGCCTTGAACCTCGTCGCCGGCGAACCCCACTCGGCGGCCAACTCCGGCACCACCCGAGCAGCGACACGACGAGGAGCCAGCGGTGCTATCACCTCGACCCGCCGTGCCTGCGATCGCCGCCGGTGAGCACGCTGGCCCTCACAGTGTGGTCGGAGATGTGGCGGCCCCTTTGTCATCCTCACCTCTCTCTCGCCCCCTCTCTCTCCCACTGGCAGCTGGGGCCCGCCCGTCAGGTTTGAAAACCTAAGCCTGTGGCCTTGCTGCTGGCTCTGGCTGGGCCGGCCTCTTTGGCTGGGCAGCTGCCTGCTGGCTGTTACGCCCCGCGAGTACAAAGTGCCTCTTTTCTTTTTTTTTCATCACATATTCTAAAATTCCACAGGACACAATATTTGTCCAAATGGATTAATTCAATTTCTAAAATCCCCAAATATTGCAACCTATTTAATGGTGCAACTTCCATTCAAATCCAACCAACCTTTCTTCACTGAAAATATTTAAATGTGATTTTTAGCATTTAAATGTGCCTCTCAAAATCCATATCTCCTGTTCCACCACTCCAAATCCAAAACTAGCAAGTTTTCCCATCTTATATTTCCATCTAATATTTTACAAAAAGAGTTGACATTTTTCTGAGTACTTTGATTTTTCTGTTTTATTATTGCCTTATTTTTCCCGTTATTATTTTGCGACGACAGATTGCGTTGCTGATGAAGGAGTTGGACCAGAAGACTTTGAAGACCCCGAAGACTTTGTTGAGCCAGGCAAGCAGCCCTTTGACCATGTCTATGAGACCCTTTTTATGCATGTCATATAGCACTTACTATTGTTGCATCGGAATCATGAAGGATGGGTAACCACTTTGGTGGGTTGCCTCCGTTACTTTTCTCGTTGACACTTGCATTGTGCATGACCCTACCTTCTTATGAGGGTTATGACGATGGGAGTAGATAGGATGCTAAGTAGTTTGCTACGCAAAAAGGGACGGGAATATGCATGTGATGGAGACAAAATATTTTCAAACAACTTTGAAAACCCCATCGGGTGCCATTTATGCCCGAGGGAGATGATGAGAAAGGAACCACTTGATGACGAAGTGGTGTACCGAGGCAAGTGTGTGTTGTTTTCAAAGCGGATTAGATTTAAGATTTGATGGTGTCCCAACCCTACATGCGCGACCACTCTACCCTTATATGGGAAAGGGCATTGTTAAGTACCTAGACCGATACTAGCTTGGAGCCCGCATTACTAGTGACGGGGGAGAGTTGGTGCTCTCTCTTGGGACGGGGTCGTGCCATGTAGGGCGGCCATCACCATCTTTATGGGGCACGGACACACCGTTGGTACCCGTGCGGTGGTATGTGATGAATATGGGAGCAAGGCTCCACGAAAATGTTATTTGAAATGTTGGGCACGGGGTTACTACCAATCGAGTGGACTCCATGTTAGTGTCGTCTAGGGAAAGGCGGTGATCGGTGCTTACCCGGTACTTGAGGTACCATGGTCGTGGATGACACGGAAGTTCCCGGATCTAGTGGGTAAAGTGTGCAACCTCTGCAGAGTGTAAAATTATTCGAATAGCCATGTCCACGGTCAAGGACGGTTGGGCGGTGCTGCTTAAACTATGTCCAGGGTTTTCAACCGTGTGAGTGAGATGATGGAAACGACTTGGGTCAAGTCAACGGACCTGACACGATTGAGATGGGTTGGTGCCCACTCTGTTTATGATAATGGGTTGGTGCCCATTTTGTTTATGATAATGGGTTGGTGCCCACTCTATTTATGTTGATATCTGTGACCAGATCTCATGGTTACTTGCATTCTTTTGATGCATGCTTTATAGGTTGTTGAACATGTCATTGCACTCAAAACTAGCTTTATGCAAAACTTTACCTATGTCATGCATTACTGTACCTTGAACCAAATCATGGGTTGCTTGCGAGTACATTCAAAGTACTCATTGGCTTGCCACTGGTTATTTAATTGACCAGGCATGGAAGAACCGGAGTTCGAAGAAGAGTTCCTTGGAGACGATCATGCGAACTAGGATGTTTCCCTAGTCAGAATGCCTGTAGGGTTAAGGCAGATGGCATGGGTTCTACTTATCAAACAACGATTTCCGCTGCTTTGTTTCATTTGATGTTCAGCCCTTAAGGCTTTATCGATGTAAGACTTGACCATAATGGTCATAATTTGTGTAAGACGGTATGTATGGATGTAAGACTCTTGTTATTCAGCTTCTGTGTGTTCAGTGAGCATTGATCTCTGGGATCACTGTACACGTGCATTCGGTGATCACGACTTGCGAGTCGGGGTCCCCACAATTATGATTGAAATCCTAATGACTCCCAAACACACGCACACAAAAAAAAACACGGCATGCCTATCACACGAATGCAGGAATGTATAAAAGGTTATTTTCCTCTCGTTGAACATAACGGGAGGGTTGTGTAGCTGGTTAGCCTATTCGCTCATCAAACTTTAGGTCTCGGGTTCGATAACTACACTTGAGCATAATTTTTGCCAGGAGGATTCTTTTACTTGTCAAAATGTTTTCTAGGGTTTGCACGCTTCACACTCTCTCTCCAGTATATATATACGCGTTGGAGCCTCAGCGCTTGTAGTTGCTCTCTTCACACTCTCTCGCCCTCTCCCGCTAGAGCCTCAGCGCTTGTAGTTGCTCTCTTCACACTCTCTCGCCCTCTCTAGATCTAAACAAGACTTCGTTGGCCTCTCTCTCCCCTCACTGCTGCTCAAAGAGCCGGCAGGATCCGTCCGCCGGGAAGGGAAGGAGGCTTAAAGCTGTCACCGTCGGTGAGGGAGGGAATTCACTATCGGCGCTACTGTTCACTTTCCACCCAGCGGCGGCGCGGGAGGGCCTCCGACCCCTTCTTCTTCGCCGCCGTCCCGTCGCCCACCGAACCACGCCCCAAGAACCTTAAGGTATATTTTACTTACTCCACATGGATTGCTCTAGCTGCAAGTATACCATGAATCTAGGACGTGGTTCAAAGAGGAAAGGAGTGGGGGAAAATAGTGGAAAAAGTTGTATATAGCATGAATCTAGGACGTGGTTCAAAGAGAAAATGAAGGGGGAAAGTTGTATAGCATGAATCTAGGACGTGGTTCAAAGAGGAAAGGAATGGGGGAAAGTACTGGGGAAAGTTGTATCGCATAAATCTAGGACGTGGTTCAAAGAGGAAACGAAGGGGCGAAAGTACTAGTTCAAAAAGGAAAGGAAGGGACAAGGCTGTAGCGTTTGAGCAGGACTAGATTTGCTGTGCTCACATAGGGAAAGGTGTCTAAAGATAACAAAACTGGGACCAACACAAATATGCTCCTTGGTTGTTTGTTCTTTGTTGCAACAGACAGTGCATAACCACAGTACATCGGTAGATGCACATGGTGCTAAAAGCGCCCACCGTCCGTGCAACTCATTAGCTGTTGTTAATCTATGGCCATGTTTGGTTAAAACTCCTAGTCCCTACCGCTTGGTTCGGGGACTAAACATGGACTAGAGGTTATTAAATGACATGATAGAAGACCATGTTACCCCTAGTAATGAACTAATAGAAACAAGGTGCGATGCGTGGCAGGGGCAACTATTGGAAAAAGTCCCAAAAAGACTCCCTTGGGGTCTTCTTTCTTTAGTCCCAAATGCCCACTTTTAGTCCCGAAAAATCCCTCGTTTGGTTTAGATGTGACTGACAACGAGGTTTTTTAGTCCATACACCAAAATATCCCTGTAAAAAAACACCCTCTAATAATGCCGCTGGAAAATTGATGCGATGCCACAGTTAAAAGCAAATTAAATGTTTAACGAATTTTATTGTTAATATAATCTCTATGTTAATATTAATCAATGCCACCGTTTGAGAAATGCTACTGTCTTGCTTTCTTTCCCATTTAGATAAGGTAGATGCTTCTTTTTGTTGGCTTCTGTGTCATCCAACGTTATTGACCACCAATTGTTTCCTTTGCACCTCTGTGTAAACAGGGTTATCTACTTCACCTCGTTGCCATTGTGACCTTTTGTTTCACTGCACAAAACACTTTTGTTTTAAGAGTGTTTTGTGCAGTTCAACCAAAATGTCACACCGACAATGTTGATTGATTGCTTGATCTTAGTGGAACTGCACAAGAGATCTTACTTCCTATCCGTTAAGGCGAATTTGGTTTAGATCTTCTTCTTGTTAGTTGTTTGACTTCCGCATCATGAGAGGTCAGTACTAGCCTTCTTTCACATGATTCTGCAATGTGCTTTCATATGTTGTGCTACTTGTATGATAATGTTGCTTGATTTTAGTGAACTGCACAAATGGAGACAAGACTTCTAATCTATATGTGCATCGTAATAACCCATTGAGGTAAGATAAGTGTCAGGACCCCGACTCAATGCCACATCGATCTAGCATGTAACACTTCATATCACTTTGCAGCCTCACGCACGGTATCCCCACGGGTGTCGTATTACCTTTGCCCGGGACCGTTTGCGCCTTTTGGCACACGTATATGACAGTGTCGCTAGCATCCATATGATAAGGAGCCCGGGCTGACATGACTAGTCGTAAACCCAAAGTGGCACAAACTTACGAGAACAGCATCCATGACCCAAAGATCGAGCGTGTCGGTCATCGGCGAGTGAATCCAGGCTGTAGCACTGGCTAACAGACTCCGGTGAACCGGGCTGTAGCGGGCTAACAGACTCGGTATTCATCGCGTGACATTTCCCGAAGGACGAGACACGAGATCGAAGAAGGACACATGCCGGCCAGCCTAAGTGTTCCGGAGCAGTAGCAAGCTACCATGGCTCAGTGGAAGCACTAGGAGACATTTCCCGGTAAGCGAGGCTACTATGAATAAACAACTAGATAGTCAGATCCCACACATAGCAATACACATTACACGTACGCATAACATGCAAGTATGTGCTGTACAACAAGGCATCACAACATAACTCTACATCTCATATAGATAAGGCTCAAAGAGCCATCATAGCATTTATTGCAAACAGGGGTCACAAGACCCAACATACAGAGCATACAAGCAACAAGCGGAAGCATTACATGTCTGGGTACAGACATCTACAAATGAAAAAGGCTGAAGAGCCTGACTATCTACAACATCCGATCAAGATCGTAGCTGAGGTACAAGCTACTCATCGAAGTCCACGAGAACACTAGTAAGACCGAAGTCTCCGCTGCAAAACATAAATAAAGCACCATGAGTACAAAGGTACTCAGCAAGACTTACATCAGATCCTATCATACATGCATTTGTGTCAAAAGGGTAATGTGGGGTTTAGTTGCAGCAAGCCAGCTTTGACTCTGTGGCTATCCTGTTCTACGACTACCAGAACTTCTTTGAGGTGATATGGCGCACGCGAGTCCACTAATCACCACTCAATACACTACTATGGATTCATCCCCGTCTCCCTACGAGAAGGCCATCCATAGTACTCACACTTTTCTTGAGCATTTTATTGTATCCACTTCAAGTTGTCTATGTACCATGTAAACATCCAAGAAGTCCATATCCGCGGACCCGGCTATTCGAATAGATCATGTTAACCCTGCAGGGGTGTACTTCTTCACACACGCTCTCGCCACTTACCACCATGTACACGTCGTGTATCTCGGCAACCTTCAAGCGGAAGCCTGGCGAGGGAGTCGGCCACGACCTGACTAACCACACAAGACTCTAGCCCAGGTTTATCGCCTATTGGGTTTCATCCGCAAGGAGATCCGGCGGGTGTCACCACGGCCCCAAGCGATGTGAGCAGGTTCCCAAGCCCACCATCCAGGTGCCACTTGGTACACCGTACACGTGTGCCTAATCTGTCCCAAGCCCACCTGCCGGGTGCCACTTGGTAGAAAAATAGCACTACCTACAAACACCAGAAACTAGTTGCGACTCCTGGACAGAGACCAAGTTGGTTAATAAGTCGAGAGGGGTCGAGTTACCGGAACCCAATGTGTGGTAGTATCGAGTCATTGGACAACATACATAGAACTCGATTGCTTAAGGGCGGTTCGGTGAGACAACCCACCATGTACTCCTACATGGCCTCTCACCGCTACCTTTACCAAATCGTGTTCACACGTTCACTCTCAGCATCAGAACATATCGTAACACTCCAATTCATTCCCAATGAACCAGACCTGACACAACTCTAAGCAATAGCAGGCATAGCATGGTAGGAACACAACATGGGCTCAATCAACTCCTACACATGCTAGTGGGTTTCAACTATTCTTGTGGCAATGACAGTCATGCAGAGGAATGGGTTCAACTACCATGACACAATGTAGCAGATGAATCGTTGTTGTCCTAATGCAATAACCGAGAGCAGGAGCGAGAGAGTGGGATTTTATCGGAATGAACAAGGGGGTTTGCTTGCCTGGTAGATCAACAAGGGAGGCACTGCTTCATAGACAGATACTCTGGATCGGTCTCCGGAGCAAGACCTATCGAGAAGGAACGGTGCCATCAATCAATACACAAGCATATGCAACAATATGATGCATGAACATGGCATGAAGATGTGATGCTGTTTGAGCTAATGCAACTAGTACTCATTTGGTTTGAAGTCCATTTGAACCCTAAGCTCAAGTGCAATTCTAATTTAAGTCTCTTAATATGCCATAATGTGTTTCCTTATATTCAGCATGTATAAGTTGGTTTTTCATGCATGAAACCAGTACAAATGGATAGATTGCATTTTCTGATAATTTTCATATATAAATTATTTCAATCGAGCTACGGTTGAATTTCTATGAATTTTGAAGTTTGAACATTTTCGGAATTTCTGATTTATTTTAATTCAGAAAATGAATAAATCGTCGACTGACGTCGGCGTGGCGTCGGCGGGTCAACGGGCTGACCAGGTCAAACTGGCGTGTGGGGTCCACACGTCGGTGACCTGATTTAGTTAACAGCGTTAATTAGTTACTAAACTAATCCTAACTAAAATTAGCAGGGCCGGGCCCCACTTGTCAGCGACCCAGGGGAGGTCAAACCCCTGGTCAGCGGGGTCAAACCCGCCGGCGACTCGACGCCGGCGAGGCCAGACGCGGCGGAGGGCTCGGGATCGCCGTTCCGGCGACCAATCGGGCGGCGGAGACCACCTACGCGAAGCCCAGGCTCGCGCGCATCCAGTGGGACACGCGGGAGACCGTGGGGGTGCCGGAGCTCGCCGGAGCAGAGCTCGCGGCGGCGGCCGAGCTTCGGGCTCGAAAGGGACGCGGCTACGGCAAGCAGGGAGGCCACCGAGGGCTCTGCGGCACCCTCGTGGCACAGGAGCACGGTGGCGTGCTCCGTTGCGGCTGCGGTGGCTAGGGCGGCAGCGGCGACATGGACGGCGGCGAGTGCTACGGCGAGGTGGGGAGAAGGCTACGGCGTCGCGATCGGCTCGCGGAGAGAGGGGAACGGTGGCGGAGCTCACCGCTGTTCAGCGGGCGTCAAGCGGGCTTGGGGACGACTTGAGAGGCGGCGGGCGGCGATGGGGATCCACGGCGGCGGCGATGAAGAAGACGGCGATGGCGACTCTCCGAGGCGCCCGGCGCCGTGCGATTGATGATGAGGCGTAGCCTGGCGGCGGAGCGCGTGGACACGACGGAGGGGCGAGGGGAGGCGTGGCGCGACGACGGCGAGGGGTGGCGGCGGCAGCGGCGTCGGCGCGGGAGAGGAAGAGGTCCAGGGAGGAGGAGAGCGAGAGAGTGGGAGAGGACCGGGCGTGCGTGGCGTCGTCGGGCGTTCGAAGCGACGAGGGGCGCCAGCAAAGCGAGCAGAGAGGTGGCGTGGCGCTGGCGGCGGGCCTTGCGCGTCGGGCGCGCGCCCCCCCTGTCGAGGACGAAGACGACAGAGGAGGGTGGGCTGGGCGGCCAGACCGCCGCAGTCTTTGGGCCAAGACAGGAGGAGGCCTGTAAGCTTTCCCTTTCTTTTGTTTTCTATTTTCTGTAATTTGTTTTGATTTAGTTTAAAATACTAAATCATTTTATTTACTTATGCCAATTTTTGCAGGAGCTATTTATATTATTCTAGAGCTCCTTAATAAATGACATAATTTTTGGACATATATTATATATATAACATATATATATCCAAGGCAAAATAATTACTGGATTAATTCCAAATGCCCAAAATAAATATTTATGAGCTCCTAAAAATATTGGTTTGATTTTTATCTCTGTCCAATATTTTCAGTGGGCAACATGAGCATTTTCTTGGACCTTTTTGGAGCAATTTTTATTTGGGTCATTTCTAAAAATGATTCTGAGGGTTTCTCAAATCCTCATTTCAAATTTAAATGAAATTCAAGCATGATGCACAAATGACTAGCTAGTCTAGGTCATACCAGAACTAGGGATGTGACAACTCGCCCCCACTTGAAAAAATCTCGTCCCGAGATTCGGGGGTCGACGGAAAGAAAGCGGGGTACTCCAGTCAAAGACGATCTTCTCGCTCCCAAGTAGCTTCTCTCTCGGAATGATGAGACCACTGAACCTTGAGAAACTTGATGTTATGACGTCGAGTGACACGCTCTGCTTGATCGAGAATGCGAACCGGGTACTCTCGGTATGTGAGGTTATCTTGGAGATCAAGCGCTTCGTGGTGCACTCCGCGGATAGGATCCGAGAAGCAACGCCTGAGTTGAGAGACGTGGAAGACATCATGAACTCGAGAAAGATGTGGGGTAGTTCAACTGGTAGGCAACCTCTCCTCGTTTAGCGAGAATGCGAAAAGGACCAATGTAACGAGGAGCCAACTTGCCTTTGATATCGAAGCGATGGGTACCCTTCAAAGGAGTAACCCGAAGGTAAGCTTTGTCGCCAATTTCATAAGTCATATCCTTATGATGGCGATCATCTTGGCTCTTTTGACGAGGCGGGCTGTTTTCAAATTCTCACGAATGATGCGAACTTGCTCTTACGCCTCTGGATCATTCCGGTCAAAGAATTGTCTTTCACGGTTTCGACCAGTTCAATGGTGTTCGACATCTTCGTCCATAGAGAATCTCAAAAGGAGCTTTCTTGAGACTGGATTGATAGCTATTGTTATAAGCAAACTCGGCAAAGGAAGACATTTCTCCCAATCCATACCGAATGAGATAACGCAAGCTCTAAGCATGTCTTGAGGATTTGGTTGACCCTTTCCACCGACCACTCGGTGAGGGTGGAAAGCGATCTTGAAGGAAAGATGGGTTCCCATGGCAGTTTGGAAACTCTCCCGAAATGAGAAGTGAAAAGACTACCACGGTCTGAATTGATCTCTAGTGGAACACCATGAAGTGATACTATTAGAAATATATAAGTCGGCGAGCTGACTAGCGATGATACTCTCTCGAACAGGTAAGAAGTGAGCCACTTTGGAGAGACGATCAATGACTACGAAGATAGCATTATTCCCTCTCTTGGTCCTGGGAAAGCCGGTGATGAGGTCCATACCAACTTTATCCCATTTCCATTCAGGAATAGCTAAAGGCTGAAGGGTGCAAGCAGGTCTTTGATGCTCGCTTAACGCGACGACAAGCGTCACAATTAGCAACGAAGTCGGCGATTTCTCTCTTCATCCTAGTCCACGGAACCTCTGGCGAGGTCTGATACATCTTAGTACTACGGGATGAATCGTGAGAGGGGATTCATGCGCCTCCTTAAGAATCAGTTGTCGAAGATGCTGCTTCTTGGGGACCACTAGGCGGTTCCCAAAGAAAACGACACCTCGATCATCTATAGAGAAACCACCAGCTACTCCCTTGGAGATGTTTCTCTTGATCCGGGTAATCCCCATATCATGCTTCTGAGCTTCTATGATATGATCTACAAGAGTAGGTTTCGCCACCAAGGTAGAAAGGAATCCGTGAGGAGCAATGTGAAGGTTAAGCTTACAGAATTCCTCATGGAGAAATGGTTGGCCCTGCCGCAACATGAGATTGTTGCAATAGGATTTATGACTTAGCGCATCGGCCATGACATTGGCTTTGCCTGGGGTGTAAGTAATCCCTAAGTCGTAATCTGAGATCAATTCCAACCAACGTCTTTGCCTAAGGTTCAGATCTGGTTGGGTGAAGATATACTTGAGACTCTGGTGATCGGTGTAGATCTCGCAACGTTTACCAAGAAGGTAATGTCGCCAGGTCTTGAGTGCATAGACTACGGCTGCAAGCTTTAGATCATGTGTAGGATAATTCTCCTCGTGTGGATGTAACTGTCGAGATGCATAGGCAATCACATGACGATCCTGCATAAGAATGCAACCTAGTCCCTGTCGTGAGGCGTCGCAGTAGATAACAAAGTCTTTAGTGAAATCCGGTGGCACAAGTATGGGAGCAGAAGTCAGGCGTCTTTTCAGTTCCTGAAAACTGTACTCACACTGTGGGGACCACTCAAACTTTTTATCTTTCTTGAGAAGTTCCGTGAGGGGTTTAGCTACTTTGGAGAAGTTTTCAACAAAGCGGCGACAATAGCTGGCTAGACCAAGGAAACTCCTAACTTGTTTAACGGTTTCAGGTGGAGCCCAATCGAGAACGGCCTTAACTCTCTCGGGATTGACAGCAATGCCCTTACCAGAGATTACGTGGCCTAGGTAGGTCACTTCTGGCAACCAAAATTCACACTTGGAGAACTTGGCATAAAGGCGGTGCTCTCTGAGTTTTTCCAACACAAGTCTAAGATGTTCGGCATGCTCTTGTTCGTTCTTCGAGTAGATAAGAATGTCATTGAGGTAAACCACGACGAACTTATCTAAGTACTCCATGAAGATTGAGTTCATCAAGCTGGAGAATGTGGCTGGAGCGTTAGTTAGGCCAAAGGACATGACGGTGTACTCGTATTGACCATAACGAGTGACAAAGGCTGTCTTGGGGATGTCCCCGTTTCTGATCTTGATTTGGTGGTAGCCTAACCTCAAATCCATCTTGGAGAAGGCGAGGATCCGGCGAGCTGATCATACAGTCGTTGATCCCGGGAGCGGATATTTGTTCTTTATCGTGACCAAATTAGCAGGCGATAATCTACAACCATCCGGTCCGTACCATCCTTCTTCTTGACGAAGAGGACGGGGCAAGCCCAGGGAGAAGAACTAGGACGGATGAAACCCTTTTGCAAGGACTCATCAAGTTGTTTCTTAAGCTCGGCTAGTTCTAAGGGTGCCATCTTGTAAGGTCTCCTAGAGATTGGAGCAGTTCCTGGGATAAGGTCTATGACGAACTCTACATCTCTGTCAGGTGGAACACCTCGCAGTTCCTCTGGAAAGACATCCGGAAAGTCACGGAATACCGGGATATCTTCAAGGTCTGGAAGAGGGCTGGCATTAAGAGAATAGAGCTGACGCCTTGCAACTCTAGTGGAGACAGTGACTATCTTGCCAGATGGGTGTGTAAGCTGAAGCAGACTGGTGTAACAATCAATCTTGGCATAATGAGCTGTCATCAGTCCATACCCAAGATGATGTTAATATCTCAGAGACTTGAGGGCTATAAATGATGCAAGGAATACAAGTCTGTCTACAAGGATTTCGTTACCATGGCTTACACTAGAAGTTTGCCATTTGGATCGAGGGTTTGAATGACTAATGGAGAGGGCATATCACAAAATGACATGTTGTGCAAATTAGCATAGCTTTGAAATGAAGGAGTGAGGCGCTCGATGTCGAATGAACCGATCTTTGGATGACGATTGACAAGGAGTGTACCAAGAACGACATCCGGATCATCATGGCGTTACTAGGCGAGGCGTGATGCACACGTCCACGTTCGATGGGAGCTGACTTAACATTGATCGTCCTGCGTGATGGCTTAACACAGCCAACAGTCTTCTCGGGCTGGGGTGGAGCGTAACTAGTCTGAGAGTAGTCACGTGCATAGTGTCCTGGCTTCCCGCATGTGAAGCAAGTCCCTGAAGTTGGATGTGGACCCGCACTGACAAGCGGTCTACCCGTAGGCCTGGGTGGAACATACGACTGAGGTGGGGGAGGCACCACATGAGATGGCCTTGGTGAATATCCGGGAGGAAGAGCGGAGTTTGGAACCCAAATCCGGCGCTTCTGAGAACTGGAGCCGGAAGAAGATCCCAAATCACGGGTGTGCTTACGAGACTCCTCGTAAGTGAGCTGAGCTGTCTCTGCATTAATGGCCTTGTTCACAAGAGCTTGGAATGTATCACAATGATGTAGGTGGAGATCACGACGCAGCTTGGGTTTGAGACCCTTCCGGAACCTAGCCTGCTTCTTGGCGTCCGTGGACACTTCTTCTGTGGCATAACGGGCGAGGTTCTCAAACTCTCTACTGTAAGCATCAACAGCCATCTTACTTTGGGTGAGACTACAGAACTCTTCTCTCTTGCGATCGATGAGGGCCTGAGGAATGTGATGCTCGCGAAAAGCCTCGGTGAAATCCCTCCAAGTAGGAATCTGGCCAGCTGGAAGCATAGCCTCATAGTTCTGCCACCAAAGACTAGCAGGACCTTCCAGGTGGTATGTGGCATAGGTGACCTTGTCATCTTCAGCTACGTTCGCAGAACGGAGTTTGTGTGTGATACTACGGAGCCAGTCATCTGCATCGAGCGGCTCGATGGAGTGATGAAAGGTAGGTGGGTGCAAGCGGACGAAGTCATGAATGGTTGCAGACCCTTTGAACCGATGTGCGGTGTTCTCCTCGATGCGTGCCAACAAGCGGTTAGACTCACGCTTATTTCTCTCCATCTCTAACATGAACTCTGTCAACGAAGGTTGGTCGGGAGGATCCTCATCCCTACCATCTCCGTGGTTTTGACTACGAGCAACAGAACTTCGCTTAGTTGATGACATCCCGAGAAACGAAACGAAGGACGGAATCAGCATCATCTATAGGCTTCAGAATGTAGGACAAGGAAATTAGTAACTCTCGGACTCCTAGGGCAATTCCGGCAGCATAACGGCAGTAAAATGCTCAGAATGAGACATCCGGCCAAAAATGGGGTAGTAACATACTCAACATCATCACTGGGGGTTCTGAGATCATACTTCAGACTACACCGGAAGTACTCGAAAACTGGAACATGACTCTGGTCAACCAATCCTAAGGGACTACGGAGTAGTAACACGTGATCCTAATAGACGGAAGAGAAGCCTAGTTCCTTAACCCCGCAGGAAAGATAGGATGACTCAGATCAGAAGGCCATGGGGTAAAGGAGTAAAAAGAGCCTTACGTTCCATCCCACAATCAATTCCCTTACATAACTAAAGAATTTCTAGACTCAACCACCGGTTTGGCTTGGTAATCCCACAGCGAGAAGGCTCGATACCAAAGCTGTCAGGACCCCGACTCAATGCCACATCGATCTAGCATGTAACACTTCATATCACTTTGCAGCCTCACGCACGGTATCCCCATGGGTGTCGTATTACCTTTGCCCGGGACCGTTTGCGCCTTTTGGCACACGTATATGACAGTGTCGCTAGCATCCATATGATAAGGAGCCCGGGCTGACATGACTAGTCGTAAACCCAAAGTGGCACAAACTTACAGGAACAGGCATCCATGACCCAGCATCGAACGTGTCGGTCATCAGCGAGTGAATCCAGGCTGTAGCACTGGGCTAACAGGACTCCGGTGAACCGGGCTGTAGCGGGCTAACGGGACTCGGTATTCATCGCGTGACATTTCCCGAAGGGACGTAGACCACGAGATCGAAGAAGGACACATGCCGCCAGCCTAAGTGTTCGGAGCAAGTAGCAAGCTACCATGGCTCGATGGAAGCACTAGGAGACATTTCTAGCAAGCGAGGCTACTATGAATAAACAACTAGATAGTCGGATCCACACATAGCAATACACATTACACGTACGCATAACATGCAAGTATGTGCTGTACAACAAGGCATCACAACATAACTCTACATCTCATATAGATAAGGCTCAAAGAGCCATCATAGCATTTATTGCAAACAGGGGTCACAAGACCCAACATACAGAGCATACAAGCAACAAGCGGAAGCATTACATGTCTGGGTACAGACATCTACAAATTAAAAAGGCTGAAGAGCCTGACTATCTACAACATCCGATCAAGATCGTAGCTGAGGTACAAGCTACTCATCGAAGTCCACGAGAACACTAGTAAGACCGAAGTCTCCGCTGCAAAACATAAATAAAGCACCATGAGTACAAAGGTACTCAGCAAGACTTACATCGATCCTATCATACATGCATTTGTGTCAAAAGGGTAATGTGGGGTTTAGTTGCGACAAGCCAGCTTTGACTCTGTGGCTATCCTGTTCTCGACTACGAGAACTTCTTTGAGGTGATATGGCGACGCGAGTCCACTAATCACCACTCAATACACTACTATGGATTCATCCCGTCGCCCTCACGAGAAGGCCATCCATAGTACTCACACTTTTCTTGAGCATTTTATTGTATCCACTTCAAGTTGTCTATGTACCATGTAAACATCCAAGAAGTCCATATCCGCGGACCCGGCTATTGAATAGATCATGTTAACCTGCAGGGTGTACTTCTTCACCACGCTCTCGCCACTTACCACCATGTACACGTCGTGTATCTCGGCAACCTTCAAGCGGAAGCTTTGGCGAGGAGTCGGCCACGACCGACTAACCACACAAGACTCTAGCCTGGGTTTATCGCCTATTAGGGTTTCATCCGCAAGGAGATCCGGCCGGGTGTCGCCACGGCCCCAAGCGATGTGAGCAGGGTTCCCAAGCCCACCATCCGGTGCCACTTGGTACACCGTACATTGTGCCTAGTCTGTCCCAAGCCCACCCGCGGGTGCCACTTGGTAGAAAAATAGCACTACCTACAAACACCAGAAACTAGTTGTGACTCCTGGACAGAGACCAAGTTGGTTAATAAGTCGAGAGGGGTCGAGTTACCGGAACCCAATGTGTGGTAGTATCGAGTCATTGGACAACATACATAGAACTCAGTGCTTAAGGACGGTTCCAGTGAGACAACCCACCATGTACTCCTACATGGCCTCTCACCGCTACCTTTACCAAATCGTGTTCACACGTTCACTCTCAGCATCAGAACATATCGTAACACTCCAATTCATTCCCAATGAACCAGACCTGACACAACTCTAAGCAATAGCAGGCATAGCATGGTAGGAACACAACATGGGCTCAATCAACTCCTACACATGCTAGTGGGTTTCAACTATTTACTGTGGCAATGACAGGTCATGCAGAGGAATGGGTTCAACTACCGCAGCACAATGTAGCAGATGAATCGTTGTTGTCCTAATGCAATAACCGAGAGCAGGAGCGAGAGAGTGGGATTTTATCGGAATGAACAAGGGGGTTTGCTTGCCTGGTAGATCAACAAGGGAGGCACTGCTTCATAGACAGATACTCTGGATCGGTCTCCGGAGCAAGACCTATCGAGAAGGAACGGTGCCATCAATCAATACACAAGCATATGCAACAATATGATGCATGAACATGGCATGAAGATGTGATGCTGTTTGAGCTAATGCAACTAGTACTCATTTGGTTTGAAGTCCATTTGAACCCTAAGCTCAAGTGCAATTCTAATTTAAGTCTCTTAATATGCCATAATGTGTTTCCTTATATTCAGCATGTATAAGTTGGTTTTTCATGCATGAAACCAGTACAGATGGATAGATTGCATTTTTCTGATAATTTTTCATATATAAATTATTTCAATCTGAGCTACGGTTGAATTTCTATGAATTTTTGAAGTTTGAACATTTTCTGGAATTTCCTGATTTATTTTAATTCAGAAAATGAATAAATGCGTCAGCCTGACGTCAGCGTGACGTCAGCGGGTCAACGGGGCTGACCAGGTCAAACCTGACGTGTGGGGTCCACACGTCAGTGACACAGTTTAGTTAACAGCGTTAATTAGTTACTAAACTAATCCTAACTAAAATTAGCAGGGCCGGGCCCCACTTGTCAGCGACCCAGGGGAGGTCAAACCCCTGGTCAGCGGGGTCAAACCCGCCGGCGACGCGACGCCGGCGAGGCCAGACGCGGCGGAGGGGCTCGGGATCGCCGTTCCGGCGACCAATCGGGCGGCGGAGACCACCTACGCGAAGCCCAGGCTCGCAAGCATCCGATGGGACACGGGGAGACCGTGGGGTGCCGGAGTCGCGAGCGAGCTTCGCGGCGGCGGCCGAGCTTCGGGCGAGCGGGGACGCGGCTACTGGCGCACAGGAGGCCACCCGAGGGGCTCTGCGGCACCCTCGTGGCACCAGGAGCACGGTGACGTGCTCCGTTGCGGGCTGCGGTGGCTAGGGCGACGGCGGCGACATGGACGGCGGCGAGGTGCTACGGCCGAGGTGGGGAGAAGGCTACGGCGTGCGATCGGCTACGCGGAGAGAGGGGAACGGTGGCGGAGCTCACCGCGGTTCCGGCGGGCGTCGAAACGGGCTTGGGGACGCACTGGAGACGGCGGGGCGGCGATGGGGATCCACGGCGGCCGGCGATGAAGAAGACGATGATGGCGACTCTCCAGGGCGTCCGGCGCCGTGCGACTTGATGAGGAGGCGTAGCCCACAACGGCGGAGCGCGTGGACACGACGGAGGGACGAGGGGGAGGCAGTGGCCGCGACGACGGCGAGGGGTGGCGACGGCAGCGCGTCGGGCGCGGGAGAGGAAGAGGTCCAGGGGAGGAGGGAGAGCGAGAGAGAGTGGGAGAGGACCGGGGGCGTGCGTGGCGTCGTCGGGCGTTCGAGGCGACGAGGGGACGCCAGCAAAGCGAAAGCAGAGAGGTGGCGTGGCGCGGCGGAGCTGGCGTCGGGCCTGCGCCCCTCCCCTGTCGAGGACGAAGACGACAGAGGAGGGTGGGCTGGGCGGCCGGACCGCCGCAGCAGTTTGGGCCAAGACAGGAGGAGGCCAGTAAGCTTTCCCTTTTTTTTTTCTATTTTTCGTAATTTGTTTTGATTTAGTTTAAAATACTAAATCATTTTATTTACTTATGCCAATTTTTGCAGGAGCTATTTATATTATTCTAGAGCTCCTTAATAAATGACATAATTTTTGGAGATATATTATATATATAACATATATATATCCAAGGCAAAATAATTACTGGATTAATTCCAAATGCCCAAAATAAATATTTATGAGCTCCTAAAAATATTGGTTTGATTTTTATCTCTGTCCAATATTTTCAGTGGGCAACATGAGCATTTTCTTGGACCTTTTTGGAGCAATTTTTATTTGGGTCATTTCTAAAAATGATTCTGAGGGTTTCTCAAATCCTCATTTCAAATTTAAATGAAATTCAAGCATGATGCACAAATGACTAGCTAGTCTAGGTCATACCAGAACTAGGGATGTGACAATAAGGATATTTCACAACTGTTGGCCTGTATTTTGCCACTTTCATTAGAAAATTAAGTTTATTACTATACTTGTGCTCCCTAATTGACATGCCAAATCTTACATTAAAGGCGAAGCTTGTCTGTTATTGAACCAAGTGATGAAGGGGAAGAACAAGCGGAAGAAAAACAAAAATCAACTCCTGGTGCTGTAATGAAGCACTAGAACTGTGATGACACAAGTAATGATATAGTTTTGCATCTTAATTTATTGCTATGGCTGGAATGAGCAATTGTTTTGCCACTGATTTGATGCCATACGTAATTATCTCTACTTGTGCAAACAGGGATCTTCTTTGAAGATACCTTATATTTTAGTGGAACTGCACAAGAAGATGTTGGAAACATTAAACTAATTGAGGAGTATATAGTAAGCATGGCAACCCCCGTAGATAGCAGCAGATGGTTCCCGAGAAGTGCTTCATCTGTATGCTCTACACAATCAGCCTCCTGACAAATGTTGGTACTCACCTACTGATTTCATCCATATGATTGAGCTTTGTCATCTCTATTGGTGTTGTGCTACTGTTTAGATACTGTCATGAAAAAGTGGTATTGTCCTTGAGAAGTTCTTTATCTGTGTTGTTTTAAATATTTCCTTTCCTTTTTTGCGAGCAAACAGGGATCATCTTCGTCTGAAGAATAATATGGAGTACGTGAAGTGACTAGTTCCGATTATGCCAGGATGAAGAAGCCCTGTCTATCTTCTCATCCGAAGGAGCAGTTGAAGGATGGTTACATTACTCCCCACAAGACCAAACTAACATCAGCTCAGAAGGACTGACAAATCTCCATTTTTTTGCTATGATGCGCGAGTACAATGTTGTTCTAGGATTCTTTTTGGTGAGTTCCATTTTTCTAAAAGTGTGCTCTACATGGACCATTTATGTGCATGTTGAAACTGTCAATTCATAGTACAGTTTGCTTTATACTAATCACTTCTTTGTATTTGTGCAAACAGGGGTGCTCAGCTTGATTTCAATGGAAGCTGCACAAAATGTTCATGAATACATCGAATCATTCATTTCCACCACAAGAAAGGAGGTTCCCATAAGTTCAAGGCGTTGCAACATATAACGGCGAAATCATACAAGCTACGCATGAATTTGGTTGATTTTGGTGGAACTGCACAAAAAGAACAGCTGGTTTATTTAGCACGAGGTGCCATGCCAATGTCCGAACTAATGTCAAACCCTGCCCATTACACAATCGCAGGCATTTGATATTTTGGAATGGGACAACCTTGTAAAATTATGCTCATTGATTTTAGCAAGATATGCATTTGATATTTTCGAATGGGACGCCCTTTGCTGTTAGCAGCGGTGATCAATTTTTTCTTTGTTCTTTAGTTGTGAAGTAAATATTGCCTCTGACATGTGAGTCGCTGAGATGCATAATCATCGATTGTTTTGAATGTTCTCTATGAATTGCCAGGCCTCTGTGTTTGCTTGCAATGTACAGAAACGCTAAAAAGCCACTCAAACTCTTTGTACTCCTTCTGTTCCTTTTTACTTCGCACATTGTGAAAGTGCATACTTTTTTGTATAAGATTGGTCAAAGTAGAGATACTTTGATCGCAGACAAAACTTGTATGCGAGACTAGAATGGACCGGGGAGTACATCTGAAATCGCTGCAAGCGTGGTGATCACCACAGGAATAATGCTAGTACGTATTGTTATTGCATGTTCATCCAATGCCGTGATCAGAATTGAACTAATCAAAATAAATTCATTCATACACGGTCGGATTTCATATAAACATGCCGGATTTCATTACATTTCATACATTCTTCAACTAAAAAGGGGTGTTTGTGGCTGCATGCATCTCCCAGATGCAGAGGCCGGGGGTCATCCTCCTTTTGAAAAAACTAAAAAGGGTGCGTTGGAGGTATAATTAATTAACCGAAGCTACCCACCTGTGTCCCGCTGAGCCGAACAGAAGCTTTAGTGACTTAACTGCAGGTGTAGTTGCGTAACTGACATGTGGCCTGTTGGGCCCATGTGTCAGTCAGCCAACTGCACCAGCAGTTAAGTAGAAGCAGCGTTCTTCTTCAGCGCAGCTCTCCGACTCCACGTCGCCGCCAAGAAGCTAACCGGCCGTCAATGGTCAACCCGCCTAGCCTGGCTTCAACCGGAGGGTAGCAGCGGTGGCCTTACTTGGACCCGAGCGGCGGCGACCTACCGTGTTCTACTCTTCCTCGTTTTCTGTGTGGTGCGGCCTCGTTGGGAGCGGGGCGGGGCCTTGGCGGAGCCGACGATGGCTCTGTCTCGTTGCCGGCGGGCGGCGCCTCAGTGGAGCGGTGGAAATCCTCCCCCACGTTACCGGCACGGTGGGGCCTCGGCTGAGCCGGCGATGTCCTCTGCCTCGTTGTTGGCGGGGCGGGGCCTCGGCGGAGCCGGCGGTGTCCTCTGCCTTGTTGTTGGTGCCGTGGGGCCTCGGCAGAGCCGGCGGTGTCCTCTACCTCATTGTTGGCGCTGCGGGGTGTCTGCAGAGCAGGGCGTCATCGACGCCAGCGGAGCGGGGACTCGTCGGAGCCGGCACTGTCCTCTGCCTCGTCCTCGATCTTGCCAAACAGCGCCTCGCCTGCTTCATCGCCCTCTTTGCTAGCCTCTTTGTAGGCGGCCGCAACCTCCGCCACCCGCATGCGGTACCGCCAGCGCTCGAGGCGGCCCTTGCGGGTGGAGCGGTACGAGTCGAGCAGCACCTCCTGCTCCGCCCGCTCCGCGGCGATCTGCTCCTCCGCTGGCAGGTGCTCCTGGAGGAGATGGTGGTTGTAGGCGATGTCGGCCTGCGCCTCCCGGAACTGCTCCTCACGCATCTGCCTCACCCTGTCCAAATATTGAACACGGGCCTCACCGATGGTCATGGTGCAATGCACCGGCGAGGATGGCGCGGAGGAGGGGGTTGGTGCCGGATCGTCGACTACCATGTTCTCCATTGGGACGTCGTCGTCCTCTGGCTGCCTGCTAGCCAGCCGGTCGGCAGCAATGGCTGCTATCTCCTTGTGGTCCGTCGTCCACCCGTCCCGAAGAGCGCTGGAGCCCGAGGAAGCTATGGTTGGCAGTAGTGGTGTGGACAGGAGAAAGGGAATGGATGCGGATGACTGCGGCTATGGCCGATGCAGTAGTTTATATAGCAATGGTGGGGGGGCGGAGGGACGGACGTGTGGCGCCGGAGTAGCCGCCTCGGCAACCATGTATCATTAATGTGTGCGGCAGATGGACGGACGGACGGCACTTGTGTCGTTTGAAGGCGGAGCAATCGCCTGCATAGGGAAGCGGGGCGGCCGGCGCTGACTGTTTCGGGCGGAAAGCATGCGCGGACGAGGAGATCACTTTACTTGGATAGGATGACAATGAGGACCCACTAGGTCCATAGCCTCACATATGCAAGTGCCTCCTTATTATATATATATATATAACTATAATTTATTTTTCTTCCTCCTGGTTTCCTGACATCACGGTCCCACACCATTGTCAACCTATGTACTCCCTCCTTTCCGGTTTATAGGGCTTATCTCAAAATTTTAGTTTTTCCATTTTATAAGGCTCAATTTGGTTGTTTTCCATCACATGTTCAGATTCCAAGGTGCATTAAATCATTGCATGCAAGTATTAAGAGAAAATTGACCAATGCATGTACTTTATGCATGCATGCATTGCAATTAATGTATTGATAAACATAATTTTTTGAGGATAACAAGAGCATTAATTAGGTGCTTTTGCAAAACTAGAAAAAGTATTCCACCACTCGCCAACTACCTTGACTGGTGAGATTTTTGAATTGATCATTATAAACCGGAAAGGAGGGAGTAGTCAATAAACGAGAGAATTGCACAAGAAGCGGCCGACAGCTGGGACCAAGCAGCTCGAGCAGTATTTGTGCTTTTGAGGTGTGAGCACTTCAGAGTTTTTCGATGTTTACCCCAGATATTAATTTTTCTCCTCTGAACAACAACGAAAACATCGCTGCAGGTATTAACTGGGTGGGCTGTGGCCTGTCTAGCTCAGGCTAGATATCCATCCCAGATATTAATTTTTTTCAAGCTGAAAATGGCTAGCCCGGCTATACTTTTTTTAGGAATACCCAGGCAAGGTCAAGTTGTTATTCTCCGCCCTGCTGGACTGCAAATCTTTCCTAGGAGGGATGCATTAGGCTTAACAACAAAATGGGCGTTAAGAAATAATAAATGGGATGTAATTATAAAAACTGGGTAGTAACTATAAAAAAATGCACCAAATAGTGATTACTTTATAAAATATTATTTTTGGACTACTGAAAATTTTAATTTCATTAATTGTTGCGAGCGAAATGTTTTGTTGGATTTTTAAGCAATATAAATTTATATTGAAATTGTATTTAATCTGACTAGATATTCCGGGATAAAAATATTCGGATCCCATCAAAATGTGGGAAATTTTATTGAATTATGTTTTGAACGGTTGGTTGAAATGGGCTGTACTTTTAACAAACTGTAAATGGGCTGTAGTAAATTCCATTAGAATTCAAAAATTGGCTACACATTCTTACAAATCTCAAATGGGCTATAAGTTCTCCACCACACACTTCTGGCCTTACTAAGTTGACGCGTCCCCTAAAAAAATGGAGTTGACGGGTATGCAAGGCTTTGTCAACTTATAGTCAACATACGGTTCTAGCAGCAGTGCCCGTTGGATGTCCATCCAACGGATGTCGTGCTTCTTCTTCAATCTCGGATATTCTAACTTCACTCGCCCAAAAAATGATTCATCCCCCTGACATCTGGGGCGCACCGTTTCGGAAGCTGGCCAGTGGGCCTACTAAGTTGACGTACCAAGGGCTTTGTCAACTTAGTCAATATAAACGATTCTAGCTGCAGTGACCGTACGATGTCCATCCAACGGCCGTCGTGCTTCTTCAACCTCTGGTCTTCTTGCTCCAGCCGCCCAAAGCAGCGCCCGGTCGTGCCGCCGCTCTCCCGCCTCCCGTGGCGGTCAGGTTGCCGCATGGAGGCCTCACCGCCCCCTACTACTCCCACCGCTAGCCAGTCCATCCCTCCACTCACCCACACCCCCCTGTTATTATGCGGCGACGGCAGCGCAGCCGAACCAGTGAACCCTCGTACTCCTCTTCGCGTGTGCATCCACTGCCGCGTCTTCCCCGGCTCTGCGTTGTCCCCTTCCTAGGCCTCACCGTCGTCCACCGCCGTGGTGCTCTCAGCGCGGCGTGGTCAACGTGGTCAAGGAACAACTTCCATCGGATGTGGACTGTACGTGGTGAGGCTGACAGCTGGGTCCACGGCAGCCGCAAGGAAGTGCCTCCTTAATACGCACAAAATAATTATTCCTCCACCTAACAGCGGGGACCCACCGGACGGGCCACCGTATTTTGCTAAAAAATGATTTGTCCCCTGACTACTGGGACCCACGAGCTACATCTTCGCACGCAAGGAAGTGCGTCTGAAAAAAAACGATTCGCCCCCCTGACTGCTGGGAACCACCAGCTACATCTTCGCACGCAAGGAAGTGCGTCGAAGAAAAACGATTTGCCCCCCGACTGTTGGGACCCACCAGCTACACCTTCGCACGCAAGGAAGTGCGTCCGGGCAAAAAAAAATGATTCGCCCCCTGGCTGCTGGGACCCAGCAGCTACACCTTTGCACGCAAGGAAGTGTGTCCGGGCAAAAAAAATGATTCGCCCCCCTGACTGCTGGGACCCAGCAGCTACATCTTCGCACACAAGGAAGTGCATCCGGGCAAAAAAAAAACGATTCGCCCCCCTGACTGCTAGGACCCACCAGCTACATCTTCGCAGGCAAGGAAGTGCCTGACAGTCGGGACCCACCTGGTCGAAGCGTACGTAGCGTTGTCATCCTGGTCGCGAACGTGTATGTAAATACTGGTCGATGTAGAGGCACGCATGTGTCGTAGTAGAGGAGCGCACGTGTCGTAGTAGAGGCGCGCACATAGCATGTACACGTACGTACATCGACGAGGGTGCAAGAAAGAAAATACGGCCACGTACGTACATACGGGCAGGGTCTCTAACGCCTATCGCGCATACGTACATGGCTGGGTCGGAACGAGAAACAGCGTCATCGTCGTGTTCATGGGGAGCCAACCGGCTGGGTCAGAACGGAATGCGTGGTCGTGTTCATCGGGAGGGCTTGGATGGAACAAGCGATGGAAACGAGGCCTGGCGTACCGCACAACTGAGGAAATGACCTTGGTTCGACCGGCCACATTCGAAACGGGATCCTGTTCATCGAGAGGGTCTAGCGCATCAAAAGCGGCGAAACGGACCTCCTACGGTCGAAACGGGGTCTGTTGATCGGGAGGGTGTGGCATACCGCAAAACGGAGGAAATGGACCTCCCAAATAAAGCAGGCGCCCTGTTGATCGGGAGGGGTGTGGCGTACCGCAAAACAGACGAAACGGACTTGTGTTGGAGCGCTACGGTCGAATCGGGGGGAGGGGGGGAGGGGTGTGGCGTACCGCAAAACGGGACTCCACAGGATATTGTTTATCTCCACCGTTGACCTCCTCTAGCCTCCACGGGCTATCGTCGACCTGCTCCAGCCTCCACGGGCTCCTGTTCATCCAGCCTCCACCGCGCGCTACTCCACCGGCTACTGTTCAACCACCCCTCCACCGTCTACTGTTCATCCAGCCCTCCACCGTCTACTATTCATCCAGCCCTCCACACAACGGGGTCCTGTTCAACCACCCCTCCACGGCCACCCCTCCACCGTCTACTGTTCATCCAGCCCTCCACACCACGGGTTCCTGTTCATCCCGAGGCAACGCCACCGCTCACTGTTCATCCAAACCCCTCCGCAACGCTCACTGTTCATCCAATCGATTGGCTTCACTTAGCAGCAGTAGCGAAGCAATCGCTGCATCGGGTTCAGTTAACAGCCATCGATCGATCGCTCGGGTTCAGTAACGCGTAGCTTGTAGTGCAATCGCTCGGGTTCAGTTAGAGCCAACGCCTCGCACAAACGCGCGTACGTGTATGAGAGAAATGCGCATCGCTCCGCCCCGACCTCCCACCGTAACCGGCAACTCCCCGAAATTTTCCTCCCCCTCGCTTCTACCACGGTTTTTTCCGTCATGGACGGCCCAAAGAATGTCATGCAGCTGCGTCTCCGGCCCGCCCAGGACGAAAAGCCCATTTTTGTCATGATTTTTTGTCATAGAAGTAGGAGCCCACCACATCTATGATGATACCGGGTTTTGTCACAATTATCGTCATAGAAGTGTCATATGTATGACAGAAAAAAATTTCGTTCGACCCAAAATGTCACGGATTTGTCTTTTTTTTGTAGTGCATAGTGGCCGTTGAGGGTGGCGGGCATCGCAGAGCCTGGGCGCGTCGGCTGGAGGCTTATGTCAAAGTCGTCCGCGAGCTTCTTGACGACGGTGAACTTGTCGAGGAAACCGACGAGGACCTCGTCGAGCAAGGAGACGAACTGTCGTCCAAGCGGCCCCTCGTCCTGGCAGCCTCAAGCAATAATACCTGGAGACATTCCTCGGTGCCGGGCCGCAGGCCGGCATCGTGGACCATCTGCATAGCTGGCTGATGCTCGCGCTCATCGCTTCCATGGGTCTAGCTTAGCTTCTAGTCAACTGATCTTGCGATTCGAGTGATCACTCTTGCCCTTGGTTAGCGTGTGTAGGTATGTAGGATTTCGTACTACTCCTCGGCCTCTACTACACCTGCCTTTGGCTATATGATAGGTGGGCCAGCCACCACCTGGGCCCACGTGTCATTCACCCAAAGGCAGTTGCCGTAAGTCAATGAAGCTGCGCCCCCGTCCGTGTCAGTGCAGTATAGTCATATCACCGGACCTCTAGTTGGGGCCAAACGAGAGAAGTTTGATGTTTACTCATTTATTGGTCCCCTTTGGATTTTGCGCCAAGTTTTGACCTTTGATTTAACTAATAAAATGTTAATGCATGTAAACAAAAATGTTGTGTAAGTCACCTTACGAAAACCAAATAATCCCAAAACACTTAGGCACGGTGCATTAACTCCTTCCTTGTTTCTTATTTCGTGACATATCAACCAATGAGAGATGTGGGCCGTGCATGCTTTCAATGACTTGAGACTACCAAACATGACATGCAGTGTTAAGTTCATTGCATGTAATCCTATTAGTACTCTAGTTAGCAAAAAAAAATAAGTTCTCTCGCCGATAGGAATAAAACACCATGTATTTATTTACAGAGGGAGTAATACATTTTTTGTGACATGCATTACTAGATAATGCTAGTTAAATAATAAAATCCAGATGGACGTGGTAGTACTAATAAATCCAGACGGTGGTGCTACTAGTACTAGTAGTAGTACTACCAATGTAGTAGTAGGAGTACTAGCACTGTACTACCCGTTGGTCAAATTATTACGTGCTGCTCCTCACAGTGAAGTGACAAGACCCTGCGTCGGAGATGACACCTGAGTATAGGCGCCGTGTTCGGCATACCATAGTCAGCCTCACCGTCTGCAGTCACTATCATCATGGCTGTAGAGCTAGCCTGCTTACAACTAGCCCTATTCGACATAATTTCCCATGCGTAGATGCCCGTGCATTGCACGGAACACCAAGATTGGGGGTGGACGGCTCCGGCAGCGGCCATCACGCCAGATTTTTCCACGGCCTTCTAGATGTGGTCGGGAGGAGATAAGGCTGATTGTGAGAGACAAGGAGTTGTTTGTAAATAGGGAACAAGTGCGGGCATCCTTGTGCAAAATGGAGAAGCTTGGTTTGTATGCTCAGATCTAGATCCGACGGTTATTGGTGAAAGATGGGACGCACAACATCATCACCAACTCATGACCTGTTTGATTCGCATGATTTTGAAAATGCAGGAATAGGACACGACAATATTACAAGTTTCAAGCTGATATTACAAATGTTAGGAGTAATGTTGCACCTATGTAGAGGGAATTACTAGGAAGTTTACGTAAGAACTTTCGTTACTTTAGGTGGATGCAGCATTATCGTACAAACTAAAATCCACCGCCCTGACAAGTCACTAATGGGCAAATAAGTTTTCGAGTCTCTGGCCACTTGATGTTTCAAAAACAAATTCAGCTTCTGCGGAGACTTTGTCATTTAGGCGTAGGCGCTTGCGGTGATGAGCACACCATTCATTGTTGCGCCAGAGAACGCCAAACCTCATTACCTTGAGCACACTTGCCTCCAGAACAAAGAACCTGGCCAATTTAATCTCAGATGTGCTGCCTCAGTAGTCAAACAAATCAATTTCTGTAAGATGGAGATCAAGGCATTCGATGAGATTGTTATAGTGCAGCACATTTTCACTTTCGGTTGTTTTTTATCTGCAAAAGAAGAGAACATATTAGAGCATCTGGCTGCATAAGATTGCCGTGTCATCAAGAGGTACCAATATCATTTGCTGATACGATAGGGTTGGATGGCTAGTGATATTTTTTCACTCTCTCTCTCTATCTCTCTCTTTCTGTTTCCTCTCATTTAACTAGGAGCACGTGAAGAGCTTGGGCATTTGTTGCCTTCCACTATGTGGCCGATGCCATATTTCGTAAAAGTATTCCACATAATACACATCGATGTCAAATCAAAAGATTTTGGCACCGCTCTCGCGATGTGAGAGAGTTGGCACCGCTGTGCACACAGACCAACATGGATAAACAAATCAATCAAACCAACTACACCAGCCTCTCACTCTCCCAAACAAGTGTTTTTTTATTGCCTTAGTCCTCTCTCTCTCCCACGCAGTGTTTTTTCATTGCATGAGTTAATTTGGCACCGAAGCAAAGTAGGTGATCCAGATTGGGGCACCAGGTGAGCAATGGAGGGGCATTGATGCCAAATGCATCACAAGTGAATTTGGCACATGTTTTGGCCTACATAGCCCACTTTTGTACTTCCTCTGTCCCAAAATTCTTGTCTTAAATTTGTCTAAATACAGATGTATCTACTTACATTTTAGTGTTAGATACATCCGTATCTAAACAAATGTAAGACAAGAATTTTGGGACGGAGGGAATACTACCTCGTATTTACTATAAAATTTTGACCATAGATTTACCTAAGAAAATGCCAATGCATGTCACTAAAAATTACACCATTTGAAATTATGTTCAAATACGAATCCAACAATATAGTTCTTAGTGACATGCATTAAAATTTTGTCAGTTAAATCTATGGTCAAATTTTGATACTACAAAATTGGAAGAGTAAACCAGGAGGGAGGTAGTACTTGCTCTTAGGGTAACCATAGAGTTACTGGAGTAGTCTAAGTTACTTTCCACTATGACTAGCCTAGGCCACTATAGTAGTGCAGCATAAAAATGATGCAGGTGATCACGTGAGAAAGAAAATACTAAAAACATTTCTTTCGGTGCAGTGCGTAGATGCAGTTTTGAACACTACACTTGTCATTGTAATTTGGGAAAATTACGAAAAAATTGAGCTATGTTGTGATTACCGTTTACTTATAGGAAAGAAGTTTCACCTCTATGAGTAGCTTCTCTGTGCATGGAAAGCATGTAAGGAATGCAACAACTTGATCCAGATTGGGGCCGATAAATTTTAGTGCTAAGATCTTCACTGTGCGCATGGACTGGGTCAAGCTTATGGGAATCATTTTCTGGAAGACAGTCATAAATACATCAAGAAGAAATTTGAAAATGTGAATCACAAGAAGACGGAGAAGAAGATGAGTGCTGTACCTGAACGATTACGGATCCAATAAAGAGTTCGGAGAATTTGGGAGACGAGTACACCAACGCTGTCAATTTCGGCGCGTCAATGACCCTGATTTTTGTTGGACCTTCTAGATCCGATACAAGCAATCTCTCAAGGAAAGGCGCATTCTCAATGACCATAACGTGGAGCAACTGGAGTGATCTCTTCCCAATTGATGTCTTGTTGTGGGGCCAGCAAGACAAATAAATCCATCGAAGATTCGTCGAGGCGATGTGAAGGCTAATGACCCCGTGGATCTGCTCAAGACGAAGGTACTCGAGCACAGTACAGCTGCGGAGCAGGTGCTCCATAGCCTTCTTCGAGATGACAATGTCGAAGAGGTCGAGCTGCTTGAGTTGAGGGAGAAGAAGGGCAGGCGCGACATTAATCTAGGGAAGATAGCAGGAGCTGAAGCTGGCGTGACGCAGCGTTGGCATGAGGCGGAGCGCGGACAGCGGCAGAGAGCGACATCGTCCATCTTCAAAGCTGAGCTCCTCGAGCTGATCTAGGGCGGGGGATAAGAACCACTCATCGAACTTGGGTTGGACCTTGCAGTTGGTACTGAACATGCGGATGTCAAGGCGTCTGGCTGGCCCAGGGTGCAATGAAAGGATCTTATTGCAATCCCCGTCGCTGAGGCAGCTGTCGACGGTGATGTTGAGGGGGACGCAGCGCCAGAGGGGGCGCCACCGCCGGGAGAGCAGGGCGGTCCGCACGACAGATTTGGTGGGGACGAGGCCGATGATGACGAGCAGCTTGTTGTCGGGGAGGCTACTAATGAAGTCCAGGCTCGCCGGATGCGGTTTTGGCTCGAGCCGCCTCCGCTTGTTGGCTGCCTCGCCGTCCATCTCAACCGGCGGCGACGCCGGTGTACACGTGTGCTGGTGTGTGTTGTGTTTGGGTGTGGCGAGTCGTCATACATGCATGCCGCCGTGCGGTGAATTGTGTCTTGAAAAGTCGTCCTTTTCGCGCAAGAAGTTTGTCCTCAATGCGCCCTCAATTTACTAGCGTGCAGGGTGCTACCCCGAGTGGTTTCAACTTTGTTTACTTCACCGCGTGTCAGATGGGCCTCTAGTTTACTTATTTTCACCCACCGCCACATGGGCCGGACACGAAGATCTGAACACGAGTGACAAGGCAGCACGTGGATTGGTTGACCGTCAACTAAACAATATCTGAGCTATCTGCTGACACGGTGAGCGTACAATCCGTCGGTATAGAGAGTTCGAGTGAGAGGGGAGGCCCGTGAGAGATAGCAGAGAGAGAGAGAAAGAGCTACTCCCTCCGTTCGATAATGTAGTTCCAATATTTTTTTAAGTCAAACTTTTGAAACTTTGACCAAGTTTATAAAGAAAGTACTTATATCTACAATACCAAAAATAAATGATAGTATGAAGTAAGTACATGTTGTGATGAATCTAATGATCGTTCCAGCTGTAAATGTTTTTCTCCACATATACCTGGTCAAACTTTTCTGAGGTTTGACTTTTCAAAACATCCGTATGCTTATGGACGTGACAGAGTCCCTAACTAGAGAGAGAGAGAGAGAGAGAGAGAGAGAGAGAGAGAAAGAGAGAGAGAAAGAGATAGATAGATAGAGAGAGAGTGAAGAAAGTGTGTGTGCGTGTGTGAAAGAGACATGGACAACACGCGATAAAAGTAGAGGAAAAGTGTGCGTGTCTTATGCAAACATATCACACATGCATCTTCGACAACGGAGGCAAGGTGAGGACGTAGTGTGTGGTTGTTTGGAACCGAGAGAGCGAGACCCCTAGCACGTGGCCAAGAGGGGTCTGACAAACAAGGGAGAGAGGTCGAGAGAGATGTACGGAGAAAATGCAGTCATGGGGAGGAGAGAGTGTATGTTTGTCATAGAGAGACCCCGTGGAGATCGTGATGGAACTACATGGGTTGGAGATCGAGTGACAAGGTGTGTGCGCGATAGAAGATGCCCCGAGAGATATCGACATAGACGTATGGATGGAAGGAGACCATACGTGTGTTCCCGATGGCTAGTAAGAGATAATCATACTTAGGAGGGGGGGGGGAGTGCTTGCGCCTATGGCCGTGTTTGGATACTCTAACTTAGTTAGAGGTTAGAGTTAGATTCTAACCCTGAACTAACCCTGAACTAACTCTAAGTAAAGAGGTGTTTGGATGGCAGGGCTAGATGGAGCGCGGATACGGCGAGGCACCTTCACGGGCGGTGCGAGAGGGAGGGAGGGAGAGGACGAGAAGCTTCGAGGAAGTTGGGAGGGATCTGCTGCAGGGAGAGCGAGAGGAAAAAGTGTTTAGTAGTGGTCCCGAGAAGAACTAACCCAAATAAGAACCTCTTGGATGGGTTAGTTTTTTTTATATGGGTTAGATGAATCTAACCCAAACTAACCCTCCTGTTTGGATCTTTTTGGGTTAGTTGACTCCAAACTAACCCAAACTAACTCTAACCCATGGATCCAAACAGAGCCTATGATGGAGTGAGGGATTATGGTACTTAGGGGGGTGCGTGTCACATGGAGAGAGAACAAGGGCGGAGAGTGTTGGATGGGTCTATATGTATAGCGCGAGCAAGACATGTGTATGTGTGAACCAGGGAGATATAAGGCCAGTTTGGCTTGCGTCCTAAGCATCTTTTGCCTGGCCTAGGGTTGTGGCTGGATTTCATGCACGCTTGTTTGGTTGCTACCCTGTGAAAAAGAAAGTCCGCCTGGCCTGTGTTCCCTTGCACTTTAATTAGCCTGGTTGAACTCCAGACACTGCCAGTAGCCTGGCCCAAGCAACCGATTTCGAACGCCTAGCCGGGCCTGGTCGTGCAACCACGAGGCTAACAGCAACATGGATGGATATTAGCATTAAATAATTGATGCATGGATTGATTGATGGGACGTTGATGCTTTGCCTGGCCCAGGCATGAACCAAACGCTTCAGCACCACACAAGCCTAGCCAGCGAAATATTTTACATCTCACGCCCACACCAGCGGTACCGTCCATCAAGGCATGAGGGTCAGGTCACGAACCAAACTGACCAATAAAGTTTGAGAGAGATTGAGGAGCCCCGATAAGGCTGAGTGGTGCGTCAGATAGCTGAGAGGGGGAAAGAGATATTCCATCCGCTCGATAATGCAGTGCATGTAAATTTTTTAGAAGTCAAACTTTGGAAACTTTGATCAGGTTTACGCAAATGTTATTTATATCTACGATACCAAAGATACATAATACAAAACTACATCTCATGGTGAATCTAATGGTATATGTTTGCTGTACTAGATGTAATTCTTTTTCTCCACGCACATGATCAAACTTTGTGATGTTTGACTTTTCAATAAATCTATATGCTATGGACGGAGGAGAGTGCCTCAGTCGAGACAGGTCAAGTGCGTGTGAAGGAGAATGAGTAAGTGTGCAAAAACAGTATGTGTGTGAAAGAGAAAGTGACAACAAACGATAAATTAGAGAGAGAGTGTGTTTTTTCGTTTCTTATGCGAACATATCACGCATGCATCTCCGAGATGGAAAAGCGAGGCGAGGAGATGCACGAAGATAGCTAGTGCGTGATTGTTTGCAACGGAGAGAGACACCCCTGTAGCACATGTCCACTAGAGGTCTGGCCAACAAGGAAAAAAGGTCGAGAGGGACACATGGATGGCATGGACGCATGGGGAGGGAGAGAGGGTGTGTTTGTGATAGAGATCCCTCGAGATCGTGAGGGACTACATAGGTGGGAGATCGAGGAGTGCGTGCTTGCGATAGAAAGATGCCCCGAGAGAAATCGAGATAGACCATGCACATGTTTGTGATGGAGACTAAGATTAGCTAGTCATATACATATAGGGGACTGCATGTGCCTACAATTGAGTGAGAGACCATCATACTTGGCTAGCTGGGCATGAGATTTTGTGTGTGTGTGTGCGTGTGAGATGGAGAGAGAACGAGGAGAGAGATAGAGTTTTAGATGGGCCTGTCGGTGAGAGTGAGATATGCATGTGTATGTGTGACCTGTGGATGGAGAGTTTGAGAGAGGGGGAGAGCTCGAGGCGACATAGTGGTGCGTGAGAGAGTTACGGGCAAAGAGCCAAGGAATTTGTGTGCGTCACGATGAGTGCACCCAAGATATCTAGCTTGGACTAGCTAGAGTATCATACATAGTGTGTAGAGAGACCTATAGATGGTGTATATATGCATGCGAACTAGAAAGACCCCCCCCACACACAGAGAGAGAGAGAGAGAGAGAGAGAGAGAGAGAGAGAGAGAGAGATGGAGATAAAGGGAGAGGGACCAACAAGGTTTTTGTGTCGGATGCGTGCGACAGAATTGAAGATTGTCGGCGAGAGAGAGAGAGAGAATAGGAGTCCGGGAGAGGGGGAGGTCGCATTTTATGCATCAAAGACTGATATAAACCATGTTTCGATATAAACTTGCATTCAAATATTTAAATTGGAGAACATGTTGTCTGGAATCCACACATGAACGGATATATGTGTATATCAAACAAGTTCATTAATTTGACTTTCAACATGTTCCTGGAGTACTATAATACTGTACAACATTCTACTCGATTGAGGTGTTCAATTTTGGATTTAGTTCACCATTTTGACCTACTGAACGAGCTATTTCATTGAATCGAGATATTTCATTTTGGGTTTGATTCGCGTTTTTGAGTGGGTCAACTATTTTTCATATAGTAAATCGCTAGCAATGAGCATGTAAAAACACATTACCCCCGAGCATCATCTCTCCATCTAAAAAAGAAGTGGCAAGCTAATATTTCAAAATTTGATTCGAATCCACTTGGTAAGGTAGACGTGGATGCTCGTTCTCCCAAAATTTGAACGAACCGTTAAACAGCCTCTCTGCTCGGTGGCATTCGCCCTAGCAAATAAATGGGAGACGCGAAATTACCGTCCTATGTGGGACACGCATCAATTGGCCCGTTGTACATCGAGGGTAGGTTCGTAACTTCATCCAAGCGCGCCTTCTCCTCGGCCGAAAATGACATGTGCCGAATAATTCATAAACCATGGTCGGCAAAACACGCTCTCCTCGCCCGAGATAGCTCGCGCCCACTATTTCAAAAGACGCTCCCCTCGCCCGAAATCGCTCGCGCCCACTATAGTTCAAAACACGCCCTCCTCCCCCAAAATCGCTCCCGCCCACAATTTGGGGAGAAGCAAAGTTACTCTACTATCCCCGACCCTCAGTACACAGACCCAAGCCGAGAAGCCTATAGGCAAGGGTAGAACTGTAACTCCCCCTCACATTTCAGACAAATGCATCCGTAAGACATGGTTCCACTCCCCTCCCAATTCCACCCACCCCCCACCCCACCCGCCCCCATTCATGACTCGTGGGCGCCAAATCACCTTCTCCCCGGGAAGCTCCCTTCTCCCGAGTCGCGAAACCTCAGCCCCACCTCCATGGCGCCACCACCGCACCAATTTCACAGCCGCCCTCCTCCCTAATGCCGAAGATGCTGTCCAATTGCTGTCGTGCACTGGGCCGTGTGCCTATTACTCCATGCTGCTAATGCTGCCTCGACGATGGCCGCGTGAACCGCACTGGAGCTGATTCACCCCTGCCGTTGTTCATAGTGCTGGAGCGGCTTCAACTTCAGATCCGTCCAGAGTCCTGGCGCTGCTTCCGCGTAGCCATCGACCGTTGTGACATCGCTCTTTCCCTGCCGCCGGTGGCCACCGCAACCGCGCAGATGGCCACCGCAACCGCGCTGGCCTCACCCACTTGGTAATTGGACCTGCCTACTTCACCATGCCGCCAGATAGGTCGCACCCTCATCTCAAATCACTTTATTTAGGCGTCGGTTGTCTGAATTTTTATTCTGGGCCAATCGATTCCCAATGGGAAGCATCACCCCTCGAGGCGGCAGAGCTCCTAGGCTGCCGGTTGGCTGGTGTCTAACGTAAGGGTGCGAGGCCGCAAGTTCGCCGTGGAAGCAGTGCTTAGATGGCTATCTTTTAGAGTTGCGTGGGTTGAAGGTACTACCGCCACCGGATCTGGATGACGGGGAGTCTTTGTGGATTGGCCTGGGGGCGGCGCAACCACGGCAGTGCGGTGGGGCGGGTCATTGGCTCTTCGGGGAAGATTCCGAACAGTGTTAGCCGGGAGGCACAAGACGGCCATCAAGCCATCCGGCGTAGATCGGACAGTACCAAAAATAAAATAAAATTGTGTGACCCCAATTTAGTCTTCAGTCAACAGACGTGTGACCACTCTCGTACCTTGCTGTTGATCTCTTAGTGTATTTCTTCAGATCAAAGAGATATGTCGTTCTTAACATGATGCGTTATCTGCATCTTCAGACACACCGTCTTCCGACTCACCGCAGCTGCTCCAACAAGGGAAGCATACACCAGAAGCGAGCTATAGTCCCCACTCAACAGTTCCCTGCATCGAATGCGCGTGCCCGACATGGACAGCCACAACAACTGCAGGGCTATCAACAAGTCAGCACATGATGCTCACTCCTATGGATGGCAGCCAGATAGGTTATACCCTCATCTTACTTGTGTGCAACATTTATGGCTTTGTTATTCATCTAAGCATTGAAAATAGATCATCACATTTCACTGTATATTCATGTTGATCTCTTACCGGTCTTGTTTAGGAGTTCACGCTGTTCCATAGTTTAGCTAAGATACTTGTTATTTAGGTAACGCTATTCCATAGTTATCATCCATCAGCCAATGCTATCCCACAGGCTGGTGATTATAGTATTATACCACTTCTAGTATTACCTATGTTGTTCTTTAATACTTTTGTGTGCCATCTAGTTAATCTCGAGTACAAAGCGATACATATTCGTAGCTTTCATCGTGTTCTCCCTTTAGTTTATGAGACCTATTGCTGCTAGTTAACCCCAGTCCTACTATTTATGTCGTCTCCTCTGAGGCACTCATTACATAAATCTAACTACTAGTTGTCTTCCATGCATGTCAGATATAATTGCACACACTGATATATCCACAAGAACCTCACGGAGCAATGTAAAGTCCAATAAACTTGATGTCAATGATACCCAATATGATGGAACATGTAAAGGCAGTTCTTCAGAAGACTTGCAGAAAGATGATGAATCCTCTTTACCCCCACAAGGTCCTTGCTCTAACTTGGCCTGTGATATGGGTACAACATGCATATAATTTCCTGGAGTGTATCTACTCTGTTGCAATGCCATGTGCTTAGCATGCTGATCATGCATGTAAATATGTCATGCCTTCCTGTTTTTCAGTACCTATTCCATTCATGATAACATGTTTTCAAATTCAAGTACCGTCATTCTACTCTATCGCAATGCCATCTGCTTAATTTGGACATCATGCTTCTGAATAACTTATGCATTGTTATTCATCAGTATGTACTTCATCTGTCTGCCATACCATGTTTTTTACATTGAAGTGTTGTTCTAGTGCTCTATTGCAATACCATCTTATTTTCCCAATCATACACGTGTATGTTGCCTTAGTTATTTCTGTACATATTCCGCTAGCATATAGTTTTACATTCAACTAGTGTTTTTTTGCTGTGTTGTCCTGTCGTATCCCTAACTCTTACACCATACTCCCTCCCTCCGGATTACATGTTGCCGAAATGGATAAAAAAAGATGTATCTAGAACTGAAATACGCCTAGACCCATCCATTTTTTTCCCGGATGGAGGGAATACATGTCAATATGTCATGCCTTTCTATTTTTCTCTGCTGTCGCATGTTTTATAATTAAAGCACCATTTTTCTATACAAGGCATGCAAGGGGAAGACGACTATGTTAGAATCTGAAGGGTTACAAACAAGGCCTTTGCAAAAGATCCAAACGCCAGGAGATAATAAACCAACTCTAGTTTTTATAGAATCTTGCTCCAAAGACAGAGAAACCCAACTCCTCATCGATAATAAGCGATTCGGTGGCCAAAGAACTAGTCCGCTCGATCCGGCAAAAATATGTCAACTCGATTTTAAGAAGCGCGTGCGTATCCTTGCATCATGAAATTTTATAGCATGCTGATCATATTTTCTACATGTTTCGTACCCATCTCTCTTTTAGAAAATAAGCTTAACAGATAGAAGAATTTCTGCAATGGTATCGTTTATGAGGAAAGATTCTTGTAGGAATTCTCTGTGCTCCAATGTAGATGTAAGTACCTGTTGTATATCACTATATTTTCACATCAGCATGTATTTTGTTAATCGGTGTGAATCCAACCTTTATCTGATCTAAATTTAGTTGTAGCAAAATGTATGATTAAAGGCCACAATGTTGATTTTTGTAAGGAAAACTGCCTGGTAGTTTTGCATCCTGAGCTGCACAAGTGTACTATCTCATATCAGTGGGTTTGAATACTTTGGTTCTGCAGTGGGGTTTTCAGTGTTTTTTTACTATCTTGTCCTGTCGTATCCCTAGCTCTTACATCATACTCCCTCCGTCCGGATTAAATGTCGTAGAAATGGATAAAACTGGATGTATCTAGAAGTGAAATACGCCTAGACCCATCCATTTATTTCCGGATGGAGGGAATACATGTCAATACGTCATGCCTTTCTATTCTTCAGTACCTATTCCATCTCTGCTGTAGCATATTTTAGAACTGAATCACCATTCTTCTATATAAGGCATGCAAGGGGTAGACGGCTATGTCAGAATCTGAAGGGTTACAAACCAGGTCTTTGCAAAAGATCCAAATGCCAGGAGATAATAAACCAACTCCATTTTTCATGAATCTTGCTCCGGCCAGAGAAACCCAACTCCCACTGATAATAAGCAGATTCCAGTGGCCAAAGAACTAGTCCGCTCCAGTCTAGCAAAAGAATGTCAACTCCATTCTAAGAAGCGTGTGTGTATCCTCGCATCATGAAATTTTATGGCATTCTGATCATATTTTTTACATGTTTCTTACCCATCTCTCTTTTAGAAAATAAGGTTAATCGATAGAAGACTTTCTCCATTGGGATCGTATTCGAGGAAAATATATTGCGGGAATTATCTGTGCTCCAATGCTGATGTAAGTACCTATTGTATATCACTATATTTTTACATCAACATGTATTTTGTTAATCAGCGTGAATCTAACCTTTATCTGATCTAAAATTAGTTGTAGCAAAATGTTAAAGGTGCCATTTTTGTAAGGAAAACTGCTGGTAGTTTTGCATACTGAGCTGCAGGAATGTACTATCTCATATCACGCACATTACTGAATTGTAGTGCTTCTCTGGTTGCCCATTCATTCATTGTGTCAATGTTGCTTTCGTACTACCTTACCTGGCTCATGATAGCTGTGCCATATTGTGTTAATTTGGTGTAGTCTAGTTGCCCAAACGTTCGTTGTGTCAATGTTGCTTTCCTATTATCTGACTTGGCCAATGATAGCAATGCTAGTGTGTTAATTTTGTGCGAGCTCTTGAAGATAAGAAGACAAACTCGAAAACAGCAAGGCAACCCCATTGTTTCTTTCCGATAAATCTAGGCGGGTAATATGGCAATAACTCATGATTAATCTGTTTGGTTCCGTCCTAATTTATGTTATGATGCGATGGTCGAGACACTCTCCACTATCAATAATACAAGCTCGCCAAAATCGCCATCTGAATCATTGGTATCCTCATCTCGAATGCAGCGGAATAAATGTAAGTTTGTCAACCAATTAGTGACTAAAGCAATGATGGAAATGGTGGATGAATCGAGAGGTGCAGAGTCGTGCGACACAACAAGCGATCAATGTTTTCAGAGCGATGTAGCAAAGCAGCAAGAACTTGCCCACATGCTTATGGGCGTCATCTGGCTTGAGGTTGCGATTGTGGCGTTGTAGATGGTTAGGTTCGCTCATTTATTTGCTTGGCATCAATCTTTGATTGCCCGGTGGATGTAATTTCCATAATATATCTTTGGATGTGCAACGTTATTCCCTGTATGCCGTACCTTTGCTTGATCGGTTTTTGTCCTGTGCATAATTGCTCGTCATAATGGGCTCAAATTATCTAATTTGGCCTAAAGACATGTACAAACTTTAGTGGGCCCATTAAGTTAATGGGCCGTTATTAGGCCGAAAGTTAATGGTCGGCCTTCTTACCTCCCGGGTCGTTAACAGGCCGACATCGAAGTGGGCAACAGGTGGCCCCAATTTATTTCACGGGCCGTTAACAGGCCGTTACTAAGTTTGGGCAACATATGGCGCAACTATACTGTAGGCCTTTAGCAGACCGGAAGAGACAACGGGCTTGTACTGGACCATGAAGAGCATGGGCCGCTAAGAGGCCGAAAGTCAGGTCGTATTGTAAATGGCCCAACTGTGTTGTGGGCCTTTAGCAGGCCGAAAGATAAACCGGGCTCGTATTGGACCATGAAGGGCATGGGCCATTAAAAGGCCAAAACTAAGGCCCGACTACAAATGGCCCAACTCATTTATGGTCCGTTAACATGCCGAATGGCACACAGGGCCGAGAATTGGCCCAACACTTAAATGGGTCGCTAAAAGGCCAAAACTCAGGTCAGACTACAAATGGCCCAACTAATTTATGGGCCGTCAACAGGCTGAAAGTGACACCAAGCCAGAAATTGGCCCAACACTTAAATGGGCCGCTAAAAGGCTGAAACTCAGGTCCGACTACAAATGGCCCATCAGATTTATGGGTCGTTAATAGGCTGAAAGACACACCGGGCCGGAAATTAGCCCAACATTTAAATGGGTCGCTAAAAGGCTGAAAGATGTACATCCTGAAAATTGGCCCATCCATTAAATGGGCCGTTAAAAGGCCGAAATCTCATCGGGCCGATATTGAGCCCAAATATATAGCAGGCTGTTAACGGGCTCGAACTGACGATGGGCTGCAATGGTGTCAAATCTTTAACGGGCCGTTGACGGACCGAATTGGCACATCTCGTACGGGCCGTGGGCTTAAATGGACCTGACACAAGTAGGCCTTATATGGGCCGGCCTGCTAATTTTTACTAGGCCAGCCTTTTTTACCAGAATGGGCCACTGTTGGGTCGTGCCACGTGTCGACCTATCATAGGCGCCTCCTGTCCAATGAGTGGATGACATCTGTCCCAATGGTGAGGCAACACGTGTTTCATGCGGCCAATGATGATTTTACACGTGGAAAATCCCCATTGGTCCGGGCTGTTAACGGGTTATCAGATCCAAAACCGGACCCGATAGCTTAACGGCGTTCCGTTACGGTGGATGCCACGTGTCGGTCACCCTTGACGAAAGCACTTCTGTGATGCGTGATTTATTGTCATGGAAGTGGACACTTCCATGATGATAATTTTGGTAATGTCATGGAACACTTCTATGACAGCACATGTATGACTATCTTGATTCTGTCATAAAATCGTCATGGATGTACATGCATGACAAAAAACGTGACCTACTGTGACAAACACGTATCATCACGGAAGTGTATTCTTTTGTAGTGGTTGAGGGATTGACAATTTTGTGCGGGGGATAGAGGGATTGGTAATTTTGTGCAGAGAGAGAGAGAGAGAGTGGGGGGAGGAGTCAGTCTACCGTTGTCACATCACCCTACTTCCAAATGACCCCGCATTCTCTAGCGCGATGTGGTCGCCGTCTTCGATCTGCTCGGTGCCCTCTTTGAAGATTGAGGTGTTGTGCATGTTGGGGTGCAAAGAAGCACAAGCGAGAGTGGTCGCCATATAACCTTGGATGGGGATGAATTGTGTGCTCGGGGGAGTGTGTGTGTTTCGTACTGCATGTCTCTCTCTCTTAGTGTGTGTGTCAGATATTGAGAGAAAACAAACATAAGAAGAGAAATGGGTATGCAAGAAGAGATTGTGCGGGCCTTGAGGTGGGCAGGGGCCGGGTGAGGGTGTCAAAATGTGCGCGTTGATGCATGTGTTGCATGCGACCGTGTGAGGGACAGACGAATCGAGAGAGATGGTTGTTGTGTTACGGATGCTCCTCTCTCTGTCTCTCTCTCCCTCCCTCTCTCTCTCTCATACACACACACACATACACACACACACATGTAAGCTAGAAGACCGTTCTCTCATGTATACACAACGTATCGACATCTGTCTATGTCTCACTCATGCATGATCATTTGCACATTCACACCTCTCTATGTCTGTATCACACGCACACCGTCTCCACATTGCCCTTCCGCCACAACACACATATGGACACATACGCACGTTCTCTCTCAGTCACACACACAAAATCAGTATGAAAAAAAACTAGGGCGCACCTAAAACGTCCAAATCCAAATAAACACGAACTGGAGCTAAATTCAAATATATGGAAATATTGCAGCGTCAAGAACTTTCCCAGGAAAAAAAGTTGAGTAATATTCGAGGATTGTTTTCACACACGCAGAAAGGTTCGGTGGATGTCCTTCGAGCGCGACACGGTGACGCACCGTTCGATAGACCGCGCGGCCGCGGTTCACGCGCTTGCACATGATTCCGTATCATGGCTGTGGTACTAACTAATAAAAGCGCTGCCTAAGTCTAATGTTTACGCGTACTAGTACGGTTTTCTTTTAAGTTTGACCAACCTTATATAAAAGTAAAGTAATCTCCCACACACGCACTCATCAATATGCCGCCGCCGCCGTTGTGCATGCCGGCGCCCGCCTGCTCCGGCCAACAATTTCTCGCCCATCACCGCCGTGTCGCCGCCATCACTGTGCCATGAAGCCGATGGCTCGCCCGCTCACCTCATCTGCAGTCCCTCCTCGCGATGCCGCCGCGCTGCCAAGCACGCGAGCAGCTGGTGGAGCCGCGTCTATGCACGCAGCATACAAAGAGGAGGACGAGCGTGTGCTCCAGCACGCCGGCCAGGAGGAACTAGCATGTCATTGTCGTCTCTGCCCGCGCGGAGGAGGCGCACATGGTGGCTGTCGTGGCGGAAGCCGGTCGCACGCATGTCGAGCCTGCAAACCGAGTGCGGATGCGGAATCTACCTTCGAGACCTTGAATGCCACGTGGATCCTACAATCTGAAGGAGCAATTTGGGTCAGTCGACTCATGTGAGCCGTTTGATGCAACATGGATGGCTAGAAGGGCTTCTTCCACCTCTTCTGTCGTCTTCTTCCTTCGCTCCGTCGAACTTCTTTCACAAATCGACTGACCCAAATTATACTACTAGTACAAACATATTAAGTATAGTAGGAACACGAAGATACGAGCAGTAGTACCAACTGCAAGAAGAACAGTAGTAAGACATAGTACTAGTACTACTATACGTACTAAAGAGTTCAAATAAAGAGAAAGAACATAAACATAGTTCTGCTGGGGCCTCAGCACAACACACCCTTGAAAATAAACTAAGCAACTAGTCCGCTTGACACTGCAGTAGAACCAGCATGAGCGACGACACTGCCACCTACTCGGAGTCCAAGTCCACGTCCTCAACTTCGTCCTCGTCCCTCTTCCTCTTCCTCTTCGCCAATGCTTCTTTGCTTGAACTGGACACTGGGCTCTGCTTCTTCATCCAACCCTTGTAGATATTTAAACAAAGGTAGGCATCCATTGCTGCGTACAGGATGTGATCTTCATCTAATGTCTTCAACTCCCATGCATGATGAAACACGTGATGAGGTTTCTTCAGTTTAGCATATGAAGGATCAATCATGGCTGCTGCGAGGGTCAGCATTGAAGGTTGAGAGGAGGACACCAGGCTTGCCTTCTGGAGATTGAAGGGCTGGCCTACAACGAGACCTATCCGACGCAGGACATCCCTGTCGTTCTTAAAGCCTACAGTAACGAATTTCACTCTTTTGTCCTTGAGGAAGTTATTAAAATCTTGGCACTCAACGTTGGCATGGCATATGTGGTAGACCAAGCAAATGTTATGTACGCAAACCTGGATCATGGCGATCTTCTTCCTCTCTTCGTCCTTTAGATCCTTCTCTCGTCCCAGGACTGTGGTGTACTCAACATCTAGCCCAATGACCCACTCATCCATTGAACTGTTGGACATGCGTAGGAAGCGAGCAAGCCATGCTTTCACCGTCGCGGATCCATGCGTGTAGATGACGATGAACTGATCGTTAGTGCTGGATCTAACCTGGTACTCAGCAGTAGGTGGAGATTTGGCAGGCCATGGATTTTGGAGGAGGGTTAGGATAAGTTGAACTGTTGTACCCCGCAAAAAAACTGGGAGTGAACTAATGTGAAAGGACGGGACAACTGGGAGCGAACTATTGTAAGGTAGAAGACGGGGACGAGTAGGGCATGCGAACGGCGTGGGGTTGCTGGCTTGCCTGGTGGATAAACTGCCGCAAGCCCCCAAAGAGTTCTCGAGAACTATGCGGGACCCATTAGATGTCATGTCTACTAGACCCATATCGTAGGCCTGACGGTATAGCTTCTGCCTATTCGCATGCCATGCCGGCACGTGGATGTCACTTCACTTAATTCCTTCAACCGTCGCGCCTCCCACGACCTTCGCCTCCCTCGCGTGGTCGCGCCCTTTGAGACTTCGACCGGCTATAAATGAGCAATTTTTTTGCCTACTCCGCATGCATGATACTCCCTCTGGTCCTTTTTACTCTCGTCAACCGTTTGCAAAGTGTTTGACCAAATTTATACTTTTTTCCGAACACCACCTTATATTAATTAATCAGCCACACCAGTACACTCATTCGATACAATATTCACCACACAGGGCGGTACGTTATTTACAAGAATACCATCTAATCTATTGCCAAAGCTATACTTAGCGATTAAGTGTGCCACCTTATTGGCCAAACGGCTAATCTTTGACAATTGAAGATTGTTGATCAACTTCGAGATGCTCAACGCTTTCATCTTCAGGTCATGCATAGCAGACCTGTCATAGTCCCTGAATACAAGAGACGCTACCACAAAAGCGCAATCAGTCTCTAAAATTACAGGATTATGAAGAGGAATACCTATGTAGAGACCGACAATGCAAGCCCTAAGCTCCGCTTCCTCCATGCTTTGACAGGCATCAATGAAATCCCACGACCAAATTTATACTAAAAATATCAATATCTACAATACTGATTATAATGAGTATAAGAACTACATTTTATAATGAGTGTAAAAATATTGATTTGACATTGTGAATGTTGATACTCCCTCCGTCTAGGTGAGTAAGTCATCTTAGGCTGTGCACCGTGACCAAGGAGGAGGGGAAAATGAGAGACATTAATGTTTATTTGCTAATTAATAGTATTGCATGCAATGAACTAACCACTGCATGTCGTGTTTGATAGTCTCAGGTCATTAAAAGCATGCACACCCTCATCTCTTATTGGTTGATATGTCAAGAAAAAAACAAGGTAGAAGTTAATGCACCGCGCCTACGTGTTTTGGGATTATTTGGTTTTTGTAAGATGACTTACACACCAAGACGGAGGGAGTATATTTTTCTATAAGTCTGGTGAAAGTAGAGGTATATTGACTTCAGACAAAACTTAAATGCACAATGTAGACTAGTTCCTCCGTCCAGGTGCGTGCCATGTCCTATCTTGTCATCACAACAAGGTTAGCTATTAGAGAACCACTACCTCTCTTCTAGTTTAAAGGACTCGATTCAAAAATTTCACCTACTCTTAGCAAGATAGTAGAGGCGGTGGAATAGTTTTTGAAGTCTGCAAAAGTACTCAACTAGTGATGTCGTTCTTCACAAAAAAATGTGTTTACCAATGCATGCATGAACACTAGTTACTCTACCCCCCCCCTCTTCTTTAATTCTTTGCCACATCAGCATGTTTGCTATTCTTGTGTGCATGATACCAGCTAAGTTACCACCATTATGGCTAGCCTTAATCATCGCATGCAATAATTTAGTGCACCTTGAAATTTGAACATGTGTGGGGCGTGTATGTTTTTAATGACTTGAGACTATACCTAGCCCGGCATGCAAGATGACTTATTATGCACCGTTCCCCATACCTGCAGGAAGCCCGTTCGTCTCCAAATATTTTCCTCTCCATGTGTGGAAACAATATGCCTGCCAAACTCTCCTTCTCCCTTCGGCGGTCCCACCACTCCACCCCGTGTGAAAAAATCTGCATGCATGACTCTCCTCACCCACGCTCGTCCAATCCGTTGTGACCAGCAATATTTCCACCCCTTCCCTCCCCCGTAATTTACTCCAACAAATATGCCCACGTAGCTATTACTTAACTGCAGGTGCATTGGGTCACTGACATATGGGCCCAACAGGTCCGCCAACTTGTCGCTGATGCAACCGACCTGCAGATTAAGTCGATCAGCTTCGATCCATATTTTACGTAGGTGTGCCATTGCTCGTTATAAATACTGCGCCTCCCACGACATCGCTATATCCTCCCCCTCACGTTCACGTTCATCGCTATCTCGTCCCCCTCCCTCTCACGTCGACCACCATGGCATCGCCCCTCCCAAGCCCTAGGAGCCCCTCGCTGCACCGCGCGGACGGTCACGCGTCGCCGTTCCGTTCCTCGCCGCCATTAGTCGAGGAGGACGCGTTGGTGTTCCACTCCTCGCCGCTACGCGACGCGTCGCTGTTCCGTTTCTTGCCGCCACTAGTCGAGGAGGACACGTCGGTGTTCCGCTCCTCGCTGCGACGCGACGCGTCGCCGTTCCGTTCCTCGCCGCCACTAGTCGAGGAGGACGCGTCGATGTTCCGCTCCTCGCCACGACGCATCAAGGTGGACGCGTCGGTGTTCCCAATCTCGCTAGCACGCGCGTCGGAGGACGTGTCGGCTCCCCGCTACGAGGAGAAGCCGTGCCGCCCACCGAGCCCCCCAGCCTTGAGGAGCTTTGTAAAGAAATGGATGTCGCCTTGTGGGCGGCTTTGCCTCCAGTAGAGTGCGCCAAAATAGATGCGGAGAAGAAGACCGAGGAAGAGAAGCGCACCACGGAACAAGCTGCCTGGGAGGCCCATGTCGCGTCCGAGAGAGTCAGGCAATTGGCTCTTTGGAAGAAGGCTCGTGCGAGGGCCGTGAGGGTGGTGGAGGACGCCCGTGCCGACGCCCTGAGTGCAGTCGGGCCCAAGCGCCTCATCTACGCTTGGCGATACGTGGACCGGGTGCACGCTTCCAGCGAGGAGGAGTACCTATTGGCACCAGATCACCACACCGGTGAGATCGCGCTCGCCAGCCGGCAAGCCGCCAATCAGCACCTCGCGAGTTGCGAGGCTGAGGAAGAGGCGTTGTGTCGGCGCACTGGGAAACGGCCGCGCACCAGGGCACTCATGGCGCGCCGCAAGCACTCCTGCGAGCGCCGTGGCTTTTAGGAGGAGTACAATTTTTGTTTCGTAAGGCGATCTCATTAGTTTTGGGACACAAATGATAAATCCCGAACGTTCCTGAATTTTTAGCATCCTTAATTAAGTATGTAAAAGGGGAAGTTTGGAAACCTTGTGTATTTGTACGCATTTTGCAAGTACGTGCATCTAGCACAAACTTTACTATATACTATCGCACTACACGTCTCTCTCGATATATGCTTGCAGACGGTGCTACTCCCTCCGTCCAGGTCAATAAACCATCTTTGGTTGTGCGCTGTGACCAAGAAGGAGGGAAGACTTATACACCTAGAAGGAGGGTGTACTACTATTACTCATGTACGTGCAAATGCACGTTTTAACATTACGATGCGGTTTTTGTAAAAGTAGAAAACAACACTAGTCAAGCTTGTGAAACGATTCAATGCAAAACAAATGCAAAAATGCTCGTTTGATTGTTTACTTTTAACTTCCTTCTCTATGGTTATTTCTCTGTCGTACTTTATACGGAGTATCTCACTGGTTGGAAAGGCATGCAAATTCCCAAACCGCTTCCTACACCCTGCATCGAATTTTCTGCCTAACAAGTTGTGCCGTGCAATTGGAATTCCAACGTGAGTACTTCTACTAGTAGGAGTACCAGGGGCCAGTTCTTTTAGGCTTCTAGATTAGTAATCCCATAACTACTACCTCCGTCCTGGTTTATTGGTCCCCATTGTAATCTGTGTCAAATTTTGATCATAAATTTAACTAATAAAATGTTAGTGCATGTCACATGCACTACTCCATCCGTCTAGGTGAGTAAGTCATCTTAGGCTGTGCACCGTGACTAAGGAGGAGGACAAAACGAGAAACATTAATGTCTATTTGCTAATTAATAGTATTGCATGTAATGAACTAACCACTGCATGTCGTGTTTGATATCTCAAGTCATGAGAAGCATGCACACTCTTTATCTCTTATTGGTTGATATGTCAAGAAACAAGAAACGAGGTAGAAGTTAATGCACCGCACCTAAGTGTTTTGGGATTATTTGGTTTTCGTAAGATGACTTACACACCTAGACGGAGGGAGTAACATTTTATCAGTTAAATCTTTGGTCAAAATTTAGCACAAATTACAATGGTGAGGAATAAACCAGGACGGAGTAGTAGTTTAGAAGCCCAAATAAATGAGTGAGGCGCCTTATTGTTACTCTCCACTGTGACTAGTCTTGTGGGAAAAGCTGGGGAAGCCGCCAAAAGAACTGGCCCTAGGAGTAGTAGATGGGGATTGAGTGCGCGAGATGAACCGAAGAAAGTAAATGCAGAGAGATGAAATGCAAAAAAGACGGAGGGATGTGATGGTTGCTTGTCCGTTTATTTTACCAGGCCACTTATTACTGGGAGTGGTTGGGTTTTGTGATATGACGTCTTTACTGCCGCGCCACGAGCGGGGTGAGAGGTGAGACACCCGTGCAGCACCGCCCTCTACACTTGTACTACATCAGTCGTGGTTTATTAGTCCCCCATTGAATTTGCTGAAGATTTAATTGACAAAATGTTAGTGCATGTCAACAAAAACTATATCGTTGGATTCGTATTTGAACATAGTTTTGAATGATATAATTTTAGGTGACATGCATCAGCATTTATCGTACTATATATAATGTTAGTTCAATTTTTGGTCGTACTAATCTATAGTAGTAAGGTGCCCGTGTGTTGCACCGAAGAGTGAAATGCATTGATCGGTGAGTTGTTTATTTTGACAAAGGATGTGGGGGTCATCTCATGTGTAACGGGTATCGATAGGTTTCTTCAGATATTATTTCATCTCTAGAGCTCACAAACATCCAGGTGAAATAGATAAAAGGTATCTTTTACAAACAAAAGCGTTCAACAGTTCAACCTGCATCCAAAACTTGTGAAGAAATAACACTTATTGTGCTTTGCAAGAAATGATCTTTAAGAATTAGTTTTTGAGTATCGATTGTTATACATGTTGGCTACAGATGTCATGACACTTTCTTATAGTCAACAGTTGGCTATACTATTAAGTAATATTAATCATACCCTTATACACCTAGACGGAGGGATTAAATCAGGATGACTTGCAAAGGGGTAGAGGAGATTTAAGAAATGGTTCATCGTAAGTCTTTCACCAGTACTGTAATAAAAATTCATACATGGAAGATTCTAGACTAAACCATAAACGGATACACTTTTATTCATGCGCGATACTCCAATAGAACAAGATCCTGCATGGAAGTCTCCACATGCTTAGATAACGGATTACATTGAGCGAATACTAATGATCAACATTTAACTTGATAATGTGTATGTCCAGGTGAACCTCCTTGGAGTCCCTGTGCACCGCGTCGGCGGGTAAAGGATGCCATGGGTTTTCCAAGTCCACATTGGCGGGATAGTCCCAGCTCCCCAGAGTCCAAGTCCGTTCGATGAGGCCGGTGCCACCCCCCACGCGACCCGAAGGGGTAACACTGACCACGAACCCGTACACCGGCCTCGTGTCAGTGTCAGCGTCAGCGGCGTCGCCCCTGATGCACATTACAGAGACGGGGCGGCGGCCTGCGCGGGCCTCGCTGGTGCCCATGATCAAGAGGAAGACGCTAACGGCATCGGGCACTCATAGCAGTGGACGAAGGGATCCTTGGAGGCATCGACTAGGCCGTCCATGAAACGAGAGTGGCTGTAGGGGACGTTGCGCCAGTTGAATATATGAGCAAGTTACTACGAGATTTAATCCGAATAAGCACAAAATAAATCATGACGGCTATAACAGAGATGAAACTAATCATGTGGACTAGCATAGTAGTAGGATACAAAGTAGAAACATGAATTCTACCATGATTTCAAACAGAAAGGACAGAAACACATACGGTGCAACGGGAGCAGCACCATTGGCGTTGAGGTTGTCGCCCATGTTGTTGAGGAAGAGGTTGCCGAGGTCGGGGAAGAAGTCATCGTCGGTGAAGTCGTGGCTGCCAGCAGTCGCGAGAGTGCGCTCCCTAAATTTCAACAGCGCCCGCCGAATGGAGCGCAGGAGGTAGTGGCTATAGGGGACGTTGCGGCCGCCGAATGGAGCGCAGGAGTAGCACACAAAGCAGTAGATGGTGTCCTTACTAGTACTCCCTAGTCTCTATCTATCTATATCTACTCTTATAGAAAACCGAGTTGGTGATGATGGTATGCCTGCCATCTTGTAATATAGACCGTCCGATCTATATCTGACGGATAGAAAGCCAACTATGACAATTTTACAAAAGATACCCGCACCTCTCTCCACATTTACAGATAATGCCTTGCCTCGTTCATCCTTATCTCCCACAACCTCGTGCTCCTCCCTATGTCTCTATCTCTACTACTCTTCTTTGTTTTTTATAACAAATCAAATAGTGCTGCACCGTCCGCTGCACGCCCGGCTGAACACACCTCCTCACCTCCATCATCACCAACTGAGTCTTTTATAGGAGTAGGAGTAGAGAAAAAACCGAGTTGGTGATGATGGTGTGCCGTGCAATGCATGGGCATCTTGCTATTTTTTTGCATATAAGTCCAAACACCACGTAGACACAGTCTTTGAGCACGGTTCGTAGTCGTTCCACGCTCGGGCATTGAACTTTGTAACTATTTTAGATTAGAATATACTAATCCTCTGGTGCTAGTAGTAGAGCAGAGTCGTACTCTACTACTCTACTCAAGCAAGTTAGGGCATAGTACTGTAGTAGGTACTGTAGGGAGTTCTAGTACTGTGATCACTCAAGCAAGTTGTCTGGCATCGATATGACCCTACGCTGCTGGTATGTGTCTCGTAAATCAAGGGGCGTGCTGTAGTCATCATCACATGTCCACTTCCCGCAGCACATATTCACTTCTCCATCTTTGTCCGCACATAATCTCGTCCAATCTTCCATCCCCGCTAAGGTGCCTCCCCCCTCGTTCGAAACCCAAGCACTAACAATGGTAGAACTGAGCAGCATCCGCCGAAAGAGTGGCTGGAATTCGCTCCCCAAAGAGGTAATCAAGCTCATTGTTTCGCGTGTGGACAATCTCAGTACCATGCCACTCGCCGCGTGCTCGTCGGGGCTGTATTGTTTACTCAAAGCCCTCAGGCCAGAGCTTTTTAAGCCATCTCCTTGCTTGCTGATGCCGCCTGATCTTCAGAAACGGCATGTCATGTAGCATAACAATCGTAGGGTGGCGAGCATCAACCCCCTTCACTGCGATCCGATCCCCGTCAGCCTCAACTACATTAACGGTATGTACTGGGTCGGCATGAACACGTCTTGGATGGTGCTCGTCGACGGTCGCGGCTGCTGGATGCTCGTGGAGGTCTACACCCGATGATTGATCCCCTTCCTTCGATTAACACTGCACTGCTTTGGCACTGCGGCCCAAAATACTTGGAATCTTACAGTAGCCAACATGATACCAAGTTTGATTTGCTCAAGGTTGTAATCTGCCAAGTGCCCACAAGATTTGCGAATTATAAAGACTTCAGGCTAATTGCGTTCTTCAACCGCGGTCTTGCCTATCTGATAGGTCACTGCGGTAAGTGTATAAATCTGCACGTACATCGCAGGATCATACATCCTCCATGTTTCTCTGATGCCATTGAACACAAGGGCTTCATTTACGCTGTCAACTCCTTCTATGACTGGACGTATTGCTGGCCTACTCCAGTCATCGCTACAAATGGCTGTTACAACAGTATGTCACTTTCCTATGATATCATGACGGCTTGCTTATATTACTGTCAACATTTCCAGAAAAAATATTCATGCTCATAACACGTTGTTCTTAAGATCGACTAAATCAAGAGAACTTTTTTATTTGACTCCAACTTGATATGATGTTGTAGGCCGCCTGGTGTCCCTACCCTTCCTAATCCCAGAACCTTTCAAAGAAAAGTGGCATGGCAGTTGCAGGTGGTTCCTGGCTCGATCAGACGACAGCGAAAGATTGATGATCGCTCGCATGTACCGGACGTGTTGTTTCGTGGAATAGAATCACAGTCACTGCAAGGTCTTTGAGAAGGATCCCAGCTTCTCTGGGCCTTCAGGAATTTTTGACTGGAGGCTGGTAAGTAGCCTTGGTACACGCTCTCTATTTGTCGGACTAAATTATCCGATTAACCAGGAGATAACCGACGGCAAGGATCATGATGGCATCGCAGTTTCGTTCATCAGGCAAAACTGTGTGTACATAGCGTACCATGCGTCTCTGCATGCACCATACCCTGATATGTGCCGCCACGCTCTGCAGCCCAAAGTAGGAGAGAGGGTCGCAAGTATCAGACTTCGACCTGCTGGCTGGAGTTTCCCCCGCCAGGCACCCATCTGGTTCAAGCCGTCAGCCAATCTCCACATCTTAATAAATAGTAACGTCTAACTGAGCAAGTTAGTTAGATGCGTACACTTGGTGTAGTAGGATCTTTATTTAGTTTGATGCATACTCTTGTTATTTTTTGGTAGCCCTTTTGTAATGATGGTTGATGTTTGGTTTGGAAGAGAGAGCTACGTCTTCACTCTTCTGGCCTGCTTACTGTTTCTGTTGCACCCCCAGCCTTCGTTGCTGCTGCTGCTGTTTTCAATGTACAATCAATAGTATATTTCGTCTGTTGGTTGAATAAATGTGTTGTTAGAACGACAAACACAATGTTTTGGAAGTCATTGCACCGTCCGATCCTTTAGGGCCCCGTCTCGTACGTAGCTCATACTATTTTTCGTACAGAACAAATTTTCCACTTGTTGATAACATGCAGTCCATTGATGAAGGCCCAATAGAGAAGCCCATAATTAACTGGAAGGGAGGCTCTCACATGAATCCGGCCCAGGTACATGCTCATGGTCCCCTAAACATAAATAAGTAAATAAATAAATAAAGCTAAATGCTCATGCACCAGTTCTTTGGGAAAATAGGTATCCCAGTATTTCTTTTTGAAGAATACCCAAGCTAGGCCTATTTGTTTTCTCCGAATTACTGGGCTGCAAATCTTTCAAGACGAGGAGGGATGCATTCCGTCCTGGCCAATTAGTATGGTCAATGTCTGTTAAAATAATATCAAAAGGGGTTGAAAATTCCAAAAAAAAATTATAGCAAATGGGATATTAGTTTCTTTTTTTTTGTTCTTCACTGATATCTTATACGTATTTCATTGGATTTAACATGACATAGTACTAATTTATTTTTAAATTTGTTTTAGTATGGCTATTAATTTTTGGATTAAGAATATTTCGTTCCCCAGCAAAAAATTGCGAATTTTCAAAATTTCCCACATATTTAGTTAATTTTTTGACCCTGGTACTGACCAGAAAATGGCAGCAATTCTAAAAATGGAAAACGGGCTGCAATATATTCCATATGAATTAGAAAATGAGTAAAAATTATAAAATAATAACAAATGGGCTGTACATGCCATAGATTTCGAGGCTGACTTGTTTACGCAAGACTTTGTCAGTGAACACACGATTCTAGCAGCAGTGACTGTTGGATGTCCATCCAATGGCCGACGTGCTTCTTCAATCTCTGATCTTGCTGCTCCAGCCGCCTAAACTAGCGCCGGCGGGACTGCCTGCTCCCTCCTCTTGTGGCCCGTAGTGATGCCGAGCAGGCTTCCACGGCCTACCCTAGTCCCTCCGCTGGCCTGGCCGCACGCAATCAACTGCCTCCTTATTACGCGAAAAAATGATTCCTCCCACTGACATCTAGGGCGCACCGGTTGGGAGGCTGACCTGTGGGCCTACTAAGTTGACGCGTACGTAGGGCTTGTCAACTTAGTCAACAAACAATTCTAGCAGCAGTAACCGTTGGATTTGAATCGAACGGTCCGGCTGCTTCTTCAATCGCCGCTCTTCTTGCACCAGCTGCCCAAACCAGCACCAGGGAGACCGCCTGCTCCTGCCTCAAGTGGCCGGCTATGCAGCCGTTGAGGCCTCATCGCCCCTACTACTCCCACCACTAGCCAGGCCCTACGGCGACTGCAGCCTCACACCGCAGTCGAACCAGTTAACCCTCGTACTCCTCCCCGCATGGGCATCCACTGCCGCATCTTCCCCGGCTCCGCGTCGTCCCCTTCCTAGGCCTCGCCATCGTCCACCACCTTGGTGCTCTCCGTGCGGCGTGGTCAATGTGGTCAACGACATTCCATCGTAAGAGTACTGTACATGGAGAGGCTGACAGCTAGGTCCATGGTCACACCCAGTTTTTTTGTGATTTTCGAAGTAAGTCGCTTTGTCAGGCCTGTTGGGCTGCAAATCTTTCAAGATGAGGAGAGCTTTCATTCGGCTGGCCGAGAAAATGGCCCATCAGTAATGAGTAATGGGCTGATTTTTAAAACACATCAAACCGACAATTAGTTTCAAATATCTTTTTTTTTCATTTTGAGATTTTAAATTACATTAATTTTTATGCGTGGAGAATTTGTTGGATTTTATATTGATATACATTTATTTTTAAAATCAGTTTGAATGTGAGTCGAAATTTTGGGATTAAAAATAGTTCGGACCGCACCGAAATATGCAAAATTTCGTATAGTTTTTTAACCGTGGCCACAATATGGGCTGTAATGCTAACAAAAAGAATATGGGCTCCAAAAAAACCTTAAGAATTAGCAAATGGGCTGTAAATTATTAGAAATAATTGCAGATGGGCTGTATGATGTTTTCCACAGATTTGAGGCTTTCCTAAAAAAAGGTTGATGCACAAGCAGTGACTGTTGGATGGCCATCCAACGGCCGCCGTGCTTCTTCTATCTCTGCTCTTCCTGCTCCAGCCACTCAAACAAGCGCCGGTGGACTGCTCGCTCTCCTCCTCCCATGGTGGCTCTGCTGCCAGCAGCCTCACCGCCCCACCGTACTCCCATCGCTGGCCTAGCCATCCCTCTACTCACCCACACCTGCTGTTATTCTCCGGCGAAGGCAGACGAACCAGTAAACCCTCGTACAGTCGTAATCCCCTCCACGTGGGAAACAACTGCCGAGTCTTCCCTGCCTCCATGTTTTTCCCTTCCTAGGCCTCACCGTCGTCCACCGCCCTGGTGCTCTCGGCGCGGCCTGGTCAACGTGGTCAATGACCGACATGCATCTGAAGTGGACTGTACGTGGAGAGGCCGACAGCTGGGTCCACTACCGCACGCAAGGAAATGCCTCCTTACGTGCAAAATAATGACTCCTCCACCTGACATCAGGGACCCACTAAAAGGGCCACTGTATTTCGCGAAAATAAGTTACCACCGCTGACAGCTCAGACTCACCAGCTATATCTTCGTACGCAAGGAAGTGCCTCCTTATTACGCACAAAAAAATGAATACTCCCCCTGTTAGCTGGGACCCAGTATAGTGGCAGGCTGACTTGTGGGCCTACTAAGTTGACGGGGGCGGAGGGCTTTGTTAACTTAGTAAATATGCATGATTCTAGCTCTAGTGACCGTACGATGTCCATCCAATGGCCGTAGTGCTTCTTCAACCTCTGGTCTTCTTGCTCTAGCCGCCCAAACCAGCGCCGGTCGTGCCTCGTGCTCCTGCCTCCCGTGGCCGGTTGCGATGCGGCGGAGGCCTCACCGCCCCTACTACTCCCACCGCTGGCCAGACGATCCCTCTACTCACCCACACCCCCTGTTATTCTGCGGTGATGGCAGCCTTACACCGCAGCGAACCAGTGAACCCTCGTACTCCTCTACGTGTGGGCATTAAGGATGGCAATGGGTCGGGTTTGGATCGGGTTGAACAATATCAAATCCATATCCATATCCATGAAGACAGTCTTTGCCCGCCCATGAAAAAATCCATGGGTGAAACATTATGTCCATGTCCAAATCCGATGGATATCCATATCCACTGGATATCCATTGGGTCCTCTCGAGACATATAAATAAGACTTAACACAATATTAACATAATCTCTTCCATTCTTCACCTCGTGGCAGGCTAGGCTTCACTTATGGTAAATCAACATCCAGTAACAACCTAAGATCATTTAGTATTTTTCTAATAGATGAGAATGACGAGTCATTTAAGGAGATAAAAATAAGGTAAGGGGTGTTGGAGTATGTTTCAGAGGGGATTGACTGTCAACTTATAACTGTTAAGATCGGGATTGTGTAATTTCTTATGCATGTTTTACATAATAAAGTGTAAAATTGCCGTGGGAGATGTGAACGTGGGGCAGGGGTAGCAGATTTTTCCCATTAAGTCATTCTATCGGGTCGGGTTTGGGTATATCCATGGGAACAAGATTATATCCATGCCCAACCCACGAACAATGGGTCGGGTTTGGGCGCCGCCCATGGACACAAAAGCATATCCAAACCCTATCCATTCGGGTCGGATATCCATGGATATCCATGTCCATGGATAAAAACGCCATCCTTAGTGGGCATCCACAGTCGCATCTTACCCAGCTCCGCGTCGTCCTCTTCCTAGGCCTCACCGTCGTCTACCACCCTGGTGCTCTCGGTGCAGGATGGTCAACGTGGTCAAGGAACGGCTTCCATCGGACGTGGACTGTACGTGGAGAGGCTGACAGCTGGGTCCACAGCCGCAGCAAGGAAGTGCCTCCTTATTACACGCAAAATAAATATTCCTCCACCTAACAGCAGGGACCCACCAGACGGGCCACCGTATTTCGTGAAAAAAACGTTTCCCCCCTGACTGCTGGAACCCACCAGCTACACCTTCGCACGCAAAGAAGTGCGTCCGGGCAAAAAAAAACGATTCGCCCCCTGACTGCTGGGACCCACCAGCTACATCTTCGCACGCAAGGAAGTGCCTGACAGTCGGGACCCACCTGGTCGAAGCATACGTAGCATTGTCATTCTGGTCGCGAACATGTACGTACATATAAACTGGTGGATGTAGAGGCGCGCACGTGTTGTAGTAGAGGTGCGCACGTAGCATGTACACATACGTACAACGGCCAGGGTGGAAGAAAGAAAATATGGCCACGTATGTGTACATACGGGCGGGGTCTCGAACACCTACTCGCGCATACGTACGGCGAGGGCTCGTGTACATGGCTGGGTCGGAATGGAGAAATAGCGTTGTCATCGTGTTCATGGGGAGACAACGGAATGTGTCGTGTTCCTGGGGAGGCAACGGAATGCGTCGTGTTCATCGGGAGGCAACGAAACGCGTGGGAGACAACCGGCTGGGTCGGAACAGAATGTGTGGTCGTGTTCATAGAGAGGGCTTGGACGGAACAGGCGATGGAAACGAGACCTGGCATACTGCACAACGGAGGAAACGGCCTTGTGTTCGATCGGCCACGTTCGAAACGGGGGTCCTGTTGATCGGGAGGGGTGTGGCGTATCGCAAAACGGAGGAAACGGACCTCCTACGGTCGAAACGGGGGTCCTGTTGATCGAGAGGGGTGTGGCGTACCGCAAAACAAACGAAACAGACCTCCTACAGTTGGAACGGGGGTCCTATTGGTCGGGATGGGTGTGGCGTACGACAAAACGGACGAAACGGACTTGTGTTGGAGTGCTACGGTCAAAATGGGGGTCCTGTTCATCGGGAGGGGTGTCGCGTACCGCAAAACGGGACTCCACGGGATAATTTTCATCTCTACCGTCGACCTCCTCCAGCTTCCATGGGCTACGGTTGACCTCCTCCAGCCTCCACGGGTTCCTTTTCATCCAGCCTCCACCGCGCGCTACTCCACCGCCATCGCTCAACCACCCTCCTCGCTTCATCTGCTCATCCAGCCCTCCACACCATGGGGTCCTGTTCATCCGAGGCAACGCCATCGCCATCGCTCATCCAACCCCGCAACGCTCACTTTGCTCATCCAATCGATCGGCTTGATTAGCAGCGATGGCGGCGAATCGCCGATCGGGTTCGATTAACGACCATCAATCGATCGCTCGGGTTTAGTAACGCGTAGCCTGCAGTGCAATCGCTCGGGTTCAGTTAGAGCCCAATGCCTCACTCGGGTTTAATTAGAGCCAACGCCTCTCACACACGCACATACTTGTATGAGAGAAACGCGCATCGCTCGGCCCCTGACCTCCCACCGTAACAGGGAACTCCCCGAAATTTTCCTCACCCTCGCTTCTACCACGGTTTTTTACATCATGGACGGCGCAAAGAATGTCATACAGCTGCGTCTCCGGCCCGCCCAGGACGAAAAGCCCATTTTCTGTCATGATTTTTTGTCATAGAAGTAGGAGCCCACAACATCTATGATGATACCGGGTTTTGTCACAATTATCATCATAGAAGTGTCATATGTATGACAGAAAAAAAATCCGTTCGGCCCAAAATGTCACGGATGTGTCTTTTTTTGTCGTGCATTGGCTTCACCAAGTTGTTCCAAGAGAGCAACGAGGTGCTTCTTGGATTTTCCCTTGAGCTTACTCATAAAAGACTCAAATTCATTTACTTCCTCATTAGACCCCTCACTTTTATCAATGCAATCCGTCAAGGAAGGATTAGTGATGATGGTGGTTTTGATGTTGGGGGTTACCTTGTTGGTTGCTTTAGCCATGAGGCACTTGGCGGTGATGTTCTCGTTGGGCGAGTCGAAGAGGGACACCCGTGGAGTTGTGGCAATGGCAACGGAGTCCATGGCCATGGCTTCACTATCTTCATCATCATCATCATCATCATCATCATCATCCTCATGGTATTCTTCTTGAACCACCAACCCTCTAGTTGGAGTCTTCTTGGTGAAGTTGTTCTTGTTGGGGAAAGACTTCGCTTTGTCTTTTCGGATGAGCTTGCCACCATTGTCTTCCCTCTTCTCATAAGGGCACTCCACAACAAAATGGCCCACATTGCCACAATTGTAACACGTTCTCACACGTTGCTTGCCCTTGAAGCTACTGTTATTCTTGTCGAAGCTTGGCCTTGACTTCTTCTTGCTCCAAAATTGCCTTGAAGCAAGAGCCATGTGTTCATGATAATCATACTTGGTATCTTCGTGATTGCTCGCATCTTCTTCCTCATCATCCTCTTCTTCCAGACTAACCTTGGCCTTCAAGGCATGGTTGGGCTTCTTTGCTCTTTGAGAGCGTAACACCGCATTGTCGGCGGTCTTGTCCAAGATGCTCATAGCCACAAACTCATCCAACACTTCACTTGAGGACAGGGTGTGGAATTCCGGCCTTTGACGAATGACTGAGGACATGGCCTTGTGGTAAGGCATCATTGCCTTGAGGAATTTGTGCTTGATCCAATTGTCATCCGTGTCATTGCTCCCATGGTCTTGGAGTGAGACTGCGAGTTTGGTTACTCTTGGAAAGAGCTCACGAGGTTCTTCATCTTCTTTCATTGCAAGCTCATCAGCTTCATCTTGCACCACTTCATAGTTGGAGCGTTGAATGCTTGTGCTTCCCCTGTAGAGGGAAACAACACAATGCCATGCTGCTTTGGCCATTGTGAAGGGTCGAAGATGAGGGAGATCTTCGGGTGGAATGGTATCTTGGATGATGAAGAGAGCATTATCATTGAATTGATTATCTGCGGCTTCTCTAGGGGTGAAGTTGCTTCGGTCATGTGGATAGAAACCTTCTTCAATGATTCTCCAAAGATTAGTATTCACATGATTTAAATGACGCTTGAAGCGATAAACCCAAGAATCAAAGTCCTCATTTTTCACAATCTTAGGGGGAGGACCGGCATGATTCAAATGGGTGGAAGGAATCGGTCCACCATAAACAAGTGGAGGTTCCACATGGGCAAAGATGCCGGTGCCATTTCTACCACTAGTAGAAGGACCCTTTTCACTAGTAGCTTCCCCCTTGTCGGAGTTAGCATCCGTCACCTTGTTAGTGGGATCACCCACTTTCATCGGCGAGGTAGATAGTTTAAGTCCTTCTAAGAATTTATTAAACATGCTTTCAACCTCGGTCATCATGGAGGTTTTCAATGTGTCCAAAGCCACATTGAATTCCACACGAGAGACCCCATCGGCCGTAGACGAGCGCGGATTCACACCGGAGTGCTCCTCCCCACCGTCTACGGTGTCAACCATAATCTTCGGACGAAAAAGTCCATAATAAAGAGACGAGGCTCTGATACCAATTGAAAGGATCGATATGGTTGACTAGAGGGTGTGTGAATAGGAAACTAACAATTTTTAGCTTTTCTTTACCAATTTCAACTTTGCATCAAAGTAGGTTGTCTAGATATGCAAATAGGTGAGCAACCTATATGATGCGATAACAACAAGCACACAAGCAAGCAAGGGATGCAACACAAAATAAGCTTGCACAAGTAAAGGTGAGAGGTAACCAAAAGTGGAACAGCGGTTCAGACGAGGATGTGTTACCGAAGTTCCTTCCTTTTGAGGGGAAGTACGTCTTCGTAAGAGCGGTGTGGAGGCACAATGCTCCCCAAGAAGCCACTAGGGCCAACGTATTCTCCTCACGCCCTCACACAATGCGAGATGCCGTGATTCCACTATTGGTGCCCTTGGAGGCGGCGACCGAACCTTTACAAACAAGGGTGGGGCAATCTCCACAACTTAATTGGAGGCTCCCAATGACATCACGAAGCTTCACCACAATGGACTATGGCTCCGCGGTGACCTCAACCGTCTAGGGTGCTCAAACACCCAAGAGTAACAAGATCTGCAAGGGATTAGTGGGGGGAATCAAATTCCTCTTGGTGGAAGTGTAGATCGGGGCCTTCTCAACCAATCCCGAGAAAATCAACAAGTTTGATTGGCTAGGGAGAGAGATCGGGCGAAAATGGAGCTTGGAGCAACAATGGAGCTTAGGGATGGAAGTGGTGAGTCTTCTTGGAGAAGAGGACCCCCTTATATAGTGGGGGGACAATTCCAACTGTTACCCACCACTCAGCCCGCGACCTGCGGTACTACCGCACCATAGGAGCGGTACTACCGCACGAGCCTATGGTACTACCGCGGTGGCTCGCGGTACTACCGTGGGCGCGACAGAGCCTGGACCTGAACAGAAGAGCACTGATAGGGTGCGGTAGAACCGCTGGCGCGGTACTACCGCGCCACCATGCGGTACTACCATAGGGCAGCCACGGTCCAGGCACGGTAGGCACAGATATAAAAATTACATCCGTGTCTACCTCCGCAGAGATTTTATCGATGCAAAAAATCCGACATGGTACTACCGCAACCCAGGTGCGGTACTACCGTGCAGGGTGCGGATGTAAAAAATTACATCCGCCCCTACCTCCGCCGATGCTGCTGTGCCTGGCCAGGCGGCACGGTACTACCGCGCCAGAGATACTACCACGTAGGGCGCGGATGTAAAAAATTACATCCACCCCTACTACCGCTTGCGCAGCAGCGCCAGGCTAGAGCTCGCGGTACTACCGCTCAGAAGGAGCGGTACTACCGTGGGAGCCCATGGTAGTACCATGCCGGAGCCCGGTACTACCGCTGGCACGTGCGGTAGTACCGCTCTGAGGAGCAGTACTACCGCCAGCCTGTGAACAGCAACACTCGGAGTCCTTCATTTCGTAGAGACATGGTGAGACGGAGGAAACTCCAAAGAGCCAAAGGAAAGGTGGTGCAAAGGGAACGTGTACGTGAGATTCCACCCAAACCTTTCCAAAGCGGACCCCCTCTTAATAGTACAGCTTTCCTACGACTCAACTCCACCGAAAAGAAATGTAGAGAAACACCATCTTCAACAATCTTCGAGGGGCATCAAATCGTCTTGTGTTTAGTCATGATATATCTGAAAAGCTCAATACACACGATTAGTCCGCAAAAGCATTGTTATCAATCACCAAAACTACTAAGGGACAAGTATGCCCTTACAAAATCTCATCTCTTTGCAATTTACATTATTTGCCATTTGCCTCTCGTTTTCATATCCCCCACTTCTAAAACGTTTTTGTGAAAAGCAGACAAATATTTACCTTCTTTTTTGTTTGCCTTTTTACCGTTCGATCTTTTGTTTGCGTAGTAGCGATATCTCAAGAAAATACCAAATTGTGTGTTTTTTCCAATACTAATAATAATGATTTTATTAGTACTCCGATTGCTCCTTCCGCCGCTAGTGCGGGAGTCTTATGATATTAATGCCACTTTGTTGAATCTTATTATGAAAGAGCAATTTTCTAGTACTCCTAATGAGGATGTCGTGTCCCATCTAAACACTTTCATAGAATTGTGTGATATGCAAAAGAACAAATATTTGGACAATGATATTGTGAAGTTGAAATTATTTCCCTCCTCTTTGAGGGATCGTGCAAAATTTGGTTTTCATCTTTGCCTCACAATAGTATTGATTCTAAGTGCAAAGATGCTTTTATTACTAAGTATTTTCCGCCTGCGAAAAGTATTTCCCTTAGAAATCAAATCACGAATTTTAAGCAACTCGAGCATGAAGATGCTGAGCAATCTTGGGAAATAATGAAATTAATGCTAAGAATTTTTCCTTCTTATGGTTTAAATTTTTGGATGATTATACAAAAAAATTATACGAGATTGAAGTTTGTTTCTAGAAATCTTTTACATTCCGCCGTGGGTGGTACTTTTATGGTTACTTTGGGTGAATCCACTAAATTGCTTGACAATATTATAGCTAATTATTCACAATGGCATAACAAAAGAGCACGTACTAGTAAAAAGATCAATTCTGTTGAAGAAATTAGTACTTTGAGTGAAAAAGTTGATGCACTTATGAAATTTGTTGCTAGTAAAAATGCTCATGTTGATCTTGATGATGTGCCTTAGTCTTTATTGAGCAAAATGGTGATCCTGTAGATGTGAATTTTGTCTCGCGAAACAATTTTAATAAGAGTGCTTGTAGAGGTAATCTTAATCATAGGCCTATTCCTGGAAATTCCTCTAATAATTATGGCAATTACTATGGTAATTATTTTTATAATAATAATAGTATGCCCTCTGATCTTGAGAGTAATATGAAATAATTTATCAATGCTCAAAAAAATTTCAACACTACGATAGAAGGAAAGTTGAATAAGATTGATGATATGTCTAGACACATTGATAGAATTTCCTATGATGTAGAAAATCTCAAGATTAAAAATTTTCCACCTAAGGTTGATGCCAATGAATCAATTAAAGCTCTATATATTTCCATGGATGAAAGTAAGAAACGAACCGCTATGCTTAGTACTGAAATAGAATTTCTAGAAAGAGCATTTTCGACGGATTGCTTTCATAATAATGATGAAGATCTTAAACGATTGGTGTTTCTTATATTGATTCTTTGTTTAGCAATATTAAAATTGATGATAAAGGGACCTAAGAAGAGTCAACTTTAGCTAGAAGGCGGCCCCATAATTCGGAGGGTGGAAATCTTGTTGAAAAATTTGATAAAAATGGGTTTGGAGAGGTCAAAACTTTAACTAGTGATGTGCCCACTCTTTTGGATTACAAAGACTTTAACTATGATAGTTGCTCTTTGATTGAATGTATTTCTTTGTTGCAATCCATGTTAAATTCACCCAATGCCTATGAAGAAAATAAAGCTTTTACTAAACATATTGTGGATGCCATGCTAAAAGCTTTAGAAGAAAAATTGGAGTTAGAGATTTCAATTCCTAGAAAATTATATGATGAATGGGAACCCACCATTAAAGTCAAGATCAAAAATTATGAGTGCTATGCTTTATGTGATTTAGGTGCTAGTGTTTCCACAATTCCAAAATCTCTATGTGATGTGCTTGGTTTTACCAATATTGAAGAGTGTTCTCTTAATTTGCACTTGGTGGATTCCACTATAAAAAGCCTTTGGGAAGAATTAATGATGTTGTGTCCATAGACTTTATTGTTCTTGATATTAATTGCAATCGTCTTGTCCTATAATACGTGATAGACCATTTTTGCAAACTATATTAATGGCAATCCGTCTTGAAAGAAGGGAATATTAAATTTTAGTTTCCTCTTAAGAAGGTTATGCAACACTTCCCTACAACTAAAATTAATCCACCATATGAATCAATCATGAGGGCAAACTATGGAGCAAAAACTAAAAATGACAATACTTGAATCTATGCATTATGCCTAGCTAGGGGCATAAAACAATAGAGCTTGTTGGCAGACAACCCAATGAATAAAATATATTTTTCTCTTTTTGGTGACAGCCTGTTTTTTTGCCTTCTCTCTTTCTCCGGACTTCTTTGCAACTAATTTTGAATTTGGAGTTTTGAATCAATTCAAATGGACTTAAACACTTGGGCATGTCCTTGATTTTCACCCAAGTGACCCACCCCTCCCAAAATCATCATTCTTCCTCTGAAAATATCAAAACAACCCAAGGAATATTTTTCATAAAAGAAAAATATTCATTTTCCTCTCTGAAATTCAATTCAGCATCATGTGCTCCAAAGCAACCCTCATTTTTCTTGCACCCAAAATCTGAGAAAATTCCAAAATATTCTTTGGACTCTGCCACACCTCCCTGAGCAAAAATATTTTTGCTACAGAAAATCATTTCTGTTCTGGCCTCAAAAGGCAGTTTCTATAGCAAGTACACTTTTCCTTGATCTAATGAGTCTGATTTTTCTTGAGCCTCATTACCCTCCTAAGAAAACGTTAACCTCAGGAAATTAGCCCTAAACTCCTTCTAGAACCAATCCAAACACAGTGCACAAGTTTCTGTCCAGAAACTTGCTACTTCTCTCTTGTTCAATCTGGTTAGCCTGGCAACGGGCACGGGCACGACATGGCCAAAGCAACAGAGCGACCCATGCCACCGACTTCATCCGCGCCTGCACTGCTATGCTCGTCCGCAAGCTCCACACTGGCCGGGTGATTGCCGAGCTATCTCCACCCCTCCCTCGCACCTCTCGCTGCTGTGTGTCGCCTTCCAGAGAGCTCTGGCGGAGCCGTGAACCCCATCCCCTCTGCCCATAAATATCGAGCCACCTGGCCTCTCCAAGCTCACTCATCGACTCCGCCATCCACCACAAGTAGTAGAGGAGCTACAGCCCGGCCGGGCAGGCCTCAAGCTGCCATCCTCAAGCTCGAGCTCGCCAACAATCCCCTTAGCTTGCCCCCACCCATCCAGCCCCTCTCGAGCTCGTGCTACTTCTCCGGCGACTCCCTGGTGCTTCACTGGTGCCTGCCGACCCTGTTGGAGTCCCTGGAATAGCCTTCCTCCGTCGTCTTCATCTCCAGCGAGACCCAACCGGCGCCGCCACTTGGGAGGTTGATTCTGAGCTGCTCCAGTCACCTCTCAACAAGCCACGGGTACAGGCAGGTGCACCGTGACCCTCTCTAGCTTTCTATCCCTCTCAGATCCGGCGTGAGCTCCGGCGGAGCACCACCACCCCTCTGTTTCTCTCTCTCCCTCTACACACCTGATGGGCGGGGCCCACTGTCAGCCTCTCCACTTGTTCCCAAAGCGGTACGAGTGGAGGTGTATTCTCAAAATATGCTTTCAATGTCACCCCCTGGAATTCTTTTATTTGAATCTAATTCAAATATTTTGACCAGAACTTTGACCAGCCATAACTTTTAGACCATAAGTCCAAATGAGTTTATTCTTTTTGCATTGTGTTTGTTTTGAAAAGTTCTAGTAGCACACCAAAATGGAGATTTTTCTTTGCTGTCTAGAATATCTGGTGATTTTTAGAATGATTCTTGATATTTTCTTTTGCTGTTTTTAATTATTTTCAGAGGGAGAAGCTTGTCTTGAAGAAAACCAGGAGGAGTATGAACCTCCTCTGCACTAGGGCAAGCCACACCAACATTTATATGGTGCCATTTCAATATCTATGAATTTTCCAACTTGAATATGAGTTATTTCATGCATTTAATTAGTTAAATGAATATTGCTTATGTTAGTTACTTTGTCATGGTTGAAATGCTTAGTTTACAGTACTGTTTGAATGCATGAACTAGTTTAAGGCAATAGAAGAAATTTTGAATGTGTGGTTATGCTTTTGGATATGATTGATAGTAGTTTCTTTATGTGATAAATTGATTTTAAAATATTATGGCATAACCAAAATGATGAGTGTGAAAACCAGTGAAGTTAACTCAGTAAAGCTTAAGGCTGAGTAGTGCAAGTAGAAAACTTTGATGATGTTGATCTGTTTAATTTAAGTGATATGTGATGCATGTTGAGTACTTGCATGTTCATGGCATATTGTGACTCGAGTATTTTCATTGCAAGTAAAACTTGATGTTAATTCAACTTGAACATAATATCGATCGAGTCATGGTGCCACTGAATCGAGTTTTCCCAGTGCAACCACATTTGCCTTTATGGGAAGGCCGTTATTCAGCCCATTGTCATGCCTCTGGTCGGTACCTACAACGAGGGAAGGTTATGGGCGTGCGGTACCCTGGCCCGGTAAGCAGACATAACCTTGTGTGCTCGTTTGTTGTTATGGTACCTTATCCCCGTTTGGGACCGTTTAAGTTTTGCCATGACGGTGGCCATTGATGCCTTTGGTAGGCACGGGGCCACCCATGACTTAGCCCATAGGGGAGTTGGTCGGAGTGGCCAGGAGAGTGTCATGGCAATGGGAGGGTTCTATCGGAATGTCGTTCGTCCACCTGAATGGGAGTGTGAGGCCATGGATTCCGTGGTGTGGGTATAGTGTGCTAACCTCTGCAGAGTATTTATTAAATCTATCGATAGCCGTGTCCTCGGTTACAAACATAGCTCGTAAGTAAGTCACACCATGGATCAACATGATTGCGTAATCTTGCACACTAAATTTTTATGTTTGGCACGGTGATGATTTGTGAGATCATGAAGATGATCATTGCAGGAACCAAAGCGTTCGTTTCATTTGTGATCCGGGTATGATCACCGTTTTGGTTATGAGGTAACCCGTCTGGTAAGAGAGTCTGCAAGACTCGGTGCACGTGTTGATTTCCCTGCATCAGTAGTATGTTTGGCATTGCATTTAACCTGCTTAATTGTCATAATATTTTTTGCCATTGTGCTTATGCTTGTTGTGAGCTTGCAAGTACATTTAATGTACTGACATGGCATATCATGCCAGAGTCTTACCGGATCAGAGTGCTTCCCGTGTCTAGATCGTGTCCACATCGGTGTCCCTGTGCTATGGAGTTCCACCTCGTCGTCATTCTGCTGCCGCGTAGTTATCGTGATCGAGGCGCCTTCATGTTTATTAAATAATGTACATATTGTTCAGCCGCACCGTGTGTGCTGCTTGGCCTCGCTGCTTGATGTAATATCGAACCTATGTTTTCACTTGCTTCAATAAAGCGGTTGTTTTCAGTACCAAGTTGTTGTGTGTTGCCGGAAGACTTGATCTTTGGGCTGGCAATGCAAGGTAAACCGGTTGCTATGAGCCGGCGTGCCACAATTCTTGGTATCAAAGCCGCACTGACTGTAGGACCCGCTAGACCATCATTGCACTAATTGAATGGTAGCTAGTTTAGTTTGAGTGACGATAGTGATAGAAATTGGTTGTTGCATTGCATGCATTTTAATTATTGTTATTGCTAACCGTCTAATGATTGTGAGTGTAGATGGCTCCAGTTCCATTCCTGTACCAGTCCGAGCCAGCATCATACACCTCGCCGCATCTGCATCAGAACGTGTGGCATCGACTTTACCCAGAGGGTGCTGATCCAGTGTACCAGGTGTATTGGGAGCATCTGACCGGTTCACTGTACGAGTATTATGCGGAGGTCACTTTACACCACAGTTCCCCTTCCGGCGCTTACACCCGTTCCTCTAAGGGTGGTTTCTCTTCCATGCCATCTCAGGCCATCCAGTTTGCTACACTCGAGGCTCTTGTAGACTTGCGCTACAACGAGGTTCGCATGCAGGCCCATCCAGGTTTCTATTTCCACCCATGGCTGCACAAGAACAGGTGTATCCGCTTCCCTTTTATTGATCCAGCGTGCGATCGTCCTTCTAGCCACCTTTCTCGCTATATCAGTGCCAGTTATCTCTTGATCTATGAATTGGCCCGAGAGTTAACTCAAGCCCGGATAGCCCTTGCTGCTGCTCAGAATAGGAACCCTCCACCGACTCCTGGATTTACCCCGTTCATTCCTCCAGCCTCTGCTACTCATGCTTCTCCGGTGACCACTCAGGGTAACACGAACCCTTTGGCAGTGACTCCTTGCAGTGCCCCTGCTGCATGGGCTTCCCTTGTCGCTAGTCCTGCAGCCCCTATGCTCCAGTCTCACCCCGCACCTTCCCCTGAGGGAGAGTCCTCGAGGCAGCGCCGTTGTGTCACTTTTAACCCGGAGGTTTCCACTACCTACTCAGGATCTGATTCCGGCTCAGGAGAGGAGCCCGCAGCACCAGCTGAGCACTAGATCGTTAGAGTATCCGCAATCGTCATGAGGTTGATGTACGGATGTAGTCGTACGTGTCATGATTCTTAGTTTCATGTATGAGGGTAGTCAAACCCGGCATGATGTTTACTTTTCATGTATGAGTCTATGTATAATTATGTTGGGAACTTTTTATTTTTCGCCTTGATTTTTTCATTGTTTTCTTCCGGGTTTGTTGCTGGATTTTCTTCCCGTTTCTAGATATTGCTCATCTCGGTTGCTTTATATTGGGAAAACAAACAATAGGATGACGTGGGGAGGCAGCAACAACCACGCTTGTGAGGATGTCCCTAGTCATTGCTCAGCAAGACAGGCAGGACATTCCCCCGAGCCGTATCCTCCGCCACCGCCTCCACCACCACATCCGCCATCCACTGAGCAAATCATGCGTATGTTTTCAGAAAGAAGGAACAATGATCTTATTGAGCTGTTGAAAAGTGTGCAAGCTATGGTTGGGCAGAATGGAAATCAAAATGGTCGTCACTCCAAGCTGTCAGATTTTTAGAGGACCAAGCCTCCCAGTTTCAGTCAAGTTATCGATCCTTTGGAAGCCGATGATTGGTTAAGGACTATTGAGAAAAAGCTTTAGATTGCTCACACTAAAGAAGCTGACAAGGTTCTATTTGCTATGCATTATCTTGAAGGAGCTGCCGCTATATGGTGGGATAATGCTAAAGCTATGTGGCCTGCGGACGAAGAAATTACTTGGACTAAATTCAAGGACCACTTCCGCAAGTACCATATTCTCGCCGGTATTATGAAGGTCAAGAAGCACGAATTCCTCGCTCTCACCCAAGGAAGCCTGTCAGTAAGTTAGTACCAGCATAAGTTCAACCATTTGGCCCGTTATTCTCTCTATGATGTGGCCACAGAAGAAAGGAAGATCAACTGATTTCTTGGAGGACTAAATCAACACCCTAGATGCACTCTCAATATGCTTGAATTTCTGGATTTCCAGACAGTGGTAAACAAAGCCCTCATTGCAGAAAGAGAACACAAGCTCGTGCACGACAACAGACCCACTAATAATGATCACAAGCGCAAATTCGAGCCTAAGAAGTATGGGCAACCAATGCAGAAGGCTCGTACTTGGCAGCAGACTCAGGTTGAGTACAAGCCCAATTGGCAGCAGAACGTGAACAAGACCACTACTCAAGTCAAGAATGTCATAACCAGCCGAGTGAATGGAGAATCTCAACGTAATAATTCATGCTTCAATTGTGGGCAAACCGGACATTATGCCAGACAGTGCCCCAAGAACGACAAGCCAAATGCCCCAATCAGGCCGCAAGTCAACCACATGGGGCCATACCCTGTCCAGAGGACCATCCAAGGGCAAGTTCACCACCTCTCCGCAGACGAAGCCCAAGAGGACCCAGAAGTTGTCATTGGTATGTTTCCTGTTAATAGCATACATGCAATAATTGTATTTGACTCTGGGGCTTCCCACTCTATTATTTCGCAGAGTTTTGTTGCCCAAAACAAATTTCCTTAATTGATTTTGGGAAAAAGTATGATGGTACAATCCCTGGGATCCGTGCTCAAAAGTAGTCTGGTCTACCGTAATTTGGAAATTGATATCAAGGGAGTCAGATTTCCAACTTCCTTGTTAGTCTGCCAAGTTGGATATTATTTTGGGAATGAACTGGTTGATCCAATATCAAGTATGCATCAACTGTGTGACCAGAGAAGTCACCTTGACAATCCAAGAAGGTCGAACTACAAAATTCTATGCCCATAGGAGCATACCGAAGGAAGAAATGGTCTTCACCGCTGTTGCTGAAGAATTAGAATTAATTCCTGTGGTTAGTGAGTTTCCAGATGTATTCCTCGAGGAATTACCTGGAATGTCGCCAGAATAGGAGCTTGAGTTTGCAATTGATCTTGTGCCCGGGACCACACCGTTATACAAGAAATATTATCGGATGCCTTCGTCAAAACTAGTGGAATTAAAGAAACAACATGATGAGATGCTTTAGAAAGGATACATCCATACAAGCTCTTCCCCATGGGGATCACCCGCAATATTTGTGGACAAGAAAGACGGCAGTCTCTGCATGTGTGTGGATTACCGTCATCTGAATGATGTCACTATCAAGAACAAATATCCACTACCAAGTATTGATAATTTGTTTGATCAACTCAGTGGGGCAAAAGTTTTCTCTAAGATTGATTTGAGGACCGGATACCACCAACTCAAGATCAAGAAGGAAGATATTCCTAAGACCGCGTTCACTACTGATACGGTCTTTACGAATATACCGTTATGTCTTTCGGCCTCACCAATGCCCCTGCCTTCTTCATGCACATGATGAATTGGGTATTCATGGATTTCTTGGATAAGTTTGTGGTGATCTTCATCGATAACATCCTCATATACTCAAAAGGTGAAGAAGAGCACAAGGAACATCTCAGAGCAGTCTTAAAAAGACTCTATGACCATTAGCTATATGCAAAATTTAGCAAATTTGAGTTTTGGCTCAAGCAAGTTGGATTTTTGGGGCATGTTCTTTCAGCAGAAGGCATAGCCGTTGATCCAAGTAAGATGAAAGATGTGCTTGATTGGACGGCACCCATGACAGTATCCGAGATATGGAGTTTCCTTGGATTAACCGGATACTAGCACCGTTTCACTGAAGGTTTCTAAAAGATTGCCAAGCCAATGACAGAGCTCCTCAAGAAAGACAAGCAGTTTGAATGGACTTAGGACTGTGAAAAGTGCTTCAATGAGCTAAATACCAAACTGACAACAACACCTGTGTTAACCCTTCCAGACATTTACCGCAGCTTTGATGTATACTGTGAGGCATACAGGAGAGGTATTGGATGTGTACTCATGCAAGATGGCAAGGTTGTAGCATACGCATCTCAACAGCTATGACCGCACGAAGGGAACTATCCAACGCATGATTTGGAGCTGGCCGTAGTTGTGCATGCTTTGAAAATATGGAGACACTACCTCATTGGAAAAAGGTGTCAGATATTTACCGACCACAAGAGTCTCACGTATATATTCACTCAACCGGACTTAAACCTTAGACATCGAACATGGCTCGAGTTGGTCAAGGATTATGATCTTGGAATTAACTACCACCCCGGTAAGGCCAATGTTATGGCCGATGCTCTCAGCCGCAAGCCTGCCAGCTTGAACGCCTTAATGGAGTCCTGGCCTCCTGAACTCTAGGAAGAGATCGCTCAGCTTAATTTGATTGTTTTTTATGTGGCCCTTGTAAATATACTGGAAGTTACCCCTACCCTCGAGGATGAGATCTGCATGGTCCAGGAAGATGACCCAGTCCTGCAAAACCATGTCATGCATATGCAAGAAGCTAAGACCCATGATTTCTCTAAGGATAATCAAGGTACTCTGAGGTTTCGAGGACGTATTTGCGTACCTGAGCAAGCAGGCCTGAGAAAGAAGATTTTGGCAGAGGTGCATGAATCTTCGTACTCGATTCACCTAGGAGGTACCAAAATGTATGAAGACCTTCGAAAGATATTTTGGTGAGATGGAATGAATAAAGACATCACATACTTTGTCGCTTGCTGCGATATATGCAGTAAAGTTAAGGCGGGACACCAGAAACCTGCCGGACTTCTTCAACCTCTACCCATTTCACAATGGAAGTGGGGTGATCTCTGCATGGATTTCATCATAGGTCTACCAAGGACTCACCTAGGCAATGATGCAGTATGGGTCATGGTGGACATGCTGACTAAGGTAGCCCAACTCATTCCCATCTGAACCACCTACCAAGCCGATCAACGCGCACAATTATATGTGTCCAGAATCATCAGTTTGCATGGAGTGCCAAGAACAATCACTTCAGACCGAGGCTCTCTCTTTACCTCAGCATTCTGGTCACGTCTCCATCATGCCTTGGGGACTGCCCTAAAATACAGCATAACCTATCATCCTCAGACAAAGGGGTAGATTGAGCGAGTAAACCAAATACTTGAAGATATGCTCCGAGCATGTGCTTTGGCCCAAGGACCCAAGTGGGAAGATTGTCTGTCATATGCTGAGTTCTCCTACACCAACAGTTTCTAGACCAGCCTGAAGATGTCACCTTATGAAGCTCTGTATGGCCGTAAATGCCACACTCCGCTAAACTGGTCTCAAACCAGAGATAGCTGCATTTTTGGAACTGATTTAATGATCGAGGCTGAAAAGCAAGTCAAGGAGACCCGTGATAGACTGCAGCTGACTAAGTCCCGACAGAAGAGTTATTATGATGCAAAGCACCGTCAGATCAGTTTTGAACCCAGAGAGCATGTGTACCTCCAAGTCACACCCATGAAAGGAGTCAAGAGATTTTAGACCCGAGGAAAACTTGCACCCAGATATATTGGTCCGTTCCCAGTTATGATCGGTGTTGGCATAGTTGCTTATCAGTTGGAATTGCCACCGCAATTGTTAGAAGTGCACATTGTGTTCCATGTCTCACAGCTAAGAAGATGTATTTCGCCACCCGAGAAAAGGACTGATATGGCAGAAATAGAGCTTGCTAAGGATTTAACTTATGAGAAGAGACCGTTCAGAATATTGGATGAGACAGAAAGAGTCACTGGCAGTAAAGTGATAAAGTTTTAGAAGGTTCAGTGGTTGCATCACTCTGAGGAAGAAGCAACATCGGAAAGAGAGGAATTTTTTAGGACAGCCTACCCAGAATTGTTTTCCCGAGAAACCAAATCTCGAGAACGAGATTCATTCTAAGTGGGGGCGGTTTGTGATAGCCTGGTTTTTTTGCCTTCTCTCTTTCTCCGGACTTCTTTGCAACTGATTTTGAATTTGGAGTTTTGAATCAATTCAAATGGACTTAAACACTTGGGCATGTCCTTGATTTTCACCCAAGTGACCCATCCCACTCAAAATCATCATTCTTTCTCTGAAAATCTCAAAAATGACCCATGGAATATTTTTCATAAAAGAAAAATATTCATTTTCCTCTCTGAAATTCAATTCAGCATCATGTGCTCCAAAGCAACCCTCATTTTTCTTGCACCCAAAAATCTGAGAAAATTCCCAAATATTATTTGGACCTTGGCACACCTCCCTGAGCAAAAATATTGCATAAGTTTTTGGAATGTTTTTGCTACAGAAAATCATTTCTGTTCTGGCCTCAAAAGGCAGTTTCTACATCAAGTATAATATTCCTTGATCTAATGAGTCTGATTTTTCTTGAGCCTCATTACCCTCCTAAGAAAACCTTAACCTCGGGAAATTAGCCCTAAACTAGTTCTAGAACCTATCCAAACACAGTGCACAAGTTTCTGTCCAGAAACTTTCCGCTTCTCTCTTGTTCAATCTGGTCGGCCTGGCAGTGTGCCATCTCCGCACTTAGACCTAACACTGCACGGACAACACGTTGCCCAAGGTTTGGCATCGCTTGGGCGTCGTTTTGACCAAGCTAGCGTGGTGACCGCGTGAGGATACGGCGCTGGCAATGCGTTCGACGCGCTCTGCGCTGTGCCCATGTTTCTGTTCAACGTGTGCTCTTTTCAGAGCTCGCCGACTAATGCCGCACCATGCCACCAGCTTCATCTCATCGCCCTTGACCTCTCCCTGGCGCTCGCCGACGCTGGAGTCGCTGCAGCAGGCACGGGCACGATGCGGCCAAAGCAACAGTGCACCCCGTGCCATCGACTTCATCAGCGCCCGCGCTCCTGTGCTCGTCCACAAGCTCCACAGTGGCCGCGTGATCACTGAGCCCTCTCCACCCCTACCTGGCACCTCTTGTCGTCGTGCGTCGCCTTGCAGAGAGCTCTGGTGCAGCCGCGAACCCCATCCCCTCCGCCTAAAATATCAAGCCCCCTGGCCTCTCCGATCTCACTCATCCACTCCGCCATCCACCACAAGTAGTAGAGGAGCCGCAGCCCAGCCAGGCTGGCCTTGGGCTGTCATCCTCGTGCTCAAGCTCGCCGGCGATCCCCTCTGCTTGCCCCACCCATCCATCCCCTCTCGATCTTGTTCCACTTCTCCGGCGACTCCCTGGTGCTTCACTGGTGCCTGCTGACCCCGTTGGAGCCCCTGGAACCGCCTCCCTCCATCGTCTTCTTCATCTCCGGCGAGACCCGACCGCAACCACCGCTTGGGAGGTTGATTCCAAGCTACTCCAGTCACCTCTCGACGAGCGATGGGTACAGGCAGGTGCGCCATGACCCTCTCTAGCTTTCTATCCCTCTCAGATCGGCCGGCGAGCCCTACTCGCTGGCGTGAGCTCCGGCAGAGCACCGCCACCCCTATGTTTCTCTCTCCCTCTCCACACCTGATGGGCGGGGCCCACCGTCAGCCTCTCCACTCGCACCCGAAGCGGTACGAGTGGAGGCGTATTCTCAAAATACGCTTTCGACGTCACCCCCGGGAATACTCTTATTTGAATCTAATTAAATTAGTTTGACCAGAACTTTGACCAGCCATAAGTTTTAAACCATAAGTCCAAATGAGTTGATTCTTTTTTCATTGTGTTTTTTTTTTGAAAAGTTCTAGCAGCACACCGAAATGGAGATTTTTCTCTGCTCTCTAGAATTTCTGGTGATTTTCAGAATGATTTTTGACATTTTCTTTTGCTGTTTTTAATTATTTTCAGAGGGAGAAGTTTGCCTTGAAGAAATCTAGGAGAGTGTGAACCTCCTCTGCACTAAGGCAAGCCACACCAACATTTGTATGGTGCCATTTCAATATATATGACTTTTGCAACTTGAATATGAGTTATTTCATGCATTTAATTAGTTAAATGAATATTTTGCTTATTTTAGTTACTTTGTCATGGTTGAAATGCTTAGTTTACAGTACTGTTTGAATGCATGAACTAGTTTAAGGCAACAGAAGAAATTTTGAGAGTGTGGTCATGCTTTTGGATATGATTGATAGTAGTTTCTTTATGTGATAAATTGACTTTAATATATTATGGCATAACCAAAATGATGAGTGTTAAAACCAGTGAAGTTAAATCAGTAAAGCTTAAGGCTGAGTAGTGCAAGTAGAAAACTTTGATGATGTTGATCTGTTTACTTTAAGTGATATGTGATGCATGTCGAGTAGTTTTATGTTCATGGCATATCTTGACTCGAGTGTTGTCATTCCAAGTTAAACCTGATGTTAATTCAACTTGAACATAATGTTGATCGAGTCATGCTGCCACTGAATCAAGTTTTCCCTGCAATCACATTTGCCTTTATGGGAAGGCCGTTATTCAGCCTGTTGTCATGCCTCTGGTCAGTACCTACAACGAGGGAAGGTTATGGGCGTGCGGTACCCTGGCCCGGTAAGCTGACATAACCTTGTGTGCCCGTTTGTTGTTATGGTACATTGTCCCCGTTTGGGACCGTTTAAGTTTTGCCACGACGATGGACATTGATGCCTTTGGTAGGCATGGGTCCACCCATGACTTAGCCTAGAGGGGAGTTGGTCGGAGTGGCCAGGAGAGTGTCATGGCAATGGGAGGGTTCTGTCAGAATGTGATGTCTGCTAGAACTACGTCGGTATTTCCCCAAAGAGGAAGGGATGATGCAGTATAGCGACAGTAGGTATTTCCCTCAGTGATGAGACCAAGGTTATCAAACCAATAGGAGAACCTCCTCACACCACGTAAACATCACCTACACACAAATAACAAATACTCGCAACCCGACGTGTTAAAGGGGTTGTCAATCCCTTCCGGGTACGGCGCCTCAAGATAGGCAAAAAACGTGAGGTAAAAGTGGTAGATAGGATAATTGATCACGGAATAAATAAAATGCAGCAAGGTATTTTTGTATTTTTGGTCTAATAAATCTGAAAATAAATGCAAAGGAAAATAGATCGCAAAGGCAAATAAGATGAAAAGAGACTCGGGGCCATAGGTTTCACTAGTGGCTTCTCATGAGAAAAATAGAAAATGGTGGGAAAACAATTACTGTTGGGCAATTTATAGAACTTCAAATAATCATGACGATATCCAGGCAATGATCATTATATAGGCATCACGTCCAAGACTAGTATTACTCCACACATCGATCGCTATCCAGCATGCATCTAGTGTATTAAGTTCATGGAGAAACGGAGTAATGCAATAAGAACGATGACATGATGTAGACAAGATCTATTTATTTAGATATTGACCCCATCTTGTTATCGTTAGTAGCAACGATACATACATGTCGGTTCCCCTTCTGTCACTGGGATCAATCACCGTAAGATCGAATCCACTACAAAGCACCTCTTCCATTGCAAGATAAATAGATCAAGTTGGCCAAACAAAACTCAAATATCACAAGGCTATAAGCAATCATGCATATAAGAGACCAGAGAAGACTAAAATAACTTTCATCGATAAAAACATAGATCTGATCATAAACTCAAAGTTCATCGGATCCCAACCAACACACCGCAAAAAGGCTTACACCATATGGATCTCCAAGAGACCATTGTATTGATGATCAAAAGAGAGAGAGGAAGCCATCTAGCTACTAACTACGGACCCATAGGTCTACAAAGAACTACTCATACATCATCGTGGAGGCATCAATGGAAGTGGTGAACCCCTCCATGATGGTGTCTAGATTGGATCTGATGGTTCTGGACTCTGCGGCGGCTAGAATTGATTTTCGTCGACTCCCCTAGGGTTTTTGGAATATTGGGGTATTTATAGAGCAAAGAGACGTTTCAGGGGGCATCCGAGGTGGGCACAACCCACCAGGGCACGCCTGGGCCTCCTGGCGTGCCCTGGTGGGTGATGCTCCCCTCGGGGCACCCCCCAGGTGCTTCCTTGGCCCACTGGATGTCTTCTGGCCCAAAAACTCCTCCAGGAGTTTCGCTGCATCTGGACTCCATTTGATATTGATTTCCTGCGCTGTAAAAAAACATGCAGAAAACAGCAACTGGCATTGGGCAATATGTCAATAGGTTAGTACCAAAAACTGATATAAAATGACTATAAAAAGATTGTAAAGAATCCAAGAATGATAATATAACAACATGGAACAATCAAAAATTATAGATACGTTGGAGACGTATCAGCATCCTCAAGCTTAATTCTTTCTTGTCCTGGAGTAGGTAAATGATAAAAACAAAATTTTTGATGTGGAATGCTGCCTAACATGTTCATCACATTTCTTTTCTTTATAGCATGGACAATGAACTTTTATATGATTCAAAGCAATAGTATAGTTTTGACATGAAGACTTTAATACTCAAGCATACCAACAAGCAACCATGTCTTTCAAAATATCAACACTAAAGCAAGTTATCCCTAGCCCATTATGCTCAATCATTGATCCATTCATGAAACACACTCGAATATTAGCCACACCCAATGCTCAAATACGATCGTAGTGCCCCTTAGTTGGTGCTTTATAAGAGAAGATGGAGACTCAAATTCAAATTAAAAATTGCATTAGTAAAAGAAAGGCCCTTCACGGAGGGAAGTAGGGATTTGTAGAGGTGCTAGAGCTCAAAGCTTAAATTGAGATATAAAATTATTTTTGAGAGGCATACTTTTACCACCAATGAAAATGACTTAGAGATCTCAATACTTTCCATGCTAGATACATCATAGGCGGTTCCCAAACAGAAAATAAAGTTTATTCCTTTTTCCACCATTACTTTCACTTTCCATGGCTAACCATATCCACGGGTGCCCTCCATACCAACACTTTCCAAGAAATTTATTATTTGACAACATAAAGTAAATTCATTATTCATTTCGGGACTGGGGCATCCCTAATACCTTTGTCGTACTCTCGTGCAATGACGAGTGAATAAACACTCATCGTGAGAATAACACATCTAGCATGGAAAATATTGGCACCCTTCACCACCACGCGAGCGGTAGAGCACACAAAGGAGAAATTTATTTTGAAAATTAGAGATGGCACATGCAAATTTGCTTAGAATGGCATGGAAATACCGCATATAGGTAGGTATAGTGGACTCATAAGGCAAAACTTGTTTAAAGGGTTTTGGATGCATAAGTAGTGATCATACTTAGTGCAAAATGAAGGCTAGCAAAAAGATTGAGAAGCGACCAACCCAAAAGTGAAAAATCTCGTACCCAAGCATTAAGCATAAGTTACACCGAATGGTGCACCATAAGTAGAATATAAATTTCATTGCATAACTATTGACTTTCGTGCTTGCATAGGGAATCACAAACCTTAACATCAATATTCTTACTAAAGCACAATTACTCATCAACATGACTCACATATCATATCGTCATATCTCAAAACCATTACTAAGAAACAAGTTTATTTTGTCCAATGATCTTCATGAAAGTTTTTACTACATCCTCCGTGGATATCTATCACTTTGGGACTATTTTCATATGTTGCTTTTGATAAGCTCAAACAAATATAAGTGAAGATCATGAGCATAATTTTTTTCTTTCTCTCAAAATAATCTAAGTGAAGCAAGAGAGAATTTCTTTAAAATTTTAATAATTCCCGAATAAATCTAAGTGAAGCATGAGAGCATTTCTTCAAAAATAATAAAGCACACCGTGTTCAAAAAGATATAAGTGAAGCACTAGAGCAAATCCATGGCTCTAAAAATTTAAGTGAAGCATAGGAGCAATCATAGCATAATTTTTGGTTCTCTCAAAAGGGTGTGTCCAGCAAGGATTCAACACTTTAAACACAAATCAAAACAAGCAAAGACTCATATCATACAAAACGCTCCAAGCAAAACTCATATTATGTGACGAATAAAAATATAGTTTCAAGTAAAATACCGATGGTTGTTAGAAGAAAGCGGGGATGCCACTCGGGAGCATCCCCAAGCCTAGTTGCTTGCTACTTCTTTGAATATTATCTTTGGGTACCTCGTGCATCCCCAAGCTTAGCCTTTTGCTAATCCTTATTCCTTCATCCATCGTAAGATCACCCAAATCTTGAAAACTTCAATCACACAAAACTCAAACAAAACCTTCAGGAGATCCGTTAGTATAAGAAAACAAATCACTACTATAAGTACTGTAGGAAACCTATTGTTATTTTGTTTTTGCATTATATCTACTGTATTACAACTTTTCTATGGAAAAAACTCATCAAAGAAAACCATAGAATCATAAAAACAAGCACATAACGCAAAGAAAACAGAATCTGTCAAAAACAGAACAGTCTGTAGACATCTGAATATTTAGAATACTTCTATAAATCCAAAAATTATGAAATAAAATGGTGGACGTGAGAAATTTATCTATTAATCTTCTGCAAAATTAATCAACTCAAAAGCACTCTTCTGTTAAAAATGACAAATAATCTTGTGAGCGCAAAAGTTTGTGTTTTTCAGCAAGATTGAATCAACTTTCACCCAAGTATTCCCAAAGGCCTTGCTTGGCACAAACACTTACTAAAACACAAAAACACAATCATAACAGTAGAATAATTGTTCTAACACACAAGAACAGAAAACAAAAAGCAAAAATGAATTTTATTCATTGGGTTGCCTCCCAACAAGCTCTTTCTTTTATAGCCTTTAAGATTAGCTTTGAGATTTCAACGATGCTCACATGAAAGACAAGAATTGAAGCATAAAGAGAGAATCATAAAATTCATGACAAACACATTTAAGTCTAACATGCTTCCTGTGCATAGGCATTTTGTAGGCAAACAAATTATCAAGGCAAGCAAAAACTAGCATATGCAAGGAAGAAGAAAGAAACATTAGCAATCTCAACATGAAGGGAGGTAATTTAGTAACATGAATATCTCTACAACCATATTTTCCTCTCTCATAATAATTACATGTAGGATCATGAGCAAATCCAACAATATAGCTATTACATAACATATTCTCAACATGATCCACATGCATGCTAAGTTGACACTCTTCCAAAATAGTGGGATTAACATTAACTAAAGTCATGACCTCTCCAAACCCACTTTTATCAAAAATTTCATAAGATTGAACATTCTCCAAATATGTGGGATCTAAAGTTGACACTCTTACAAACCCACTTTTAATATTATTTCAAACATTATCATCACTAACATATTCATCATGACGCTTAAATAAATTTTTAAGACATAGGAAGAATCACCCCAATCATGATCATTGCAATAAGTAATGGACATATCAAAATTAGCATCCCCAAGCTTGGGGTTTTGCATATTACTAGCACAATTGACATTGATAGAATTTATAATAACACCATTGCAATCATGCTTTTCATTCAAGGAACTACCGTGAATCACTTCATAAATTTCTTCTTTTAGCACTTCATCACAATTCTTAGATTCACGAATTTTAAGCAAACTTCATAGAGATATCAAGTACACTTAACTCACTAGCAATTCGTTCAACATGATCATATCTTTTGAAAAGATTAGCAAGTGGATGAGGATCCATATCAATAGATTTTTAGCAAGCGAAGATGCAAGCACATAGAAGGCACATGGCACACAAGCAAACATGAGATCTGACGAGAAAAAGGCGAATGAAAAAGAGGGGGAATAAAGCGGCAAATTTTTGTGAAGTGGGGGAGAGGAAAACAAGAGGCAAATGGGAAATAATGTAAATTGCGAGGAGATGAAATTTGTGATTAGGAACCTAGTTGATGTTGAAGATCCTCCCTGGCAACGGCGCCAGAAATGGTACGTTGACGGGAGACTATGTTGAGGTGATCCTCGCCGGCAATTGAGCCAGAAATTCCTTTTGATGTCTGCTAGAACTACGTCGGTATTTCCCCAAAGAGGAAGGGATGATGCAGTATAACAACGGTAGATATTTCCCTTAGTGATGGGACCAAGGTTATCAAACCAGTAGGAGAACCTCCTCACACCACGTAAACATCACCTGCACACAAATAACAAATACTCGCAACCCGACGTGTTAAAGGGGTTGTCAATCCTTTCCGGGTACGACGCCTCAAGATAGGCAAAAAACGTGAGGTAAAAGTGTTAGATAGGATAAATAGATCGTGGAACAAATAAATTGCAGCAAGGTATTTTTGTATTTTTGGTTTAATAGATCTGAAAATAAATGCAAAGGAAAATAAATCGCAAAGGCAAATATGATGAAAAGAGACCCGGGGGCCGTAGGTTTCACTAGTGGCTTCTCTCGAGAAAAATAGCAAACAGTGGGAAAAAAATTACTATTGGGCAATTGATAGAACTTCAAATAATCATGATGATATATCAGGGCGATGATCATATATAGGCATCACGTCCAAGATTGGTAGACCGACTCCTGCCTGCATCTACTACTATTACTCCACACATCGACCGCTATCCAACATGCATCTAGTGTATTAAGTTCATGGAGAAACGGAGTAATGCAATAAGAACGATGACATGATGTAGACAAGATCTATTTATCTATTTATTTAGATATAGACCCCATCTAGTTATCCTAGTAGCAACGATACATACGTGTCGGTTCCCCTGCTGTCACTGGGATCAAGCACCATAAGATCAAACCCACTACAAAGCACCTCTTCCCATTGGAAGATAAATAGATCAAGTTGGCCAAAAAAACCAAATATTGTAGAAGAAATACGAGGATATAAGCAATCATGCATATAAGAGATCAAAGAAGTCTCAAATAAGTTTCATGGATAAAAACATAGACCTGATCATAAACTCAAAGTTCATCGGATCCCAACAAACACACCGCGAAAAGGCTTACATCATATGGATCTCCAAGAGACCATTGTATTGATAATCAAAAGAGAGAGAGGAAGCCATCTAGCTACTAACTACGGACCCGTAGGTCTACAAAGAACTACTCACGCATCATCGGAGAGGAACCAATGTAAGTGGTGAACCCCTCTGTGATGGTGTCTAGATTGGATCTGGTGGTTCTGGACTTTGCGGCGGCTGGAATTGATTTTTGTCGACTCCCCCAGGGTTTCTGGAATATTGGGGTATTTATAGAGCAAAGAGGCGGTTCAGGGGGCACCCGAGGTGGGCACAACCCACCAGGGCGCATCTGGGCCTCCTGGTGCACCCTGGTGGGTGTTGCTCCCCTCGGGGCACCCCCAGGTGCTTCCTTGGCCCACTGGATGTCTTCTGGCCCCAAAAAATCCTCCAGGAGTTTCACTGCGTTAGGACTCCGTTTGATATTGATTTCCTGCACTGTAAAAAAATGCAGAAAACAGCAACTGGCACTGTGCACTATGTCAATAGGTAAGTACCAAAAAATGATATAAAATGACTATAAAATGATTATAAAACATTCAAGAAATATAATATAACAACTTGGAACAATAAAAAATTATAGATACATTGGAGACGTATCAAAATGTTGTTGGTCCACCTGAATGGGAGTGCGAGGCCATGGATTCCTTGGTGTCACTACAAAAAAATACACTTCTGTGATGATACGTGTTTGTCATAGTAGGTCGCGTTATTTGTCATGCATGTACATCCATGATGATTTTATGACAGAATCAAGATAGTCATACATGTGCTGTCGTAGATGTGTTCCATGACATTACCCAAATTATCTTCACGGAAGTGTCCACTTCCATGACGATAAATCGCGCGTCACAGAAGTGCTTTTGTCAAGGGTGACCGACACGTGGCATCCACCATAACGGAACGCCGTTAAGCTATCGGGTCCGGTTTTGGATTTGATAACCCGTTACAGCCCCGACCAATGGGGATTTTCCACATGTAAAATCATCATTGGCTGGAGCAAACACGTGTCGGCTCACCGTTGGGACAGATGTCATCCACTCATTGGACCGAAGGCGCCTATGATACGGCGACACGTGGCACGGCCCAACAGAGGCCCATTCCTACAAAAAGGCCGGCCCGTTTGACTTGGTCAAAAGGTGGCGGGCCGGCCCACGGAAAGCCTGTTAACAGCCTGTTCGCATATAGCCCATTTACAGCCTGCTAACCCAGGGCCTGTTACGACCTCTCCGAATTAGGCCCAGTAGCGTCATCTGGGCCATCCAATATGATTCCAGCCCGTTTTAACTTCCGGCCCATGTGTGGCCCATGACTTCTTTCGGCCCATATGAGGCCCTTTGTAACTCTTGGCCCATTAACGGGCCATGGTGAAACTGACCCATAATGAACAGTGTATCACTTTATACCCATTAATGGCCCGTTATTCCATTGGGCCGTTTCCAGCCCAAGTTATCTTTCGGCCCTCTCAGGGCCCATTGATTCTTGGGCTCATTTGCAAGATTCGTTACATACGGCCCGTTCATCATTTTTTTTCGTGGGCCAAATTCAGCTCGTCGTTACAGTTGGCCCGTTTGTGGACCGTTAATATATTGGGCCGTTTTCATGTCAAAAAAACCCGTTGGGCTGTTTTCATAGAGTTATCAAATACGGCCTATTAATGGCCCGTTATGGTCCACGAATAGTATGGCCCATGATTGGCAAAATGATGATACGCCCCGTAGAAGGCCCATGGATCCTACGGCCCGTATGAGGCCCATGGATCGTATGGCCCGTAGAAGGCCCACGGATCGTACGGCCCGTAGAAGGCCGATGGACCCTATGGCCCGTAGAAAGCCCATGAATCCCAAGGCACGTATAGAAGGCCAATGGATCCTACGGCCCGTATAGAAGGCCAATGGATCCTACGTCCAGAAGAAGGCCCATGGATCATACGGCCTGCAGGAGGCCCATGGTTACAACAGTCCGTGTGTTGCCATGATTATTTTGGCCTAGTTACCAAAAATAGGCTATTGTGGCCACTAGAAAAACACAGAAAAAGATCTGCAGTGACTACAAGAAAACAACTAAACAAGACAATGAGGAAATAAATAAGCAAGCAATTAACGCTAGCCTATTACCACTATTACAAATATTACATCCACTAGGCATCAAAGTTCGCCACCACTGCAAATATAGGGAACAAAGCAGCATATTACATACACTGGCCGTCAAAATTGGCCACCAGTGCAAATAAACGCGGCAGCAAAACAAGAGCATAACTGAAACAACTTCAGAAGAGCTCAAGAAACGTTATCCTGGGTATCCACCATGCTGGCAATAAGCTTAGCAAGCTTATTAGCTTTGTCCTATTTGGCGCTAAAATCCTCCAACGCTTGTTGTTGCACCAGAAAGTATGCATCTGAATGCTCCAGGGACTTCCGCAGATCCTTCGCTTCTTGTCGCAAAGACACCTGATCGATGTCTTTCACTTGTAGTCGAGACTCAAGAAACCGAACTGATTCAGCAAAGGAGTTTGAATAGCTTGTGCAAGTGGTGGTGGCAAGAATCTAACACTAAACCAAGACAGACTTTGGGGTTGTCTTCTTTGTCTTCAAGATAGTCTTCCTTAGCTATTTTATCAGCTTTGTTGGGGACCAACAAGGATGTGTCACTATCCTGAACCTTATCTGCATTACTTCCTTTACCATTTCTTAATAAGGCACTCTTCCCCAATATCCTGTCAGCATTCTAAAAGAAGAAACAAGCAGACACATAACAAGTTTAGCATGTACTAGTATATGAAACTCATTTCGGTGAACCAGTTCATTAGTAAGGTGGACAAGATTAAACTACCAAGTCTTCTATTGCCAAGTACTAGTACATAATAAAAGCATCAAACAAACATATATCTATGCCCTATGGTCACTGCATTGTCTTGCCAAATCAACATAGAGACATGGTTCAAATCATATTAGTTCAAGACAAAGCAGCAGTGAAAGAATATAAAGCATGGGAAACTACACGGCACAACAAGATTTCAGATGGGTACCACGGGTCTACATGTACAACAACACTATTGGCTCTGTTGTGATGCTAGTAATGTGCATGATATGAAAGTCAACTGTATACACAATTGAAATTGAAATCAACAGAGCTATTGATAAGAGCAAACCTGTTAAAGAAACATGCGTGAACATACCTGCTGTGCCATTGGAGTTTTGACTGGATCCTTCAATTTAAAAATAAGTTTTTATGGGTAAATACAGTGATACAAGAGCAAAGCAATCATAGTTAAAAAAGGCGCTCCTAAGCGAGCACTTAAGCGCGCCTAGCTCTAGGCGTTGGCAAAACGAATTGTGCATAACTACGCTTAATCTGTGCATAACTGTGCATAAGCATGCGCTTTGGTCAGTAAAGCGCAAGGCGGTGGCAAAATGCACAATTAACACCTAGCGCTTTTTTGAACTATGATAGCAATGGAATCTTAAATTAGAACAGTTGTTCTCTAGGTTTAGGCACTTGTTCTACATGAACAGAGTACAGTAAGACACAAGAATATAATACTTAAAAATAGAAAATGAGCTCATAGACCTTACCACATTCTTGGTTCGGGCCCAGTACAGAACAAGGCATTCCCCGTCATCGTCCAGTAAATGTGTCTCAGGAGAACATAAGGGAATTTGATGAGTTTCTTTGCCGGTGAAGTACGTTTTCTTCAAGTAATTCCGATACTGCCACCAAGCATTCTTGAAGATAGCAGAGGTATTAGGATAGGTTACCTCATCCTGAGTTTCCAAATCGGTCCATCTCTATAGAGGAAAATGCGAAAATTTGATGTATTATAACCATCATGGAGGTAGGATGTATGGGATGAAGCAAAGTAATTGCCATGAATAACATTACTTGCTTTCAATAAAATGCTGTGGGGTGCAAGCCCTGCAGTCTTCAAGGTAAAAAAAACATTACTTACACATAACTCCTGGACAAACACCTGCAACTGGCATTTTCCTTCATCTTCAGTATAATATTTCCAAGATGGGAGGATACGCACATACGATTTAACAATATCAAATGCGATAGATGCTAAACTACGACTAGCTGGTTGTGCTCCCTCCACAGGAATAGGCATACTAACTGGTGGAGTTGGGGTTCGCCATGATAGTACTGGCCCTTTGGGCACTAGAGCTACCTTACTAACTGCTCTTGTTTGGGAGCTCTGTGGTGGAGATGGTGATGTGTCAACAGGAACTGGGTTACTATCGGTTGGGGTTGGGGTTAGATTGGGTGAAGCTGGTTCTCTGTCCATCGCAGTAGGGGTACAATCTACGAGAGTTTTGGTTATGTGTGGTAGGGCTGGTTCTTGTGCATGTACAACCGGGGTGCTATCTCCACCAAGAGGTAGCACTTTTTTATTTGAAGGCTGTGTTTTTAGTCCGCTAGATACTTGCATCACTCGCTCCAATTCAAATGGCTGATAAACAGGAAACATAGTTGAATGTACAGACATTGTATGAGAGACAGATGCAATAGATAGTGTGGAAAAAAGAGGGCATGAAATAGTTGACATGTATATTGTTTAACTAAAACGGATAGCATGACATAATTTCACATATATGATGTCTATCTAAACTGGATAGCATAGCATAACATAATTCAAAGATATGATGAATAACTAAATAGGATCGCATGACATAATTCACCTACATGTTATCTAAGTAATCAGCATCGCATCATTTAATTCACATATGTGATTTATATGCTAAACAGAGGGCATTCAGTATGATGTCTGAACTAAGAACATGGTGTTGAATATTGTGTATATGATGTCTAAACTATGCAATGCAAGACACCATATGCATGATATGAGCAGTATAACCGTGCCAAGTTAGAGCATACACCTTAGTGGGGGAATAGGACTGGTCAACTGTCTCTAAATCCATCTCTGAGGAGCTATCGGGACCCAACAAGAGATCTGCTTCGACAAGTAGCACTGTCTGCTCTGAAGGCCTTATTTTCACTCAAGATTTTTCCATCTCCCACCCAAATGGCTAATTCACAGGAAGAGTAGTTTAATGTACAAACATTGTCGACAAATGGAAATGTAATGAAGAAAAAGATGGGCAAGATATCATTCAAATATATGATGCCTGGTTAAACAGGATGGCATTGCACATTTCACATATATTATTGCTGGCTAAAAGACATGAGACTGCATAATTCCCATATATGATATAGAAACGAAACAGGTGGCATTACGGAACATGTCTAAACAAAGCAGATGACATATATGATGTCAAAAGTAGGCACTGCAAGGCAACATATGCATGATATGACTAAAATCATCATGCCAAGGTAGAGCAAACACCTTGGGGGGTAAATACGAGTGGTTAGCGGCGTCTTAATTCGCCTCAGAATAGATATCTTCCTCTGGATTACAATCTGGAGAGGGGTGGGGAGGGTTTGCCATTGAACCCACCATGGAGCGATGTTTGCATGACATTGTATTTCCACACAAAACTCTTCTCTTTTTCTCTACATGTGCAGCATGACTGTGTACAATATCTGACATGCATACGAAAAAAATATGGTGAGATTATGTAAGGTGAGCATGCAGAAATTTAGAGTGATGGTAACAACTAGTGGATGGATCAAAAAATAATGATAGCAGGCTGATGATTGCTTTAATTTAATAAAAAACAGATGATGATTGCTTTACTATTTGTTTCCCACCCAAGATGAACAACATAGGCATACCCTAGGTGAACCAGATATTAGACAGACATACTATTCATTGCTGCCTCGATATGTGCCCCACAACTAATTTAGAACTCAAGTTTGAACATTAATTTGGACGTGACTTGGGAGTCCAAGAGCTGAACAGGACGATATAGTAGCAGGTAAGTTTAAGCAATGCATAACATAAGCAGAAACAAAACAATGCGACCTCTCTTGTGGACCCGTGTACTCCTTAGGTTCCTCTGCTGAGTCGATGATGGTGTTGCCGTTGCGGTGGGTGCCGGCGGCTGGGAAGGAGATCTGAGGCGGCGAAAGATGGTCAGGAGTCGTGATGTCTGGTTTGGTCGATGCTTCTGTCGATGGAGCAGCTCAGGTGAGGTGGACGACGTCGCGGCAGGAGCAGGACAAACCACACAAAGTTCCCTTCGACACCTACCTGTAGCTGAAGTAATTCTGTAAGGGCTCATTTGGCTTGCACGATTCTAAAAACGCAGGGATAGGTAAAACACCAGAATAGGATAGCAATGCACATGGTAAACAGAGCATTTGTAAACACAGGATTTCTGTCAACTTGGGTGTTTGGTTTACAGGAATTGGAAGAGCAGAGGAATGCAAAGAAACATGGCCAAAATAAAGAGAAACCATATGAAAGCGTGTACAGTTAGAATGTTATTTTGCCACTAATGCACTTGGTCTTGTTTTCATGCATAGGATTTTGAAAAGTAGGTCCAGGTGGATGTTTTGCTTCATTCCTTTCAACAAAATGCATGAATAATTGAATAGTAGAGTGCCATTGGAAAATTCCCTATTGCTATGTTTTTCCGTTGAACCAAAATAGCCCTAATGGATCAACATGAATGTATAGTAATAAGTGATGCAACAAGTGTACAACCTCTTTGCCATAGCCATGTCGACCTTAGCATCATTGGGTTGGTCGCTGAAGCAGTTGAGGCAGAGGTGGCTGTCGGAGGTGTGGAGGAAGATTTGAGGAATCTGTAAACAGCGTCCAGGGCACTGCTTTGTTGTGATGGATCGTTTTGTCGTTGGAGCAGCTCCAGTGAGCCGTAAGACATCAAGGCTGAAGCAGCATAAGACAAAAATCGTCAATCTCAAGTGGGATTCTAATAGCATATCCAATAGATGATGTAAAATAGATGTAAAATTTACATCACCAAAAACCACCTGACTACAACAGATGAGGTAAAAACTGTTGACTCTGAACTTAACTGTCGAAACTGAAATTTACTGTGGAATCTGAATGCTACTATCAAAACTGAACGCAATGGTAGCAGAGAGGCACTTGACATGTAGTTTAGGAAGGGCCTGCAGTTCATCTTCAACCTGCACCCCCCTCAGCCACCAGCCACCACCGGCCGAACCGCCGGCCCCAGCGCCGCCTCACCGCCCCGAAACAACTCCCCACCGCCGCCCAGGGCAGCCCTCTAGGCCCCCCGCCCCAACCCTAAACCCTAAGATAGATAGTGGGGTACCTCTCCGGTGAGCCCCCATCCCCACTGCAGGTGGTTCTTCCTTAACTCCGACGAGCCCCCCCCCCCAACCCCTGAAAATCGACTGACCCAAAAGTTGATTCAGTCGACTGAAGTGTGGCTAAATCGGAGCAAAGCAGTAGCACGAGCGAGGGGGAGAGCAGCAGCAGCAGCTGGGCAAGCGAGCGATCGAGCGAGAGTCGGAGCAGCAGCAGCAGCGCGAGCAAGCGAGCGAGAGCCGGAGCAGCAGCAGATCCGGCTGGTATGGATGCCGTCGCCGAAGGGGCCTCGCGCTGGGGGAGAGCCGTCGTGGAGATGTCGCCCATGGCACCGGCTTCAAGGTAGCCGCTCCATGGGGGTGCGGGATGGAGCACCCTTGGCACCGGGAGGTCGAGTTAAGGAGAAGGTGCGATGCGATGAGTGTACAACCTCTCTGGTGGCGCCGAGTAGGCCTCGGCTTCGTCTGAGGAGTTGGTGAGGATGTTGCGGTTCCGGTGGAGCAGGTTAAGGCGGTGGTGTGGGGATGGAGCAGCCGCAATAGACAAGGCGATCGTCAGAGCAGCTCCTTGGAGGTGGAGGACGGGGCGGCTAAACCAGCGGGACAACGAGATGGACGACGGATCCTCATCTGGGGAGGTGGATGAGGGACGTCGAGCTGTTGCAGTGGACGACGTCGTCGGGGAAGAGGCTCTGGCTTGGCAGCGGTGAGGTGGCGGACGGAGGAGGGTGGGGTTTCGCGGCTGGAGCGGAAAGGTTATGGCGGCCTAAGATTTCGAATGGAGAAAAGGGGGCGATGGGAGGGGGTGAAGCATGACTTAGGGACGCGCTTGTCCAAAATGAAGGGTGTGTTACAAAAGTACCCCCCACTGATTTGAACTAGCGGCCCTTTCGGCTCAGGGTTAGAAGGGGGATTTCATGTGTCGGGATTTGGCAGTTGGAGGGAGTTTTCGCGCGCATTGTAATTTCGGGATAGGAAGGCGCGGGTTGTGAAGGCGCCAGTTTTGGGAGCACGATATCTGAATTTTCGGGATATAACAAGACGCGGGTTGAATTTTCGGGACAAGCCTAACGTGTAGTAATATTGTACTTGTACGTACCAAATCAATTCGCACTTCCCTCAACCAAAAATAAAACGAAAAAAATAAAACTATTCACACCACACAAAGAGAGAGTCTTCCCCCGTTTTACTATACAAATGCTATTCAAAGCTACTCCCTCCTTCCATCTATATAGGGCCTAATGCGTTTTTTGATGCTAACTTTGACCAAATATTAGAGCAATAATATATGACATGCAACTTACACAAAGCACACCATTAAATTCATCTGTGAAAGGTTCTTTCAATGATATAATTTTTGCATTGTGCATGTCATGTACTATTAATCTTGTCAATAGTCAAAGGCGGTCTTAAAAATCTCATTACACCCTATATAGATGGAAGGAGGGAGTATGGATCCATGTTATGTCCGATTAATTTTTTTCGCTTGCTATATAATGCATGTAACCTACTCATACCAACATTTTAGAGCATTTCCAAATGTCTATACTACCGCTGCAATTGAACTAAATTTGAATTCGTTTCTCTATTTCAATAAGAATCTACAATCATGATTGTTGCCAACTTCAACCATCATTCGTGTATTACCTTAATAACACACCACATGACTACTATAGAGATAGATATGAACTATGTGTACTACATGAACTCGAATTCTATTTTTTGAATACACTTGATGTTGATTCCAAATAATAGTACATTTGATGTACTAACTATATATTCATAATCTAAACCATGTTCCATACGTACACCGTGTTTATCACACAAAGTATAGTGCCCCGCCCCCTACATTATGACAAGTATTTCGACCTGAGTTGCAAAAGCCACACATTAGCCCAAATTATAATCAATGCTCTACATTATGATATCTTCTTCAAGTATCTGTATCCACTTTTTTACAATGAATTATGATCTTTGTTCGTCTTTTACACCTTCACGATCCTCTTCTATTTGTAGCTAACTAGCGCTAACTTTCTATCGTGCATGCACACGCCCGCCCCCTCTCACCCACCCTTAGCGCCCCTCCATCGCAAGACGCTCATTATTTCTCTTTAGGTCGCCCACCAGCGTGTGTGTGTAGGCCCCGCTCCTTCTTTCCGGCACACACCGATCGGTATACCTCTCTAGCCAAGTGTGCCTACAACAAACACATATATACTTCCCTCTTCTCTTCTCACCGTCCATGCCCCCCTATGTCCAATACGATTCCACGCAGGTGCACACTCCGCCCTCTTTTCATTGATCACATACTCGCACACTCCTCCCCCTCGACATGGTAGGCCTCTCGCACCACCTCCTAGCCACACCCTCTCCCCCTGTCTGTCTCTCCGGACCTTATTTGCTTCTAACACATGAAGGCATGTATATGAACTGATATCCCTACATATAGCTAGGTCGACTATAATTCGTTTTCACCAAGCACCGATACACTTACCTCTCTAGTTATGTCTGTCCCTTTCTCGAACACATGACGGTTGATCTTCCTATGTAGTTACGTATGCTTACCACAACCATATCTTCTCCCCTCATCATCCTTGAATACCTCCCGACCCGTCTCTCACACGCATGTGCATAGACAGACAGACATCCCCCGCCCTCTCTTATTGATATTGCACTCATACCCTCCGTTTGTCTAGTAGGCCTCTCCCACCATTTGTGAGACGCCACTCCACCACCAACCGTCCGACGCTCTACCTTTGTCTTTTTCCCAACCTTATTCGTCTGCTACACATATCCATGGATGTCGATCGATCTCCCTCAATATATAGCTAGGTCTCTCTCCTTCCTCACACATATACTAGTCGATCGGTCTCTGCCCCCCCCCCCACACACCGATAGTCGAACATTGTAGGTAGGTATCCATGCCACAGAGAAAAACTGCACCTCTGCCCTCTCAAATTCTAGCAGGCCAGCCACCCTGTATCTTTGACGTGGGCAAACACAAATTCGATGGCACTCCTTATCGATCACGCAGCGACACACTTCATCCCTGTTTTCAATTCTATTACTCTGTTTCACACACATTGCATATGTTACGTTTTTCTGTTTGAGATATCATCAACACATTGCCTCTGTTTCGCACAAACCATCTCTCTCACACCCACCCACGTACGTACCTACACCTAAAGAAGTGCACACAGGACGCACGTACTCACGTCTCGTTCCCGGCCACACCCGCGCGGGTACACGGTGGAGTTTGTTTTTGTATGAAAAGGCAGCCCACGTGATAATTTGATGCGTGTAGTGGTTGTTTACTCGAAGGAGGGTCGGGTACTACGCCTAGACGAAACAAAGTTTGACTTGACGCGTTAGCATTAAATAAAGTTATATATTCCTCAATGGCACGTACAGAATATAAAACAATTGCCGTGGCGAAAGTGGAAAATGGGTTTGTCTCTCGTCACACCATCTCACACAAGGCGGCCATGGCCTCTCTCTCTCAGCGTTGGTCAGTGATCTGGCCGCATCCCGTCCGCCGACGAAAAAGGAGGATGTGCATCGTCAATCCGTTCGACGGTGTTGAGGCAGCACGTCCCGATCTGCGGTACCCGCCGTTCTCTCTGACCAAGCTCCGGCGCGGTAGGGACTTTGCCACTTGCTCGCTGCCGCAGTATGGGCAGATCCCGGCCGCCGGCGCCCTCCTAGTAACATCCCGACGACCCTCATGTACAGCTTCCTCCGGCCTTGCTCCACTGCCCATCTTCCCATGTTGCTGCATGTGTATCTTCTTTAGTTGTTTGCTTAAATTGTATCTCGGCCAGCGTACTTTCCATCTTGCAATCTCATCCTCAAACCATTTTTGATAAACCACCATGTGCTATCTTTCCCTTATTACACTTATTTTTTGTCGGCGTATGTGTCTTCAACTCAAGTTATTGGGTAGTGATTGTTTCCTTTTGACCTCCTTTTGCAAACAGGGCTATCCATTTTCACCTCATTGCTATTGCGACCTTTTGGTGAATTGTACAAATCACTTTTTTCTAAAGAGTATTTTGTGCAGTTTCGCCAAAATGTCACACGGGCAACGTTTTTATATTTCTGTGGGACTGCGGAAAGGGAGATTGGTTTTGCTATCCTCCTCATCCAACTCCGTGCCTAATCTTCTCCAACAAGAAGTTAGTCCTAAAGAGAGATCATAGAGGTGATCGGCTTCTATTTATTTGTGTTATGTTTCATCATCTAGTTCCACTATTATTGTAATCACACTGACTGGATATCTTTGCAAATAGGGATGGTCCGCTCGATTAGTGGAGATGCACAAAATGATCGGATTGTGGTGTCCTTCATACACCTCTTTTTTGGCTACAAAGCTGGGTGAAACTAGCTGCCAAGCAATGAACGATGTGCCAAGGAAATGGAGCCATGCCTACGAACATCATTGATCAATTATATTTTTTTCTTTATTTGTACACCTTCTCACAACTTTTTCTTCAGTTGTGATGTGAATATTGGCACTGGTCTGCGAACCATTGAGATGCATTAGCCATGGTAGTTTCATTTGTATTTGATGGAATGTTGTGACGAGATAATCTCGAGGCAAGACACATGAATCCTAAGTTGAAACCTTTTTTCCTGCGGGAACCAAAGTTGAAACCTTCATAGCATCACAGTACAATTTCATTAAAATTATGTGTACATATAAACAAATCTTGAAGGATTGATAGCAATGCCAGAAACAATTCAACTTCGTTTCGCTGACATGTTGGACATCCTTCATTCGGCTCCACCTGCCATGCAGCAATATTGAGTGCACAACACAACTTCAGGGAAAGATTCACCCCGGTCGTTGCGCCGCAGTACTAATGACTAGTGAGCAGTCAAATCATAGAGCCCCACCTTTGCCACAGTAAGTTGCTCAGACGAAGCAACCATCATTTCTCTGTTCCTTGAATCCGCTGGTACTCCCATATTCCCATAGTAATAAGTTCCTCGGGAGAATCGACCATCACTATATCTGCTCACGTGTGATGACCACAGGAGCTATCCATTCAGATTGCATGTTAAAAAAATAAAGGTCGATAACTAATGCGGCAAACCTTCAAAAAAGTTTTTAATGCGGCACCTCGGGCCAATGCGGCCAGATCGCATTTTGCATGAGAAATTACACACCATGTTTCGTTGACATGTGGTCCCGTTCCAACATATCAGTGAGACAATGGCGAGTCCTTTTCTACTAGTATTTCCGAACGGACGTGTAGGCCGGGGCGCCTCTTCGTGTACCGTGGCAAACTGGCAACCGTCCACCGACTCTTCGCCTTTCCCTCACGATTTGGAACTGCTGTCGCACGCTCTTCCTCTCGCTTTCCTTCGGCCCTTCACCCTTCCTGCTGCCATTGTTTGATCGTCTTCTCCATGGAGGGAACAGTCCGGAAACAACCCCGTTATTCTTGCCCCGATCTGAAAGATGACGTGGTGGAGGGAATCATTGATCGGTGCGACGTCATCACCTCGGCTAGCATGGCAGGTTCGTTCAAGACCATTCTCGACTCAACTAATAACATCATTACAAGGAACCCAAGGGTCAATGAGCGGTTTGATCTCCCCTATCTTCTTCACCGTGACCCTGATGACTACTGGCGCGGGGACGACGGAGGCCTCGCCTTGTGCAAGTTGATGCCGCTTGATAATGATACATATGATGTTAAGATGCCATCACTTGAGGGCAAGGATTGGGTAGGCGCAAATGGAGATTGGGTTGTTTATATTGGGTACAACTGCGAGTGGGAACTTGTGAATGTGTACACTCGTCACCGGGTTCCACTTCGAAAAATCTCAGCAGACTGCCCAGAGGTTGAGCACACCGGTATTCTACGCATGTTCAAATACGATCATGGTGACTGTCTTCTACGGAAGATAGCAATTTGTCGAGTTCCCGACCGCTCTTGGAATTAAAAGAACTATGAAGTTGTTGCTATCTTCGACAAGCTTGTTGCCGTCCTTTGTGGTTCGACTTGATGGATATTGCTCAAAAATCAGTTTCTATACACGGATGTGTACTGTGATGCAATTCAATACGAGGGTCTTGAGTTTGCTTCCACCGCTGATGGCACTATTTTTGCATGGGATCCTCGTAGTTTAGGTACGTTTGTCTTCCACCGTAATTATAATTGTTTCATCCACATGCATGCGGGTTAACAAGTTTCCCTTTACTAATTAACCTTCTTCTTGTGTTTCCAAGGTCCTATGAACATTCCACCACCTATACTTGAAAAATTTTATAACCAAGGGGGAGATGACGATGGTGATGATCACGAGCATGAGGACGAGTAGAATGTATATACTCAGTGGCGCCTGGCAACTAATTCTGATGGATTACCTCTTATTGTCTGTATACAGTGCACTGAGTTTGTTACTACTGAGGGAGCACGTGTTGTATCCCATGGTCGCACTCTCCGGACCTATTCCAACACCCGTTGCATGGTATTCGGGATGGATACTAGTGTGCTAGCGCCAACACCTTCTCCCTGGAACAGAATTCATAGTCTTGGAGAAAACTCGCTCTTCCTTGGACAAAACTATCTGATGATGGTGAAAGGCAATCCAACTGTTGTTGACACAATGTTACTAGTACCATTTATGAGAAGCAATTGTGTCTATACCTCGGACATTTGGGTGGTCCCCTACCCTGGTACTGATATAGTAGGCCGCTTCAGCCTGGATGATCAGTCCTGTGTTGGTTTTGAGATCGACAATAGATGGCCCGTCCCAGAGAATCACTTGTGGTTCAAAGCAAGCATTTCCAACGTTGAGGATTGGTTGAGTTGAAGTTCATTTCAATGCTTGTTATTTGTTGTGTGATGAAAACTTTAGTATTTATAATGTATCCTCGTTGTCGATGTGGGTTGATGACCTGTTGTATGTAATAAAATGATATGCCTGTGATAAACTTACTAAATTTATGAATTGCTTTCGAGTCGCTTCTCTGAGTGAGTGGTGCGACGAGGCAAAAAAATATTTTCTGAATACATAATTGTACGTGCATTGCAACAGGTTATCGAATGAGGCCAATCAACAATAGTAGTACACTATTTGTACTAGCTTCACATGCTTCGTGCGTCGGGCGGGTGTTTTTACTATAGCCATATTTTAATGTGTTCGCTGTGGACACAGCTTCGGTGCCTTAAAGGCACCTGTTGGTGTCAAAACCGACGGATCTCGGGTAGAGGGTCCCGATCTGTGCGTCTTAGGCTGATGGTAACAGGAAGCAAGGGACACAATGTTTACCCAGGTTCGGGCCCTCTCGATGGAGGTAAAACCGTACTTCCTGCTTGATTAATATTGAAGATATGAGTAGTACAAGAGTAGATCTACCACGAGATCGTAGAGGCTAAACCCTAAGAGCTAGCCTATGATGGTATGATTGTAATTGTGATCGGCCTTCTAGGGACCAACCTCTCCGGTTTAAATAGACACCAGAGAGGGCTAGGGTTTACATGGAGTCGGTTACAAGGAAGGAAACACAATATCCGGATCGCCAAGCTTGTCTTCCACGCAAAGGAGAGTCCCATCCGGACACGGGCCAAAGTCTTGAGTCTTGTATCTTCACGCTTCAATAGTCCGAACGATGTATATAGTCCGGCTGTCCGGATACCCCCTAATCCAGGACTCCCTCAGTAGCCCCTGAACCAGGCTTCAATGACGATGAGTCCGGCGCGTAGTCTTGTCTTCGGCATTGCAAGGCGGGTTCCTTCTCCGAATACTCCAAAGTAATTATCGGACACTTTCATCATGTCTGGATCCACAAAATGATCTTTCACATGCCACCGTACAGAGAATGATATCTCACAAATGCATTCTGCTGACAACTTTTTAGACAACGTGACGTGTCATTATGGTCGTGTCATTATTCGAACCATTTTCCTACAACCAGCCACAGCGCGTATTGCGAAGCAGTTTCCTTGACACATCTTGTCAAAGAAGAGATCGTGTCCCCTTATCACGGGATTCTCATCAATACGGGTATGGGTAATCCTACCACGCCATCAATCGTGGCGCTTGGGAAGCAGGAAATTCCCAACGGGCAAGTGGGGAGGTGCACCGCTTTCGTCGCCTCTATAAAGGGATAAGAGTTTCCCTTTTTTACCCATGCCTTCTTCCTCCTTTGCCCACCCTTGCCCCCTCGAGCTCCAGCACCCAATCCCAAGTCTTCTCTGCACATCTAAACATGTCCGAAGTAGGAGGCAAGTGGGTGGCTTCCACCGTCAAGGAGAAGCATATCGCAAATCTTCGGGCGGCCGGATACTTGGCCGCAGACATATCGCACCGGCTACCGGACGTCGGGCAGGTTATTCCGACCCCAGGACCCGACGACAGGGTCGTGTTCGTCGCCCACTTCTTCCGTGGACTGGGATTTCCACTTCATCCCTTCATCCGCGGGCTCATGCTCTACTACGGGCTAGATTTCCATGATCTAGCCCCAAATTTCGTCCTGAACTTCTCGGCGTTCTTCGTCGTATGCGAGGCCTTCCTCCGCATCCGGCCTCACTTCGCCCTGTGGCTGCAAATCTTCTGCGTGAAGCTGAAGATTGTAAGCGGCCAGCAAGCGGAGTGCGGAGGAGCCATGGTGGGCAAGATGCCTAACGTCACCTGGCTGGACGGCTCCTTTGCGGAAACCGTGAAGGGGTGGCAATCGGGGTGGTTCTACATCACCGAGCCGCGCGGCGCCAACTGGGCGGCGGCCCCCGAATTCCGATCCGGAACTCCCATGCGGCTCACCTCCTGGGAAAGGAAGAGCCTTCCCTGGGACAAATCTACAGAGCTGACCGGACTCCAGACCTGCATCAAGAGCATGAAGGACAAGAACATCAAGCTTGTCAACGTGATCGAGGTCATGCTCGTTCGCCGGATTCTCCCGTACCAAAGGAGGGCATTTAACCTGTGGGAGTTCGTCCCAGCCGAACACCACACGCTTCGGAGGCTCTACGACATGATGCATAAAGGCGCATGGAAGGTGTTGTTCAAGGCCTCCGAAGTACCTCCTCCCACATCCGAGGACCATGGGCTTCACGCCACGCGGCCTCCTAGTCAGGTGAGTTCTCAGACTACCACCGGATTCGGTTCTTCCCAATATATTCATGGCGGAGCCTTAAGTAATTGTGCGTATTTGTTCAGGATTATGTGGAGATAGCTGTAACGCCCTCGATGCGGCTATATCTCCCACGTGTCGAAGCACGACTTAGAGGCATAACCACATTGAAAGCAATGTCGCGAGTGAGGAAATCTTCGCACAAACCCATGTAATACATAAGGCAAAGAGATACATAGTTGGCTTACAATCGCCACTTCACACAAATACATGAATAAAGCATTACATCATCCAGATACAATCAAGGTCCGACTACGGAACCTAAATAAAAGAAGAACCCCAAATGCGACAAAGGTCCCCGATCGACCCCAACTGGGCTCCACTACTGATCAACTAGAACGAAACAACACAAAGGGCAAGATCTTCATCGAGCTCCTCCTTGAGCTTGGTTGCGCCACCGCTCGGTAACATAGGCACCGCAAACTGGTTTTGAAGTATCCGTGAGCCACGAGGACTCAGCAATCCCATTACCATGGGTATCAAGACTAGCAAAGCTTAATGGGAAAGGAAGGGCTAAAGTGGTGAGGTTGCAGCAGCGGCTAAGCAAGTATGGTGGCTAACATACGCAAAAAAGAGCGAGAAGAGAAACAAAGGAACGGTCATGAAGCTAGCAATGATCAAGAGGTGATCCCGAACACCTACTTACGCCAAACATAACCCGAAACCGTGTTCACTTCCGGACTCCGAGAAGAGACCATCATGGCTACACACTCGGTTGATGCATTTTAATTCGGATCTCGTGTCAAGTTATCTACAACCGACATTAAAAATTCCCATCTGCCACATAACCGCGGGCACGGCTCTCGAAAGTTTATACCCGCAGGGTGTCCCAACTTAGCCCATGACAAGCTCTCGCGATCAACGAAGGAATAGACCTTCTCCCAGAAGACCCGATCGGTCTCAAATCCCGGTTTACAAGACATTTCGACAATGGTAAAACAAGACCAGAAGACCTCCCGGCGTCGACATCCCGATAGTAGCCGCACAGATCTTGTCTCGAGCCACGACCGGATGAGCAAGACGCATAACTAGAACCAGCCCTCAAGTTTCCCCAAGGTGGCGCTGCAAGTGGCTCTAGTTTGGACCAACACTTAGACAAGCATTGGCCCGGGGCTATAATAAAGATGACCCTTGGGTTAATTACTCCCAAGGAAATATAGTTGGTGGTGAGGCAAATGGTAAAACCAATGTTGGGCCTTTTTGGACAAGTTTTATTCAAAGCGAACCGTCGGGGGTCCCATAAATCACCCGACCGCGTTAGGAACGCAAAATCCGGGAACATAATACCGTATGACGGAAACTAGGGCGGCAAGAGTGGAACAAAACACCTGGCATAAGGCCGAGCCTTCCACCCTTTACCAAATATATAGATGCATTAATAATATAAGAGATATTGTGATATCCCAACATAAACCCTGTCCACCATGGAGAAATCTTCAACTTCACCTGCAACTAGCAACGCTATAAGAGGGGCTGAGCAAAGCGGTAACATAGCCAAGCAATGGTTTGCATAGGAAAGGTGTCAAAGGTTAGAGGTTCATGGCAATTTGGGAGGCTTGATAAACAGGTAATAGGTAGCACAGCATAGCGATAGAACAAAGCAACTAGCATACCAATGATAGTAGTGAGATCCAGGGTAGCGGTCATCTTGCCTGAAATCCCGCTAGGAAGAAGAAGGAGTTCATGAAGAAGACGAACGGATGAAACCGAACGAATCCTCACAATCGCAACATTACCGGAACTAAGAACAACACCGGAAAAGAAACAAACAACATGGTAAACACACAGGCATAATCATGGCATGATGCACGATCAAGTATGATGCATGTCCGATTTAATGAGGCATGGCATGGCAAAGTGCAACAACAATACTACAAGTTAAGTGGAGCTCAATATGCAACGAGTTGCATATTGATGAAACACCAAACCAATTATTTAGTTCTCTCTCGGTTTTGTACCCAACAATATTAAATGTTGTTAAACATGGCAAGGGGTGAAGCATAATGAAACTACCTAACTAGGCAAGTTTAAATGAGGCCGGAAGAACAAACAACAATTCCGAAAAATCCCCATATGCATATTTTGAATTAGCTACTGTTCTGACCTAAAACATATTTTAAAGTTGTTAAACAGGAAAATAAAGTTCACCACGTTAAACTAGGCATTTTTCCACCCCATTTACATATAAAGTTTGTTTAATTTGGAGCTACGGCTATTTAGTTATGAAATAAATCATTTTAACATGGCATTTATGAAAATAAACACAAACAACATTTTAAACATTTTAAACATGGATGAAAGTGGCATAATGTGAAACTAGATGACATTCTAAGCATTTTACATATATAGTTTGTTCAAAACCAAAGCATGTTTATTTATATATGAGCAATGCAAGATGATGGCATTTCAGTAAATAAGAATGCATTGGAAAATGCTAAAATACACAGACTGAAAAAAAATATGCAGGGGCCCGAAGCACTAGAGTGCAGCGGCCCAGAGCTGGAATCGGGCCCAAGTGGCTGTGGGTGTGAGTGCTTGATGTAAAACAGAGAAGCAAGGGGAAAAAAGAAATCGGGAGAAACTCGGATCGAACCCAGACCTCTCGGATTTGTAGTGCCTGAGCTAGCCAGTTGGATGGATAAATGTCAGTGTTGATGTTCTAGGGGATCGGTGTTGTATGAGACAGGTAAAGGCTGCTACTCTGGATAAGCAAAAATTACAGAAGAAAAGATGCAACCGCGGGGATTTGATCCCTTGACCTGCAGGGTGGAGGCGAGTGGCGCTAGCCACTGCACTGAAGGTGAGCTTGTGTCCAAACCAGGGGCGCACCGTATATGAAGAAAATCGAGGGCCAGGCCTTGCTTTCCAAGAACGCATGCTGCTCGCCGGCGTCGATGGTGGTGAGCAAGGCAGCGACCTTGGTGGATGCAGAGATGCAACGGGGGTGCGGAATCTGGCTAGGGAGGCAGTAGTGGGGCGTGCTTGGGCATGCGTGCATGTGCGTGTATGCGTGGGCAGAAGCTTGCGGCCGGGGCGGCGAAGTGCGGCCAGGTAGGAGGTAACGGCCCAAGGGCGTGAGGCGAGGGGTGCGTGCGAGGCGCGGTTTGGGCGCACTATGCATGGATGCAGCAGCGGCAGCGAGCGTGCGGACAGATGTGTTGTGAAGCGAGGTGCACGAGCTCGAGCTCAAGGTCACGGCCATGGCGGCCGAAACCGGAGACGCATGAAATGATGGTTATGCAGATGAACGAGACCAGAGAGGGGGATGGGAAGGATCAGAGCTTCACCGTGGGGGTGCTGCTGGAGCCGTACAAGGTCGACGACGGTCGGAGGATGCGCTGGTCGCCGGTGTTGATGACGTAGAGGAGGCAGAGGAAGAAGACGAAGACGTGGACGTGGACGACGGCGTGGAGGCGATCCAGTCCAGCCACCCATCAGAATCGGTCGGGGACGGAAACGGGATGCCGGAGGACATGTCGAAGACGAGCTTGAGGCCCTCCGGCCGCGAGAGCGACGACGGTGTCGATGGTTAATCTCTCTGCTCTCGGTGCTCCGATTTGTGAAAGAAGAAGCAGAGGGAGGGGAAAGAGTTGGCGGCGGCGAGAGGGGAAAAGGAAACCCTAGGAGGCGCAGGTTGCTGGATTTATAGGAGGGGGTCTAGACGGCGCGACCTCGACGTCCGTTAAGGAGCTCACGGCGCTGGCACCGGCTGTCTCTGAAGACAATGACGGCGACGCAACGGGGCAGGTAGCCGCTAGGCATCTGGGACTGGGCCGGATCGGGAGGAAGAGGCCCAGGTGGAGCGCCGGGGTTGAGGCCTCTCTTTATTTCTCTTATATTCTGCCTAAAATAATTAGACACCTCCAAGATTGAAAAGGACAGGGGTTTTGAGAAGGAAACTCTTAGAGACAAAGATATATATGGAGTCCTGGATTTATGCAGTATTTGAATAAATTGACTTGGCAATTTTTAGAGGCAGAAAAATAATCCCAGTTTGAATTAAATTCAAACTTGAGCCACTTTTGAACCCAACCAAATCAATTTCAAATGATCTGAAATTTGACAGAGAGGTTAAAGTAAATGTGTAAGGTTTATAGGAAAAGAAGGAACATTTTATGGACAGGGAAATGTCACATGAAAATAAATGTAATAAGAAGAAAGGGAAAGTTTGGATGGGACAAAAAAACTTGGGTGAACTTGATTAATGGTTGTTGGTACGTGCATGGTGAAGAAATGAGGTCGAGATAAGAGGAAGAGGGTTCACACGAGAACACATAGCAAAGCTTAACTATGCAAAGCAAGGCACGATGATCATGATGCAATGCAACAAAAATGACATAGGCAATATCATGAAGCATAGAACAAAGCAAGGATGGTGCAATGCAATATAATATAAGATGGACATGATGCAAGAAGCAACAAAAATGACAAGGCACTCAACATGATCATGGCATAACATATAGGAATGAAATATGCAAAACAATTATGATAATGCAACAAACATAATAACCACACGGCAACAACTAAAATAAAATAGAAGGCATCTGGAGCATCGGATTCGGGGCGTTACAACACTCCACCACTACGAGAGGATCTCGTCCCGAGATCTAGGATGGCACTGGAGGGAAAAGGAAGAGGAGAGGTAAAACAAAGTTGCTTCTTTGACGAACGAGTGAAACCACGAACGATGAGAGGTTGAACAATTTAAAAGAAAGAGTACAACAGAGATGAACAAGATTGCAAACAATCCATTATAAAAGAGGAACAAGGAGTATTACGAGAACTTGAAGGTTGAAAGACATGGAAATAAGAGCTTCACGAACGAAAAGAATATGACCACCTCGGAATAATGAGATAGCCAAGGAACAAGAATGACAGAATTTGGACAGCACTCCGGTAGAAAAGAGAAGAAAACTTGATGAGATGAAAAGATGTTGAAGAGATGATACAACACTCCGGTTAAATGGATAAGCAAGAAAAGAACACGATCCTCACAAAACGAGGTGATGGGTGAAGAGCACAACATCACAATGCCTCTGTAGCGAAAGAATAGAAGTTAGATCATTGGAATAAAAGAATGGAGAAGAAAATGCCAACTTCTGCCACAAATGAGCTTGGAAATCACCCTTCCAAGAAGGTTACAACGGGGTTGTTGGAAAATCAACAACGAAACGAATAAGCTTGTAGTGGGCTTATGGAAAACATCTCAACACTTGAGGTGAAATTCTGCCACTAACGAAAAAAACAATTGCTTGTTTGAGATCAAAGAAGAGATGAAAACTTCTTCCACCAAGAGGATAAAGAGCAAGCTTGGGTCATGCATAATCACCACAAATAGCAACAACCCTTAAGGAAAGGCTTTAGGTGAAATCTGACACAAGATAACTCCAAAGAAGAAGTTGATTGGTCGAAAAGGTCTCTTGAACGAAGAGAAAAATGATGGATTTAAAATACCTCATTCTTGACAACATATGAATCCTGAAACAAGAAGGAAATTGTCAAGAGTGACATAACACCACCTCAAAAGATATGGTAGAAAGAATTGCACTATGGAATGCAAGATGAAGAATACTTGAACTCCTCAAAACAAAACGTGTGTTGAGCACCATGTTTAATTTTTGAGTGTAGCTTGGCGGATCTTAACTCTGAGAGAAATCTTGAAGAACAATTGAAGAATGAAAGAAATCCTTGATGAACCACCATTTAGAGCCTCCATGAAGAACTCCGGTAATAGAAGGATGATGAAAAAAAAGAGAAGTTGAAAACACAAGGTGAAGCCTTGCAATGATTTAGATGGAGCTTCGCGATTATATAACCGAGAGAACTTGGAACTCCGAAAAAGAAGGATGAGCAATTGAAAACAAGAGTTTTTTTGATGAACCTCCGGAAAAAGGAATTGAATTTACTCGATGAAACAAGAATAAGAATTACATTATGCTTATCCCTCATCAATTATATTGATGACCCGCAATGGATTTGGCATGCCACTTATTCTCGTAGAAAGGATTAAGATAGATATGGCGCAAGCTTGGGAAGGTGTTCAACGAACCACCGGTAGGATTGGAAAGAACGAATGAATTGATATGATAACGAAGGAAGTGAAATCTTGAACGAACCACCGTAAGAATTGAAAATGAAAAAAGCAAAGGCACAATTAGCTGGGAAGAATTGGAAAATGAATGAAGATACTTGAAGGGATTTGGATACCTGATAACGAAGAGATCATGAACTGATTAGAGGGAATTTGAATGAATCACCGGTAAGATTTGGAGAATGATAGCTACACGCTGAGAATGAAGAATTATGACATGATGGCCTTCTGAGGAAAGAAACAACTCATGAAATGCTCCGGATGGGTGAAAAGAATTCTCACAATCGAAAACAATTATGAGAGGATGGCATCAAGCTAGAACATTGAATATTCAAGAGAATGGACCAAGATTTAAGAGATAAACTCTCCTTCGGTCTTCAAATGACGATGAGGAACGCCACCAAAATTATTGAGATACTCCGGTAGAATGGAAAGCAAAGAAGTTGAGACCACAATGAAAAATGATTTGAAATCGATCTTGGAAAGGCATGTGACTGACGGAAATTCATTCTTACATCACACTCTGAAAAGAATTGAGAATAACTCTGGAAGAATTAGAAGAGTCAGTTAAGATCCTGGGAAAAGACCTGTGGGTTAGGGCCCACTCAAGAGAAACACCGTTGAAATGATTTAAAGAGATATTGCACTGGTTGAATTAAATGGCTTGAATGAGATAAGAGCATCATAATAACTTGAACGGATAGAGAACGGAAACACGGAAGTTCCGAGATATCTTCAACACTCCGGATCAAATGAATAGCAAGAGGTTGGTGATTGAGAGGTGCACCGGCATGAGAAAGCATTTGACACGAGGAAAGGAATATGATGAACACTGAAAGCTTGAATTGGATCCACCGGAGAAGAAACAACAATGAAGGATGATGAACTTGAAACTGTTGAGCATCTTCATGGGAAATCACCGGATAAGAACATTGAAAGAAAAGAATGAAGAGACTTCCCACAAATAAAAGGATACATTGTTAAGAAATCTGAGTCCTTGAAGAAAAGGGTGGGAGGGTGGGAAAAACAAAGGCAACTTGGGACGGTTGAAACAAACACCGTTGAGAAAATCTTAGAATTGATCTCACAAATGTTGAAATGATCGGATCAACTTGAAGATAAGCACACCGGTTGGAAAAGAGTTGACATGACAACCTCAATGATCAAGAAGGATTAGTATTCACATAGAAATATGATAACACCATTTAGGAAAAGGTATGGATTCAACATTTGACTTCGAAGCAACTCGAATACCACAATTAAAACAAAACAAAGGAGTTGGCTTGCAAAATAAGCCGGAACAAATACATATGATAGAGATTTACCCAATCCCATATCATGCATCTGTCGGAAAGATATTCTAGGAGCTACTTGAATTCCCACCTATAAACTCCTGAAACTTTCTGGTTATGCAATCTGGTGTTGGGGATACAGGGGAAGCAATATATCTCACCCAAACTAACAATCCCTACATCCAGCTGTATCCATGCGTCAACACATAACCAAGAAACCTTCGGAAATCGTGTACCTCAACCTTGAAAAGCATCCGTTATACGAGTCATGGCAATACTCCGTACTCACCTCAAGATCGGGTTATCGGGTTATCTCACCAACAACTGCATAAAAGAGATTTTTGATGTCGGTACTAAACTCGGGTATTCCGAACTGCAACGATAAAATTATGACGACAACACCTCAGAGCTCAACTCCCCGGGACACTTCCACTAAACCCCTGACAGGAGGCACCAAGACAATGTTCTCATCATAAAACCATCAGAACGATTCCAAGATACCCGCGTGATCCTAAAAAATTTTAGTGAAATTTGAGAAGAGAAGAGTCAAAACTCTCGTCGGGATGCCTTACCAGAGCGATGAAGAGGCGGGAGTAAAAAGAATTCGTAACTCTCCGATATATATAATCCTAAATGACTCAAAACATTTTCTAGACACAACTCGCCGCTAAAAACGATCAAGCAGTGGGGCTCCTAAGGTCGGGGAAGGCTCTGATTACCAACTTGTAACGCCCTCGATGCGGCTATATCTCCCACGTGTCGAAGCACGACTTAGAGGCATAACCGCATTGAAAGCAATGTCGCAAGTGAGGAAATCTTCACACAAACCCATGTAATACATAAGGGAAAGAGATACATAGTTGGCTTACAATCGCCACTTCACACAAATACATGAATAAAGCATTACATCATCCAGATACAATCAAGGTCCGACTACGGAACCTAAATAAAAGAAGAACCCCAAATGCATAAAGGTCCCCGATCGACCCCAACCGGGCTCCACTCGATCAACTAGAATGAAACAACACAAAGGGCAAGATCTTCATCGAGGTCCTCCTTGAGCTTAGTTGCGCCACCGCCGGTAACATAGGCACCGCAAACTGGTTTTGAAGTATCCGTGAGCCACGAGGACTCAGCAATCCCATTACCATGGGTATCAAGACTAGCAAAGCTTAATGGGAAAGGAAGGGGTAAAGTGGTGAGGTTGCAGCAGCGGCTAAGCAAGTATGGTGGCTAACATACGCAAAAGAGAGCGAGAAGAGAAACAAAGGAACGGTCGTGAAGCTAGCAATGATCAAGAGGTGATCCTGAACACCTACTTACGTCAAACATAACCCAGAAACCGTGTTCACTTCCCGGACTCCGCCGAGAAGAGACCATCACGGCTACACACTCGGTTGATGCATTTTAATTCGGATCTGGTGTCAAGTTATCTACAACCGAACATTAACAAATTTCCATCTGCCACATAACCGTGGGCACGGCTCTCGAAAGTTTATACCCTGCAGGGGTGTCCCAACTTAGCCCATGACAAGCTCTCGCGATCGACGAAGGAATAGACCTTCTCCTAGGAAGACCCGATCAGTCTCGGAATCCCGGTTTACAAGACATTTCGACAATGGTAAAACAAGACCAGCAAGACCTCCGCGTGCCGACATCCCGATAGTAGCAGCACAGTATCTCGTCTCGAGCCACGACCGGATGAGCAAGACGTATAACTAGAACCAGCCCTCAAGTTTCCCCAAGGTGGCGCTGCAAGTGTTTCTAGTTTGGACCAACACTTAGACAAGCATTGGCCGGGGCTATAATAAAGATGACCCTTGGGTTAATTACTCCCAAGGGAAATATAGGTGGTGGTGAGGCAAATGGTAAAACCAATGTTGGGCCTTGCTGGACAAGTTTTATTCAAAGCGAACTGTCAGGGGGGTCCCATAAATCACCCGACCGCGTTAGGAACGCAAAATCCGGGAACATAATACCGGTATGACGGAAACTAGGGCGGTAAGAGTGGAACAAAACACCAGGCATAAGGCCGAGCCTTCCACCCTTTACCAAATATATAGACGCATTAATAATATAAGAGATATTGTGATATCCCAACATAAACCCTGTCCACCATGGAGAAATCTTCAACTTCACCTGCAACTAGCAACGCTATAAGAGGGGCTGAGCAAAGCGGTAACATAGCCAAGCAATGGTTTGCATAGGAAAGGTGTTAAATGTTAGAGGTTCATGGCAATTTGGGAGGCTTGATAAACAGGTAATAGGTAGCGCAACATAGCGATAGAACGAAGCAACTAGCATAGCAATGATAGTAGTGAGATACAGGGTAGCGGTCATCTTGCCTGAAATCCCGCTAGGAAGAAGAACGAGTCCATGAAGAAGACGGACGGATGAAACCGAACGAATCCTCACAATCGCAACATTACCGGAACTAAGAACAACACCTGAAAAGAAACAAACAACATGGTAAACACACAGGCATAATCATGGCATGATGCACGATCAAGTGTGATGCATGTCCGATTTAATGAGGCATGGCATGGCAAAGTGCAACAACAATACTACAAGTTAAGTGGAGCTCAATATGCAACGAGTTGCATATTGATGAAACACCACAGCAATTATTTAGTTCTCTCTCGGTTTTGTACCCAACAATATTAAATGTTGTTAAACATGGCAAGGGGTGAAGCATAATGAAACTACCTAACTAGGCAAGTTTAAATGTGGCCGGAAGAACAAACAACAATTCTGGAAAATCCCCATATGCATATTTTGAATTAGCTACTGTTCTGCCCTAAAACATATTTTAAAGTTGTTAAACAGGAAAATAAAGTTCACCACGTTAAACTAGGCATTTTTCCACCCCATTTACATATAAAGTTTGTCTAATTTGGAGCTACGGTTATTTAGTTATGAAATAAATCATTTTAACATGGCATTTATGCAAATAAACACAAACAACATTTTAAACATTTTAAACATGGATGAAAGTGGCATAATGTGAAACTAGATGACATTCTAAGCATTTTACATATATAGTTTGTTCAAAACCAAAGCATGTTTATTTATATATGAGCAATGCAAGATGATGGCATTTCAGTAAATAAGAATGCAATGGAAAATGCTAAAATACACAGACTGAAAAAAATATGCAGGGGCCCGAAGCACTAGAGTGCAGCGGCCCAGAGCTGGAATCGGGCCCAAGTGGTTGTGGGTGTGAGTGCTTGATGTAAAACAGAGAAGCAAGGGAAAAAAAAGAAATCGGGAGAAACTGGGATCGAACCCAGACCTCTCGGATTTGTAGTGCCTGCGCTAGCCAGTTGGATGGATCAGTGTCAGTGTTGATGTTCTAGGGGATCGGTGTTGTATGAGACAGGTAAAGGCTGCTACTCTGGATAAGCAAAAATTACAGAAGAAAAGATGCAACCGTGGGGATTTGATCCCTTGACCTGTAGGGTATAGGCGAGTGGCGCTAGCCACTGCACTGAAGGTGATCTTGTGTCCAAACAAGGGGCGCACCGTATATGAAGAACATCGAGGGCCAGGCATTGCTTTCCAAGAACGCATGCTGCTCGCCGGCGTCGATGGTGGCGAGCAAGGCAGCGACCTTGGTGGCTGCAGAGATGCAACAGGGGTGCGGAATCCGGCTAGGGAGGCTGCAGTGGGGCGCGCTTGGGCATGCGTGCATGTGCGTGTATGCGCGGGCAGAAGCTTGCGGCCGGGGCGGCGAAGTGCGGCCAGGCAGGAGGCAACGGCCCAAGGGCGTGAGGCGAGGGGTGCGTGCAAGGCGCGGTTCGGGTGCGCTATGCATGGATGCAGCAGTGGCAGCGAGCGTGCGGACAAATGTGTTGTGAAGCGAGGTGCACGAGCTCGAGCTCAAGGTCACGGCCATGGCGGCCGAAACCGGAGACGCACGAAATGATGGTTATGCGTATTTAACGAGACCGAGAGGGGATGGGAAGGATCAGAGCTTCACCGTGGGGGTGCTGCTGGAGCCGTACAAGGTCGACGACGGTCGGAGGATGCGCTGGTCGCCGGTGTTGATGACGTAGAGGAGGCAGAGGAAGAAGACGAAGACGTGGACGTGGACGATGGCGTGGAGGCGATCCAGTCCAGCCACCCGTCGGAATCGGTCAGGGACGGAGACGGGATGCCGGAGGACATGTCGAAGACGAGCTTGAGGCCCTCCGGCCGCGAGAACGACGACGGCATCGATGGTTAATCTCTCAGCTCTCGGTGCTCCGATTTGTGAAAGAAGAAGCAGAGGGAGGGGAAAGAGTTGGCGGTGGCGAGAGGGGAAAAGGAAACCCTAGGAGGCGTAGGTTGCTGGATTTATAGGAGGGGGGCTTGACGGCGCGACCTCGACGTCCGTGAAGGAGCTCACGGCGCTGGCGCCGGCTCTGTCTCTGAAGACAATGACGGCGACGCAACGGGGCAGGTAGCCGCTAGGCGTCTGGGACTGGGCCGGATCGGGAGGAAGAGGCCCAGGTGGAGCGCTGGGGTTGAGGCCTCTCTTTATTTCTCTTATATTCTGCCTAAAATAATTAGACACCTCCAAGATTGAAAAGGACAGGGGTTTTGAGAAGGAAACTCTTAGAGATAAAGATATATATGGAGTCCTGGATTTATGCAGTATTTGAATAAATTGACTTGGCAATTTTTAGAGGCAGAAAAATAATCCCAGTTTGAATTAAATTCAAACTTGAGCCACTTTTGAACCCAACCAAATCAATTTCAAATGATCTGAAATTTGACAGAGAGGTTAAAGTAAAGGTGTAAGGTTTATAGGAAAAGAAGGAACATTTTATGGACAGGGAAATGTCACATGAAAATAAATGTAATAAGAAGAAAGGGAAAGTTTGGATGGGACAAAAAAACTTGGGTGAACTTGATGAATGGTTGTTGGTACGTGCATGGTGAAGAAATGAGGTCGAGATAAGAGGAAGACGGTTCACACGAGAACACATAGCAAAGCTTAACTATGCAAAGCAAGGCACGATGATCATGATGCAATGCAACAAAAATGACATAGGCAATATCATGAAGCATAGAACAAAGCAAGGATGGTGCAATGCAATATAATATAAGATGGACATGATGCAAGAAGCAACAAAAATGACAAGGCACTCAACATGATCATGGCATAACATATAGGAATGAAATATGCAAAACAATTATGATAATGCAACAAACATAATAACCACACGGCAACAACTAAAATAAAATAGAAGGCATCTGGAGCATCGGATTCGGGGCGTTACAATAGCGGAGCAAATTGACTGTCCGGCTCCGCTGCCATAAGGCCCTGCTAGTGCTCTCCTGACTGAGATGCTAGTCCCGGTGCCCTACAAGGTGCCGGAGAAGAAGGCCGAAAAGAAGGCCCCGGGGATCCGAAAGGGTCTCCGGCATAAGGTTGTGCCGGAAGCCTTGTCCGAAGACAACGAGGCACACTCCTCCCACAAAGGGGAGGAACAAGAAGAAGAATACGCCCCATCCGGAAAGGATGAGGGGCCTGGGGAGGCGGACCAGGGGGCCGGAAAAGGCCCTCGGCGCAAGGCTGTCATACCCACGTCGTTCGATGACGACAAGACAGATTCCTCCCGCGAAGGCGGGAGGAAGCAAGAAGAAACTCTACCTCCCCGCACTCGGGAGGAGAAAAAGAGGAAAGCCGCCCCGGAGGGGAGGCTGGGGCGTCCAAGAAGGGAAAGGTGTCCCTTCCGGACTACTCTGCCATGGCCGCTCTCAGCGAGGAGGGGTGGCTGCCCAGGGGGAAGCCCCTAGCGCGATCGTAAGTATCCACACTCTATCATGATTTTACTTCATAGCTTTTTTTATAACGCCGAACATATATACTGTCTGGCCAGGGCTCATCCCGAGATATATTCTTCCGGGTCCCTGAGCGATTCGGAGATGAACTCGCTCCTGACGGCCACTACTCCTCAGCCCGCGAATGACACGGAAGTGTTGTCCCGAAGGCTCCCAGAGTGGGGGAGGTGACTCTGGAGACGCCCGAGGGCGGAATTCCGGATGTCGGACACGCGGGGTTCAAGATCCCCGCGGATCGTACCGATGAGAGCCGCAGCAAACTGGACTCTCATCTGGATACTATGAGCAGAGCCTTCAATGGCTCCGGATGTGGGCAGGTGGCCCCTCGCTAGGGAGGGTGAGCCGTCCGTGCCGATGACTTCCGTCATGCCAAAGGCGTCGGATAGTCTGCTGGAAGTGCTTCGCGGCGCTTCCATGGATGACGAGCACCGTACTCTTATGGGTGCGGTGATTCAGAAGTTTCTGTCCGCCAAGAGCGGACTTACCGAAGCGTGTACCAGCCTCCTGACGGGCTTTGAGGTAAGCAATAAAAATGTATGAAATTACCACCCAATAGGTAGCAGCCCCTGATACTCTGTTTGGTGTTCGGAAGGAAAAGCCAAACAGAGGGTCAATTATAATCCGCAGGAGTCTAATAATAAATATTCATGTGAATAAGCAGGTTGTGGTGCTTGCCGCTGCTGCTTGCACAACCGAGGTTGCCAAACTAAAGCGGGACCAAGAGCAGGTGCAGGGAGAGCTCGACCTCACGAAGAGGCAGCTCGAAGAGAACAAGGGTAAGTGATTCCCCGCTCTTATGTATTTATGGATAGACAAAATTTCTTAGTCTAACGCCAAAGCATCGTGACTGTGTAATAGGGGCCGCCGCCGAAGTGGCGTCCCTGAAGAAAGCGTTGTCTGAGGCCAAAGACAAGGCGGCCTTGGAATGCAAGGAGCGCGAAAAGCAAAGTTCTAGAGTGGGCGAGGTACAGCTAGAGCTCCAGGACCTCGGCAAGAAGTTCGAGTCCGTGGAGCATGATCTGAAGATGAAAGAGGCCGAGCTTGCGAAGGCCCTTGTGAATATGAAAGACATCAAGGCCGAAGCTGAGAAGGCACAGCAGGAAATCCAGGAGGCCAAAAAGATAGCGGCGGGTAAGAAATTCTTTATGCAAAGCAAACATGTGGAGGAGGCGTTTCTTTTACTTACCCGAATTCGGAGCTCTCCAGGGGCATTCGCAGATCTGCCACGCAGCGTATCAGATGCCACGGAGTTCTACCGTGCCCAGGAGGGAGCTTAATGGAGAAGTTGTTCTGGTCCCAGTATACTGGCGCCGAACACCCAATGCCTCTAAGTGACCAACTGAAGCAGTTGGTCAAACTCCACAGGGCGGCCGAAGTGGCTATGAAAGATTTCATAGTCCGGATGTGGCCTGGTGAGCCCCTGCCCACTAGCTACTTCGGCCTGATCAAGCGGATGGTGAATGCCTGGCCGCGGCTTGAAGTAATCAGGCGATCCATTTGCATCGAGGGTGCCCGCTGGGCCTTTGCCCGCGCGAAGGTGCATTGGGGCAAGCTGGATGCGGAGAAGCTGGTGAAGGACGGGCCGCCGGAGGGCAAGGCACATCGCCATCCCGAGATGTACTATGATGGCGTGATGAAGGGCGCTCGTCTCGTGGCCGATGAATGTACCAAGGACAAGATCTTTGACTGAATGTACCTCTGCCGCTGTTGTAATTTAAAGATGAAGTTACTTGTGCTATGTAGCACTATTTGATTTAAAATATTACCTTCTATGCGGCTGTTTATAGAATTCTAAAAGTAGGCTAGTCGTCGGCTTCCTCCCCCTCGTAACTAGTACTGGGGTGTTCGTGGAAAACCCGGACACTCTTTATCCAAATGTTTGGTCCCTTAAGGAGGTGTCCGGCGCAGCGAACAAGGCAATCGGACTATACGGCTTTATAACTTTCACTTAGCCATAGAAGTCTACAATTTTAAATTTCGGCGAAGCCCCTAGAATCCGGAAGGCCGAATTGGGGCGCTATATACGCCTAGATCGGAAGAAGCTGATTTACCGCCTAAAGCGGAAAAATCTTTAAGGATTTTAAGACCTCTCGAACAGCGACCAGCTCTCGCCACATCATGCCGATCAGTTTTCGGATTTCTCTACTGAGGTGCTCGTCTGGAAGAACCGGGACACAATCGCAGTAGTTCTCCCTGCGCCGCCTTAGCCGATATAACGGAACGTAAGGTACCAAACCAAGGGAGCCGGGCTATCCCAACTGTAGACCCAAGACATGATTCGGAGCTGATGCATATAGTGCTATAAGTTCGGGGTGCCGCACTGTTGAAAGTGTTCGGACTTGTATTGCCATATTATGGGGCGCCATAGGAAGCCCCTGGCAGACTGAACGTACCAAGGTGTACGGATGCAATATCAAATAAACATTTGTGAGAAAAAAAAATTCTCAAATAAGACTGATAAGCTGACGCTATATGTGATCTCCCATTGATGAATAATACGTTTAAGCGTATGTTTACAATGAATGCATTAAGCGGATATAAATAGGACTATTTGACATGTCCTATATAGGGGTGATACGTCTCCAACGTATCTATAATTTTTGATTGCTCCATGCTACTTTATCTACTGTTTTGGACTATATTGGGCTTTATTTTCCACTTTTATATTATTTTTGGGACTAACCTATTAACCGGAGGCCCAGCCTGAATTGCTATTTTTTGCCTATTTGGTGTTGAAGAAATGGAATATCAAAGCGGAGTCCAAACGGAATGAAACCTTCGGGGCGTGATTTTCCAACCGAGCGTGATCCAGAGACTTGGACCCTACTCCAAGAAGTGCCAGAGGCGGTCACGATGGTGGAGGGCGCGCCCCCTGGGCGCGCCCCCTACCGTGGCCCCCCTGATGCTCCACCGACGTACTCCTTCCTCCTATATATACCTACGTATCCCCAAACGATCAAAACAGGAGCGAAAAACCTAACTCCACCGCCGCAACCTTCTATATCCACGAGATCCCATCTTGGGGCATGCCCCGGAGCTCCGCCGGAGGGGGCATCCACCACGGAGGGCTACTACATCAACACCATAGCCCCTTTGATGAAGTGTGAGTAGTTTACTTCAGACCTTCGGGTCCATAGCTACTAGCTAGATGGCTTCTTCTCTCTTTTTGGATCTCAATACAATGTTCTCCCCCTCTCTTGTGGAGATCTATTCGATGTAATCTTCTTTTTGCGGTGTGTTTGTTGAGACCGATGAATTATGGGTTTATGATCCAGTATTATCTATGGAAAATATTTGATTCTTCTCTGAATTCTTTTATGTATGATTGAGTTATCTTTGCAAGTCTCTTCGAATTATCCTTTTTGTTTTGGCCAACTAGATTGGTAGTTCTTGCAATGGGAGAAGTGCTTAGCTTTGGGTTCGATCTTGCGGTGTCCTTACCCAGTGACAGAAAGGGTTGCAAGGCACGTATTGTATTGTTGCCATCGAGGATAACAAGATGGTTTTTTTTATCATATTGCATGAATTTATCCCTCTACATCATGTCATCTTGCTTAAGGCGTTACTCTGTTTTTAACTTAATACTCTAGATGCATCTTTGGATAGCGGTCGATGAGTGTAGTAATAGTAGTAGATGCAGAATCGTTTGATCTACTTGTCTTGGACGTGATGCCTATATACATGATCATTGCCTAGATATACTCATAACTATGCTCAATTCATCAATTGCTCAACAGTAATTTGTTCACCCACCGTAGAATACTTATGCTCTTGAGAGAAGCCACTAGTGAAACCTATGGCCCCCGGGTCTATTCTCATCATATCAATCTCTATCGCTTTATTTACTTGCTTTGCTTTTACTTTGACTTTTACTTTTTACTTTACATCTATCTATCAAAAATACCAAAAATACTATTTATCATCTCTATCAGATCTCACTTTCATAAGTAACCGTGAAGGGATTGACAACCCCTAATCGTGTTGGTTGCGAGTTGCTATCGTTTTGTGTAGGTACGAGGGACTTGTGTGTGGTCTCCTACTGGATTGATACCTTGGTTCTCAAAAACTGAGGGAAATACTTACGCTACTTTGCTGCATCATCCTCTCCTCTTCGGGTAATCCAAGGCAGTGCTCAAGAGGTAGCAAGAAGAATTTCTGGCGCCGTTGCCGGGGAAGCTCACGCAAGCAAGTCAACCATACCAAGTACCCATCACAATCCCTATCTCTCGCATTACATTATTTACCATTTGCCTCTCGTTTTCCTCTCCCCCACTTCACCCTTGTCGTTTTATTCGCCCTCTCTTTCCCAATCTCCTCCTCTCTTTTTTGTTTGCCTTTTCCCTGTTGCCTTTTTGTTTGCTCGTGTGCTAGTTTGCTTGCCTATCGTAATGCCTAATTCCTTATCCACTCCTATGTCTCCTGAGTTTGAAGTTCTTCTCTTCAAGCAAAGGCAAGGAGAAATTTTAAAAGATGCTTGGTATAGGATGATGGAATCTTATCGTAAGTGCACCCTGGAGGTGAACTTTAGAATTCTTCTTCGTAATTTTTATGTTGGGTCAAATATGACGCATAGACAACTCTTGGATTGCATCGCCAAGGGGAATTTCATTGAGATTGATCCCAGTATTGTGCATCAAATTATAGAGGGAATAGTGGGAACACTACCCGAAAAGGGAGTATCCCATCCTACCCAGGAAGAAACCCAAGTGTTTGAGAAGATTTGCGAAGTAACAAAATTTTTACAAAAATCTCTTGAGCCTCTTAAAAGTGTTAGCGGAAATCTTCACCGCATGAATATGTTGATTACTCTTTGTAATAAGCGGTTGGATTCTTTAGATCTAAAAATTTCCGAGTATGAAAGGAAGCGGAAAGAACCTCCCGGATTCGAGCATGACTCCGCTAAAAAAATGAAAATCGAAGATGACAATACCTAGATCTATCCTTGCTTTTATGCCTACCTAGGGGCGTTAAACGATAGCGCTTGTTGGGAGGCAACCCAATTTTATTTTGTGTTTCTTGTTTTTGCTTCTGTTTAGGAATAAATAATCCATCTAGCCTCTGTTTTGATGTGGTTTTATCTTTTAATTAGTGTTTGTGCCAAGTAGAACCTATAGGATAACCTACGATGATAGTTGATTTGATACTGCTGAAAAACAGAAACTTTGCACGCACGAATATAATTTTGTTAAATCACAGGAACACGATTTTGCGTTGATTCTTTTTGCTTATGTTCAATAAACAAATTGTCCAGGACTTCCTATTTTGGTAGAATTTTTAGAGTTCCAGAAGTTTGCGTTAGTTACAGATTGCTACAGACTGTTCTGTCTTTGACAGATTCTCTTTTACGTGTGTTGTTTGCTTATTTTGATGAATCTATGGCTAGTGAAATAGTTTATAATCCATAGAGAAGTTGTAATACAGTAGGTTTAACACCAATATAAATAAAGAATGAGTTCATTACAGTACCTTGAAGTAGTCTTTTGTTTTCTTTCTCTAACGGAGCTCACGAGATTTCTGTTGAGTTTTGTGTTGTGAAGTTTTCAAGTTTTGGGTGAATTCTTTTGATGGATTATGGAACAAGGAGTGGCAAGAGCCTAAGCTTGGGGATGCCCATGTCACCCCCAAGATAATCCAAGGACACCAAAAAGTCAAAGCTTGGGGATGCCCCGGAAGGCATCCCCTCTTTCGTCCACTTCCATCGGTAATTTACTTGGAGCTATATTATTGTTCACAACATGATATGTGTTTTGCTTGGAGCGTCTTGTATTATTTGTGTCTTTGCTTGTTAGTCTACCACAATCATCCTTGCTGTACACACCTTTTGAGAGAGCCGTACATGATTTGGAATTTGTTAGAATACTCTATGTGCTTCACTTATATCTTTTGAGCTTGATAGTTTTGCTCATAGTGCTTCACTTATATGTTTTGAGCGTGATAATTTTTGCTGTAGTGCTTCACTTTGATCTTTTAGAGAAAGGTGGTGGATTTATTTTAAAGAAAATATTGATCTCTCATGCTTCACTTAGATTATTTTGAGAGTTGTTAATAGCATGGTAATTTGCTTAATGTTAATATACTTGGTGTTCAAGATATGTGAAACTTTCTTTTGAGTGAATTGAATACTAAGATAAGTTTGATGCTTGATAATTGTTTTGAGATATGGAGGTGATAATATCAAAGTCATGCTAGTTGGGTGATTATGAATTTGAGAAATACTTGTGTTGAAGTTTGCAAATCCCGCAGCATGCACGTATGGTTAAAGTTGTGTAACAAATTTGAAACATGAAGTGTACGTGGCTTGTGCATCCTTATGAGTGGCGGTCGGGGACGAGCGATGGTCTTTTCCTACCAATCTATCCCCTTAGGAGCATGCGCGTAGTACTTGATTTTTGATGGCTTCTAAATTTTTCCAATAAGTATATGAGTTCTTTTGACTAATGTTGAGTCCATGGATTATACGCACTCTCACCTTTCCGCCTTTGCTAGCCTCTTCGGTACCATGCATTGCCCTTTCTCACCTTGAGAGTTGGCGCAAACTTCGCTGGTGCATCCAAACCCCATGATACGATATGCTCTATCACACATAAACCTCCTTATATCTTCCTCAAAACAGCCACCATACCTACCTATTATGGCATTTCCATAGCCATTCTGAGATATATTGCCATGCAACTTCCACCATCATCATCATGACATACATTACTTTTGTCATATTACCATTGCATGATCATGTAGTTGACATCGTATTTGTGGCAAGGCCACCACGCATTATTTTTCATACATGTCACTCTTGATTCATCGCACCATCCCGGTACACCGTTGGAGGCATTCATATAGAGTGATATCTTGTTCTAAGTTTTGAGTTGTAATCCTTATGTTGTAATCAATAGAAGTGTGATGATCATCATTTTTAGAGCATTGCCCAAATAAAAAAAGAGAAAGTCCAAAAGAAAAAAAGAAAGGCCCAATAAAAAAAGGGGGCAATGCTACTATCTCTTTTCCCACACTTGTGCTTCAAAGTAGCACCTTGTTCCTTTAGTGAGTCTCATATATTGTGCTTCAAAGTAGCACATTGTCTTCATGTAGTGAGTCTCATAAGTTGTCTTTTTATACTAGTGGGAATTTTTCATTATAGAACTTGGCTTGTATATTCCTACGATGGGCTTCCTTAAATGTCGTAGGTCTTCATGAGCAAGCAAGTTGGATGCACACCCACTAGTTATCTTTTGTTGAGCATTCATAGCTCTAGTGCATCCGTTGCATGGCAATCCCTACTCCTCATGTTGACATCAATTGATGGGCATCTCTATAGCCCATTGATTAGCCTCGTCAATGTGAGACTTTCTCCTTTTTTGTCTTCTCCACACAATCCCCACCATCATATTCTATTCCACCCATAGTGCTATATCCATGGCTCACGCTCATGTATTGCATGAAGGTTGAAAAAGTTTGAGATTATTTAAGTATGAAACAATTCCTTGGCTTGTCATCGGGGGTATAGAAGTTGGGAACATCTTTGTGTGACGAAAATGAAGCATAGCCTAACTATATGATTTTGTAGGGATGAACTTTCTTTTGCCATGTTATTTTGAAAGACATGATTGCTTTGATTATTATGCTTGAAGTATTATTATTTTTGTGTCAATATGAACTCTTGTCTTGAATCTTTCGGATCTGAATATCCATATCACAATTAAGAAGATTTACATTGAAATTATGCCAAAGTATCACTCCGCATCAAAAATTCTTTTTTTATCATTTATCTACTCGAGGACGAGCAAAAATTAAGCTTGGGGATGCCTGATACGTCTCCAACGTATCTATAATTTTTAATTGCTCCATGCTACTTTATCTACTGTTTTGGACTATATTGGGCTTTATTTTCCACTTTTATATTATTTTTGGGACTAACCTATTAACCGGAGGCCCAGCCCAGAATTGCTGTTTTTTTGCCTATTTCCGTGTTTCGAAGAAATGGAATATCAAACGGAGTCCAAACGAAATGAAATCTTCGGGAACGTGATTTTCCAACCGAATGTGATCCAGGAGACTTGGACCCTACTCCAAGAAGTGCTAAAGGCGGTCACGTGGGTGGAGGGCACGCCCCCCCTAGGCGTGCCCCTACCTCGTGGGCCCCCTGACGCTCCACCGATGTACTCCTTCCTCCTATATATACCTACGTATCCCCAAACGATCAGAATAGGAGCCAAACACCTTATTCCACCGCCGCAACCTTCTGTATCCACGAGATCCCATCTTGCTTCCTGTTCCGGAGCTCCGCTGGAGGGGGCATCCACCATGGAGGGCTTCTACATCAACACCATAGCCCCTCTGATGAAGTGTGAGTAGTTTACTTCAGACCTTCGGGTCCATAGCTAGTAGCTAGATGGCTTCTTCTCTCTTTTTGGATCTCAATACAATGTTCTCCCCTGTCTTGTGGAGATCTATTCGATGTAATCTTCTTTTTGCGGTGTGTTTATTGAGACCGATGAATTGTGGGTTTATGATCCAGTATTATCTATGGAAAATATTTTATTCTTCTCTGAATTCTTTTATGTATGATTGAGTTATCTTTGCAAGTCCCTTCGAATTATCCTTTTTGGTTTGGCCAACTAGATTCGTAGTTCTTGCAATGGGAGAAGTGCTTAGCTTTGGGTTCGATCTTGTGGTGTCCTTGCCCAGTGACAGAAAGGGTTGTAAGGCACGTATTGTATTTTTGCCATCGAGGATAACCAGATGGTTTTTTTATCATATTGCATGAATTTATCCCTCTACATCATGTCATCTTGCTTAAGGCGTAACTCTGTTTTTAACTTAATACTCTAGATGCATGCTGGATAGCGGTCGATGAGTGGAGTAATAGTAGTAGATGCAGAATCGTTTTGATCTACTTGTCTTGGACGTGATGCCTATATACATGATCATTGCCTAGATATACTCATACCTATGCTCAATTCTGTCAATTGCTCAACAGTAATTTGTTCACCCACCGTAGAATACTTATGCTCTTGAGAGAAGCCACTAGTGAAACCTATGGCCCCCGGGTCTATTCTCATCATATCAATCTCTATCGCTTTATTTACTTGCTTTGCTTTTACTTTTCCTTTTACTTTTTAATTTACATCTATCTATCAAAAATACCTGAAATATTATTTATCATCTCTATCAAATCTCAGTTTTGTAAGTAACCGTGAAGGGATTGACAACCCCTAATCGTGTTGGTTGCGAGTTGCTATCATTTTGTGTAGGTACGAGGGACTTGTGCGTAGTCTCCTACTAGATTAATACCTTGGTTCTCAAAAACTGAGAGAAATACTTACGCTACTTTGCTGCACCATCCTCTCCTCTTCGGGGAAATCGAATGCAGTGCTCAAGAGGTAGCAAGGGGCAGGTCACATACAGATAGATAAAACAGGTATAATGATCGTAAATAGATTCCACCTAGGTGTGTCCTTCTGTGCGCAATGCCTGTTGCCTCCTTGGTTTTCTCTCCTATGTAAGTCTGGCAATCCGGCCCTTCTTAAGAGGTTGCACTAAAGCAATGTCCTGAAAGGTAAAAGGGGAAGATTATGAAGGTATGTTGCGGTGATACCGCACTGTTGACTGAGTCACTGATGCGCCTCCGCCTGTGCCCATGGTATTTTGAGTGCGTAATTGTGTACGCATGGCACGAATGCTGCTTTAATGGGGTTTGAGCGGAGGCCGGACTTCTAGTCGCGCTCTTGGCATGCCTGATGATCCTGTTGCGGGGTGCTCCGGACTCGCTTGACGGTGCTTGAGGTTGTCGTCGCCAGATTGGTGGTTTGCCGGAGGAGGCCGCATTGTTCTTCCGCCACAAGGGTTGCAGTATGCTCTTCTGTATGGAGAGAGCGGTCCATGTTTCCGTTGACTGTTATGACCCCGCGCGGACCTGGCATCTTGAGCTTGAGGTATGCATAATGTGGCACCGCATTGAATCTAGCGAATGCAGTTCGTCCGAGCAGTGCATGGTAACCGCTATGGAAAGGTATGATATCAAAGATTATCTCTTCGCTTTGGAAGTTGTCCGGAGATCCGAAGACCACTTACAATGTTATGGAGCCCATACAGCGGGCCTCTACTCCAAGAATTACACCTTAAAGGTGGTTTTGGTGGGCTTGATCCTTGAAGTGTCGATGCCCATTTTGCGCACTGTGTCCTGATAAAGCAGGTTCAGGCTGTTGCCGTCGTCTATAAGGACTCGCGCAAGGTGGAATCCGTCGATGATTGGGTCTAAGACCAATGCAGTTGAGCTGCCGTGACGGATGCTAGTAGGATGATCCCTACGATCGAAGGTGATCGGACAAGCTGACCATGGGTTCAATTTGGGGGCGACTGGCTCCATCGCATAAACGTCCTGTAGTGCTCGCTTCCGTTCCCGCTTGGGGATGTGAGTGGCGTAGATCATGTTGACCGTTTTCACCTGGGGGGAAATTTCTTCTGTCCCCCGTGTTCGGACACCAGGGCTCCTCGTCTTCGTCGCTGTGGAGCCCCTTGTCCCTGTTTTGGGCGTTAATTTTGCCGGCCTATTTGAACACCCAGCAGTCTCTGTTGGTGTGGTTAGCTGGCTTGTCCGGGGTGCCATGAATTTGGCACGGTGCTCGATATCGGTCCAGCATCTGGGCGGTCCCTGATTGTTTCTTTTGAACGTCTTCTTCCGCTGACCGGACTTGGATCCGCTGAATCCGGCGTTTACTACCGTGTCTTCAGTGTTGTCGCCGTTGTTCCGCCGTTTATGTCTGTTGCGTCATGGCTTGCTGTTGTTGTCGCGTACACCCGAAGTGCCGGAATGTGGCGTGGTGCAGCTGCGAGCTAACCAGCTGTCCTCGCCTGCGCAAAAGCAGGTCATTAGTGTTGTGAGGGCTGCCATGGACTTGGGTTTTTCTTGGCCGAGGTGTCAAGCGAGCCACTCGTCACGGATATTATGCTTAAAAGCCGCCAGGGCTTCGGCGTCCGGACAGTCGACTATTTGGTTCTTTTTAGTTAGGAACCAAGTCCAGAATTTCCTGGCTGACTCTCTGGGCTATTGAGTAATGTGGCTCAAGTCATCGGCGTCCGGTGGTCGCACATATGTGCCTTGGAAGTTGTCGAGGAATGCGTCTTCCAGGTTTTCCCAACTGCCAATGGAATTTGCTGGCAGGCTGTTTAACCAGTGCCGGGCTGGCCCTTTGAGCTTAAATGGAAGGTACTTGATGGCGTGTAGATCGTCTCCACGGGCCATGTGAATGTGGAGAAGGAAATCTTCGATCCATACTGCGGGGTCTGTTGTGCCATCGTATGATTCGATGTTTACGGGTTTGAACCCTTCTGGGAATTCATGATCCATCACTTCGTCAGGGAAGCAGAGGAGGTGTGCGGCGCCTACGTGCGGGCTATGTGGCTCTGTGATTCGAATTGAGTGCAGGTTCTTTGTGTTCGGCTGGCGGACTTGTTGATGATGTATCCGGCGTGACGGTCATCGTCGTCCTGTTGGGCGCGCCCGCGATCCGTAGATCGATCTTGGCTGTCCTGCTTTGTTTTACAGAATATCTTGCAGGTCTTGCCTGTTGCCCCGGGCCGTAGTGTATTGGCATGGGGGTGTGGGCTGGTATTTGGGCTGATATCCCATTTTATCCCGGCCAGGGGGTGGCCGGTCAGCCGTTTGGCACTCGAGTCCATATTCCTCGGCTGCCAGGACTTCAGTCCATCTATCTGTGAGCAGGTCTTGATCAGCCTGGAGTTGCTGATGCTTCTTCTTTAGGCTCCTCGCAGTGGCAATAAGCCGGCGCTTGGAGCGCTCCTACTCCACGGGATCCTCAGGCACGCCGAACTCGTCGCCGAGGCTAATCTCATCTTCGGAGGGGGGCATATAGTTGTCTTCCTCCGGATATCCGTCAGTCGCCTGTTCGTCTGGGCTGACCTGCTCATCTTCCTGTTCGGCCTGCTTGAAGGCGGGCTGGTCAGGGTTGTATTCCTCTTCGGCGCCGTCCGGATTGCTTTTCATCTTCGGGGACGGTATTGCTGTGGCGGGTCTTGGAGCGGCGCCGACGACGCCCATGCTTTGATTTTCTCCCTGAGGGGTTATCCTCCGTTGCCTCATCGCCATTAGTTTCCTTTGGAGTGTCCACCATGTATATATCGTATGAGGAGGTGGCCGTCCACCGCCCTATGAGCGGTGGCTCCTGTAATTCTCCTGCATCGTCGTCCATATCGTCAATGTCTTCAGAGTCAAAGTCAAGCATGTCAGTTAAATCATCGACCGTGGCAATGAAGTGGGTGGTGGGTGGGCAGCGAATTCCTTCGTCGCTTGTTTCCCACTCAAGCCGGACATAGTTCGGCCCAGATCCTCTTGAGAAAGAGAGAGACTTTAATGAGTTCAGCATGTCACCAAAGGGCGAGTGCTGGAAGATGTCCGCAGCGGTAAACTCCATTACTGGAGCCCAACCTGGCCCGGCTAGCTCGAGGGTGTACGGACCGGAACCAACAACCGGATACGACTCCGAGGGCCTGGGGCTACAGGCTTCCGCAGAGGTGAGGCCTGTGTTCGGCTCCACCGCCGATGAGTGTGCGGCCTGCGGGGTGGGGTCTACCCCTCCGTCCTTAGGCAACACAACCTGCTCTGGATTTAGATCCGTGGCTACTACAGGGGTGATATCCCGAGCTTCGTCTGACCGCAGGTATAAGCCGTGCTCATCGTGTCTGTTCGGTGCTCCTGGCGCAGGCCCAATCCATCGAAGATCAAGTCTCTACGAATATCCACCGTGTAGTTCAAGTTTCCGAACCTGACCTGGTGGCCAGGGGCGTAGCTATCGATCTGCTTCAGATGGCCAAGAGAATTGGCCTGCAGCGCGAAGCCGCCAAACACGAAGATCTGTCCGGGAGGAAAAGTCTCCCCCTGGACCGTGTTGTTCACGATTGAGGTACTAAGCCCTGCAGCGACGACACAGAGGAACTCTCATTGAAAGCACCAATGTCGGTGTCAAAACCGGTGGACCTCGGGTAGGGGGTCCTGATCTGTGCGTCTTAGGCTGATGGTAACAGGAAGCAAGGGAGACAATGTTTACCCAGGTTCGGGCCCTCTCGATGGAGGTAAAACCCTACTTCCTGCTTGATTAATATTGAAGATATGAGTAGTACAAGAGTAGATCTACCACGAGATCGTAGAGGCTAAACCCTAAGAGCTAGCCTATGATGGTATGATTGTAATTGTGATCGGTCTTCTAGGAAACAACCTCTCTGGTTTATATAGACAGTAGAGAGGGCTAGGGTTTACATGGAGTCGGTTACAAGGAAGGAAACACAATATCCGGATCGCCAAGCTTGTCTTCCACGCAAAGGAGAGTCCCATCCGGACACGGGCCGAAGTCTTGAGTCTTGTATCTTCACGCTTCAATAGTACAAATGATGTATAAAGTTCGGCTATCCGGATACCCCCTAATCCAGGACTCCCTCAGCACCTACCTTTGGGTCACTGACGTGTGGGCCAGCCACCTGTTGGGCCCACATGTCATAGACACAAAGGTAGGTGCCTTAAGGAACCGAAGCATCATCCGTTCACTGTACGTAACTAGCACCTCGAATCCTCGATACTATTACTATATAAGTAGTGGGAGTAGTAGGGTGGCATGGGCCAGAACAAGCATTCACGTCCAGGAGTACGGCACACGCCACCACCATGACATCCATTTGACACCATATTATTTTTTGGAGTCCGTGCTAGAGCAATCTCTTCAACCTCGTCGTTTCTCTGACTTCAGCCATTGCGCGGCGGGCGAGGTGGGGGTTTGCCGATAGTCGGTTTCCTCAACTACGGTCCCACTTGTAAGGCCAACTCCAACGCACGACCCCAAACGGACCTCCGTTTTGCACGAACTCCAACGATAATTTTGACTAGAAAAGCAAGACCAAATGACCCCAAAGTTGAAGCCACGTGATGTGCATCTTGGGTTAAACTGTAAATAGAATCTTACTACTCTTGAGTAACTCCAAAAGCGGCCACCTAAGATCTTTATTGGATTTTTTTCATCACCAGCACGTCGAGGTGAAAGATGTGTAGGTTCAGTGGGTCCTCTTGCGTTTTCACTAACATGTGGGACCGCATGTGAGCAAACAGATGATGGGCTCCGCGTGTCCGCTGGCTGGCTGAAAAGAGAGATAGAGGATGGCTGAGCACAGACTCCAGGAAATTTGTTCTACGTAACCAGCACCTTGATATTCGCGAGTGTTGTTTCTAGAATAAAAAGAAGGAGGTACCCCTACTTATGTTACTCCCACTACGCCTAACCTAAGGTTAGTAGGTGACCTTGCGGTTGGCTCTTCGCCTCTTCCAGAAGTCGATGGTTCTACAGTAGTACTTCTGGCAATCGGACACCAAATGAACTGATGCACGTCCACCGCTTGTAACCAAAAGTTTCTCGTCGTGATGCGAGTCACCGCGCACACGTTGGCAAGGGAGAAGACGTAATCAAGGTTCTCGTCGTTCTGCGAGTTGATGGGACACATCAAAGTTATTTAGTATGTACTCTCTCCAAAAAAGGGCTGACCATGTCATTGCTACCATCCCGTGCTCTGTCGTTGAGTACGTGCACTATTCACGTGCCATCGAGGAGAAAAAAAATATTGCATAGGTGCCATCGAAGTGCACGACTCACTTACGCACTGCTTATCTGATTATCTCTATTTTCTTGCATGACACGTGCACCTTGATGCTAGACGTCTCGTGTGTTAGGAAAAGGATGAACAAAGATCACGTAAAAGAAAAGAGTTAAAGAGCATAGATTCCCGACGACCAAGAAGGAGCAAGGAACCTTGCGGTGGAGCGTCTGCTAGGAACCTTGCGCGTTTTCCCCTGTTTTTTGCCGCCTGCCCACCTATAAACAAATAAAAGAACATGAACTTTTCGCTAACCACTAGAAACGGTACATCAGGATGCTAAGTTGAAGATGTTTTATACTCCCTCCGTTCCCAAATATAAGCCTTTTTAGAGATTTCAATAAGGGACTACATACAAAACAAAATGAGTGAATCTACACTCTAAAATATGTCTACATACATCTGTATGTTGTAGTCTATTTGAAATGGCTAGAAAGACTTATATTTAGGAACAGAGGGAGTAGTTTATATTGAATTATTGATAACCATGCAACAAGCCATGCATGTACAGGACGCATGTAGCCACACATGTACACAAGCCAACGCACTAACTCCATCCGATCCAACTCATGCACATACACGCACAGCATGGAGTACACAACGCACGTATACAACACGTGCATGCACACACACTCGGCCGCAGAATGCACGTGAATAACACATGCATGCGCACACACTCGACTGCATGGAGGCGTGCGCCATCCACGGTGATGTCCGGTTCGTCGTGCTACGGCGAAGCTCACACGCAACGGCGCATACGCATCGCTTGCAGCACCTCTTTGCCGTCGTTGCTCAACTACTAGTCGGAGACGAAGACGACCGCAGCCTCAGCCTTAGAGTTAGCACCGATGGAAAAACACGCACACGAGCACGTACGGACTGCCCACGACGTGATGGTGGTGCGTCCCCAGTCGCCTCTACTCCTTCTGCGCATGTTGTTTATCAAGGCGGCTGCATGCTAATGATGATGTCAGTCAGATCCTCTAGGACTCAGGTTATGACGAGGAAAATTATGAGATACAGGGTGACGTACACCGTCAAGGTCCACAGTCAAGGGGGTGCTAGTAAGTGCTTAGGTGTGCTTAGAGCAAGTACAATAGAGTTGAGTCAGCGGGCTATAAGGGATAAACTAGTATATTTCTGCTTAGTTGGAGGAAAGAGAAGAGGAGAGAGAAATTAAGCGGGCTCTTCGTGAAGAGCCAGCTCTAGCACATGCTCCTGGGCACTTTGTGAGAATGAAAGGTGGGCCACACAATAAAAAAGTAGTACACTCTTTTGATCTACTATTGTACATGTTGACTATAAGATGGGCTGTAGATGACATGGCACTGGCTTATAGCCAGCAGCTGTCTATACTATTAACCATGCTCTTAGATGAGCTGCTAAGTGCATTAAATGGCTTAGTAACTCAAGTCTTCAATGCATAGGTGCTTAGTTTATTGGTGCCACATCATATTTTATGCCTACGTGGCAGGCTTTGCAGCTATACATGGTGGAGCACTGGGAGAGGCCAAGGCTAATCATAGTGGGGAGTAACTTATACCTGTAACATATTACTATGTTACTCTAAACATCTCAATAAACCGGAAAGGAGTATAACATAGACTAGTGTCATATGCAGAGTATGGGAGCACATGATATTTCCCTGTCCGGACCGATCCCAAGTTGGCTTCTCACCTTCTTGGCCCAACAAAAACCCCTCCCCATCCTTGCGCTTCCGCTTGGGCTTGCTTAGCCCGCCGCTCCACATTGATGGCAAGTCAGGGCGACGCGACCTCTCACTGCTTCCACTATTGAAGCGGCGCGCCGACCGAGGGCACCGCCCGCTGCACGCCCGACATTTCAGACTACACAGTGGAGAGTAACTTGAGAGCAAGTACTACAATTAGATGACATAAGCAGGCTATAAGGATTTAAATATAGTATTTGTGCTTAGTTGAAGGAGACAGAAGAAAAGCGGATTGTAAATGTGTAGCCGGTTGTACTCCAACATACTTTGTGAGACAAAAGGTGGGGCCATTATTAATGATATAGTATCTATACTAAAGGGACTAACAGACACCTTAATTACTCCGTTTTTTTAGACAAACCTTGGTGCTTGGTGGGGCTATTATTGACTTTTTTTGAGCTATTATTGACTTGGACGTGGTGTTTGGAGGCCAAAGTCCTACTATTATACTCGCACGACCGACCTGACATGCTCTACCCTAGCCACTGTTGTATCATATGGTTTCGCACCGTTCCAGATCTTAGCGCCGCCACGCAATTCTTCTCCAGCCCTCCTTCCGATGTGCACCACGAGAAGGGACAACAGTCCTCCGAACCCCGCCTTTCGTGATCCTGTATGGGAGAGGGGCGATCATGTTTTTGGGGAACACACTCCCGTGACTGCTGCCAGCGGCGACTTCCTCAACGACAGCCTTCTTCCCCGACCTCGGTAACCTCTTCATCAATGGCAAGTGACAACATCAACCACATCGGTTCTGCTCATTTGTCGGTATGTGATTACATCCTCTGGTTTAGTCCGCATCATTACTTTGATGTTTGCAATTGTCGTCATGATATATTTTTGCTAATTTGGATTAAATCTCATAATAAATTGCTCATATATTCAACAATCAATCCAAAAACCTGATTACGGGCAATTTACTCCGAGTGGTTTCTTTGCGCTTTTGAAGCCGCTTTGCTTTTAAGGGGGTGCAATATAAAAGGTGGCGCACAAGAGCAATATATTGGTTTCAGATCATGTACTGCTATGACGCCACTAAGCGTAAGCCTGAGGGTGATCTTAATCTTACACAGTAGGAAGATTTTCAGAACATGGATACCCTCTTCAAAGCCGCCCAGCTGAGTGTTCTTGACGATTCCATTGTGGATTCATATATGTCGTTTGACAGTGGCAAAGACATGTGGGCTGCACTCGAGGCCACGTTTGGGCCCTTGGGCGCTGGCAACGAGTTGTACGTCATGGAGCAATTCTATGACTACAAGATGATTGATGAGCGCTCTGTTGTTCAAATAGACTCATGAGATCTGATCACTCTCTAAGGAACTTGAGTACTTTAGGTGTGTGTTGCCGGACAAATTTGTTGCTGGGACCATCATTGCCAAGCTTCCACCTTCGTGGAACGATTTTTCTACTTCTCTGAAAAACAAGAGACATGAGTTTTCTGTTTTGGATCTCATTAGAACTCTTGATTTTGAGGAGAAGGCGAGAGCAAAAGACACACGTGCTTGGGTTGCTGAGGGAGCTTCTAGTGCCCACATGGTACACGAGAAGAACTTCCAGCCCAACCAGCCCCAAAACAACAAGAACAAATCTCAGGGGAAACGCAAGTTTGATGCAAAGAACAAGCCGTCACATTCATAACGGGAAGGGATACAAACCTCAATTTTGGTAGCACCGCACAAAATTTATATGGCTACATCTACCTACTGTCAGCTAACCTCATGGTGCTCCAGGTATTCCTACATTCGTAACTAGGTAAAATGACCACCGCAAGATGAAATTAGCTTATTCGTACATTGACTTGCTGAATGCAGTGCAGAACGATCCTGTCATGTGTGGGGGAGCAAACAAGCAGTGCAACCGAAGGTGGAAATCAACCAAGGACTTATGAAATTATATATAATCTTCCTCAGGGAGGTCAGTATCCCCTTCGTCCAGATGACCGTGTTTTGTCATGCCGAGCTATTGATATGTGCCACTGTTTTGCAACACCATTTAAGTATAGCTACTGTTTTCCTATCTTTTCAGATTCAGGACAATGAATATGATTTCAGGGGAACTGCACAATATGGACTCATGTTGAGTCATCTCTATTGCCTCATGTGTTTGCTGCAAATGTGTCAGCAACAATTGCAAGATGAGGCAGCTAGCTAGCTGTGGAGTTGCCAACATGCTCAAAGTGCTCGCAACATTGAGAAGAAACAAGCATGCCCAGGAAATTAATGCGTGTGCAGGGAGGCCCTTTGCTCAGAGAAGCATCGACCGATTTTCTTTATTTCCACACCTTCTCACAGCTTTGTATTGGTTATAGTATGGTGAATCATTGAGATGCATAGACATGCTGAACTTTTGTTCTTTTGAATGTTAGTATGCATACCGTATCTTCTGAAGCTTAGTTTAATGTGAGTGTCTGCATCCAGTACCACATCCTCTAATTTGGTGGATGCACACAGAGAAAATAAATCTCCTTAATTTACTCCATAACCACCCTATTAAATATGCCTAGTAACAAACCAGGCGCATGCAGTGGCCGGCGGGCACATGCATCCTGCATGCCTGGACAGTCAGCCAAGTCCATGCGCCAGCTCCAATGCAGCAATGCAAAAGAAGAGAGCGGTTCTTGGGAAAAAGCGAGTAGTTAGTGCACCGGGCCTTATAAACACGAACAGGCTCACTCTCCCGCGTCCGTCTCCCCCCCCCCAATTTCCCCCGCTCCCCAATCTTCCTCACTCGTCCAGAAAACCCCGCTCACCTTCTTCCTCACTCGTACAGAAAACGCCTTCTCCTCTTCTTCCACTCCTACAGAAATCCCTAGCTCTCCTTCTTCCCCACTCGCACTGCCACTAGGCTCGTCTCTGGCTACTCTGCTCAAAGCCATGAGCTCGGTGCGACGCCCACAAGGAAAATGGAGTCGGCTTGCCCTAGCGCCAAGAACATAAGGCTCCCGCCAGCGACGACGCCGGTTGTAGATCCCGCACCAGGTAGCGCGGGGAGAAGCGGCGAGCCCCCCCCCTCCCGGATCTGAGGAACCGGTAGAATCTTCGGTGGACCGCATCAGCAATCTCCCGGACGTCATCCTTGAGGAGATCATCTCGCTTCTCCCCACCAAGGATTGCTACCGCACACAAGTCCTCTCAACTCGGTGGCGTCCTCTATGGCGCACCATGCCCCCTCAATCTCGATTGTCGTCAGATATCTGTCCTTCCTGAATTGGATCTCCTTAGAGCCATCGTCTCTTCTCACCACTAGGGCCCCGTCCAATGCCTCTGCATCCCGACACGCTACCTGTTGTCCATGCCCGGCAAGGTGGACGCTTGGTTGACATCCCCTGAATTCTGAAAACTCCAGCAGTTCGAGTTGTACCATTACCACAAAAGTTTCATACCACGAACACACCAAGAATTTGTGCCCACACCATCATTGTCCATCTCGCGGTTTTCCTCCTCTCTCCACACCGCCACCTTCGCCCGGTGCCATCTACCAGATGATCTGGTACAAATGCTTCGACTCCCACTGCTAAAAAAAACTTTTGCTTGTGGTCGTTTATCTGTCGGAGGCCTCATTGCACAACATCATCCACTCTAGTTGCCCTGCCCTGGAGCGCTTGGTGATTGTTTTGGGAATAGAAATCGGTATCAGTTGTCTCCAAATAAAGTCGCCTCACCTTAAAAGCATTGGAATTTGTTTTAAAGGACAACAGCTCATCATCGAAGATGCCCCTTCACTTGAAAGGTTGGTCCTTCATAGTTGTTGTACACCTTCAGAAATAACTGTCGTCTCTGCGCCCAAGCTGGAGACCTTGGGTGTAATTCGTGACCCATTTAATAATCACAAGGAGTTGGTGTTTGGCTCCTCACTTTTTCAAGTACCGTATATTATCATCTACACAATTGTAATCATATGCTGCATTTTTCATTTGTGCGCATAAGTTTTATATCATCTTGGAGTACACTTTGGGTACTAATATTATGTTATATGCTCAATGAAGAGTTCGTCCATTGATAGCCTATCAATCTTCTTTGGATTCTGTCAAGATCATATATATCAGAATGTATAGTTTTGATCTGGACATAATTATTGGCTTGCTGCGATGCTTTCGATCTTTGGAGAATTTATACATAGAGGTGATGATTTCATGTACATTGAAAGCCCGTATATATTGTACTAGAATTAACTGTTCAGCTGTCGTTCTTTCAACATACTCTTTTTTCAGACCTTAACTGTTTTCAATCTTCATGTCCACTTAGGCAGAACCACGTGGAGAAAAATGTATAACCAATCGGTGGCGTAATAAGCACAAGGATTTTCTCAGTTCTCATGACATTTGTTTGAGGACAATAACGATGGGACGATATGCATCCAACCAGGCAAACAGAAGCTTTGTCACATTCTTCCTGTTGAATGCAAGGTTACTATTGTCCATGAGGCTTAATTTTTACAGCAAGAGATTTCTCATGGACAAACATGTTGCATAGCAAAAAAAGAAGTTTCAGGTGGACAAATGGGCTTCTAAACGTGCTCGGCTTCTATTTACAACAAGTTGTAGTCATCCTGGAATAATTTTTTTTGCACAAGATGTTGATTTTATGGATCAGACCGATCCATTTGTTTGTGACTGCAAAAAAAGACTAGTTGGGTTAGATGTTACTGTCATGTTCAATCTGGGTTTTGTCTAAAAATTTGATGAACAATTAATCCTTGGCCTTTTTGTACCATTTGTATGCTTGAGTTGCATGTTGTTGCCCTCGTACTCCCCTCCACCTGCCACTACATTGTCGCATCTTCCACGGCTGCTGTTCGTTCTCGTCCGAGGCCTCACCGTCATTCTCCGCCTTGGTTCGCTCGCTGTGCCCGCCGCCGTCTGGCGTTGTCAACATGGTCAACAACCAAGAGGAATCAGGAGATGACTGTACATGGAGGGGCTGACAGTAGGGAGCCACCAGGGTCATTGCATTTCGCAAGCAGGTGCCTCGTTATTACAAGCCAAAAAAATACTTCCTCCTAATTGTTTGACAACTAGGTCCCACGCCATTGTCAATGTAGTCAATAAACAAGAAAATTACACAACAAGCGGATAACACCAAGGACCCAGCAGCTCGCCCAGTTGTTTTTTAGTTTCAGAGACGGAGCTCAACTGCGCGCTGTGCGGGGGCTGTGGCCCGTTAGCCCACGCTTACGCTTTTATTAAGCACATGACGAGCCCAGTTGATATATATTTTTCTTTCTGAAATTGGATAGCCCATTCTTTTTTTGGAGAATACCAAAACCGAGGCCTACTTGCTTTTTCTCAGCCCTGCTGGGCTGCAAATCTTTCAAGACGAGGAGGGATGTAAGTTGTAAGAAATGAGCTTGCCCAGAAAATGGGCTATAAGTTGTAAGAAATGGGCTGTAAATATTTAAACCAAAGCCAACCGGCAATTGCATTAAAATATCATTTTTTTTTCAGGATTTCTCTACTCTCTACTCTTATAAAAACCGCCAAGGCAATTATATTAAAATATCATCTTTTCTGCCACAAGATAAACTACTCATACAAATGCATCTTCATGTTCCGTGCAACGAACATGGATCTTGCTAGTTAAGATTCTAAATTTCATTCATTTTTTGCGGAGAATTATTTTTTGAATTTTATTTTGGTATAACTTTTTGAAAATTATTTTGAATGTGACTCGAAATTTTGTGATTAAAAGAGATCGGACCCCACCGAAATATGCAAAATTTCGTTGAATTTTTTAGGAGTGCCAAGAATATATGATCTGTAATGCTAATAAAAAGAATATGGGCTTCAAATATCCTTAAGAATTAGCAAATGGGCTGTAAATTATTGAAAATAGTGGCTAATGGGTTGTATCTTGTTTTCCATGATTTGGAGGCTGACTTGGGCCTACTAGGTTGTGATGACGCTGTCCTAAATTTTTTGGCCAGCGTAAGCAAGGCTTTGTCAACTTAGTCAACACACAAATGATGTTGTTGGATGTCCATCCAATGGCCGTCGTGCTTCTTCAATCTCTCGATCTTCTGCTCCGGCCGCCCAAACCAGCGTATTTGGCGGGACTGCCTCGCTCGCTCCTCCGTGGCTGGTTGTCTTTGCCGCCGAGCCATCCCTCTAACCACCCACACATCTGTTATTTTCGGCGGCGTCGGCCTCACCCGTTCTTGACCGGTCGGCGCTCAGACTCCCCTCAGCGTGGGCATCCACTGCGGTGGCTTCACCGGCTCCGGGTGGTTCTCTTCCTGGGCCTCGCCCTCGTCCACCATGTTTGTGCTCTCAGCGCGGCAAGATCAACATGGCCAACAAACAACAGCCATCGGAAGAGGCTTATAGTAGGGGCCCACACAGGGAAATGCCTCCTTATTACGCGCAAAATAATGATTCCTCCACCTGATAGCTGGGACCCACTGGAAGGGCCTCTGTATTTTGTGAAAAAAACATTCCCACCACTGTCAGCTCGGACCCACCGGAAATGCCTCCTTATTACGCACAAAAAAAATGAATACTCCCCTGCTAGCTGGGACTCACCTTGGTGGGAGGCTGACTTGTGGGCCACTAAGTTGACGGGGGTGGAAGGCTTTGTCAACTTAGTCAATATGAACGATTCTAGCTCCAGTGACCGTACGATGTCCATCCAATGGCCGTAGTGCTTCTTCAACCTCTGGTCTTCGTGCCCCAGCCGCCCAAAGCAGCCGCGGTCGTGCCGCATGCTCCTGCCTCTCGTGGCCGGCTGTGATACCGCGAAGGCCTCACCACCCCTACTACTCCCACCGCTGGCCAGGCCATCCCTCTACTCACCCACACCCCCTATTATTCTGCGGCGACGACAGCCTCACACCGCAACCGAACCACTGAACCCTCGTACTCCTCTTCGCGTGGGCATCCACTGATGCGTCTTCCCCGGCTCCGCGTCATCCCCTTCCTAGGCCTCGCCGTCGTCCACCGGCATGGTGCTCTCGGCGCGGCGTGGTCAATGTGGTCAACGACCGACTTCCATCAGAAGAGTACTGTACGTGGAGAGGCTGATAGTTGGGTCCACGGCAGCCGCAAGGAAATGCCTCCTTATTACGTGCAAAATAATTATTCCTCCACGTAACAGCGGGGACCCACCGGACGGGCCACCGTATTTCGCAAAAACTGGGACCCATCAGCTACATCTTCGCACGCAAGGAAGTGCGTCTGAAAAAACGATTCGCCCCCCTGACTGCTGGGACCCACCATCTACATCTTTGCATGCAAGGAAGTGCCTGACAGTCGGGACCCACCTGGTCGAAGCGTACATAGCATTGTCATTCGGTCGTGACGATATGCGTACATCTTGGTGGATGTAGAGCGCTGCAGTGTCGTAGTAGAGGTGCGCACGTAGCATGTACACGTACATACAACGGCTAGTGTGCAAGAAAGAAAATACGGCCACGTATGTGTACATACGGGCGGGGTCTCGAACGCCTACTCGCGCATACATACGGCCAGGGCTCGTGTACATGGCTGGGTCGGAACGGATAAATAGTGTCGTCGTCATGTTCATGGGGAGCCAACCGGCTAGGTCAGAATGGAATGCGTCGTCGCGTTCATTGGGAGGGCTTGGACGGAACATGCGATGGAAACGAGGCCTGGCGTACCGCAGAACGGAGGAAACGGCCTTGTGTTCGACCGTCCACATTCGAAACGGGATCTTGTTCATCGGGAGGAATCTGGCGTACCGCAAAATGGATGAAATGGACCTCCTACAGTCGAAACGGGGGTCCTGTTGATCGGGAGGGGTGTGGCATACCGCAAAACGGACAAAACGGACTTGTGTTGGAGCGCTATGATCAAAGCGGGGTCTGTTCGCCGGGAGGGTGTGGCGTACCGCAAAACGGGACTCCACGGATACTGTTCATCTCCACCGTCGACCTCCTCCAGCCTCCACGGGCTACGGTCGACCTCCTCCAGCCTCCACGGGCTCCTGTTCATCCAGCCTCCACCGCGCGCTACTCCACCGGCTACTGTTCAACCACCCTTCCACGGGCACCCCTCCATCGTCTACTATTCATCCAGTCCTCCACGGGGTCATCCTATTCATCCAGCCCTCCACGGGGTCCTATTCGTCCAGTCCCAACCGGCTCGATCGATCGGGGTCCTATTCATCCAGAGGCAATGCCACGGGGTCCTGTTCATCCACCCCACCGCTCACTATTCATCCAAAAACCCCCCGCAACGCTCACTATTCGTCCAGAGGTAGCATCGATCGGCTTGATTAGCGGCGATAGCGAAGAATCGCTCGATCGAGTTCGATTAACACCATCGATCGATCGCTCGGGTTCGATGTGCGTAACTGCGGTCTGTCGCTCGAGTTGATTAGAGCCCAACGCCTCGCTTCGAGTTGATTAGAGCCAGCGCCTCACACACACGCAGCAGCGTCGTGTATGAGAAAGCAGCGCATCGCTCGGCCCCAGACCACCCACCGTAACCAGGAACTCCCCTAAATTTTCCTCGCCCTCGCTTCTACCATGATTTTTTCCATCATGGACGGCCCAAAGAATGTCATGCGGCTGCGTCTCTGGCCCGCCCAGGACGAAAAACCCATTTTCTGTCATGATTTTTTGTCATAGAAGTAGGAGCCCACCACATCTATGATGATACCAGGTTTTGTCACAATCATCGTCATAGAAGTGTCATAAGTATGACAGAATTTTTTTTCGTTCGGCCCAAAATGTCACGGATGTGTCTTTTTTTGTAGTGTGTGGGTACAGTGTGCTAACCTCTGCAGAGTGTTTATTAAATCTATCGATAGCCACGTCCTCTGTTACGGATATAGCTCGTAAGTAAGTCACACCATGGATCAACATGATTACGTAATCTTGTACACTAAATTTTTATGTTTGGCACGGTGATGATTTGTGAGATAATGAAGATGATCATTGTGGGAACCAAGCGTTGGTTTCGTTTGTGATCCGGGTATGATCACCGTTTTGGTTACAAGGTAAGCCGTCTGGTAAGAGAGTCTGCGAGACTCGGTGCACGAGTTGATTTCCCTGCATCAGTAGTATGTTTGGCATTGCATTTAACCTGCTTAATTGTCATAATATTTTTTGCCATTATGCTTATGCTTGTTGTGAGCTTGAAAGTACATTCAATGTACTGACCTGACGTGTCATGCCAGCTTTCAGGAAAGTCTTATCGGACCGGAGTACTTCCCGTGTCTAGATCGTGTCCACATTGGTGTCCCTGTGCTATGGAGTTCCACCTCGTCGTCATTCCGCTACCGCGTAGTTATTGTGATCGAGGCCCCTTCATGTTCATTAAATAATGTACATATTGTTCTGCCACACCGTGTGTGTCTCTTGGCCTCGCTGCTTGATGTAATATCGAACCTATGTTTCTGCTAGCATCAATAAATCAGTGGTTTTCTGTACCAAGTTGTGTGTTGCCAGAAGACTTGATCTCTGTGCTGGCAATGCAAGGTAAACCGGTTGCTCTGAGCCGGGATGCCACAATGCTTGGTATCAGAGCCGCGCTGACTTTAGGACCCGCTAGACCGTCGTCACGCTAATTGAATGGTAGCTAGTTTAGTTTGAGTGATGGTAGTGATAGAAATTGGTTGGTGCATTGCATGCATTTTAATTATTGTTATTTCTAACCGTCTAATAATTGTGAGTGTAGATGGCTCCAGTTCCATTCCTATACTAGTCTGAGCCAGCACCGTACACCTCACCGCATCTGCTTCAGAAAGTGTGCCGTCGACTTTACCTAGAGGGTGCTGATCCAGTGTACCAGGTGTATCGGGAGCATCTGGCCGGTTCACTGTATGAGTATTACGCTGAGGTCACTTTACACCACAGTTCCCCTTCCGGCGCTTACACCCGTTCCTCTAAGGTGGTTTCGCTTCCATGCCATCTCAGACCATCCAGTTTGCTGCACTCGAGGCTCTTATAAACTTGCGCTACCACGAGGTTCACATGCAGGCCCATCTAGGTTTCTATTTCTACCCGCCGCTGCACGAGAACGGGCGTATCCGCTTCCCTTTTGTTGATCCGGCGTGCGATCGTCCTTCTAGTCACCTTTCTCGTTATATCACTGCCAATTATCTCTTGATCTATGAGTTGGCCCGAGAGTTAACCCGAGCACGGATAGCCCTTGCCGCTGCTCGAAATAGGAACCCTCCACCTACTGCCGAATTTACCCCGTTCGTTCCTCCAGCCTTTGCTACTCCTACTACTCCGGTGACCACTCAGGGTAACACAAACCCTTTGGCAGTGACTCCTTGCAGTGCCCTTGCTGCGTAGGCTTCCCTTGTTGCTAGTCCTGCAGCCCCTATGCTCCAGTCTCACCCCGCACCTGCCCCCGAGGGAGAGTCCTCGAGGTAGCGCCATCGTGTCACTTATAACCCGGAAGTTTCCACTATCAGCTCAGGATCTGAGTCCGGCTCGGGAGAGGAGCCCGCAACACCAACCGAGCACTAGATCGTTAGAGTATCTGTAGTCATCATGAGGTTGATGTACGGATGTAGTCATACGTGTCATGATGCTTAGTTTCATGTATGAGGGTAGTCAAACCTGGCATGATGTCTAGTTTTCATGTATGAGTCTATGTATAATTATGTTGGGAACTTTTTATTATTTGCCTTGATTTTTTTCGTTGTTTTCTTCCGGGTTTGTCGTTGGCTTTTCTTCCCATTTTTGGATATTTCTCATCTCGGTTGCTTTATATTGGGAAAACAAACAATAGGATGATGCAGGGAGGCAGCAGCAACCACGCTTGTGAGGATGTCCCTGTTTGTTGCTCAGCAAGACAGGCAGGACATTCCCCCGAGCCGTATCCTCCGCCACCGCCTCCACCACCACATCCGCCATCCACTAAGCAAATCATGCGTATATTTGAAGAAAGAAGGAACAAGGATTGGATTGAGCTGTTGAATAGTTTGCAAGCTATGGTTGGGCAGAATGGAAATTAAAATGGTCATCACTCCAAGCTGTCAGATTTTCACAGGACCAAGCCTCCCAGTTTCAGTCAAGTTATCTATCCTTTGGAAGCCGATGATTGGTTAAGGACTATTGAGAAGAAGCAAGATTGCTCGCACTGAAGAAGTTGACAAGGTTCCGTTCACTACACATTATCTTGAAGGAGCTGCCTCTATATGGTGGCATAATGCTAAAGCTATGTCGCCTGCGGATGAAGAAATTACTTGGACTAAATTCAAGGACCACTTCCGCAAGTACCATATTCTCGCCGGTATTATGAAGGTCAACCAGCGCGAATTCCTCGCTCTCACCCAAGGAAGCCTGTCAGTAAGTTAGTACCTGCATAAATTCAACCATTTGGCCCGTTATTCTCTCTATGATGTGGCCACGGAAGAAAGGAAGATCAACAGATTTCTTGGAGGACTAAATCAACATCCCAGATGCACTCTCAATATGCTCGACTTTCCGGATTTCCAGACAGTGGTAAACAAAGCCCACATAGCAGAAAGAGAACACAAGCTCGTGCATGACAACAGACCCGCTAATAATGATCACAAGCGCAAATTCGTGCCTAAGAAGGATGGACAACCAGTGCAGAAGGCTCATACTTGGCAGCAGACTCTGGTTGAGCACAAGCCCAATTGGCAGCAGAATGTGAACAAGACCACTACTCAAGTCAAGAATGTCGTAACCAGCCCGGTGCACGAAGAATGTTAGCACAACAATTCATGCTTCAATTGTGGGCAAACCGGACATTATGCCAGACAGTGCCCCAAGAACGGCAAGCCAAATGCCCCAATCAGGCCGCAAGGCAGCCACATGGTGCAATGCCCTGTCCAGAGGACCATCCAAGGGCAAGTTCACCACCTCTCCATAGACAAAGCCCAAGAGGACCCGGAAGTCGTCATTGGTATGTTTCCAGTTAATAGCATACCTGCAATAATTTTATTTGACTCTGGGGCTTCCCACTCTTTTTATTTCATGGAGTTTTGTTGCCCAAAACATATTTCCTTGCTCGATTTTGGGAAAAAGTATGATGGTACAATCCCCGGGATCCGTGCTCAGAAGCAACCTGGTCTACCGTAATTTGGAAATTGATATCAAGGGAGTCAGATTTCCAACTTCCTTGATAGTCATCGAGTCTGCCAAGTTGGATATTATTTTGGGAATGAACTGGTTGACCCAATATCAAGTATGCATCAACTCTGCGACCAGAGAAGTCACCTTGACAATCCAAGAAGGTCGAACTACAAAATCTATGCCCGTAGGAGCATACCCCAGGAAGAAATGGTCTTCATCGTTGTAGCTGAAGAATTAGAATTAATTCCTATGGTCAGTGATTTTCCAGATGTATTCCCTGAGGAATTACCAGGAATGCTGCCGGACCGGGAGCTTGAGTTTGCAATGGATCTTGTGCCCGGGACCGCACCGTTATACAAGAAATATTATCGGATGCCTTCATCGGAACTAGTGGAATTAAAGAAACATCTTGATGAGATGCTTCAGAAAGGATACATCAGTCCAAGCTCTTCCCCATGGTGATCACCCGCAATATTTGTGGACAAGAAAGACGGCAGTCTCCGGATGTGTGTGGATTACCGTCAGCTGAATGATGTCACTATCAAGAACAAATATCCACTACCAAGGATTGATGATTTGTTTGATCAACTCAGTGGGAAAAAAGTATTATCCAAGATTTATTTGAGTACCGGATACCACCATCTCAAGATCAAGAAGGTAGATATTCCTAAGACCATGTTCACTACTCGATAGGTCTTTACGAATATACCATGGTATCTTTCGGCCTCACCAATGCCCCTGCCTTCTTCATGCACATGATGAATAAGGAATTTTTGCATTTCTTGGATAAGTTTGTGGTGGTCTTCATTGATGACACCCTCATATACTCAAAAGGTGAAGAAGAGCAAAAGGAACATCTCAGAGCAGTCTTACAAAGACTCCGTGACCATTAGCTATATGCAAAAATCAGCAAATATGAGGTTTGGCTCAAGCAAGTCAGATTTTTGGGGCATGTTCTTTCAGTAGAAGGCATAGCCGTGGATCCAAGTAAGGTGAAAGACGTGCTTGATTGGACGGCACCCACGATAGTATCCAAGATACGGAGTTTCCTTGGATTAGCCGGATACTACCGCCGTTTCACTGAAGGTTTCTCTAAGATTGTCAAGCCAATGTTAAGGCTCCTCAAGAAAGACAAGAAGTTTGAATGGACTGAGGACTATGAGAAGAGCTTCAATGAGATAAAGACCAGACTGACAACAACACCTGTGTTGACCCTTCCAGACATCTACCGCAACTTTGATGTATATTGTGATGCATCCAGGAGAGGTATTAGATGTGGACTCATGCAAGATGGCAAGGTTGTAGCATACGCATCTCAACAGCTACGACCGCACGAAGGGTACTATCCAACGCATGATTAGGAGTTGGCCATAGTTGTGCATGCTTTGAAATTTTGGAGACACTACCTCATTGGAAAAAAGGTGTCAGATATTACCGACCACAAGAGTCTCTAGTATATATTCACTCAACCGTACTTAAACCTTAGACAACGAAGATGGCTTGAGTTGGTCAAGGATTATGATCTTGGAATCAACTACCACCCTGATAAGGCCAATGTTGTGGCCGATGCTCTCAGCCGCAAGCCTACCATCTTGAACGCCTTAATGGAGTCCTTGGCTCCTGAACTCCAGGAAGAGATCACTCAACTTAATTTGGTTATTGTTGATGTGGCCCGTGCCAATATACTGGAAGTTACCCCTACCCTGGAGGATGAGATCCACATGGCCCAGCAAGATGACCCAGTCCTGCAAAACCATGTCACGCGTAGGCAAGACCCAGAATTTCTCTAAGGATAATCAATGTACTCTGAGGTTTCGAGGACGTATTTAAATACCTGAGCAAGCAGACCCGAGAAAGAAGATTTTGGTAGAGGCGCATGAATCTTCGTACTTGATTCACCCAGGAGGTACCAAAATGTACGAAGACCTTCAACAGATATTTTGGTGGGATGGAATGAGGAAAGACATCATATACTTTGTCGCTTGCTGCGATATATGCAACAAAGTTATGGCAGAACACCAAAAACCCGCCGGACTTATTCAACCTCTACCCGTTTCACAATGGAAGTGGGATGATATCTGCATGGATTTCATCGTATGTCTACCAAGGACTCACCGAGGCAGTGATGCAGTATGGGTCGTGGTGGACATACTGACTAAGGTAGCCCACTTTGTTCCCATCCGAACCACCTACCGAGCCGATCAACTCGCACAGTTATATGTGTCCAGAATCGTTAGTTTGCATGGAGTGCCAAGAACAATCACTTCAGACCGAGGCTCTCTCTTTACCTCAGCATTCTGATCACGTCTCCATCAAGCCTTAGGGACTGCCCTAAAATACAGCACAGCCTATCATCCTCAGACAGATGGGCAGACTGAGCAAGTAAACCAGATACTTGAAGATATGCTCCGAGCACTTGCTTTGGCCCAAGGTCCCAAGTGGGAAGATTGTCTGTCGTATGCTGAGTTCTCCTACGACAACAGTTTCCAGACCAGCCTAAAGATGTCACCTTATGAAGCTCTGTATGGCCGTAAATGCCGCACTCCGCTAAACTGGTCTCAAACCGGAGATAGACGCATTTTTGGAACTAATTTAATGACGGCGGCTAAAAAGCAAGTCAAGGAGATTGGAGATAGACTGCAACTGGCTAAGTCCCGACAGAAGTGTTATTATGATACAAAGCACCGTCAGATCAATTTTGAACCCGGAGAGGATGTGTACCTCCGAGTCACACCCATAAAGGAGTCAAGAGATTTCAGACCCGAGGAAAACTTGCGCCAAGATATATTGGTCCATTCCCAGTTATGACCAGAGTTGGCATAGTTGCTTATCAGTTGGAATTGCCACCGGAATTTTCAAAAGTGCACAATGTGTTCCATGTTTTATAGCTAAGAAGGTGTATTTTGCAACCCAAGAAAAGGACTGATTTGGTAGAAATAGAGCTTTCTAAGGATTTAACTTATGACGAGAGGCCGTTCACAATATTGGATGAGACAAAAAGAGTCACCCGCAGTAAAGTGATAAAGTTTTATAAGGTTTAGTGGGAGCATCACACCGAGGAAGAAGCAACATGGGAAAGAGAGGAATTTTTTAGGACAGCGTGCCCAGAATTGTTTTCCAGAGCAACCAAATCTTGAGGATGAGATTCATCCTAAAAAGGGGAGGTTTGTGACAGCCTATTTTTTTGCCTTCTCTCTTTCTCCGGACTTCTTTGCAACCAATTTTGAATTTGGAGTTTTGAATCAATTCAAATGGACTTAAACACTTGGACATGTCCTTGATTTTCACCTAAGTGACCCATCCCTCTCAAAATCATCATTCTTTCTCTGAAAATCTCAAAATGACCTAAGGAATACTTTTAATCAAAGAAAAATGTTCATTTTCCTCTGTGAAATTCAATTCAGCATCATGTGCTCCAAAGCAACCCTCATTTTGCTTGCACCCAAAAATCTGAAAAAAAATCCCAAATATTGTTTGGACCTTGGCACACCTCCCTGAGCAAAAATATTGCATAATTTTTTGCAATATTTTTGCTACAGAAAATCATTTCTGTTCTGGCCTCAAAAGGCAGTTTTTATAGCAACTATACTTTTCCTTGATCTAATGAGTCCGCGCCCGCACTCCTGTGCTTGCCCGCAAGCTCCATAGTGGTTGCGTGATTGCTGAGCCCTCTCCACCCCTCCCTGGCACCTCTTGTCACCGTGTGTTGCCTTCCAGAGAGCTCCAGCGGAGCCGCGAACCCCATCCCCTCCGCCTATAAATATCGAGCCCCCTGGCCTCTTCGAGCTCACTCATCCACTCCTCCATCCACCACAAGTAGTAGAGGAGCCGCTGCCCGGCCTGGCAGGCATCGGCCACTGTCCTCGAGCTCAAGATCGCCGGTGATCCCCTCTACTTGCCCCCACCCATCCAGCCCCTCTCGAGCTCGTCCCACTTCTCCGGCGACTCCCTGGTGCTTCACTGGTGCTTGTTGACCCTGTTGGAGCCCCTGGAACCGCCTCCCTCCATTGTCTTCTTCATCCCCGGCGAGACCCGACCGCAACCGCCGCTTGGGAGGTTGATTCCGAGCTGCTCCAGTCACCTCTCGACATGCCATGGGTACAGGCAGGTGCGTCGTGACCCTCTCTAGCTTTTTATCCCTCTCAGATCGGCCGACGAGCCCTCCTCGCCGGTATGAGCTCCGGCGGAGCACCGCCACCCCTCTGTTTCTCTCTCTCCCTCTCCACACCTGACGAGCGGGTCCCACTGTCAGCCTCTCCATTCACGCCCGAAGCGGTACGACTGGAGGCGTATTCTCAAATACGCTTTGGACATCACCCCCTGGAATTCTTTTATTTGAATCTAATTCAAATATTTTGATCATAACTTTGACCAGCCATAACTTTTAAACCATAAGCAAAATGAGTTGATTCTTTTTGCATTGTGTTTGTTTTGAAAAGTTCTAGAAGCACACCAAAATGGAGATTTTTCTCTGCTTTCTAGAATTTTTGGTGATTTTCAGAATGATTTTTGATATTTTCTTTTGTTGTTTTTAATTATTTTCAGAGGGAGAAGCTTGTATTGAAGAAAACCAGGAGGAGTGTGAACCTCCTCCGCACTAAGGCAAGCCACACCAATATTTGTATGGTGCCATTTCAACTATGATTTTTCCAACTTGAATATGAGTTATTTCATGCATTTAATTAGTTAAATGAATATTGCTTATGTTAGTTACTTTGTCATGGTTGAAATGCTTAGTTTACAGTACTTTTGAATGCATGAACTAGTTTAAGGCAGTAGAAGAAATTTTTGGTGTGTGATTATGCTTTTGGATATGATTGATAGTAGTTTCTTTACGTGATAAATTGATTCTAATAAATTATGGCATAACCAAAATGATGAGTGTTAAAACCAGTGAAGTTAAATCAGTAAAGCTTAAGGCAGAGTAGTGCAAGTAGAAAACTTTGATGATGTTGATCTGTTTACTTTAAGTGATATGTGATGCATGTCAAGTATTTGCATGTTCATGGCATATTGTGACTCGAGTATTTTCATTTCAAGTTAAAACTGATGTTAATTCAACTTGAATAATGTTGATCGAATCATGGTGCCATTGAATCGAGTTTTCCTAGTGCAACCATATTTGCCTTTATGGGAAGGCCGTTATTCAGCCCGTTGTCATGCCTCTGGTCGGTACCTCCAACGAGGGAAGGTTATGGGCGTGCGGTACCCTGGCCCGGTAAGCAGACATATCGTTGTGTGCCTGTTTGTTGTTACGGTGCCTTGTCCCCGTTTGGGACCGTTTAAGTTTTGCCATGACGGTGGCTATTGATGCCTTTGGTAGGCACCGGGCCACCCATGACTTAGCCCAGAGGGGAGTTGGTCGGAGTGGCCGGGAGAGTGCCATGGCAATGGGAGGGTTCTGTCGGAATGCCGTTGGTCCACCCGAATGGGAGTGCGAGGCCATGGATTCTGTGGTGTGGGTACAGTGTGCTAACCTCTGCAGAGTGTTTATTAAATCTATCGATAGCCGCGTCCTCGGTTACGGACATAGCTTGTAAGCAAGTCACATGATGGATCAACATGATTATGTAATCTTGCACACTAAATTTTTATGTTTGGCACAGTGATGATTTGTGAGATCATGAAGATGATCATTGTGGGAATTAAAGCGTTGGTTTCGTTTGTGATCCGGGTATGATCACCGTTTTGGTTACGAGGTAACCCGTCTGGTAAGAGAGTCTGCGAGACTCGATGCACGAGTTGATTTCCCTACATCAGTAGTCTGTTTGGCATTGCATTTAACATTCTTAGTTGTCATAATATTGTTTGCCATTATGCTTATGCTTGTTGTGAGCTTGGAAGTACATTCAATGTACTGATCTGGCTTGTCATGCCAGCTTTCAGGAAAGTCTTATTGGATCGGAGTGCTTCCCGTGTCTAGATCATGTCCACATCGGTGTCCCTATGCTATGGAGTTCCACTTCATCGTCATTCCACTGCCGCGTAGTTATCATGATCGAGGCCCGCTGCTTGATGTAATATCGAACCTATGCTTCCCCTAGCATCAATAAAGCGGTTGTTTTCTATACCAAGTTGTTGTGTGTTGCCAGAAGACTTGATCTCTGGGCTGGCAATGCAAGGTAAACCAGTTGCTCTGTGCCGGGGTGCCACATTTTTCTTTATGTTTTTCTGTGTTCACACAATTATGCTACCGTTATGATTGTGTTTTTATGTTTTAATTAGAGTCTGTGCCAAGTAGAGCCTTTAGGACATGTTTGGTGATGGTTGATTTGATCTTGTTGGAAAACATAAACTTTTGCGTCCAGTAGCATAATTATTAAAATTTACAGAAGCGACGAAAACTTCTGAATTTTTTACACAAGATTGATATACAAATTTCCTACGTGTTCGTAATTTTGCAGAATTTTTGGAGTTACAGAAGTATGAGTAGAGTTTGAGTCTTTACTGACTGTTCTGTTTTTTGACAGATTTTGTTTTTGTTGCATTGTGTGCTTATTTTGATGAATCTATGGACTATACGGGGGTAGCCATGGTTAAGTTAGAATATAGTAGGTATAGTGCAATAACCAAATATGAATGGGTTTGCAATAGTACTTAAAGTAAAAATTTGTTTTCTTATACTAACGGATCTCACGAAGGTTTTTGTTAAGTTCTGCGTGATTGAAGTTTTCAAGATCACGATGGATGAAGGAATAGGGAGTGAAAAGAGCCTAAGCTTGGGGATGCGCATGGCACACCAAGGTGATATTCAAGGATAACCAAACAACTAAGCTTGGGGATGCCCTAGAAGGCATCCCCTCTTTCTTCTAACAACCATTGGTAATTTTACTTGGAGTTATATTTTTATTCGTCACATATCATGAGTTTTGATTGGAGCGTCTTGTATTATATGAGTCCTTGCTTGTTTTGCTTTTTATTTTGTCTCGATTATCCTTGCTAGACACACCTATTTGAGAGAGCCATAATGATGCCATGATTTGTTAGAATTGCTCTATGTGATCACTTAAATTTTTGGAGCTATGGAATTGCTCTAGTGCTTCACTTATATATTTTTTAGCACGGTGATGTTTTAATATTGAAGAAATATACTCTCATACTTCACTAAGATCATTTTGAGAATTAGTAAATTTTTGAAGAAATTCTCTCATGCTTCATTTATATTATTTTGAGAGATGAGAAAATTATTTATGCTCATGTTCTTCACTTAAATTTGTTTGAGAGCTTGTTATAAGCAATGGTAAGATGTGAAACTAGTTCCAAAGTGATAGATATTCAAGAGGGATATCATAAAAACATTCATGAAGATCATTGGATATTCTAAACTTGATTCCTTGCAATAGTTTTGTGATATGGAGATAGTAATATGTGAGCCATGTTGGTGAGTAATTATGATTTAGTAAGAACATTGGTGTTAAGGTATGTGATTCCCTATGCAAGCAGGAAAGTTAATAGTTATGCAATGAAATTACATTCTACTTGTGGTGCATTATTCAGTGTTAGTTATGTTTAATGCTCGTTTATGAGAATTTTCGTTTTTTGGTTGGTTGCTTCTCAATCTATTTGCTAGCCTTTCCTTGTACTAAGGGGGGTTATTGCTTGTGCATCCAAAATCCTTATACCAACTTGTGCCAATGAGTCCACCATACCTACCTATATGTGATATTTCCATGTCATTCCAAGTAAATTTGTATGTGCCAGCTCTAATTTTGAAAATGAATTTCCTTTTTGTGTGCCCGTACCGCTCATGAAGCGGCAGGGGGCGGCCAATATTTTTCCATGCTAGATGTGTTATTCTCGAGATTAGTGGTTATTCACTTGTCATTGCACGAGAGTGTGGCGGTAATAGGGTGCCCAGTCCCGAATTAAAAATCAATAAATTTTATTTATGTTGTCAAATAATAAATTCCTTGGAAAGTGTTGGTATGGAAGGCACCCGTGGATACGGCTAGCCATGGATTGTGAAAGAATGGTGGAAAAAGGAATAAACTTTATTTTATGTATGCGAACCATCTATGATGTATCTAGCATGCAAAGTATTGGGAATTCTTGGTCATTTTCGTTGACGGGAAAAGCATGCCTCCCAAAATATTTTATCTCTCGATTTAAGCTTTGACTCTGGTACCTCTACAAATCTCTGCTTCCCTCTGTGAAGGGCATATCTATTTACTTTATGCATTTTTTTATTTTAGTCTCCATCTTCTCTTATAAAAGCACCAACCAGGGAGCACTATGATCATACTTGTGCATTGGATGTAGCTAATATTAGAGTGTGTTTCATGAATGGATCAATGACTGAGCATAATGGGATAGGAATAGCTTTCTTTGGTGTTGATATTTTAAAAGACATGGTTGCTTGTTGATATGTTTGAGTATTGATGTCCTTGATGTAAATTATAGACTATTGCTTTGAATGATCTAAAAGTCCAAATGTCCATGCTACAAAAGAAAAGAATATGTGATGAACATGTTAGGGAGCATTCCACATCAAAAATTCTATTTTATCATTAACCTACTTGAGGACGAGCAGAAATTAAGCTTGGGGATGCTGATACGTCTCCAAGGTATCTATAATTTTTGGTTGTTCCATGCTGTTATATTATCATTCTTGGATGTTTTATATTCATTTTGTAGCAACTTTATATCATTTTTGGGGACTAACCTATTGACGTAGTGCCCAGTGCCAGTTGCTGTTTTTTTGCTTGTTTTTTACTTCAGAGAATATCCATATCAAACGGAATCCACACGCAGCGAAACTTTTTGGAGATTTTTTTTGCTCAGAAGACAACTTGGGAGCCAAGGAAGTGCAGGAGAGGAGGCCTCTGAGCCCACAAGCCACCAGGGCGCACTAGAGGCCCTTGGTGTGCCCTTGTTGGTAGAGGCCCTCTCCACCGCTTCACCACCTCTTAGCTCTATAAATACCCTCCAAAAACCCTAGGGGAGTCGACGAAAAACAATTCCAGCCGCCGCAAGTTCCCGAACCACGAGAGCCCTATTCTGGCACCTTGCCGGTGGGGGAAACGGTCATGGAGGGGTTCATCATCCTCATTGGTGCTCCTCCGATGACACGTGAGTAGTTTACCACAGACCTACGGGTCCGTAGGTAGTAGCTATATGGCTTCTTCTCTCTTTTTGTTTCTCAATACAATGCTCTCCTCGATGTTCTTGGAGATCTATTTGATGTAATGACTTTTGCGGTGTGTTTGTTGGGATCCGATGAATTGTGAGTTTATGATACGCATGTATCACTGCTATTAAGGATAAAAAGATGGGGTCTATTCCTACATGGATAGATCTTGTCTACATCATGTCATCGTCCTTATTGCATTACTCCATTTCTCCATGAACTTAATACACTAGATGCATGCTGGATAGCGGTCGATATGTGGAGTAATAGTAGTAGATGCAGAGAGGAGTCGGACTACTAATCTTGGACGTGATGCCTATATACATGATCATTGCCTTGGATATCGTCATAATTATTTGCTGTTCTATCACAGTAATTTGTTTTCCCAAAATGCTATTTTCTCGAGAGAACCCACTAGTGAGATCAATGACCCCCGGGTCTATTTCTATCATATTGTTTTCAGATCTATCATTCGAAAAACCCAAAAATACCTTGCTGCACTTTTTATTTATTTATTTTATTTTGTGTTTTTATCAGATCTATTTATCCAATCTCATACAATTTAATCTATCCAAATACCGAGGAGGGATTCACAACCCCTCTTATGCATTGGGTTGAAAGTATTTGTTATTTGTGTGCAGGTGATGTTTACATAGTGTTGCTTGGTTCTCCTACTGGATTGATAACCTTGATTTCATAACTGAGGGAAATACTTACCATTGCTGTGCTGCATCATCCTCTCCTCTTCGGGGAAATACCAACACAGATACAAGCAATCATGGGGCATACACGCTGATAACATTCGGAATTAAGTCCCTCAATGACCAAATTCACTAGGATAATATGGTACCCTTGAGTCTTCACATCTACCACCCCATACTTGAGGCTCTTTTTGATCAAGATGCCTACTCTATTATTGTTTATAGTTGCCCCCATATACCACAACTTAAAGTCAATATCCTCCACCTCCTTCGCCTTTTGTCCGTTCCATTTCGTCTCTTGGATGCATACGATATCAACATGGCCCCCACCATTGTATCAACTAACTCCTATACTTACCCATTAGGGATCCTATGTTCCAGCTATCTAAGCAGATTCTACTTGGCCCAACTAGCTTCCTTACTCTTTGCACTCATCGAGTCAAATGCAAAGACCCTTGCTCATTTTTTCACTACACGCGGGCGTCAATGTAGCTCATCACTAAGGACGCAATGAGCCAATTCTTGCTCACTTATCACGGTATCTCGATTAAGATATGGGGTTCCACCAAGGGGGTGACAGCCTGACCCTTGCCCATTTAACACCACACTCGGGTTATGGTGTGGCATGTTATTAAGCGGGTTACGCCCCAATGAGGTTCTTCTAAATCATGGAGCCAAAATGACCTAATTTTTGTGTGGATTTTTCTAGAACATATCTGAATTTTGGCGGAAGAATCAACACAAGGCACTGCCCGAGGGCCCTAATACGTCTCCAACGTATCTATAATTTATGAAGTATTCATGTTGTTATTTTATCATTCTTGGATGTTTTACAATCATTTTATAGCAACTTTATATCATTTTTTGGGACTAACCTATTGACCCAGCACCCAGTGCCAGTTGCTGTTTTTTGCGTGTTTTTTACATCGCAGGAATCCATATCAAAGGGAGTCCAAACACCGCAAAACTTTTTGTTGATTTTTTATGGACCAGAAGACATCCAGTGGGCCAGGGAAGCACCTAGGGGGGTGCCCCGAGGGGGGCAAACCCCACCAGGGCGTGCTTGGGGGCCCAGGCATGCCCGGGTGGATTGTGCCCACCTCGGTGGCCTCCCGCACCCCCTCTTTGCCCTATAAATCACAAAATATTCCAAAAACCCTCGGGGTTACCCTAGATCGGAAGTTCCGCCACCGCAAGCCTCTATATCCACGAAAACCTATCTAGACCCGTTCCGGCACCATGCTGGAGGGGGAGATCATCACCGGTGGCCATATTCATCATCCCGGCGGCCACCATGATGAGGAGGGAGTAGTCCACCCTCGGGGCTGAGGGTTTGAACCAGTATCTATGTGTTTAATCTCTCTCTCTCGTGTTCTTGAGACATCACGATCTTTATGTATCGCGGGCTTTGTTAATATCGTCAGATCATATGGTATTTTCCCCTCTCTATCTTGTGATGAATTGAGTTTTCCCTTTGAGATTTTGTTTTATCGGATTGAATATTTTTATGGATTTGAGAGCACTTGATATATGTCTTGCAAATGAATACTCGTGGTGACAATGGGTTATCATGTTGATTCACTTGGTATATGTTTTGGCACTCAACTCGCGGATTCCCGAGGTGACATTGGGGTAATCTACGCATAGGGGTTGATGCACATTCTTGTCTTTGTTTCTCTGGTAGAAATCTTGGGGCACTCTTTGAGGTTCTTTGTAGCTTTGAGGTGGTATCGTACCCTACAAATGATTTCTTCTTATGTTCTCCGCTAGATAGGAACTTTGGAGTGATACTTCATCGCACGTTGAGGGATGGTTATGTGATCCAATTATATTATCATTGTTGAGAGATTGCACTAGCGAAAGTACGGACCCTAGGCCTTGTTTTCAAGCATTGCAATACCGCTTGTGCTTACTTTTATCAATTGCTACCTTGCTGTTTTTATTTATTCAGATTATAGAAATATATTTCTACCATCCATATTACACTTTTATCACCATCTCTTCGCTGAAATACTGCACCTATACAATTTTCCATTGTATTGGGAATGTTGGGGACACAAGAGACTCTTTGTTATTTGGTTGCAGGGTTTTTTGAGAGAGACCATCTTCATCCTACGCCTCGCACGGATTGATAAACCTTAGGTCATCCACTTGAGGGAAGTTTGCTACTATCCTACAAAACTCTGCGCTTGGAGGCCCAACACAAGTCTACAAGAACTAGTTGAGTAGTAGACATCAAGCTCTTTTCTGGCGCTGTTGCCGGGGAGGTGAGTGCTTGAAGGTATATCTTTAGATCTTGCAATCGAATCTTTTAGTTTCTTGTTTTAGTACTAGTTTGGTTTATAAAAGAAAACTACATAAAAATGGAATTGAGGTTGCTTCATGTTATTGATCACCTTACAATATCTTTCTTGAAAATTATGGATCAGAAAATTGTGCTCAATTGTTAGAAGACGAAGTCAATAAAATGTTTGGCACAAAACATTTGAATGATGAGCATGATTGCAATGTTGTTAGCATGAATTCTTTGAATATCCAAAATGCTAATGATGATTGCACAATTCATGACAAAAATGTTTCTTATAAGCATGTCAATTTTTGTGGAGTGCAGAAAGTTTGTGAAGACGTGCCTTATAGGGAAGATAGATTTTGTGAGAAGCATAAACATGATAGAACCAATTCTTTGCTCAAAGTGATAGATGAATTTGCTACAAAATTATGCTCTGTTTGTCCTATTACTTGTGAACTTTGCAATAAATTTGGTCACCTTAGTGTCCAATGCATGCTTTTTCATGATCAAGTCGTGTCCAAATATTGCAATAACTTGATCACCCTTGAACTTTATAATGAGCTTTGTCCATTTTTGGGAGTGAAGAATTGACACATAAAAATAGTTGGTTTGAAGTATTCGTTCTCACGGAAGACATTAAAACTAAACTAAAGAATATCTATATGTTTTGCATGGTAAATTGCAATGAGAATGCTTGTATTGCCAACTATAGAAAGATGGGAAAACCAACAGAATATAAAAGGAATACTAATGAAAGGGTAAAGATTTCCACTTTCCCTCCTATTGTCTCTCATGATGAAATAGGCGACGAGGAGGAGCTCCCTATTAAACCAATCTCATCAATAAGAAGCTTGAAAAAATTAATTAAACCCACACATGATGTGGTGAAGAAGAAGAAAAGAAGAAGAAAGAATAGAGGTAAAAAGGTATCTCTCCCAAATAGTGTTTCTCCTATTATTGTTGTGCCTCATGAAAATGAATCAAAATAATTGTGGAAGATGATACACTTGATGATGATATTGCTTCTATGTCTTATGGCACAATATCTGAGAGCACTATTGATGATGATTTTGTTATGTCTATTGCTTGTTATGATTATGATTGGGAAGATAATGATACTTATTATAATCTTGGAAATCTTTTTGGCTCCAACTTGGGAAATTACAATGATAGCAATTGTTATACCGTTGGTGCTATTCATACTATTAATGACGAGAGTGATTATGCTTATGATATGCCAAGTCACAAGCTTGGGGATGCTATGTTTGATGAGAATGACATGTTTGATAATTTATTTGCTGCAATTAATGTTTGTCCCAAGCTTGGGGATGATATGCTTAATGAAGATGATATTTTTAGTCCCCCTACTTTGAATGATCAAATTTGCTATGATGATTGCATTCCTCCTATATATGATGAGAACAAAGTTGCTACTTATGATGATTATTGTGATGATACTTATGTTATAAAAAGTAGTGATGATTATATTTATAAAACTTGTCATAGTTTTGATTACCCTTTTCCTGAACATTAGTCTTTTAATGTCAGAATAATTTATAGTATACGAGTTTCATATGATACTCCCACCATTGTGAATGATAAGAAATTTTCTTATGTGGAGAGTAATAAAATTTTATGCTTGTGGATCATGAAAGGAATGCTTTATGTGATGCTTATATTGATGAATCTATTCATGATGCTACTGAAAATTATTATGAGAGAGGAACTTATGCTTCATGATGCTCTCTTTATGTTCCACTTCTTATCTTTTATGCGAGCATCATTGACATCATCATGCCTAGCTTAAAGGCATGAAAGAAAAGCGCTTGTTGGGAGACAACCCAACACTTCTACCTACTGTTTTTGTGTGTTCACTAATCATGTTTTATTGCTTTTGTTTCAATAAAGTGCCAAATAAATCCTTTGGGATAGTGTGGATGATAATTGACTTGAATCCGTGCAAAAACAGAAACTTTTGCACTTAGTCCGGGAATTTTGAAAATTCACTGGAATGTGCTTTTTTATCTGAATTTTTTACACGTGATAGATATATCTCTACGTTGTCCTAATTAAGAATTTTTGGAGTAGCATAATTATGGTTGGAGTACAGATTACTTCAGACAGTTCTGTTTTTGATAGATTCTATTTTCCATTCATAGTTTGCTTGTTTTCTAGTTTCTATGGCTTATATTGCTCAATGTAAATTGTGGAAATGATATGCTTCAGTAGGCATTGTGTGGAAACAACTACGAATCTTGTCTTTGATAGTACAAAAGTGAAATGGGTTGCTCTTTATCATACTAACCTATCTCACGAAGTTCTGTTAAGTTTTATGTGATTGAAGTTTTCAAGTTTTAGGTGAGATATCGATATGAGGCGAATAAGGAGTGACAAGACCCTAAGCTTGGGGATGCGCAAGGCACCCCAAGGTAATATTCAAGGAAGATCCAAGCAACTAAGCTTGGGGATGCCCCGGAAGGCATTCCCTCACTTGGAGCTATATTTTTATTTGTCACATGATATGAGTTTTGCTTGGAGCATCATTTTATTTTGTTTTGATTTTCTTGCTGTTATTTATAATAATGTTTTGCATATTTTATTTAAATACAGTGGCAAGGTTAGCCTTTGCCATGCTTATCTTGCAAGTATATGAGTTGTTGTTTCAAAACAGAAAGTTTATCGCTGTTGGAAAAATTCCCTAGAAAAGTCAGACTGTGATAAAATGTTGAAACTTTTTGCACAATAAGCTCTGATAAAGATTCTGCTGTTTGGTAAATTTTCATAATTTTGGAGTTAAAGAAGTATTGATACTCTTGCATCCTTTATAAACTGTTCTGTTTAGAGAAATTGCTGTTATGTTTGTATTGTTTGCATATGTTGCTTGTTTAATGATTCTATTCAAGGATAGAAGTATGCAGAGGCATTTAGTATGCAATGTTGAATAATAATTTTGGTGATTTTCTATTGTAGAGAATGATAAGGTTTTGCATTGATTTATACTAACTTATCTCACGAGTTCTTAATGAGTTTTGTGTGGATGAAATTTTTGAGATTTAGGAAAAACATGATATGAGAGGAATTAGGGAGACACAAAGGCTCAAGCTTGGGGGTGCCCAAGGGGCACCCCAAGTTAATATTCCAATAAGTCTCAAGCATCTAAGTTTGGGAATGCCTCGGTAGGCATCCCACCTTTCTTCTTCAACAGTTATCGGTTAGTATCGGTTGAGCCTAAGTTTTTGCTTCTTCACATGATGTGTGATATTCTTGGAATGTAATTTTTTTTGCTTGTTGTTTTAATAAAATACTCAGATCCGAAACTTTTAAATAAGAGAGAGTCCTCAAATGGCTACCCAATTGCTTAACTACTCGCTTGATCTTCACTTATATCTTTTTTGAGTAGCTTGTCATTTACTCTTGTGATTCACTTATATCCTATGAGTAAATTGTTGAATGAATTGAATATCATGAAGTTGAAATTGTATGTTCATATCATGCCTAGTGGTAGCTTCACATTGGGTTTAGAAAGTGAAATCTTTTGAAGCTTGACAATCACAATATTGGTCATACAAGCAATTAATGAATGATTAGTAGAAAGAAGAGAACTTTCACATGCAAATACGCTATCTTGGAAATCATTTGTGATTGTGAGCCCCCATCAAAATATTATATGCCAAAATTGTTGACATTGGACAAGGAAGACAACGTAATGGTTTATCTTTGCTCATATTCACATAAAAGTTATATTGTCTTAGATCCTTCAACATGTGGTGCTTGCCCCCATCTTTGCTAGCCAAATATTCCGCACCAAGTAGAGATACTGCTTGTGCATCCAAAAACCTAAAACCCAAATCTTATTTTCAAGAGTCCACCATACCTACCTAAGTATTGAGTAAGATCCTTCAAGTAAGTTGTCATCGGTGCAATAAGGCAATCAAAATTGCTTCTAAAAGTGTTAGACCATTTAGTGTAAGAGAAAATTGAGCGTTGTACGAACGTGTGATGGCAAAGAATAAAAGCGACATACTACATAATAAAGGTTGCTATCATAAGGGTAAATATAATGTGACGTTCGTTTGCACTAAGGGGTTGAGCATACAAACAAATAAGCGCATGGCAACCTCTGCTTCCCTCTGCGAAGGGCCTATCTTTTACTTTTATGTATTTACATTCATGCAAGCGTCAAAGTTTTTCTCTCTATTCCTTTTTATTTTCCTCTTTTGGCAAGCATCATGTGGTGAGGAAAGATCTAGGCACATATATCTAGTTGGATATGGGTAGCATGAGTTATTATTGTTGACATCACCCTAGAGGTGAATACGTTGGGAGGCAAAATTATAAGCCCCTTTCTTTCTATGTGTCCGGTTGAAACGTTTTCTCATGTGTATGCGGTGAGTGTTAGCAATCATGGAAGACTATATGATGGTTGAGTATGTGGAGCTCTTACTTAAATCTACTGAATAAGTTGAATTACAATTGCTTGGTGACTGAGAACATAGGTTGTTGAGTTTCAAGAGAATTTATTGTTTGAACCTTAACATGTGAATAGGTTGCTACTTTAACATGAGACGTTTTATAAGAAAGAATTGATGTTATGATGCTAGGAAAAGTGATTGAATTTGTCACTGATCAAACTTATGCACTTTGCTAGCATTAACACTTCATAAATTATTTCTTTTATCATTTACCTACTCGAGGACGAGTAGGAATTAAGCTTGGTGATGCTGATACGTCTCCAACGTATCTATAATTTATGAAGTATTCATGCTGTTATTTTATCACTCTTGGATGTTTTACGATCATTTTATAGCAACTTTATATCATTTTTTTGGACTAACCTATTGATCCAGTGCCCTGTGCCAGTTGTTCTTTTTTGCTTGTTTTTTATATCGCAAGAAATCAATATTAAACGGAGTCCAAACACCGCCAAATTTTTTGGGGATTTTTTATGGACCAGAAGACATACAGTGGCCAGAGAAGCACCTGGGGGGTGCCCCGAGGGGGGCACAACCCACCAGAGTGCGCCTGGGGGCCCAAGCACGCCCAGGTGGGTTGTGCCCACCTCGGTGGCCTCCCGCACCCCCTCTTTGCCCTATAAATCACCAAATATTCCAAAAACCATCGGGGTTACCGTAGATCAGAAGTTCCGCCACCGCAAGCCTCTGCATCCATGAAAACCAATCTAGACCCCATTCCGGCACCCAGTCGGAGGAGGAGATCATCACCGGTGGCCATCTTCATCATCCCGGCGTCCACCACGATGAGGAGGGAGTATTCCACCCCCGGGGCTGAGGGTTTGTACGAGTGGCTATGTGTTTAATCTCTCTCTTTCTCTCTCTCTCTCTCTCTCTCTCTCTCTCGTGTTCTTGAGATGTCACGATCTTGATGTATCATGGACTTTGTTAATATAGTCGGTCATATGGTGTTTTCCCCTCTCTATCTTGTGATGAATTGATTTTCCCTTTGAGATTTTTTTATCGGATTGAATACTTTTATGGATTTGAGAGCACTCTATATATGTCTTGCAAACGAATACTAATGGTGACAATGTGGTATCATATTGATTCACTTGATATATGTTTTGGCACTCAACTTGCGGATTCCCGAGGTGACATTGGGGTAATCTACGTATAGGGGTTGATGCACATTCTTGTCTTTGTTTCTCCGGTAGAAATCATGGGGCACCCTTTGAGGTTCTTTGTGCTGGATTGAGTATTATTAATATGAAATTATTTGGTGTTATTTTAGTACGAACTCTTGGATAGATCGATCAGAAAGAAGAGCTTCGAGGTGGTTTCGTACCCTACAAACGGTGAGGGAGTCCTGGACTAGGGGGTGTCGGATAGCCAAACTATCATCTTTGGCCGGACTCCAAGACTATGAAGATACAAGATTGAAGACTCCGTCCCGTGTCCGGATGGGACTTTCCTTGGTGTGGAAGGCAAGCTTGGCAATACGGATATGTAGATCTCCTACCATTGTAACCGACTCTGTGTAACCCTAGCCCTCTCCGGTGTCTATATAAACCGGAGGGTTTTAGTCCGTAGGACGAACAACAATCATACCATAGGCTAGCTTCTAGGGTTTAACCTCCTTGATCTCATGGTAGATCTACTCTTGTACTACCCATATCATCAATATTAATCAAGAAGGAGTAGGGTTTTACCTCCACCGAGAGGGCCCGAACCTGGGTAAAAACATCGTGTCCCTTGTCTCCTGTTACCATCCGCCTAGACGCACAGTTCGGGACCCCCTACCCGAGATCCGCCTGTTTTGACACCGACATTGGTGCTTTCATTGACAGTTCCTCGTGTGCGTCACTGTAGGCCCGATGGCTCCTTTGATCATCAACAACAACGTGGTCGGTGAGACTTTTCTCCTGGACAGATCTTCGTATTCGGCGGCTTTGCTGCGCAGCAATTCACTTGGCCATCTGGAGCAGATCGAAGCTCGCCCCGCCACCAGTCAGATTTGGAAGTTTGAACTATACGGCCGACGTCCGCGGAGACTTGATCTTCGACGGATTCGAGCCACAGCCGAGCGCGCCGCACTGTCACGATGGGCATGATTTAGCTCTGCTGCCGGACAGTGCCCTAGAGGCCGCACAAGAGTCCGCTCCGACCCTTAGCTCGGAGCCGACTGCGCCGATCGAGGATGGGTGGCTGGACACCGCCTCGGGGGCTGCTACCTCTATGGCGATAGAGCCGAATACCGACCCTGTCCCTTGTGAAGCTCGTGACTCCAAGGTGCCGGACTCCTCTCCGGACCCCGAACCTTCCGCGCCCCTGCCAATCGAATCCGATTGGGTGCCGATCATGGAGTTCACCGCTGCAGACATCTTTCAACACTTGCCTTCTGGCGACATCCAGAATTCGCTAAAGTGTCTCTCTTTATCAGGAGAGCCCTGGCCGGATAATGGTCAGGACGGTTGGGATGCGGACGACGAAGAAATTCAAAGCCCACCCACCACCCACTTCGTAGCCACTGTCGATGACTTAACCGACATGCTAGACTTCGACTCCCAAGACATTGACGGTATGGACAATGATGCCGGAGACGACCAAGAACCAGCGCCTACAGGGCACTGGAAGGCCACCTTGTCATACGACATATACATGGTGGACATCCCAAAAGATGGGAATGGCGATGGAACAACGGAGGATGACCCCGCCAAGAAACAGCCTAAGCGCCGGCGTCAGCGGCGCCGCTCTAAATCCCGCCACAGCAAAAATGCAGATTCCGGCACCAGAGACAATAACACCCCGGACAGTGCCGAAGACAACCCCCTGCAGCAAGATTCAGCACAGGAGGATGGAGAAGCCAGCCCTCATGAGAGAGCGGCAGACAGAGAGGTAGAGGACGATAATTATATGCCTCCCTCCGGAGACGAGGCAAGCCTCGACGACAAAGAATTTTTCGTGCCTGAGGATCCCGTCGAACAAGAGCATTTCAAACGCAGGCTTATGGCCATGACAAGCAGCCTCAAGAAAAAGCAGCAACATCTTAGAGCTGACCAAGACTTGCTAGCCGACAGATGGACTAAAGTCCTTGCGGCCGAAGAGTATGAACTCGAACGCCCCTCCAAAAGCTACCCCAAACGCAAGCTGCTACCCCGATTAGAGGAGGAAGCACATAAACCTACATCACCAGCGCACAATATGGCCGACCGGCCACCTCGTGGCCGCGACAGAGAGGCTTCTAGGCCCTCCACTAAAGCCGCACCCCGGCGTCGCTCGAAAAGTACAAAGCCACGGGGGAAAGCGCCGGACTTATGAGACATATTGGAGGATAAGGCAAGACAAACAAGATCGATCTACGGATTGCGTGGGCGCCCCATGATACGTGACGACAACCGTCATGCGGATCAGCAATTCGGTGGGGCGAACACGATGAACAAAGCTTCGTTTGAGCTGCGTCGTGATATAATATCTGAGGCGCCGCACACCCACTATGCTTCACAGACGAAGTAATGGATCATCAAATCCCCAAGGGTTTCAAACCCGTAAACATTGAATCATACGACGGCACAACAGATCCTGCGGTTTGGATTGAGGACTATCTCCTTCACATCCACATGGCCCGCGGTGATGATCTACATGCCATCAAATACCTCCCACTCAAGCTTAAAGGACCAGCTCGGCATTGGCTCAACAGCTTGCTAGCAGAATCAATTGGGTGTTGGGAAGACCTGGAAACCGCATTCCTTGATAACTTTCAGGGCACATATGTGCGACCACCAGACGCCGATGACCTAAGCCATATAATTCAGCAGCCAGACGAATCGGCCAGACAATTCTGGACACGGTTCTTAACCAAGAAAAATCAATTCGTCGACTATCCGGATGCAGAGGCCCTTGCAGCCTTCAAACATAACATCCACGACGAGTGGCTTGCCCGGCACCTAGGACAGGAAAAGCCGAAATCCATGGTAGCCCTCACATCACTCATGACCCGCTTCTGCACGGGAGAGGACAGCTGGCGAGCTCGCAGTAACAACCTGACCAAAAACTCTGGTAGTTCGGATACCAAGGACAGCAATGGCAGGTCACGTCGCAATAAGCACAAGCGCCACATTAACGGCGATAATACTAAAGATACGGCAGTCAATGCCGGATTCAGAGGCTCTAAACCCGTTCAGCAGAAAAAGCCATTCAAAAGAAATACTCCGGGCCCGTCCAATTTGGACCGAATACTCGATCGCTTTTGCCAGATACACGGCACCCCCGAAAAGCCAGCCAATCACACCAACAGGGATTGTTGGGTGTTCAAGCAGGCAGGCAAGTTAATTGCCGAAAATAATGACAAGTGGCTGCATAGCGATGGCGAGGAGGAGACCCGGCCGCCGAACAATAGAGGACAAAAGGGTTTCCCCCCACAAGTGCGGACGGTGAACATGATATCGCAACCCACATACCCAAAGGGAGCGAGCGTGCACTTAGGGGCGTATATGCGATGGAGCGATCGCCCCAAAGTTCAATCCGTGGTCCTCATGCCCGATCACTTTTGATCGAAGGACGCCCACTAGCATCCGCCATGGCGGATTCGCGATTGGTTCTAGACCCAATCGCCGACGGATTTCACCTCACTAGAGTCACGATGGGCGGCGGCACTTTGAACCTGCTTTATCAGGATATAGCGCACCAGATGGGCATAGACCCGTCAAGGATTAAACCCACAAAAATGACCTTTAAAGGCATCATACCAGGTGTAGAGGCCAACTGTACAGGCTCAGTTACACTTGAAGTGGTCTTCGGATCCCCGGATAACTTCTGAAGCGAGGAGTTCATCTTCGACATAGTCCCGTTCCGCAGCGGCTATCATGCTGTCACACCCTGCATTTTGTAACATTTCATTTTCACAAATAAAGCATGGAATTTTGGTCCAACAAAAACTTTTTGCTTTATTTGTCTTTTATTTGGTGTTGGTTTTCCCTATGTGGTTTTCAAGTGCTCTTAATAGTCAACCACTCCACCTTCTATACTTCATATCCTTACCCCAAGCTCCTGACCAATGACCATGCCATGTGTATAGTGCAATATAGAATTTTCTTACAAAAATAATTTGGCCAGAAAGTATTTTCTAAATTTAGTTTTCCAAAACCCTGAATTGAGGATTGCCTTTGCAAGTACTTGATTAAGGGCAGTAAAAATCTTTCCAAAAATATATTTGACTCCTATTAGATATAGGATACCCGAAACCACAAAAATATAATTTTAAAAGTTGTTTTACTATTTTATTTAAAAGCTTTTTCTTAAGGCCAGAAATGGTCTTTAATAGGGAAAAATTATTCTTTTGTTTTAAAAATATTTGGCAAAATTTATGGAAACTCATAGGACATATATTGTCCATATATGAGAGTTTCAACAGATGGTCATGTTCAAAATATTGGTCAAATCCCTCTAAAACCCTTCCTGGATATTATAAGCTTTTGAAATATTTACAAAGGAAATATTCTTCAAAAATTCCAGGAAAATTCTATCATGTCACATATGGCATATTAGGTGATCTTGCCAAGTCTCATGACTTGGAGAACAAGATAACACCATCAAAACCCCTCAAAACTATTTCTGTCCATTCTGAAGTTTGATCAACTTTACATTGCCAAGTATGTCCAAATGTGCTCAAACTTGGTGGACATGCTTCATTGGTCTAATGATGCATCTGTACCAAATGGCACAGGTTGGAGAAGAGGAAATCTTGGTCAAAGTGCCTCAAAACCCTCTCTGACCAGAATCAAATTTGAACAACTTTGTTCTACCAACTTCTTCTCCAAGACCCCAACTTTTGTGAGCATGTTCACATGATCAAATAAGGCTACCACACCAAGTGGTACATCAAGGAGAAATGATCTACTCCAATTGGATCTACACAAATCCATTTCGCTCATTTCTAGGGTTCACAAAAGTTGCATTGGCAACTTTGCCCAAATAATCTCCTAATTTGTGGAAGGCTATATTTATATAAGTCATTTCACCTTGTGGAGTCTCATGGAAATTGGAGTCCATTTGCTTGCTCAAAACTCTATCAAACACCTTCGGACATTTTGCAAAAACCCTTTTTTACCCCTTTCACTATTCTTGGAGAGCTCCAATTTTACCACAGCTCCTCCTAGACCCCTTTCACCTCCAGTAACAATGGCAAGCCCCAGCTCAATAATTGAGGGTGAAACCCCTCTTCTCTCTCTGGACAGCCCTTTCTCCCTCTTCCTCACCTCTCTCCTCACCCAAGTGGCCATCCAGGCATCCAATGCCTCCCCTCCTTCTTTACTACCTCCTGGCGCTCTTGGACATCGGTGGCGCGCATTGTGGCATATAATATGCCATGGCATGCCATCTGTAGCGCTCAGGCTGCTTCTGATCTTGACTAAGCATCAGTAGCCGCCCCGCCCAATGCTTCCGGCCACCTCGGGCCTTCCCCTCGCGCCCGGAGGCGCCTCGGCGTCCGCGACCGCCACGGCCTGTCCCCTCCTCTCTCCTCCTTCCCGCGCCTCCAGCGCTATCAAACAGAGCCGCCTGAAGGCCAATGGCCTTGCCACACTGCGCGCCCCTGACCCCTCCCACTCCTTCTCTCTTCTTCCCCTAGGCGTAGTCGATGCCCACGAACGCCCTAGACACGGCTCCAGCTCCTCCCGAGCCCTGTGGCGACGAGTAGAAGCTCTCCGGCGCACGGGTCTACGGGACCTCACCGTTCTCCTATAAAAAGGCCTCCCCGAGCCCTTCCACCCTCACCCCTCGCTCTCTGCACCACCAACACCTCCCCCTGCACCCCCAGTTCGCCCCCAAAGCCGCCCGAGCTCGAGATCGAGCTCGAGCTCCGACGCGTCGGCTCGCAGGATATCGCGAGGTATAAGCCTCCCCCGCTCCTCCTTTGCCTCGATCTGGAACCCTTGCATTCCCCTGACTCTTTTCCCTCCGTTTCCCCTCTCTGTCATGGCGAGGCGGCCAGGAACCACCGCCTCCAAGCTCCTCGCCGCTTGAACCTCGTCGCCGGCGAACCAGGCACCCCCGCCGGCCAAGTCCACCACCCACCGACGTGCGGCGGCCCCCTGAAGCCATCCCCGTACTCGCCGGAGCTCGCCGTCGCCTGCATCGTCGCCGGTGAGCACGCCCTGCCCTCTCAGTCATGAGGTCGAGAGATGACAGTGGCCCCGCCTTTCAACCTCACCTCTCTCTCGCCCCCTCTCTCTCCCACTGGCAGCTGGGCCCCGCCCGTCAGGTTTAAAAACTTGGCCTTGCTTGGCTCGCTGAGCCTCTTTTCCCCACAGGCTGCTGCCTGCCTGGCTGTTACAGCCCAGTGCCACAGGTCTCCCTTTTCCTTTTTCTTTTCTGTCACTTATTCCAAAAATCCCACAGGGCACAATATTTATCCAAATGCAATAATTCCAACTCCTAAATTCCTAGAATATTGCAACCTATTTAATGGTGCAACTTTCATTCAAATCCAACCAACTTTTATGTACTGTTCAAATTTAAATTCAAATTTGAGCAGTTTAATCTCTGTTTGGAAATTCATATCCCCTCTTGTGTAACTCCAAATCCAAAACTAGCAAGTTTCCCCTTCTTAGATTTCCATCTAATATTTTACAAAAAGAGTTGACATTTTTCTGAGCACTTTGATTTTTCTGTTTTGTTATTGCCTTATTTTCCCGTTATTATTTTGCGACGATAGATTGCGTTCTTGTGAAGGAGTTGGACGAAGACTTTGAAGACCCGAAGACTTTGTTGAGCGTGCAAGCAGCCCTTTGACCATGTCTATGAGACCCTTTTATGCATGTCACATAGCACTTATTATTGTTGCATCGGAATCATGAAGGATGGGTAACCACTTTGGTGGGTTGCCTCCGTTACTTTCTCGTTGACACTTGCATTGTGCATGACCCTACCTTCTTATGAGGGTTATGGCGATGGGAGTAGATAGGATGCCAAGTAGTTTGCTACGCAAAGGGACGAGGATATGCATGTGATGGAGGCAAAATATTTTCAAACAACTTTGAAAACCCCATCGGGTGCCATTTATGCCCGAGGGAGATGATGAGAAAGGTAACCACTTGATGATGAAGTGGTGTGCGAGGCAAGTGTGTGTTGTTTTGAAAGCGGATTAGATTTAAGATTTGATGACTGTCCCAACCCTACATGCGCGACCACTCTACCCTTATATGGGAAAGGGCATTGTTGAGTACCTAGACCGATACTAGCTTGGAGCCGCATTACTAGTGACGGGGAGAGTTGGTGCTCTCTCTTGGGGCGGTGCGTGCCTGTAGGGCGGCCATGACCATCTTTATGGGGCACGGACACACCGTTGGTACCCGTGCGGTGGTATGTGATGAATATGGGAGCAAGGCTCCACGAAAATGTTATTTGAAATGTTGGGCACGGGGGTTACTACCAATCGAGTGGACTCCATGTTAAGTGTCGTCTAGGGAAAGGCGGTGATCGGGTGCTTACCCCGGGTACTTGAGGTACCGCGGGTCGTGGATGACACGGAAGTTCCCCGGATCTAGTGGGTAAAGTGTGCAACCTCTGCAGAGTGTAAAACTATTCGAATAGCCGTGTCCACGGTCAAGGACGGTGGGGCGGTGCTGCTTAAACTATGTCCAGGGTTTTCAACCGTGTGAGTGAGATGATGGAAATGACTTGGGTCAAGTCAACGGACTTGACACGATTGAGATGGGTTGGTGCCCACTCTGTTTATGATAATGGGTTGGTGCCCATTTTGTTTATGATAATGGGTTGGTGCCCACTCTATTTATGTTGATATCGTGACCAGATCTCATGGTTACTTGAATTCTTTTGATGCATGCTTTATAGGTTGTTGAACATGTCCTTGCACTCAAAACTAGCTTTATGCAAAACTTTACCTATGTCATGCATTCTGTACCTTGAACCAAATCATGGGTTGCTTGTAGTACATTCAAAGTACTCATTGGCTTGCCCTTGGTTATTTAATTGACCGGGCATGGAAGAACCGGAGTTGAAGAAGAGTCCTTTGGAGCGATCATGCGAACTAGGGCGTTCCGGTCGAGAATGCTGTAGGGTTAAGGCAGATGGCATGGGTTCTACTTATCAACAACGATTTCCGCTGCTTTGTTTCATTTGATGTTCAGCCCTTAAGGCTTTATCGATGTAAGACTTGACCATGTTGGTCACTATTTGTGTAAGGCGGTATGTATGGATGTAAGACTCTTGTTATTCAGCTTACGTGTGTTCGGTGAGCATTGATCTCGGGATCCTTGTACCGTGCATTCGGTGATCACGACTTGTGAGTCGGGGTCCCCACAGAGCTGGTATCGAGCCATCTGTTGTAGGAAGCCTTAGTTAGCATGGGCGTTAGTTAACTTGAGACCATCTAAAACTCTCTTCTTTTCGAAGCTTACCCCACCCAAGATGCATTTTCCTTATTGACCTCTCCCATTCAACCTTTGTAGATGGCTGCGTGCCGAAGACTTCGACGACCGGATTTCCGTGCTTCTCGAGGATAGCCTCAAGAGGTGCCAGTTCCACCGAGCCCCACTTTCACCTACCATGAGCATTGGATCAATGACGCCGAGGCGGAGTATCACGTGGAAGTGATCGTGAAGGCCAATGACTCTCCAACAAGCTGGTTCTTGAGGGACCCCGGATGGCAACACTAGTTCTTGCCGTCGAGGCGGCAACCCTCAAGGCACTCACTCGCCTCCGAGACCTTCTTCCGAGATGGCGGACGAGTTGGCAACCCGTTTCTTGCCTTATCGGAAGGAAGGCGAGGATGAGAGCAATGCACCAGCTCCACCATTAGAAGGACTTCCACTCCGATTCGGACCTACTTCAGCCTTTGTGCCGATAGTTTGGCACAACACTTGGCCGGAATCAATGGAACTCGAAAGGAACTTCATGAGACCAAGGCACTTCTTCGCCAAGCACAAGAGAAGGCGGATAGGATCAAGAAGGAAGGTGCTCCCCTGGACAGCCCGCAATCGCATCTGAGGCGGAAGACCCCCAAAGGATGGAGAACCACCACAGCAACCCCGCATGGCGCAAGGGATTACCGCGGGCTCTTCACCCCACCGACAAAAGCAGCGCGCGTTGAGCTCCTCCACTCCCCCACCCCTTCAAGCAGTGAAGAAAGCCGCGCTACTGATGAAGAGGAGGAAGACCCAGAAGAGCCAGACTACGCGACCGAGCATTCCACCACTTAGGCATCATTCACAACTTGGATATGCCCGTTAGTAACCCTCCGGTAGGATAGGTCGTGTACCCCTATGCGAAGTCGAGTCCATGTAATGGTTCTTATGAAACCATGTAGTGTTGTGTTTGCTTTTGCTGTGTTTGATGGACGTCGTGCTTTCCTTCGGGAACTTGTAAACGACTACATCACCCATTTGGATTTTAATGAATGTGTTTGGCCCTTTGGCCCTTGCATGAAAACAATTAGTGTCATACCAACCCCCTTACTAGGCATCCCATCTATGTTGCTTTCCCCATCTTTCCCCAATCATGAAACCTTGACCACTCCAACAGGATGCCTGTTGTAACACGTCTTGGTAACTCTACCCGGCAGAAGAAGCCGGAGGTTCTGCTGAAGCGGGAGTCAGCCAGACCAAGCCCAGGACAAACTCCACCCCACCACCTCCTCCAAGCATGGACATGGCTCAGCTTCTCCAAGCCTTCCGAGAGGAACGCCAAGCCAACACTGCAGCCCTCGGATGATTGCTCAAGCTGTCAACCGCCCGGCCGGTGGGCACGACCATGGGCGTTCCACACCTGGTGGAGTTCAAGAAGCATGCACCACCCACTTTCATCGAGGCTGCTGAACCCACGGATGCGCACGATCGGGTCCGCACCATTGAGGATCTGCTGGCACTAGTCGGATGCACTAAGGACCGTGATAAAGTGGCGTATCTTGCCCTTGTCTCGGGGGACTGCCAGAGCTTGGTGGGATGGATTCAAGGCTATGCATGTTGAGCAAGACATCACTTGGAACACCTTCAAGACAGAATTCCGCAAGGCCCACATTCCTTCGGAATCATGGCCATCAAGAAGCGTGAGTTCCGAGCCACGAAGCAAGGTAGTAGCTTGTCAAGGAGTACATGCGAAGTTCGGTGTTCTCTCAAGGTATGCCCCGAGGATGTCAAGACCGATCTTGCCAAAGGGGCGCTTCATGGAAGGCCTTAACCGGACTCTGAAGTACTCGCTTGTTGTGTGTGACTGCCCAACCTTTCTGATCTGGTGAACAAGGCACTCATGCTTGAGGACAAGCGGCGTGCCTTGGATGACACTCGAAGCGCAAGATGATCGGCAAGGGTAGCTCCGGCAACGAAGCCTCGCCCGTGGCAGCCAGCCCGGTCAAGCCAACCTATCGGCAGCCAAGAGCTCCTGCACCCGCACCAACTATCCACCTCAGCGGTAGCCAACCCCAGGCCAGCTTACAACAACCCCAATAACAATCTTCGGCAAGGGGCGTCCCCAACCAAGTCACTTGTTTGGATGTGGACAGCCAGGCATTACTCAAGAATTGCCCCAACAAGAAGCCCGACGCCCGCGCCCCAATCGCGAGAACCCGAGGCCAAGGCCGTGGAATGCCACCAAGGAACCAAGCTCCCGCAACCTGCCCAACAACGGCAGGGTCGTGTGAATCATGTCATCTGCAGAAGATGCCGGGAAGACCGGACGTCGTCTTTGGGTGCGTTCCTTGTCAATTCAGCACCAGAATCTGTTTTGTTTGATTACGGAGCCACGCATTCTTTTGTCACCCAAAGTTTTGCATTAAAAGTGGCATGACCCTACACCTGAATAACCCTATGGTGGTACAAACCCCCGGAGCAGAGATGAGAGCCAAGATAGGATGTAAAGGAGTCGGGATTACCATTAACGGAGTAGATTTCCTAGCAGACCTTATCATCCTAAAATCACAAGGCTTAGATGTGATCTTGGGAATGAATTGGCTCAGCAAGCATCAAGGCTTGATTGATTGCACCAACCGGACGGTCACTATGACCAATGACCGAGGAGTCGAAGTTAAGTTTGCCTCCAACCCCTCCTCTGCTCAAGCCAACCAAGTCAACTGTCTGACTGAAGTTGGGATGGAACAAGTGCCGGTAGTATGCGAGTATCCCGATGTTTTTCCTGATGAGCTACCAGGAATGCCTCCTGACCGAGACATTGAGTTCATCATCGAGCTCATACCGGGCAGGACCCATCTATAAGAAGCCTTATAGGATGGGATCGGAGGAGTTAGCAAAATTGAAGAAGCGGTGGAAGAGCAGTTGAGGAAAGGATTTATCCGCCCTAGTGCCTCCCTTGGGGATCACCTGTTACATTTGTGGCAAAGAAGGGCGGTACCATCCGCCTATGCATTGACTACCGCTCCCTCAATGAAGTTACAATCAAGAACAAGTACCCACTTCCCAAGATTGAAGATCTGTTTGATCAACTCAATGGGGCCAAGGTGTTCTCCAAGATCGACCTCCGATCTGGGTACTACTAACTCAAGATCAGACCCCAAGATATTCGAAGGCGGCATTCAGTAACAGATATGGCTCTGTATGAATGCACGGTCATGTCCTTTGGATTGACCAATGCCCTGACTTACTTCATGTATCTCATGAATAAGGTCTTCATGGAATATTTGGACAAGTTTGTCGTTGTCTTCATTGATGACATCCTTGTCTTCTCGAAGTCGGAAGAAGAACACGAGCAACACTTAAGGATGGTCCTAGACAAGCTTCGAGAGCACCAAGCTGTATGCCAAGTTCAGCAAGTGTGAATTCGGCTGCGTGAAGTTGGATTCTGGGTCATGTTCTAAGCGAAGAGGATTGCCGATCGACCTGCTAAGATTGAAGCCGTGGTGAATGGCAATCCCGAGCAATGTGAAGGAAGTCGAAGCTTCCTCGGACTCGCAGGATATTACCGCAAGTTCGTTGAAGGATTCTCGAGCATTGCCCGACCCATGACTCAGCTCTTGAAGAAGGACAAGAAGTTGAATGGGACGCGAAGTGCGAAGAGAGCTTCGGGGCTGAAGAAGAGGCTAACCATCGCCCGATTACGGCCACACCAGATATACACAAGGAGTTTGTGATATATTGTGATGCGTCAAGAATCGGATGGGAGGTGTTACGATGCAAGAAGGCGAGTCGTAGCCTACCTTTCAAGGCAACTACGACCTCACGAGGAGAACTATGCTACTCATGACCTTGAGCTAGCAGCAGTGGTTCATGCCACGAAGACTTGGCGACATTACCTCTTGGGTAGCGATGTGAAATATACACGGACCACAAAAGTCTGAAGTATATTTTCACTCAAAGGAATTGAACATGAGGCGAGAAGATGGCTGGAGTTGATAAAGGATTATGACCTCGGTGTTCAATACCACCCTGGAAAGGCTAATGTGGTAGCAGATGCGTTGAGCAGGAAGGCTTGCTCCTTGAATGCTATGCTAAAGCACAAGCTACCCGCCTTGTATGAAGAACTTGAAAGCTTCGGGTTGGAACTGGTTGCACCAGGATTCTTGGCCAACCTCGAAGTTAAGCCTACCTTGATGGATGATATCAAGGAAGCTCAGAAGGGGCATGAGAGTATTGAAGGTGTCAAGAGGAAGATCAAGGCAGGCAAAGCCTCAGGATTCTCAGAGGATGAGGAAGGAATTGTGTGGTTTGGGAATCGCATCTGCGTGCCCAACAAGGTTGAGCTCAAGAACCTGATCTTGCAAGAAGCTCATGACAGCCCATATTCCATCCACCCTGGAGGCACCAAGATGTATCAAGACCTGAAGGAAAGATTTTGGTGGCACGGGATGAAAAGGGAGATTGCCACCTATGTTGCAAAGTGTGACGTATGCCAGAGAGTCAAAGCTGAACATCAGCGACCTGCTGGATTACTCCAACCACTCAAGGTTCCCGAGTGGAAATGGGATAAAGTCGGGATGGATTTCATCACTGGACTACCTAGGTCAAACAAGGGACATGACTCCATCTGGGTCATAGTCGATCATTTGACCAAAGTGGCCCATTTCATTCCTGTTAAGACTACCCATGACGGCAACCAGCTGGCAACTCTCTACATCAACCGAATCGTGAGCCTTCATGGTGTTCCCAAGGAGATTGTGTCAGATCGAGGAACCCAGTTCACCTCAAGGTTTTGGAAGAAATTCCAGGAGGCCATGGGGACCAAGCTGTCCCTTGACCGCTTTCCACCCACAGGCCGGAGGTCGACAGAGCAGTGAATCAAATACTCGAAGACATGCTCCGAGCCTGTGTCTTAGCTTATGGAGCTAAGTGGGAAGATTGCCTCCCTTTCGCCGAGTTCTCTTACAACAACAGTTACCAGGCAAGCCTTCAGATGGCACCATTTGAAGTGTTATACGGGCGGAAGTGCCGTACACCTCTCAATTGGTCGAGACCGTGAAGGACTTGTCTTTGGGCGGATATCCTCCGTGAAGCGAAGAGCAAGTCCAGCTTGTCGAGAGCGTCTGAAGTCTGCCAAGTCAAGGCAGAAGAGCTACGTTGACTCACGTCGAGAGACATAAACTTCCGAGTTGGAGACCATGTCTATCTCCGGTCACCCCTCTCAAAGGAGCCCAGCGCTTCCATGTCAAAGGAAAGCTCGCTCCGAGATACATTAGCCCTTCAAGATCATGGAGCGCGAGGAGAAGTGGCTTACCAGTTGGAACTTCCACGAACTTTCTAATGTGCTGGCGTGTTCCACGTGTCACAACTCGGAAGTGTCTCCAAGTTCGGACAAGCTGATCTCTACAAGGGCGTCAATCACCAAGCCATTGACCTTCAGCCTGATTTGACTTATCGTGAGAGGCCCATCTGCATTACGGATGATTTGAGCGGCCTTTTCAAGCCAAACCATCAAGTACTTCAAGGTCCAATGGAGCAACCACATGAAGCGAAGCAACTTGGGAGCGTGAAGACTACCTTAGATCCAATTCCGTATCTCTTTAAAGCCTAGTTTAGGAATCTCGGGGACGAGATTCTTGTAAGAGGTAGGTCTGTCACACCCTGCATTTTGTAACATTTCATTTTCACAAATAAAGCATGGAATTTTGGTCCAACAAAACTTTTTGCTTTATTTGGCTTTTATTTGGTGTTGGTTTTCCTATGTGGTTTTCAAGTGCTCTTAATAGTCAACCACTCCACCTTCTATACTTCATCTCCTTACCCCAAGCTCGACCAATGACCATGCCATGTGTATAGTGCAATATAGAATTTTCTTACAAAAATAATTTGGCCGAAAGTATTTTCTAAATTTAGTTTTCCAAAACCCCGAATTGAGGATTGCCTTTGCAAGTACTTGATTAAGGGCAGTAAAAATCTTTCCAAAAATACATTTGACTCCTATTAGATATAGGATACCCGAAACCACAAAATATAATTTTAAAAGTTGTTTTACTATTTTATTTAAAAGCTTTTCTTAAGGCCAGAAATGGTCTTTAATAGGAAAAATTATTTTTTGTTTTAAAAATATTTGGCAAAATTTATGGAAACTCATAGGACATATATTGTCCATATATGAGAGTTTCAACACATGGTCATGTTCAAAATATTGGTCAAATCCCTCTAAAACCCTTCCTGGATATTTCAAGCTTTTGAAATATTTACAAAGGAAATATTCTTCAAAAATTCCAGGAACATTCTATCATGTCACATATGACATATTAGGTGATCTTGCCAAGTCTCATGACTTGGAGAACAAGATAACACCATCAAAACCCCTCAAAACTATTTCTGTCCATTCGAAGTTTGATCAACTTTACATTGCCAAGTATGTCCAAATGTTCTCAAACTTGGTGGACATGCTTCATTGGTCTAATGATGCATCTGGACCAAATGGCACAGGTTGGAGAAGAGGAAATCTTGGTCAAAGTGCCTCAAAACCCTCTCTGACCAGAATCAAATTTGAACAACTTTGTTCTACCAACTTCTTCTCCAAGACCCCAACTTTTGTGAGCATGTTCACATGATCAAATAAGGCTACCACACCAAGTGGTACATCAAGGAGAAATGATCTACTCCAACTGGATCTACACAAATCCATTTCTGCTCATTTCTAGGGTTCACAAAAGTTGCATTGGCAACTTTGCCCAAATAATCTCCTAATTTGTGGAAGGCTATATTTATATAAGTCATTTCACCTTGTGGAGTCTCATGGAAATTGGAGTCCATTTGCTTGCTCAAAACTCTATCAAACACCTTCTGACATTTTGCAAAAACCACTGTTTTTACCCCTTTCACTATTCTTGGAGAGCTCCAATTTTTACCACAGCTCCTCCTAGACCCCTTTCACCTCCAGTAACAATGGCAAGCCCCCAGCTCAATAATTGAGGGGTGAAACCCCCCTCTTTCTCTCTCTGGACAGCCCTTTCTCCCTCTTCCTCACCTCTCTCCTCACCCAAGTGGCCATCCAGGGCATCCAATGCCTCCCCCTCCTTCTTTACTACCTCCTGGCGCTACTGGACATCAGTGGCCGCGCCCACAGGGCATATAATATGCCATGGCATGCCATCTGTGGCGCTCAGAGGCGCTTCTGATCTTGACTAAGCACTGTAGCCGCCCTCTGCCCAATGCTTCCGGCCACCTCGGGCCTTCCCCTCGCGCCAGCCGAGGCGCCTCGACGTCCGCGACACGCCACGGCGCTGTCCCCCTCCTCTCTCCTCCTTCCCCGCGCCTCCGCGCTATCAAACAGAGCCGCCCGAGCGCGCCAATGGCGCTGCTCACACGCGCGCACCCCTGACCCCTCCCCACTCCTTCTCTCTTCTTCCCCTAGGCGTAGTCGATGCCCACGAACGCCCTAGACACGGCGCCAGCTCCTCCCGAGCCCTGTGGCGACGAGCAGAAGCTCTCCGGCGCGCGGGTCTACGGGACCTCACCGTTCTCCTCTAAAAAGGCCTCCCGAGCCCTTCCACCTCACCCCGCGCTCTGCACCACCAACACCTCCCCTGCACCCCAGTTCGCCCCCAAAGCCGCCCGAGCTCGAGATCGAGCTCGAGCTCCGCTGCTGTCGGCTCATGGAGATAGCGAGTATAAGCCTCCCCGCTCCTCCTTTGCCTCGATCTGGAACCCTTGCATTCCCCGACTCTTTTCCTCCGTTTCCCTCTCTGTCGCAGCGGAAGCGACCGGAACCACCGCCTCCAAGCTCCTCCGCCCTTGAACCTCGTCGCCGCGAACCAGCACCCCTCACGGCCAAGTCCACCACCCACCGGCGTCTGGCGGCCCCTCAAGCCATCCCCTTTTCGCCGGAGCTCGCCGTCGCTGCATCGTCCGCGGTGAGCACGCGGCCCTCTCGTCGTCAGAGTCGGAGATGACAGCGGCCCCCCTTTGTCATCCTCACCTCTCTCTCGCCCTCTCTCTCCCAGCAGCTGGGCCCGCCGTCGGGTTTAAAAACTGGCCTTGTGTATATTGGCTCGCCTGAGCCTCTTTTCCCCTGGCCTGCTTGCCTCATGGCTATTACGGCCCAGTGCCATAGTGCCCTTTTTCCTTTTTCTTTTCTGTCACTTATTCCAAAAATCCCACAGGGCACAATATTTATCCAAATGCAATAATTCCAACTCCTAAATTCCTAGAATATTGCAACCTATTTAATGGTGCAACTTTCATTCAAATCCAACCAACTTTTATGTACTGTTCAAATTTAAATTCAAATTTGAGCAGTTTAATCTCTGTTTGGAAATTCATATCCCCTCTTGTGTAACTCCAAATCCAAAACTAGCAAGTTTCCCCTTCTTAGATTTCCATCTAATATTTTACAAAAAGAGTTGACATTTTTCTGAGCACTTTGATTTTTCTGTTTTGTTATTGCCTTATTTTCCCGTTATTATTTTGCGATGATAGATTGCGTTGCTGACGAAGGAGTTGGACCAGAAGACTTTGAAGACCCCGAAGACTTTGTTGAGCCAGGCAAGCAGCCCTTTGACCATGTCTATGAGACCCTTTTTATGCATGTCACATAGCACTTATTATTGTTGCATCGGAATCATGAAGGATGGGTAACCACTTTGGTGGGTTGCCTCCGTTACTTTTCTCGTTGACACTTGCATTGTGCATGACCCTACCTTCTTATGAGGGTTATGACGATGGGAGTAGATAGGATGCCAAGTAGTTTGCTACGCAAAAGGGACGGGGATATGCATGTGATGGAGGCAAAATATTTTCAAACAACTTTCGAAAACCCCATCGGGTGCCATTTATGCCCGAGGGAGATGATGAGAAAGGTAACCACTTGATGACGAAGTGGTGTACCGAGGCAAGTGTGTGTTGTTTTCAAAACGGATTAGATTTAAGATTTGATGGTGTCCCAACCGTACATGCGACCACTCTACCCTTATATGGGAAAGGGCATTGTTGAGTACCTAGACCGATACTAGCTTGGAGCCCGCATTACTAGTGACGGGGAGAGTTGGTGCTCTCTCTTGGGGCGGGTCGTGCTGTAGGGCGGCCATGACCATCTTTATGGGGCACCGGACACACCGTTGGTACCCCGTGCCAGTGGTATGTGATGAATATGGGAGCAAGGCTCCACGAAAATGTTATTTGAAATGTTGGGCACGGGGGTTACTACCAATCGAGTGGACTCCATGTTAAGTGTCGTCTAGGGAAAGGCGGTGATCGGGTGCTTACCCCGGGTACTTGAGGTACCGCGGGTCGTGGATGACACGGAAGTTCCCCGGATCTAGTGGGTAAAGTGTGCAACCTCTGCAGAGTGTAAAACTATTCGAATAGCCGTGTCCACGGTCAAGGACGGTTGGGCGGTGCTGCTTAAACTATGTCCAGGGTTTTCAACCGTGTGAGTGAGATGATGGAAATGACTTGGGTCAAGTCAACGGACTTGACACGATTGAGATGGGTTGGTGCCCACTCTGTTTATGATAATGGGTTGGTGCCCATTTTGTTTATGATAATGGGTTGGTGCCCACTCTATTTATGTTGATATCTGTGACCAGATCTCATGGTTACTTGAATTCTTTTGATGCATACTTTATAGGTTGTTGAACATGTCCTTGCACTCAAAACTAGCTTTATGCAAAACTTTACCTATGTCATGCATTACTGTACCTTGAACCAAATCATGGGTTGCTTGCGAGTACATTCAAAGTACTCATTGGCTTGCCACTGGTTATTTAATTGACCAGGCATGGAAGAACCGGAGTTCGAAGAAGAGTCCTTTGGAGATGATCATGCGAACTAGGACGTTTCCCAGTCAGAATGCCTGTAGGGTTAAGGCAGATGGCATGGGTTCTACTTATCAACAACGATTTCCGCTGCTTTGTTTCATTTGATGTTCAGCCCTTAAGGCTTTATCGATGTAAGACTTGACCATGTTGGTCACTATTTGTGTAAGACGGTATGTATGGATGTAAGACTCTTGTTATTCAGCTTCTGTGTGTTCAGTGAGCATTGATCTCTGGGATCACTGTACACGTGCATTCGGTGATCACGACTTGTGAGTCGGGGTCCCCCACACAAGCACTGCTCGGACGAACCGCATTTGCAAAATTTAATGCGGTGCCACACTACGCATACCTCAAGCTCAAGATGCCAGGCCCTCGAGGAGTCATTACGATCAACGGAAACACCGAACGCTCTCTCCGAACGGAGGAGCATACAGCGGCTCTCGCGGCGGAAATACAAAGCAGCCTCTTAAGGCAATTCTCGAGTCTGGCTGTTAAGCGGCCGGACACCGTCAAGCGCGCCCGGAGTAACCTACAACAAGACCGCCTGGCACGTTCCGAGCACGCGCAGCAATGCGGCCCCAACCCTAGCCCTCGCGAAATCGCGAGACCAGTACCACGCGTACATAACTATGCTCTGGAGATACCATGGGCACAAGGGGAGGGGCACGACCACGGCATGCCCAGAGTGCGGCTCAACCACACTAGGGGCTCCCAATTGTGTCATTCTTCTTTTTCTTTCTTCTTATTCACAGGACTCCGTTTTCCAGAAGCCCTGTCCGGCAGTAGACTTGCCGAACTCACGATGCAACAGCCAGGGAAGCAGAAAAGCTACGTCGAGTATCCAGGTGGTCTCCATTACGAGCATTATACCTGTTTTACATACCATTCCGCAGTCTACCCCTGGAGGGGGACATGTTAAATAGTCCCATCCCTTGCTTATCGCACTATTTGTATCGTTCTGCTTCCATTGCAGTATTTTTTGAATAAACAATGCATCGCTTTTTGCCTATCATTGCATTCCTTTTTTTCTATCTTTATATGTTCACTTATGACATCTTGCACCCGTACGCTTTGGTACGGCCAAATACACCAGGGGCTTAAGTTCCCCAAAGTATGGTGTGATAAGTCCAAACACTTTCACAAGTGCGGCACCCCGAACTTATAGCATTATATGCATCGGCTCCGAATCATGTCTTGGGTCAATAGTTGGGTTTGCCCAGCTCCCACGTTTTGGTACCTTACGTTCCGTTATATCGGCTAAGGTAGCGCTGGGAGAACCACTGCGATTGTGCCCCGGTTGAGCTGGGTTGAGCAGCTCAGTGGAGAAAGCTAAAACTGACCGTCATGATGGGGCGAGAGCCGGTCGCTGTTTGAGAGGTTTTTTCGAGTCCCTAAAGACTTATGCCACTTAGAGCGAGGAGCCGGCTTTGTCCGCCCAGCATGGATAGCGCCCGAATTGACCTTCGAACACTAGGGGCTTCACTAAATTTAAAATTATAGAATTCTATGGCTAAGTGAGAGTGTTCAAGCATTATAAGTCCGGTTGCCTCGTTCGTTGTGTTGAGCGTCTCCCTCAAAGGACCCAAAAATGGGAAAAAGAGCGCTCAAGTTTATCCTGAATACCCCAGCACTCGTGGCATGGGGGCTGAAGCCAATGACTTGCCATCTCTCAAATTTGATAAACGGCCGCACAGAAGGTAATATTTTAAATTAACAAGTGTTGCTTCACAAGATATGAACAAAGTTTTCAGCGCACAGGATAACAAAATGCGAGTCTACTCAAAAATTACATCTTTGGAGCATTCACCCGCTATAAGGCGGGCACCTTTCAGGACACCCTTATAGTACATCTCGGGCGTGCGATACTCCTTGCCCGGCGGTGGCGCGTCCATCACAAGCTTCTCAGCGTCCATCTTGCCCCAGTGCACTTTAGCGCGGGCAAGGGCCCGACGGGCACCTTCAATGGAGACGGAGTGCTTGATGACTTCAACCCATGGACAAGCGTCCACCAGCTGCCGCACCAGACCGAAGTAGCTCCTAGGCATGGCTTCTTTGGGCCATAGCCGAACTATGAGGCCCTTCATGGCCTGTTCGGCCACCTTGTGGAGCTCGACCAGCTGCTTCAGCTGGTTGCTCAGGGGCACCGGATGTCCAGCCTTAGCATACTGAGACCAGAATACCTACTCCATCGAGCTCCCTTCCTCGGCCCGGTAGAATGCGGCAGCATCGGACACACTGCAGGGGGGATCTGCGAATGCTCCTGGAGAGCTCCGGATTCGGGTAAGTAACAAGTAATTCACTTTCACGTGCTTGCTTTGCATGAAGAATGCCTTACCCGCCGCTATCTTCTTTATCGCCTCAATTTCCTGGAGGGCTTTTTGGGCTTCGGCCTTGGCGGCTTTGGCACTCTCAAGAGCCGAGGCGAGCTCGGACTCTCGAGTCTTCGAGTCACGCTCCAAGCTCTCATGTTTTTCCATGAGAGCCTGGAGCTCTTGCCGCACCTCCGCCACCCGCGCGTCCTGCTTCTCGCGCTCGGTGCGCTCTGCGGCCGCATTGCGTTCGGCCTCGGACACCGCTTCCTTCAGGGCCGCCACCTCGTTCGTGGCCCCTGCAATACTCATGTTATTCCTGTCATTTTTTGCAACCAAATCCTTTTCTATAAGGTATTACTTTAATAAGGTATTACTTACCTTCCTTGTCCTCGAGCTGCTTCTTGGCACGGCCGAGCTCGTTCTCGGACCGCTCGAGGCTCTGCTTCAAAGCATTGACCTCCGTAGTCAGTGCGGCAGAGGTCAGCAGCAAAGCCTGCATTCCCATATTGACACGCTTATGTTAGACTCCTGCGCATATCTTTTTAGATCCTAAGTTCGACTTTTCTTTCCGAACACCAAACTGAGCATCATGGGCTACTGTCTATGCGGTACTATTATTACATATGTTAAATTACTTACTCAAAGCCTGTTAGAAGGCTGGTACAGGCTTCAGTCAGCCCGCTCTTGGCGGACTGAACTTTCTGAATCACCGCACTCATAACAGTGCGGTGCTCCTCGTCGATGGAATCACTGTTGAGCGCCTCCAGCAAATTAGCCGGCGCCTCCGGTTGGACGGAGGTCACCGGCGTCGCAGTCTCACCCTTCTTAGGAAGGGGCCGCCTGCCTGACTCCGGAACCACTAAAGGTTCCGGTGCAGAGTCCGGTCCAAAGTCCGGGAGGTTGCCTTGCGGCGCCTCCGGGGCCTCTTCCTCCTGGCTGGGCCCCTTCTAGGACCCCACCTCGGCGTCGTCTGTGTCTCGTGGGGAGGAGGCGGTCGGAAGTGAAGTGCTATTCACATCCGACGAACCCAGGGACCCGCTCGACGAAGCGGGGAGATCGTCCTTGGGAGGGCTACATGGTTGTATTCGGCGTTAGAAGACACTATGCGACAAAAGGGAAATCATGAGTTATTCTAGAATCCGGACACTTACGATCTCGCTAGGGGCTTTACCCTCGAAGGCCACTCCTCTTTGCCATCATCGACGTTGGTGGAACAGTCCGGAGGAAGGGTCCTTCCCTTCTTGGACCCTTCGGCCTCCTCCGTTGGGGAGGCCTTCCTTTTCTTCTCTCCCCCCCGCTGGGGGAGAGGCCTTTTTCTTCTCCTCCTCGTCTTCATGGGAGGAGTCCGCCTCGGAGTCATCGGACGATGAGTCCGATAACACCTCGCACCGGGAACTCCTCCAAGTTCCCGTGGCCTTCTTCTTGGCCTTCTTCTCCAGCACCACGTAAGGCGCCAGAGCCAGCAGTCCCGTTAATCGAGCATCCGCTGGGTCTTCTGGCAAGGGAGCCGAACAGTTAACCTGCCCGGACTTCTTTTGCCAAACCTGTCGAAGGTAAAGGGAGTTTAGATCCCGCATAGAGTCAAACTATGGAAAACAAGTGTCCCATAAGGGGTAAAATAGCTTACCTCGTCGGCTTGACGCTGCGAGCTGAATCCGCGGGAGCTTCGGCGCCCTTGAACAGCACCCTCCAGGCGTCTTTGTACGTAGTGTCAAAGAGCCTGCTCAAGGTCTGGTGTTGTGCCGGATCAAACTCCCACAAGTTGAAGGCCCGTTGTTGGCATGGGAGGATCCGACGGACGAGCATGACCTGGACCACGTTGACGAGCTTGGTCTTCTTGTTCACAAGGTCTTGGATGCAGGTTTGGAGTCCGGTCAGCTCCTCTAAATCACCGCATGTCAGGCCCTTCTTTTTCCAGGAGGTGAGCCGCATGGGGATGCCAGATCTGAATTCGGGGGCCGCTGCCCATTCAGGGTCACGTGGCTCGGTGATGTAGAACCACCCCGATTGCCACCCTTTGATGGTTTCCACGAAGGAGCCCTCGAGCCATATGACGTTGGGCATCTTGCCCACCATGGCGCCTCCGCACTCTGCCTGCTGGCCGCCCACTACCTTCGGCTTGACATTGAAAGTCTTCAGCCATAAGCCAAAGTAGGGCTTGATGCGGAGGAAGGCCTCGCACACAACGATAAACGCTGTGATGTTGAGGATGAAATTCGGGGCCAGATCATGGAAATCCAGGCCGTAGTAGAACATGAGTCCCCTGACAAATGAGTGGAGTGGGAGGCGCAGTCCGGGAGGAAATGGGGAAGGAACACCACTGATGGGGCCTGGGGTGGGGACGAGCTGCCCCTCGTCTGGAAGCCGGTGCGCAATATCGTTGTGCAGGTATCCGACTTTCCTCAACTTTTTGATGTGCCCCTCCGTGAGGGAGGAGGCCATCCACTTGCCTCCCGCTCCGGACATGACTGGGAAAGGTTGAGGCGAGATGTGTGGGCTTGGGCGTTGGAGCTCGAGTGCGCGGAAATGGATAAGCAAAGAGGAAGAAGGCATAGGTAAAAAGGTGGATCCTTATCCCCTTATATGGACGGACAAAATTATGCGTCCCCACCAGCCTGGTAAAACTCGCTTATCTCCCAAGCGCCGTAATCACTACTAGAAAAAGGGCTATAGATGGGATTGACACTAATGGCGCACCAGACAAGCGGTGCGCGCACCACCTTCTGATACGCCATTAGTGTTGAAACTACTAATAACGCACCTGGCCCAAGGTGCGCCATTAGTATCAAATTTTTTTTTGAACTAGTGCGCCCGTCCAAACATACTAATGGCGCATCCAGACGAAGTGCACCATTACTAGTTGTAACTAGTAATGGCGCACTGTCGGAAAGTGCTTGATAATGTTGTTTTTTGTTATATTTTTATTCCTTTTTTGCAAAACTACTAATGGCGCACTTTTCCACGTGCTCCATTACTAGTTTAAACTAGTAATGGCGCCTTTGTGGAACGAGCGCCATTAGTATGTTTTTTTGCAAAACTACTAATGGCGCACCACCGGAAGGTGCGCCATTAGTAACTGGATTACTAATGGCGCATTTATGGTTGGTGCGCCATTAGTAAGTGGGCAACAACAAGATATTTTGGACAGCCTCTCCTACCCACACTCACTTTCTCCCCACTTCATTCTCTCCACCGCCTCCTCCTTGTCTCGGTGCCTCCTCTTTTCACCTCATTTCCACCATAGATTCATTCAAATTAAGTGGTTAAATTACCTTGTTTTGATAGGTAAGTAAGGGGAAGCTATATTTATGTTGTTCTCCTACAACAATGTGCACATGCACTTTTTATGGCCTAGCTAGATCTATGTATGTTCGTGGTGTTGCATATGTTTGTGGTGTTGCATATGTGTTTGTGTTTGGAGGTGTACGGTATTTGAAATGCGGTAGTTGCCAATATTTTGCGGAATGTTGATTCATTTCCGTTTGGCAGAATTTTGGCATTAAGCATTCTTTTTGGTCCTATTTTTAGGAAAGTTATGCCAAATTTTTCTTGGTTCTAAAATATCGTTTTGCTCTACCCTTGAGCGACCATGGTCCGCACGATGACCGAAGGCATCGTGAATAGGTTTTGAGGTCCGCGAGGGCGAGATGCTTCAAAAGAATGAGACAGAGATAAGATGTCCATGTCGAAGATGCAAGCTGAAGAGCCTTATTGCGGACCCGGATTCCGGGCAGGTGCGGGACCACCTGCTCTTGCGTGGTTTCATGGATGGCTATCGGTGGCAAGGTGATGAAGATGACTACGAAGTCGTCCATGGGGGTCGGGCAAGAAATGAGCAAGGGCATCAAGACAACCACCACGGCTCGGGCGGGCGAGAAGACGAAGAATCCCCAGGAGATGATCACGACGGTTATGCTGTACATAGTCATCATGTAGAAGATGCAGGACATGATGATGAGGAAGATGCCGGAGCAGACGATGGGCATGATCATGAAGATGATGATGCCGGCGGAGCAGACGACACTGGACCATCGATGGGCTGGGTGCAGGACCCTCATATTCAAGAGCTGCTTCTCAAGCAGACGGATAACGCAAGAGCTGCCGCCCGAGAGAAAGCCAAGATGGATCAACTTGAGTTAGACACGGTTACTCCATTGTATGAAGGATGCAGGCCCGAGGATACCCGCTTGAAAGTAACGCTCATGGCTCTGGAGATGAAGGTAAAACACAAAATGACCGACGCATGCTTCGACGAGAACATGTCATTTTGGCACGAACGTCTTCACAAGGGGAACAAGTGCCCGACCAGTTTGGAGGAGGCGAAGAAAATCGTGTGTCCTCTGGATTTACCGCACGTGAAATACCATGTGTGCATGAACAATTGCATCATTTATCGGGACGAGCACGTGGAGTCTACCATATATCCGGTGTGCGGCGTCACTCGATACAAGAAGAGGAAGAAAGCTCCTCGAAAAGTGGTGTGGTACTTTCCGATCACTCCTTGTCTGCAGCGGTATTTCACGGACCCTAAGGTAGCAAAGCTCCTGCGTTGGCACACGGATAGGGAGGAGAAGAAGCGAGAAGATGACGCAAATGATCCGGAGATAGATAAAAAAGACAAGATGCTGAGTCACCCTAAGGATGCGAGCGATGGAAAGCGTTGAACGAAGACCAGAATTTGGGAATGATCCAAGGAACATCGTCTTGGGCGCGAGCACCGATGGAGTCAATCCGTTTGGCAGCGAGAAGCACACATAGCACTGGCCTGTGTTTGTGTGGATGTACAACCTTCCCCCCGGTTGTGCATGAAGAGGAAGTACATTCACATGAGTATGCTAATTGAAGGGCCGAAACAACCAGGGAATGACATCAATCTGTATCTCGGGCTGCTAAAAGAGGAGCTTGACATGCTGTGGAAAACGCCAGCCAATATGTGGGACGCCGCAGAGAAAGAATATTTCCCTATGAGAGCCACACTGCTCACGACGGTGCACAACTATCTCGGTTACGGATATCTCGCGGGGCAGGTAGTCCACAGATTTTTTGGATGCGTAAGGTGCATGGATGACACAACGTACCACCAGCTAGATAGAGATCCCGGGTCTTCTAAAACCGTGTTCATGGGACATCGAAGGTGGCTTCGCGACGATGACCCGTGGAGGAAACGCAAGGATTTGTTCGATGGTGAAACCGAACCCCGAAAACGCCCGTGTACGAGGAGCGGCGAGGAAATAGACAAGCTGTTGAAAAATTGGAAAGACTTCCCACTGCTGGGAAAGAAGCAAAAGGTGCCAGAGCCGGGAAAGAAGCGAAAGGCGCCAGAGCCGCTGCTGAAGGTATGGAAAACGAGGTCATTTTACGGGACTTGCTGATCGAAGATCCACCGTGTGCCTCACAGCCTTGATGTCATGCATATCACGAAGAACGTGTGCGAGAGTCTGCTTGGTACCCTGCTCAACATGCTAGAGAGGACCAAAGATGGGCCGAAAGCAAGGGCAGACTTGAAATCAATGGGCATCAGGCAGGAGCTTCACGCTAATAATGAGGATGATGATGATGATGATGATGATGATGATGATGATGATGATGATGATGATGATGATGAGGCGAAGCAGGACACAGAAAGTCGTCGCAAAGGCAAAAAGGCCAAGAAGACCGGAAATGACTACCCTCCCATGTGCTTCACTCTAAGTCAGGAGGAGATCGAGCAGTTTTTCACCTGCCTCCTAGGAGTAAAACTTCCTTACGGTTACGCGGGGAAGATAAGCAGATACCTAGACCCAGCAAAGCAGAAGTTCAGTGGGATAAAGTCTCACGACTGTCACGTGCTGATGACGCAGATACTTCCAGTTGCAATCCGTGGGATCATGGACGCGCACGTCCGTGAAACGCTATTTGGCCTATGCAACTTTTTCGACGCCATCTCGGAAGTCGATTGGCGTGAGGCAACTCGAAGGCTACGGAAGAGATCGTGGTGATACTATGCGAGCTTTAGATGTACTTCCGCCCGCATTCTTCGACGTTATGGTGCATCCGCTGGTCCATATAGTGGAGGATATCATCCAACTCGGCCGACGTTCTGCACAAAGCATGATGCCGCTCGAAAGGATGAATGGTGTCATCAAAGGATACGTTCGCAACATGTCACGCCCAGAGGGAAGTATGGCCAGGGCTTTTCGATCAAGAGTGCATCTCCCATCGCACGAATTATCTAGGCATCGAGAACCCCGCTGGTCCGTCAGTTAACAGCACCTCGGCAGGCTCGCTGGATGGGGTCACCGTGAGGGTCGCCCCGAAATGCATGTCGACTTAGAGGGTCGACTCGCCGACTTTGAAAGAGCAAACCTAGTCACGCTACAACACATAGACGTGGTCGATCCTTGGGTGGTAGAGCACAAAACCTTTATTAAGAAGACGTACAATGACCGGGGCCAACAGAGGACGGGCGGAGATATAATCAAAGAGCACAACTCATGTTTCACACTTTGGTTCAAGCAGAAGCTTCTGTCGTACCCTTTACATGAGGATTCTTCCGCGGAAGAACAACTCATATTCGCCTTGTCACAGGGCGCCGAGCACAACCTGATGACCTATGAGGCGTACGATATCAACGGTTACACATTCTACACCGAGGCCAAGGACATGAAGGGCGATGGTTATTAGAACTCCAGGGTAACGATGGAATCCTACACCGGTAACGACAAGGACAGATACTACGGAAGGATCGAGGAGATCTGGGAGCTGAGCTACGCTGGAGAGAAGGTCCCGATGTTCCATGTCAGATGGGCGAAGAGCGTCCTAAAAGAAGACCGGTATTTCACCACCATGGTTATACCCGAAGCCAAATCCAAGATCATGGCGCAAACGTCACCGCTAAAAATGAGCCATGGGTACTGGCTTCCCAAGTGGACCAATGCTTCTTCATTACCGACCCGTCAAAGCCCGATCGTGTTGTCGGAGGAGAGGCAAAAGGAAGATCATCGGAATGGATGGAGTAGCCAATGAGCAAGACTTCGACAAGTACGGCGACCCGAGGATCGAACATGACGACGATGATGAAGTAGCAGCATACACCACAAGAAGAAGCAGGACCACCCTACCTAAAGGACATCCGTTCCACAGAAGAACTCCATTTGCGAAAAAGAAGGGCAAGAAGATTGTGAACAGATAGCTAGCTAAGATCGATTGTATTTAAATCGTAGCCTTCATTTCTCGATTGTATTTCATGGGCACTTTTTGAACTATCATGAATATTTTTAAATTTCATGGACACTCGATCTCGATCCCCCTCCATCTCGGTCGCTATCCCACCTCGCCAGATCCGGTCCCCCTCGCCGCCGAGCACCCCCCGGTCCATCGGCCGCCGCCGCCGACCCTGTTGTGATGGAGGCCTTTTTTGCCTTGTCCACCCGAGAGGCCCTTGAGTTTGCTGGAATGTTGATTAACTTACGTTCCAGCAAATTCGGGTACTCCGTATGTCCTATTTTCAGCAAAGGTCATGCTGAAATTTTCCGTGAATTTTAGCATGACTTTGCTAAAAATACGACATATGGGGTGCTTGTGACTAATGATGAAAGCTTTGGCTTTTAGGGTGTCTCGGCGTCGAAAAACCCTCAATGATAAAAGCTTAGCTTTTAGGATGCCTCGGTGTCGACAAACCCTAAATGATGAGACCATGATGTTGTTCCTTGACAATAACCAACTTTTTGCCCAAACTTTGTTCCTATTTAGAGAGAAACATGGCCAACAACGATGAGGCCGGGGTTCGGGCGGCAAGGCATTCTGGGAGCTGTCCCAGGAGATGGAGGAACAACCTCACTTGTATGAGGACGCCGCCTTCCCCACCGATCCTGAGACCACTAATGGTACCGCCGAGGATGACCCCACTGATGCCACCACTGATGATGCCGCCGAGGATGCCACCACTGATGATGGCGGCGCACGCACAGATGGCAGCCAACCGAAAGAGGCAACGGAAGGACCGGCGCCTGATCATGCTCCTCATCCTCAAGGAGGAAGTTACTGAAGTGGACTCCGACTGGAATCCAACGGCGCCCGAACGAATAGTCAAGGGGTACTCGCTTCAGCTCGGGTGCATTCTCTGGAGCACCGTCTCGATCAACACCGAGAACCTGAGGCATCCTGACCGAGGGAATTTGCGCAACCTCCTCTTCACGAAGCTACACGAACGATACAAGTTCCCCGCTGAATTTGCAAACACAAGCCTCAAAGGGAATAAAGTGAACAATGCTGCCCTCACGAAGATGAGCAAGGCCCTGTCTACTTGGAAAAGCAATGTGAAGAGAATGATCGAGAAAGGTGAGAGTTATGAGAAGATCAAGGAGAAAAATCCTTCGATCACCGAAGATGACTACAACGACTTCAAGATCAATTGCTCGAGCACCGCAAACTCCCAATCAAGTCAGTGGGGGAAACAAATGCGGGAGCTGAACATAGGGGAACACACACTCGGTCCCAGCGATTACATAGTGGTGGAGCCTATATGGGACAAGGAGGAGGCGGACCGTGCCGAGCAAGGCCTACCGCCCCTCTTCGATAAATACGGTGACAAGCAGACCAGGAACTTTGTCAGGGCCCGGTACAAGAAGGACCCGAAAACAAAGGAGCTTACCACGGATCCGAAGACCAGGAAGCTTGAGCTTGTTCTGGTAAGGAATACACCCCCGCGTAATTAGCTCCATATGGTTGCATTCTAATTAATGAAGCCAAATTTCTAAATGGTTCTGTCGGTGTACTAAAGTAGGGGTACCTTAGTATCCCGAACTTGTGCACGGGCAGTCGCAGCATCCCGCGGCAAGGCTTGCCGGATGCCCGCCAAGATCCTCCTTAGTTCATATTAAAGCCATTCAAGAACAAAGTGTTTTAACTAAGAAGACAAGGCCCCGGCAAGAGGAGCTTGCCGGGAAGGCCAACCAAGGCATTTCAAGAAACTTGCCGCGACGCGCCGCGCGTCCCGACAAGACCCAGCGAGCGACGAGCTTCCGGGCGCGACAAGACAACGACCGCGGCAAGGCGCTTGCCGCGGCAGAGCCACCACTCTGTGCCCACGCTCCAGCGCATCCGTCGACGTGTCGCCGCAGGACCGTTCCAGGCGCATGTGGCGGGAAGCTATGCAGCCAAGCGGTGCGAGGTGGCGAGTGGAGATGACGAGAAGGCCATCGTGGCGAACGGTGGCGCCCCTAACGGTCGCTTTTCTGCACTGTTGGGCGACGCGGACGGGCATTAAATGCTCTTGTCCCCTACCGTCAGAGTTAGGTAGGGTGCACTGTAGAGGCAGTTGTACCAACCCCTCTTTTTACATTTGTACCCCTGTCTGCGTTGCCACCTGTCGGTGACCCCTTTAACCTATAAAAGGAGGCCCACGCGCAACGTAGAGGGGGTTCGACTCATTCGAAACTACCGAACGCTCACGCTCTCGAGCAAGAACATAATACCACCACAAAGCAGCAGTAGGAGTTTCATCTCTCCGGAGAGCTCCGAAGCTGGGTAAAATCCCTCGCGTGCCTCACCTCGACCGCTCTTTCAGGCCCTCCGCCCCGCCGGACGAGAAGGGGCCCTGCCCCATAGGTGTCCGCTTCCACGACATCTTTGGCACGCCCGTAGGGGCGCCGAGGTTGTGCGAACCTGATCCGGTGTTCGCGCGCGCTACATCATCATCTTCATCGACATTCCACCGAAGAAGAAGGCTTCGGAGGTGGTTGGTCCGTCTGCGTCGGTTCCACCGCCACCGGAGCAAACGGGCGGTGGGGTAGACGCCAGCGGAGGAACGGGCGCCAGCGAGGGAGCTCACGATGCTGCCAGGTCCAAGGACAAGGCTGCACAGACCTCGGCGTCCGTACACGCACCGCGCCCATCTCAGGAGGTGCGGTACCGACAACACCATGGTACGCGCGGTACCATACGTTCGTTAGGTCAAGGCCAAGCTGGTGGATCGCGGGATGCTCAAGACCAGCATGCACATCAACATGCTAGCACGAGCGCGGCACGATCGCCTAGATGAGATGCTGCTCCTTCTAACATTGTTAGAAGTACGAGCCTATCTCGTTCCTCGTGTCGTTCGCCAGCACCACCCAAGACTCCAGAAGAAGCGTTGGCCCGAGCCCAATCGCTTAGATTACCCTCGGCGCCGCATAAGATCGACGATTGGAGGGCCACCATTCAGAGCCTCATCGGCTTCGCCAACGGCGACACTCCCCGGCAACCGAGCACATCGAAGCCGCGGCAAGACGCCCAGGCGCGAGCCAGTGACGACAAGACCGGTGGGGGTGCAACCACTGTGCACTCCCCACCCCGAAGGCAAAGGTCGCTGACTCGTCGGGTCAACCTCGACACTGACTCCACGGCGTCATCAGATCCGCGAGCTCGTCGTGATCAGCACCGAGTTCTTCAAGAACGACAACAAGAAGATGCTCGCACCCGCATCGAGCGTCGAAGAGAAGCGCGGCGTCAGTCAGACCAGCGCGCTGGGCCCACTGTCGACATGCATGCGCCAGGGGAACTAGGCGACTTGCCGTACGCGGTAGGTTATCCTGCGTTTACTCGTGAGCTGCGGCAAGTCTAGTGGCCCAGCACAAAGAACTTCAAGCCAGATGTACCCGAGAAGTACGATGGCAGGCTGCATCCGTCGGAGTTCCTCAGCATCTACACCATTGCGGTGCAGGCTGCCGGGGGGCGCGACGAGAAGATCCTCGCAAACTACTTCCCGCTAGTGCTCAAGCCCAACGTCAGATCTTGGCTTATGCACTTGCCGGACAACTCCATCTCCTCATGGGCAGATCTGTGCCATCAGTTTGTCGGCGCCATTACAGGCGGCCACAAGCCCCATGGCCAGGAGAGCGATCTTCATCTGCTCGCCCAGAAGGAAGGAGAACCCCTACGCAAGTACATTTAAAGGTTCAGCCAGGTGCAGCGCAACATCCCACATGTCCACCCTGCCGCGGTTATTAGCGCGTTCCATCAGAACGTGCGTAATCACAGGATGAGGGAGGAGATGGCAATGTGCAAGATCAAAGATGTCAGCGAGCTATATGCTTTGGCCAACAAGTGTGCGTGTGCTGAGGAGGGGAGGAAACTCCCCGGAGAGAATGCAGGAGCAGAAGGGTCTGACAGTGAGGATGCCGCCCCGGCAAGGAAAAACCTGCGGCAGAACAACAGAAAGAGGAAAGCTAAAGATGTGCTAGTCGTTGAGCAGTCCGGCAACGGAGGTGGCGCCGAGAAGGCCAAAACTAGTAACTCCGGCGAGGCCGTGGTGGCCGCCGACAAGCAAGACGGCTCCAGCAAGCAGTTCTGCAAGATCCACCACACCAAGGGCCATGATCTCCAGACCTGCAAGAAAGTTGAACAGCTTGTTGAACTGCAGAAAGCTGAATACGAGCGACGCGACAAGGAGAAGGCCCAAGAAGGTGGTGGAGGATCCGGCAAGAAGCGTCCCGGCCGGGAGGGCGCCCGCGGCAAGGCCAAGCAGCGGCAAGGAGACAGGCCTCCCCGCGGCCGCGACAAGGATGAAGACGAAGACGAAGATGAAGAGATGGATGAGGATGAGGCCGACGAGCAGGAGTTTCAGAAAGCAACAGAGGTTTTGTGCGTTGACGGTGGTGCTTCTCTGCATACTTCGCACCGCCAGCTCAAACAGTGGGTGCGAGAAGTTAATGCAGCAGAACCATCAGTTGAGTCACGCAAGCCCTCGAAATGGTCTGAAGACGCTTATCATCTTTGACCTTGAGGACCACCCTGACCGCGTCACTGCGGTCGGGTGCTTGCCGATGTTGGTTTCACCAACTATCCGCAACCTCAAGGTCACAAAGATGCTAGTTGACGGTGGGGCCGGCTTGAATCTGATCTCCTTCGCGGTACTCAAGAAGCTCCAGATCCCCGACAGTGAGCTCGAAGAGACTGGCACTTTCCAAGGAATCAACCCGGGAAGGAGCAAGCCGAAGGGGAAGATCACGTTGCCAGTGACATTTGGCAGCGAGCTGAACTTCAGGACAGAAAAAGTCACTTTTGATGTTGATGATTTCCCATTGCCCTACAATGGGATACTCGGCCGTCCAGCGCTCGCCAAGTTCATGGCAGCCTCTCACTATGCCTACAACGTGCTCAAGATGCCAGGTCCGATGAGTGTCATCTCTGTCCCTGGCGACAAGAAGGATGCCCTTATCTGTAATGACAAGATCTACCGGGAAGCAGCAGCCGCAGCAGATCGCAAGACACTTGCCGCTGAAGCTCCCGGGCGGAAGAAGAAGACCAAGTCCGGCAAGAGCTCTGATGCCCACTCCGACAAGCGCACCTCTTCGAAGTGCTGCGCTACCGTTGAGGACGCACCATCGAGCTCCATCGACAAGTGTAAGAAGGCAGAGGCAGCTCCGCCCGAGACCAAGAAAGTGGCCGCCAAAGAGGACGGCACTGGTGGTACCTTCACCATCAGTGCCACGCTTGACCCTAAATAGGAAAGCGCGCTCGTTGCTTTCCTGCGGGCGAATGTCGATGTGTTTGCATGGCAACCATCTGACATCCCCGGTGTTCCTAGGAAATTAATTGAGCACCACCTTGCCGTCTGTCCTCACGCACGGCCCATCAAGCAGAAAGTCAGAAAACAAGCGGTGGAGCGCCAAGAATTCATTGCAGAAGAGATCAAGAAGTTGGAAGCAGCAGGCCTTGTCAGAGGAGTGCTCCATCCAACGTGGCTGGCCAATCCTGTAGTCGTACGCAAGGCGAACAGAAAATGGAGGCTTTGTATTGACTTCACTGATGTTAATAAAGCTTGTCCCAAAGACCCATTTCCCTTGCCGCGCATTGACCAGATTGTTGACTCCACGGCCGGATGTGATCTGCTGTTATTTCTTGATGCATATTCAGGATATCATCAAATCTTCATGGCAGAAGAAGATGAGGAGAAGACCGCGTTCATTACTCCGTGTGGCACCTACTGTTTTGTACGGATGCCTTTCGGACTAAAGAATGCTGGTTCAACATTTGCAAGAGTAGTCAGTCATGCTTTTGAGCCACAGTTGCACAGAAATGTAGAAGCTTACATGGATGACATAGTGGTCAAGAGCAAAGACAGAGCAACTCTAATCCAGGATTTGGACGAGACCTTTGCAAATCTGCGCAAGATCAACCTCAAGCTTAACCCCGAGAAGTGTGTGTTTGGAGTCCCTTCCGGCAAGCTTCTCGGGTTCTTTGTATCTCAGCGGGGGATTGAAGCCAATCCCAACAAGATCAAGGCCATGGAGCAGATCGAAGCACCGAAGCGCGTCAAGGATGTGTGAAGGCTTGCCGGCTGTGTAGCTGCTCTCAGCAGGTTCATCTCTAAGTCTGCTGAGCATGCCCTGCCATTTTTCAAAATTTTGAAAAAGGCAGGTCCAATGAAATGGACTCCAGAAGCGGAGGCTGCACTGCAGGACTTGAAGAGATACCTGTCCTCCACTCCAGTACTTGTCGCACCTAAACCACAAATGGTTGTTGCTATATCTAGCGGCAACCAATCAAGTGGTTAGTGCTGCATTAGTAGCGGAAAGGGAGGCAGATGATGAGACAATGCCACGGCAAGCGATCCGGCGACAAGGTGGGGCTTCGACAAGCTCTCGTCCCGACAAGGATGGATCTGTGCAGCCACAAGAAGAGAAACAGAAGAAAATGGTGCAGCGCCCGGTTTATTTTGTCGGTTCCCTTCTCAGAGGGGCTACGTCAAGGTACTCTAGTGTGCAAAAATTGCTTTTCGGCCTTCTCATGGCCTCGAGAAAGCTGCGCCATTACTTTCAAGCACGTGAGATCACAGTTGTCACTCGCTTTCCGTTGAAGAGGATATTGCAAAATCCAGATGCAACAGGCAGGATTGTCGAGTGGGCACTGGAATTGTCAAGCTTTGGCCTCAAATTTGAGAGTACTTCAACTATCCAGAGCCGAGCATTGGCAGAATTCATAGCAGAATGGACGCCAACACCTGATGAAGAAACTCCAGAGACAAGCATCCCCGTCAAGGAAGCAAGCAAAGAATGGATCATGTACTTTGATGGTGCCTTTTCGCTCCAAGGCGCCGGTGCGGGCGTGTTACTTGTCGCACCCACCGGAGAGCACCTCAAGTACGTGGTCCAGATGCACTTTCCCAAGGAGCAAGCAACAAACAATACTGCAGAGTATGAAGGATTGCTTGCCGGACTTAGGATCGCTGCAGACCTTGGGATCAAGAAGCTAATTGTCAGGGGTGACTCACAGCTTGTCGTCCGTCAAGTAAACAAAGATTATCAGAGTTCGTTGATGGAAGCTTACATCGATGAAGTGAGAAAGTTGGAGGAGCATTTTGACGGCCTGCAGATGGAGCATGTTCCGAGAGCCCAGAACGACGTTGCCGATGGCCTGTCAAAATGCGCTGCATTGAAGTTACCTGTGGAACCAGGGATCTTTGTGCTCAAGCTAACTCAACCATCTGTAACACCATCAATTGGACAGAGCAAGAAAAGGAAGTTGATTTCCGGCGACTACTTTCCGGCAGAGCTCCCCGAAGCCGCCGCCAAGAAGGTCCCCAAGGTCAACACCAAGAGTGGTGAGGAACAGTCTGCTCCAACAAGCCTCAGGGTTTGTTCCGTTGAAGCAGACGCTCCCGACAAGTTTTGCTCCAGCAAGCTTGCTGGGGAACATCAAGCTCCGGCTGAACCGCAGGTTCTTGCCATGGAAGCAGATGTTCCCGCAGCAGCATTTGTGCCTTTAGTCCTTGTTGTCGAGCCGCAAGCTCCGGCATGGGCGCAGCAGATTGTCCGTTTCCTTCAGACAGAGAACTTCCCAAGAGCAAGAAGAAGCGGAGAGAGTAGCCCGCAATCAAGTATGTACCAGTTTGTCAATGACATACTGCATGTAAGAAGATTCAACGGAGTGAAATTGAAGTGCATTCCCGAGAAGATGGATGTAAGTTGTTGGCAGAGATACATGGAGGCATATGTGGTCACCACATTGGCAAGAAGAGCACTTGCCGCAAAGCATTCCGCAAGGTTTCTTTTGGCCAACAGCCTCCAAGATGCAATCGCACAAGTAACCAAGTGTGAAGCGTGCAAGGCCCATTCCAAGCAGATACACCAGCCAGCTCAAGCTCTCCAGACGATCCCTTTATCCTCGCCATTTTCGTCCTGGGGCTCGACATCCTCGGCCCCTTTCCCCGAGCTGTCGGGGGCTTTAAGTACTTGTACATTGCAATCGACAAGTTCACAAAGTGGCCGGAAGTGGAAGCAGTGAGGAAGGTGACAAGACAACAAGCATCAAGTTCTTCAGTCGATTGTTTGCCGCTTTGAGTCCCTAACAGGATCATCGCTGACAATGGTACACAATTTACGAGCCGCACCTTCATGCAGTATGTCCAAGATCTTGGCGCCAAGGTCTGTTTCACTTCTGTTGCTCACCCAAGAAGCAACGATCAAGTGGAGAGGGCGAACGCTGAAGTGCTGCGCGGACTCAAGACCAGAACTTTTGACAGGCTGCACAAGTGCGGAAAGAATTGGATAGAGGAGCTGCCGGTGGTTCTTTGGTCGATCAGGACGACGCCAAATCGAGCCATCGCCGACGCTGCCGCTCTAGTTTATGGAGCAGAGGCAGTTCTCCCCACGGAACTCAGTGATCTGGTCGCCGAGTGCTCGCTTATGATGAGCTTGAGCAAGAGCAGCTGCGACAAGATGAAGCGCTGCTCCTTGAGGAAGATCGTCTTCAGGCTGCTGTACGAGCTGCTCGATATCAACAAGCTTTGCGCCGCTATCATAGCCGCAAAGTCAATGCCAGAAGTCTCGAGGAAGGCAACCTTGTTCTTCGGCGCGTTCAATCCGCCAAGAATTCCAACAAGTTGGCGCCGAAGTGGGAAGGCCCTTATCGGGTGAAACGAGTCACTAGGCCTGGCGCTGTCCGCCTTGAGACCGAAGATGGCTTTCCAGTGAGCAACTCCTGGAACATTGATCATCTTCGTAAGTTTTACCCATAAGGCGTAGTTGCCGGAACCTGTTCCGGCAACCACCTTTTGTACAAGCCTTGCCGCTGTTGCATGTAACCCTTTGTACAAAGCCGGGCGCAGATCCCATGCATAAATAAAGATCATATGCTCCGCACATCTTGTCAAATTTCATGCTTTTTCTTTTTTTTTGCATCTATAATCTGACACTTTGTGTAGAACTTGCCCCCGGTAAGCAATAACGAGCCTTGAGGCTCCATATCTTTATTTTCTCTTCTTTCTTTTCCTCAAAAAGAAGGTTCCTTCGCCCACAAGTTCACCAGGGGGGAGGAGAAGATAAAGCCATGGACCAGGCGTTGTTCAAAGAAGTATAGCTTTGCCGGGACGCGGACGACAGAAAAGCTAAGTTGCCAAAGTTTGAGCACAATCAGTTTTAAAATTTCTTAAGTTATCTTCCTTGAACGACCGTGCTTTGTATGGAAAACCTGTGCGCGGAGGAATCGACTCGCTGCTAGTTGCGCCCTTACTTTGTTTCGAGTCCGCTCAACGACTTAAGTGTGCTGCGACTAGTTGCGACAAGGTTTCTTGCCGGAAGCAGCACCGCAGCAGCTCCGATGTTCAAGACTCGCTTTCAAGGCAAGGCTGCTCGCTACGGCAAGTTCCCTAAAAGCGTAGGGTAAAAACATACAGAGGAAGGAATCAAGTAATGGAAATAACATAGCAAATACTGCCCAAGATAAAAGTTATAGTACAGAAATGACTTGCCGCGCTCTAATAGATTGTTCCTGTGACATATCTGGCAGCGGCAAGAAAAAGGAGGAAAAAGGCGGCCTAGTCTACGCGATCACCGTCGACCCTCCTGACTTCATTCACCTTGTCCACAATGGGTGCGACAAGGGCCCTAAGCTCTTCAAGATCAGCACCCGCCGGCAGCTTCATGAGGACGTTGGTGAGGTTAAGGCCCGGATTGTGGAAGAGCACCTTCACCAACACCTTCTCCAGAACTCTGGCGCAGATTGCGCTGACTCGCCACCACCTGCTTTGGGATCCTTTCCGGAGTTGCTTTGGAGAGTCGCCGCCACGCCCTTGAAGAATAGAGTGAGCTTGGCGCCGGGTGAAGGTTCTCGCCGGAGGAGTACCAAGCCCGCCAAGTCCGGGGCTATGCCACTCCTCGCCGATGACTGCAGCAATGTTTATGAGGCCCTCTGTCCAGAGCTCCACCGTAGCCCGGAAGGTGTTTTGAGTTTCGGCGGCCCTCGCCAACGACCTCCCCGACAAGATCCTCTCGGTCGGCAAGGCTTGCCGCCTCGGCTGCCTCTGCCTCCTCCAAAGTAAACCCGAACTCGCCCGGGGCGGCGGCCGCCGCCGCCTCTTCCGCCCTGGTGGCAATGCGCCGCATCTCGTCATCAGTGGTGTCGCGGGTGAGGAGCCTCTGCTCGTCGGCGCAGACCGCCACCTCAACCAAGTCGTCGAAGAATTTCTGCACGACATCGTCGGCGGGCTCCTGCCAAGTTGGGATAATCCCATGCGAGTCACACTCCGGCATCATTGCGCGGATGTGGTCGAGCTGAGAGTTATTGCACAACGGGACGATGCCCTGTGGCAGCCTGAACCACTCGGGATGGTTGGGGTCGTGCTTGAACAGTTCCTTCAGCGTCCCGTCCAACTCCAAAACAGTGAATTTAAAATTGAGGCCTGGGCGCAGCCTCATGATATCCGCTGGACCCCCAAATAGCCAGGCGGGTCTCCCCCTCTCCTGCAGAGGGGCGATGCGGCGGCGAAGAAAGTCTGCACCAACAGCCCCTACAGTGAGCCCGGCAAGCCTGAGCCGCAAGATCCGGGTGGTGGCGATCTTCAACCTAGCATCGTCCGCCGCCAGGGTGCTCCAACCACCCAAGACTACTCGGGCTTGGCGCAAGTTGGTGAATGGATGCGGTTCTCATCAACAATCCAACACCACTCCGCCTCCACTCCTCCCATTTGCCGCGGAGCTCCCTCCAGATAGACCTCCTTCATGCCGACTCGAGATCCAGCGATCCCGCCACTAAGGGCTCTCCTTCTGGCCGGGGCATGAAGTAGTGGCGAAAAAGGGCAACATTTGGGTGGATTCCGACGAAGTTCTCGCAGAGATGTGCGAAAACCGCCATGGTCAGAACAACGTTGGGGGTGAAGTCAAGGAGATGAAACACGTAGGTATTCATGATATCGCAAAAGAAATCGGAAAAGGGCGGGCAGAGCCTGCAATAGAAGAACAATGGGAAGAAGGGGTATCCTTTTGGACACCGTTTCGAGGTGGAAGCTTCGGCGGAGAGTACCTGCGTACGCGGATGCGCCCGCGTCTCCGTCGACCAGAAGGGATAGAACCACTCCCGCAGCTCCTTCGCGAAGAGCTCGGGGGGGGGGAGGGAAGTGCTCGCTCCTTTCGTAGGGCCTCAAGCCACAATGCCTCGGCCGACTTCGCACCCTTCCCGGTCTTCAGAACCATGACAGAGGCGGTGGGGGAGGGCGAGGGCATTGGCGGCGACGGGGGGGCAGAGCGCTGCTCTCTTTCGGCTTGGGAAACGGAGAGGAGCGGTGGAGATTTCTGAGGAAGGAACCACAAGTGGCGAAGGTGGGGGAACGGCCCCTGTTTCCTCTGCTTATAAAGAGGAGAGGCGAAAATTACGCCTTTTTCGATTAAAGAATCACCCACGATCTCTCCCACGACACCGCGTTTGACGTGTGCCGTTACGGGAGGGCGCGGTGGATACGGAGTTAGATTTGGTGTGAGCCCAGGCCGCGTGTGCCCGTGCCCTGTTTTGGGCCCGCCCAACAACGCCGCACCGTGTGGCCCAGTTCAAGCGCCTGCTCGGTGTACTAAAGTAGGGGTACCTTAGTATCCCGAACTTGTGCACGGGCAGTCGCAGCGCCCCGCGGCAAGGCTTGACGGATGCCCGCCAAGATCCTCCTTAGTTCATATTAAAGCCATTCAAGAACAAAGTGTTTTAACTAAGAAGACAAGGCCCCGGCAAGAGGAGCTTGCCGGGAAGGACAAGGCCCCGGCAAGAGGAGCTTGCCGGGAAGGCCAACCAAGGCATTTCAAGAAACTTGTTGCGACGCGCGCCAAGGCTCCGACAAGACCCGCGGAAGCGATTTAGCTGGTGCGACAAGACAACGACCGTGGCAAGGCGCTTGTGCGGGCGGAGCTACCACTGCGCCCACGCCCAACAAGATCTGCCGACGTGTCGCCGCAGACTGCTCCAGCGCACGTGGCGGGAAGTCTGGCAGCCAAGCGGTGCAAGGTGGTGAGTGGAGATGACGAGAAGGCCATCGTGGCGAACGGTGGCGCCCCTAACGGTCGCTTTTCATCACTGTTGGGCTTACACGGACGGGCATTAAATGCTCTTGTCCCCCCGCCGCCGAGTTAGGTAGGGTGCCTTCAGAGGCAGTTCTACCAACCCCTCTTTTACATTTGTACTTCTGCTGCGTTGCACACTGCCGGTGACCCTTTAACCTATAAAAGGAGGCCCACGCAAGAACGCGAGGGGGTTCGACTCATTCGAAACTACCGAACGCTCATGCTCTCGAGCAAGAACATAATACCACCACAAAGCAGCAGTAGGAGTTTTATCTCTCCGGAGAGCTCCGAAGCTGGGTAAAATCCCTCACGTGCCTCGCCCGACCGCTCTTTCAGGCGCCTCCGCTCCCTGCCGGACCGAGAAGGGGCCCTGCCCCATAGGTGTTCGTTTCCCACGACAGGTTCACATTCCTTCCGCAGGCGACTAAAAGCAGTAGCGTGGGGTCGACTAAGAGCAACCCTTGGGACACCACTCTAAATAGGGCGTTGAATGTAATGAAGAACAAGGATAAGCTCAAGAAGTCGACGCCACCTGGTCGTGGTGGCCGCAAAGGCTTGTCGACAAAATGGGGTCATACTATCCGCTGGTGTGCGGAAGGAGAAAAAGACCAGCTCGGAAAGCCAGGCGCGCGAGGTTCAAGAACTCAAGGCACAGGTGGCGCGGATTCCGGAGATTGTCCAAGAGAAAGTGTAACAACAACTTGGAGTGACGATCACCGCCATTGTGCCTACCTTGATCGAGGGGTTGAGTGCGTGGATTGCGGGCAGCCAACACGGGCCGCCCCCGATTCCTAGCTTCACGGCCAGCAACTCGCATAATGCGATGGCGGGGCCATTGGTGCCTTCGGCGGAGGCGACATTGGTGCCTCCGACGCCGGCACGGGAGCTTAATGCACCCGGGTGTACGCCGGCCGGCACCTCTGCAGCAAGCGGCCCCTCCATCAATTGCACGCCGCGCTGGCGGTGCTCGACATTAGCCGAGCTCGACGCCATCATCACAAGAATTAATTGCCTCTCGCCGAGGACTTCATCTCCTTGCCTTTGATCGGGCATCCCCGACGCCCTACATGTTTCGCGGCGCCGCCAACGTTCCGTGCACTCTCCCGCACTTCGTGAACAACGAAGTTGGTCGATGTCGCCAAGGGCAAAATCGCTCAACCGGCAACCCTTATTCCACGGTACCGGATGCCACCCAACTTGTTTAGGGTTCAACTGGTTCGGTGCTGCCAGCTGCAACGAGTTGTTACCTCCGATTCCACCCGTCGGGCCGACGATGATGACTTGATGACCCTCGGCGCTGCTCGAGCTGGCCCTGCTTTGGTCAAGAGCAGATTCGCTTGGGGCGGGGACACCACCCAAGACAACACCGCCCGGTCGTCTTGGCGCCAAGTCGGCCCATTGGCAAGACCGCCGCAACGGTGCCGGACATCCCTATGCCACTGGATCCAAACATGCATATGGCACAGGATCAGAACGACGACGATGACGATACATTTGGCAACGTCGATCAGTACTTTCCCAATCATGGGTACGATGGCGACTTCATGGGGCCTCCTTCTCAAGAACCCAACCCAACAAAAGACGTGTGCGATCTAGCTGGTACGGCGGAGAAGCCAAGTTGCAACAGTGTCGATCTTATGCTCAGCTCTCAGAGACGCCCGGTGGCGACTTCACCGAGCCTCGATAGGCGAGGTGCGAAATATTATCAGCCCCAACACACTCAAGAAGGCGGTCTGTGAGCGTAACTCGGTCCCATTACCTGAGAAGAAGAAGGCACGCAAAAGAAAGACTAAGAAGGGTGTGAGCCAGCCGGCACCGAGTACGATCCGTGCTCGTGACGGGCCACCTTCACCTAAGGATATCTCGAGGAGGGTGCATGTGGCGGGTAGGGCGATGCTACCGACAAATATGCTCAATGCTGCAACCGTGCTATGCGGAGTCTGCATGATGTTGTTCTTTCTTTGGAGAAGCGGTGTCCCGAGAGAAGGATGTGGCATACCCGGTTTCGCGGGCAAGGTGCCGAGGGCAAGGGCTTTGTGGATAACTCCATCGGGCGACGATCGCCCCTGCGGTTTGATGACATCCACGCTTATGTTGAACCTTCATCCGCTGCACTACACCTTCGCTCGCTATTTTCGCTGAGTATGGAGATGCGGATCATTCGTGACAAGACCCCGGACATCGTGATAGTCGACCCTTCTACATGCGTGCCAAGATCTTGGGCAGCGCGGGGACCGCAAGTCGCGAGTTCTTACCTCAAGGCGCCATTCGCAAACCAAGATAAGGATAACTTTCTCGTGCCTTACTTTCCCGAGTAAGTCCTCCCCTCAACCGCCCGTAACATATGAATTCTTAGATTTCAATCGTTTTCTTTTAACATTCCGTGTTTTCTGCAGTGACACATTGCACGCCATCCTCCTAAGCCCCAAATATTCCATGGCCACGATTTCGACCCGACCATCATCGAACGTAGACTACACAAATGTCAAGAAGGTTCTTGATGATGTTCTCCCTGCCACGCCAAATCTGGAGGCAACTTCACCAAGCCTATTCGTAGCACGGCAAGCACGTGTTCTCCCACAATACGACGCTCGTCAAGCAGCCGCAGTCACCGGGCGGTCGAAGGGTGCCCACTACGCCATCCATCACATGCGGCAATCGATGGGACCATCATCAACTTCGCTACCGAGTAAACTCAAAGATTGGGCAAAGTGCGTGTCGGCAATCCAGACGCGGACCTCCGACAAGAATTCTTTCGCATCCAAAGAGGAGTTTGCGGAAATCATCCATCAAGATGTCCTTCGTACTCGGGCAGTTCTACCTCAACAATCAACCGTCCAACAAAGGACATCGACACAATGCTACAAATGCAGTCGACAACGACCGTTATTTCATGACTCCCACGATAGACGGCGGCTTCATCCACGCTCGTCCCTTGAGTCGAGTCGAAAGCGGTGATCTTGTGTCTAGTTCTCAAACATCGACCGCTCATGTTGTAATTAAACTTTAATGAACTTGTAGTATGTCTCTTTGGTTTCGAGAGTCGCTCAACTTAGATGTAATCGATGCTATTAATGTCTTGCTTTTCTCTTCCGATCGTTCTGTTGCATACTTATATATTGCTTATGTATTGTCTGTAAATTGGTACTAACGTTTCGTTTGGCTAGTGCATAGCGATGCTGTCGTATATCGTGTACAAGGGTAAGGTTCCCGGAGTCTACAACGACTGGGAGGAGTGTTGGAGACAGGTTCACCGATTCAGCGGTAACAGTTACAAAGGGTACACCACTAGGGCCGAGGCCGAATCTAGATACGCCCGCTATCTAGCTGGAGAGGGGAGGGAGCATTGGAGGAACCGGATGAAGACGAGTTTCATCGTGATGATGCTCATCGTGATGACCGCAACTCTCTTCTATGTGATGGTAGTTTAGATGATCGATATCGACTTCTAATGTGAAGACAAACTCGCTACTCGCGGTCTCGAGACTTGTAATATAATGTTCTATCTTTGTTCGGTCTTTTCAATTCGGAGACTAATATGATGAATTGTATTCGGAGACTAGTATGATGAATTGTATTCAAAGACTAATCTTCTATTGTATTTGATGAATCTGTTGTTGATGTGTGCTATCCATATTTTGTCCAATTATACATTTTGTAACCTGTGCAAAAAACAGAAAATAAAAAATAAAAAAACCTAATATTCATACTAATGGCACATCACATCACAGTGCGCCATTAGTATGACAAAGTATACTAATGGCGCATCATTAAACAAAGGCGCCATTAGTATGCCGGGTTACTAATGGCGATCTTGTTGATGTCCGCCATTAGTATGCCGAGCACTGGTATACATGGCCCCCTGGGAGGCATACTAATGGCGCACTTCTGTATACACTAATGGTGCATCAGAGGTGCGCCATTAGTATACTAGATACTAATGGCGCACCAGTGGTGCGCCATTAGTAAAATATACTAATGGCGTGGCACTAATGGCGCACCACTAATGCGCCATTAATGGCCAAATTAGGTGCGCCATTAGTAGGCCTTTTCCTAGTAGTGAATCAATGGCGCGGTTGGGTTACCCAGGCCCGTATTGATGAGAATCCCGGAATAAGGGGACACGATCTCTGCTTTAACAAGACGTGCCAAGGAAACCGCTTCGCTAAACGCGCTGAGGTAGAACAGTAAAAACGATTCGAATAAAGGCTTGGCCGCGATGTGATGTCACGTCACGGAATACGTCAGCAGATTGAACTTGTGTAAATATCATTCTCTCTACGGTGGTACTGGAACTTATTTTGCAGAGCCGGACACTATCCTGGTGTTCCAAATCTTCTGTGAATTATTCGGTGGAGGAACCCGCCTTGCAATGCCGAAGACAATATGCGTGCCGGACTCGTCGTCATTGAAGCCTGGTTCGAGGCTACCGAGGAGTCTCGACTAGGGGTGTCCGGATAGCCGAACTATCATCTTTGGCCGGACTCCAAGACTATGAAGATACAATATTGAAGACTCCGTCCCGTGTCCGGATGGGACTTTACTTGGCGTGGAAGGCAAGCTTGGCGATATGGATATGTAGATCTCCTACCATTGTAACCGACTCTGTGTAACCCTAGCCCTCTCTGGTGTCTATATAAACCGGAGGGTTTTAGTCCGTAAGACGAACAACAATCATACCATAGGCTAGCTTCTAGGGTTTAGCCTCCTTGATCTCGTGGTAGATCTACTCTTGTACTACCCATATCATCAATATTAATCAAGGAGGAGTAGGGTTTTACCTCCACCGAGAGGGCCCGAACCTGGGTAAAAACATCGTGTCCCTTGTCTCCTGTTACCATCCGCCTAGATGCACAGTTCTGGGCTCCCTACCCGAGATCCGCCGGTTTTGACACCGACAAACGGTTTTTTCTTATGTTCTCCGCTAGATAGGAACTTTGGAGTGATACTTTATCGCACGTTGAGGGATGATTATGTGATCCAATTATATTAGCATTGTTGAGAGATTGCACTAGCGAAAGTACGGACCCTAGGCCTTGTTTTCAAGCATTGCAATACCGTTGGTGCTCACTTTTATCGATTGCTACCTTTCTGTTTTTATTTATTCAGATTATAAAAATATATTTCTACCATCCATATTACACTTTTATCACCATCTCTTTGCCAAACTAGTGCACCTACACAATTTTCCATTGTATCGGGTGTGTCTAGGACACAAGAGACTCATTGTTATTTGGTTGCATGGTTGTTTGAGAGAGACCGTCTTCATCCTACGCCTCTCATGGATTGATAATTTAGGTCATCAACTTGAGGGAAATTTGCTACTGTCCTACAAAACTCTGTGCTTGGAGACCCAACATGAGTCTACAAGAACAAGTTGTGTTGTAGACATCAGGCCTCACAAGCATAGGTGGCACGGCCACCCTCAAATCGTGCCATGTGTCCTTGTGGAGAGACTGTAGGTCGGTTGGAGCTCTTCTTTGGCCGCAAGAAAGCTAATATTAGGGGGGGAAATCATGTACAAATTTCACCCTATCAGAGTTACGGATCTTAAACTATTTAAGAAACGGTGCTCAGCCTCAGAAATGGTAGACAAAAACAGAAGATAGGAGAGAGATCTAATCTTGGGATCTCATCGGACCGCATACATCAGTATGTATTATTTCGAATAAGTCTCTAGCCCGCTCCATTGTTTCGGAAAACGGTGTTTTAGTCATCTTGCCCATAAGGCATGGTTCACATGTCTAAAGTGATTCATAATCAAGATATTCCAAAAGTCCATTAGCATGGAGTTTCTTCATGGGCTTTACACCAGTACTACCTAAGAGGCAGTGCCACAAATGTGTGGTATTATCATCATTAACTTTGCATATTTTTGGCATCAATATTATGAATATGTGTATCACTACAATCGAGATTCAACAAGAATAAACCATTCACAAAGGGTACATGATCATAAAATATATTATTCATGTAAACAGAATAACCATTATTCTCTGACTTAAATGAATAACTATCTTGCAATAAACAATATCCAGATATATAATGTTTTATGCTTAACGTAAGCACCAAATAACCATTATTTAGGTTCAATACTAATACCGAAGGTATTACGAGCGTGCCGATGGTGATCATATCAACCTTGGAGACACTTCCAACACTCATCATCACCTCACCCTTAGCTAGTCTCCGTTACTCCACAACTCCTGCTTTGAGTTACTAATATTAGCAACTGAATCGGTACCAAATACCCAGGCTCTACTACGGGCAATAGTGAGGTACACATCAATAACATGTATATCAAATTTACCTATGTTAATGTTGCCATCCTTCTTATCTGCCAAGTACTTGGGGCAGTTCCTCTTCCAGTGGCCTTTCCCCTTGCAATAGAAGCACTCAATCTCGGGTTTAGGTCCAGCCTTGGGTTTCTTCATGGGAACGGCAACTGCCTTGCCATTCTTATTGAAGTTCCCTTTCTTTCCCTTGCCCTTCTTGAAACTGGTGGTCTTATTGACCATCAACACTTGATACTCTTTCTTGATTTCTACCTCTGCGTCCTTAAGCATTGCGAATAGCTCAGGGATCATTTTCTCCATCCCTTGGATATTATATTTCATCACAAAGCCCTTATGGCTTGGTGGCAGTGACTGGAAAACTTTGTCAACTGTTGTCTTATCTGGAATATTAACTCCCACTTGATTCATGCGATTGTAGCACCCAGACGCTCTGGGCACATGATCACTAACTGAGCTATTATCCTCCATCTTGCACGCAAAAGAACTTGTCAGAGGTCTTGTACCTCTAAACACGGGCATGAAATTGAAATACCAATTTTAGATCTTGGAACACCTCATATGCTCTGTGGCGTTCAAAACATCTTTGGGGCCCTGGTTTCTAAGCCGTAAAGCATGGCACACTGAACTATCAAGTATTCGTCAGAATGTGTCTGCCAGACGTTCACAACATCCACAGATGACAATAGAGGGGTTGGCACACCGAGTGGTGCATCAAGGACATAAGCTTTCCGTGCACCAGTGAGGACAATCCTCAGACTACCGACCTAGTCCGCATAATGTCTTACAATATCTTTCAACTTAGTCTTTCTCTAGGAACGTATTAAAATAGGGAGCAACAACGCGAGCTATTAATCTACAACATAATTTGCAAAGACAATTTAGACTATGTTCATGATAATTAGTTCAGTTAATCAAATTACTAATGAACTCCCACTTAAATCAACATCCCTCAAGTTGTCTAAGTGATACATGATCCAAATCAACTAACCCATGTATGATCGTCACATGAGATGGGGTAGTCATCAATGCAGAACATATCCATGTTGATCATATCCACTATATCACTCATGTTCGACCTTTCAGTCTCCTGTGTTCCGAGGCCATGTCTGTACATGCTAGGCTCTTCAAGTTTAACCCAAGTATTCTGCATGTGTAAAAATGGCTTACACATGTTGTATGTGACGTAGAGTCTATCGCACCCGATCATCACGAGGTGCTTCAAAACGATGAACTTTTGCAATGGTGCATACTTAGGGAGAACACATTCATCTTGAAATTAAGTGAATGGATCATCTTATAATGCTACCATCGTCCTAAGCAAAATAAGATGCATAAAAGATAAACATCACATGCAATCAAAATATGTGACTTGATATGGCCATTATCATGTTGTGCTTTTGATCTCCATCTCCAAAGCATCGGCATGATCTCAATCATCATCGACATGACACCATGATCTCCAGCATCGTGTTGTCACGTGGTCGTCTCTCCAACTCTTGCCAACGCATAGCGATAAAGTAAGCAATTACATCACGTTATTTGTTGACACGCAGGCCCTATGGCTCCCGCCGGTTGCCGTACTTATGGACATGCAAGTCATGAACCTATTACAAAACATGATCATCTCATACATCAATATATATCACATCACATTTTGGCCATACCACATCACAACATGCCTTGCAAAAACAAGTTAGACGCCCTCTACTTTGTTGTTGCAATTTTTACGTGGCTGCTAGGGAAAACTATAAGAACTGTTCTTATCTATGCAAAACCACAATGGTGATATACAAGTTTCCTTTTAACCTTCTACAAGGACAGCCCTTGTTAAATCAGATTCAACTAAAGTAGCAGAGACAAACACCCCGCAAAGCCACTTTTATGCAATACAAGTTGCATGTCAAACAGTGGAGCCGGTCTCATGTGTGTGGACATGTAAGGTTGGTCCGAGCCGCTCACTACAAAAAAAAGACACATCTGTGACATTTTGGGCCGAACGAATTTTTTTTATCATGCTTATGATACTTCTATGATGATAATTGTGACCAAAACACGTATCATCATAGTTATGGTGGGCTCCTACTTCTATGACGAAAATCATGACAGAAAATGGGCTTTTCGTCCTTGGCGGGGTCGGAGACGCAGCTGCATGACATTCTTTGGACCATCCATGACGGAAAAAATCATGGTAGAAGCAAGGGCGAGGAAAATATCGGGGAGTTCCCGGTTACGATGGGTGGTCGGGGCCGAGCGATGCACCGTGGTTTGTGCATTTCTCTTGTGTATGCCTGTGTGTGCGAGGCATTGGCTAACTGAACCCGAGAAATCACACATTACTGAACCTGAGCGACCGATCCCTTGGTTGTTAACTGAACCCGAGCGATTCCTTCGCTGTTGCTGCTAACTGAACCCGAGCGATCGATCACTGCTGCTACTTACTAAAGCCGATCGAGCCCCCGTGCGAGATGTAGCCAGCCGGTGTTGGGCTGCCTCTCAATTAACAGTGACCGCTACTACCGTGTGCGGTACGTAGAATGAGTCGAGACGTGGTGAGTCAAGCCGGTTGGTTGGCTGTGGTGAACAGTTCCCGTTGGGGGTTTGATGAACAGGACCCTGTGGTAGTAGGCCATTGCCGCTGGATGAACAGGACCTCGAGGTGGCCGCCGCACCCCAGCCGGTTGGGGGTGGATGAACAGGACCCCGTGGAGGCTCTATGAACAGTAGTCGGTGGAGGCTGGATGAACAGTAGCCCATGGATGAACAGTAGCTGGTGGAGGCTGGAGGAGGCCTACAATGGATGAACAGTATGAAGGAAATATGCCCTAGAGACAATAATAAAGTTATTATTTATTTCCTTATATCATGACAAATATTTATTATTCATGATAGAATTGTATTAACCGGAAACATAATACATGTGTGAATATATAGACAAACAAAGTGTCACTAGTATGCCTCTACTTAACTAGTTTGTTAATAAAAGATGGTTATGTTTCCTAACCATGAACAAGGAGTTATTATTTGATTAATGAGATCACATCATTAGTTGAATGATCTGATTGACATGACCCATCCCGTTAGCTTAGCACCCGATCGTTTAGTATGTTGCTATTGCTTCCTTCATGACTTATACATGTTCCTATGACTATGAGATTATGCAACTCCCGTTTACCGGAGGAACACTTTGTGTGCTACCAAACGTCACAACGTGAATCGGGTGATTATAAAGGTGCTCTCAGGTGTCTCCGAAGGTACTTGTTGGGTTGGCGATTTCGAGATTAGGATTTGTCACTCCGAATGTCTGAGAGGTATCTCTGGGCCCCTCGGTAATGCACATCACTTAAGCCTTGCAAGCATTGCAACTAATGAGTTAGTTGTGAGATGATGTATTACGGAACGAGTAAAGAGACTTGCCGATAACGAGATTGAACTAGGTATTGGATACCGACGATCGAATCTCGGGCAAGTAACATACCGATGACAAAGGGAACAACGATGTTGTTATGCGGTCTCGACCGATAAAGATCTTCGTAGAATATGTAGGAACCAATATGGGCATCAGGTCCCGCTATTGGTTATTGACCGAGACGGTCTTGGTCATGTCTACATTGTTCTTGAACCGTAGGGTCCGCACGCTTAAGGTTTCGATGATGTTTCATTATGAGTTTATGTATTTTGATGTACGAAGGTTGTTCGAGTCCCGGATGTGATCACGGACATGACGAGGAGTCTCGAAATGGTTGCGACATAAAGATTGATATATTGGATGACTATATTCGGACACCGGAAGGGTTCCGGGAGTTTTCGGAGAAAAACCGGAGTACCGGAGGGTTACCGGAACCCCCCGGGAAGTAATGGGCCTTGATGGGCCCTATTGGAGAAAGAGAGGGGCCGGCCAGGGCAAGTGGCGCGCCCCCTTCCCTTGAGTCCGAATAGGACAAGGAAGGGGGGGCGGCGCCCCCCTTGCCTTCCCCCTCTCCTACTCCTTCCTGCCCCCTCCTTCTTGGATTAGGAAAAGAAGGGGGAAACCTACTTGGAGTAGGTTTCCCCCTCCTAGGGCGCGCCTCCCCCTTAGGCCGGCCCCCTCCTCCCTCCCTCCTTTATATACGGGGGCGGGGGCACCCCATAGACAAACAAGTTGATCCTCGTGATCTTTCCTTAGCCATGTGCGGTGCCCCCCTCCACGATATTTCACCTCGGTCACATTGTAGCGGTGCTTAGGCGAAGCCCTGCGACAGTTGAACATCAAGATCGTCACCACGCCGTCGTGCTGACGGAACTCCTCCCCGTGCCTCTGCTGGATCGGAGTTCGGGGTGCATCATCGAGCTGTACGTGTGTCAAGAACTCAGAGGTGCCGGAGTAACGGTGCTTGGATCGGTTGAACCGGGAAGACGTACGACTACTTCCTCTACGTTGCGTCAACGCTTCCGCTTCGGTCTACGAGGGTACGTAGACAACACTCTCCCCTCTCGTTGCTATGCATCACCATGATCTTGCGTGTGTGTAGGAATTTTTTGAAATTACTACGTTCCCCAACAGTGGCATCCGAGCATAGGTTTTATGGTTTGATGTTATATGCACGAGTAGAACACAAGTGAGTTGTGGGCGATATAAGTCATACCGCTTACCAGCATGTCATACTTTGGTTCAGCGGTATTGTTGGATGAAGCGGCCGGACCGACATTACGCCAGACGCTTACGCGAGACTGGTTTACCGCCGTGCTTTGCACACGGTGACTAGCGGGTGTCAGTTTCTCCAACTTTAGTTGAACCGAGTGTGGCTACGCCCGGTCCTTGCGAAGGTTAAAACATCATCAACTTGACAAACTATCATTGTGGTTTTGATGCGTAGGTGAGATTGATTCTTGCTTAAAGCCCGTAGCAGCCACGTAAAACTCGCAACAACAAAAGTAGAGGACGTCTAACTTGTTTTTGTAGGGCATGTTGTGATGTGATATGGCCAAGACGTGATGCTATATTTTACTGTATGAGATGATCATGTTTTGTAACCGGTTATAAGCAATGGCAGAGCCATATGGTTGTCGCTTATTGTATGAAATGCAACGCTACAGTAATTGCTTTACTTTATCACTAAGTGGTAGCGATAGTCGTAGAAGCAATAGATGGCGTAAACGACAATGATGCTACGATGGAGATCAAGGTGTCACGCCGGTGACGATGGTGATCATGATGGTGCTTTGGAGATGGAGATCACAAGAACAAGATGATGATGGCCATATCATATCACTTATATTGATTGCATGTGATGTTTATCCTTTATGCATCTTATCTTGCTTTGATTGACGGTAGCATTTTAAGATGATCTCTCACTAAAAATTATCAAGAAGTGTTCTACCTGAGTATGCACCGTTGCCAAAGTTCATCGTGCCCAGACACCACGTGATGATCGGGTGTGATAAGCTCTACGTCCATCTACAACGGGTGCAAGCTAGTTTTGCACACCCAGAATACTCAGGTTAAACTTGATGAGCCTAGCATATGCAGATATGGCCTCGGAACACGAAGACTGAAAGGTCGAGCGCGAATCATATAGTAGATATGATCAACATAAGATGTTCACCATTGAAAACTACTCCATCTCACATGATGATCGGTTATGGTTTAGTTGATTTGGGTCACGTGGTCACTTAGATGGCCAAAGAGATGTCCGTCTAAGTGGGAGTTCTTAAGTAATATGATTAATTGAACTTAATTTTATCATGAACTTAGTACCTGATAGTATCTTGCTTGTCTATGTTGATTGTAGATAGATGGCCCTTGCTGTTGTTCCATTGAATTTTAATGCGTTCCTTGAGAAAGCTAAGTTGAAAGATGATGGTAGCAACTACGCGGACTGGGTCCGTAACTTGAGGATTATCCTCATTGCTGCACGAAAAATTACGTCATGGAAGCACCGCTGGGTGCGTGCTGCTGCGCAGATGCTAACCGACGACGTTAAGAACGTCTGGCGAGCAAAGCCGATGACTACTCGATAGTTCAATGTGCCATGCTTTACGGCTTAGAACGGGACTTCAACGATGTTTTGAACGTCATGGAGCATATGAGATGTTCCAGAGTTGAAGTTAATATTCCGAAGAATGCCCGGATTGAGAGATACTGAAGTCTCCAATAAGTTCTATAGCTGCAAGATGGAGGAGAATAGTTACGTCGGTGAGCACATACTCAAGATGTCCGGGTATTGTAATCACTTGATTCAACTGGGAGTTACTCTTCCGGATGATAGCGTCATTGACAGAATTCTCCAATCACTTCCACCAAGCTACAAGAGCTTCGTGATGAACTATAATATGCAAGGGATGGATAAGACAATTCCCGAGCTCTTCTCAATGCTAAAGGCTGCGGAGGTAGAAATCAAGAAGGAGCATCAAGTGTTGATGGTCAACAAGACCACTAGTTTCAAGAAAAAGGGCAAAGGGAAGAAGAAGGGAAACTTCAAGAAGAACAACAAACAAGTTGCCGCTCAAGAGAAGAAACCCAAGTCTGGACCTAAACCTGAAATCGAGTGCTTTACCGCAAGTAGATCTAGTCATCGGAAGCGAACTGCCCCATGTATTTGGCGGATAAGAAGGATGGCAAGGTGCACAAAGGTATATGTGATATACATGTTATTGATGTGTACCTTACTAGAGCTCATGATAGCACTGGTATTTGATATTGGTTCATTGCTAATATTTGCAACTCGAAACAGGGACTACGGATTAAGCGAACACTAGCAAAGGACGAGGTGACGATGCACGTGGGAAATGGTTCCAAAGTCGATGTGATCGCGGTCGGCACGCTACCTCTACATCTACCTTCGGGATTATTATTAGACCTAAATAATTGTTATTTGGTGCCAGCGTTGAGCATGAACATTATATCTGGATCTTGTTTGATGCGAGATGGTTATTCATTTAAATCAGAGAATAATGGTTGTTCTATTTATATGAGTAATATCTTTTATGGTCATGCACCCTTGAAGAGTGGTCTATTTTTGATGAATCTCGATAGTAGTGATACACATATTCATAGTGTTGAAGCCAGAAGATGCAGAGTTGATAATGATAGTGCAACTTATTTGTGGCACTGCCGTTTAGGTCATATTGGTGTAAAGCGCATGAAGAAACTCCATACTGATGGTCTTTTGGAACCACTTGATTATGAATCACTTGGTACTTGCGAACCGTGCCTCATGGGCAAGATGACCAAAACACCATTCTCCGGTACTATGGAGAGAGCAACAGATCTGTTAGAAATCATACATACAGATGTATGTGGTCCAATGAATGTTGAGGCTCGTGGCGGATATCGTTATTTTCTCACCTTCACAGATGATTTAAGTAGATATGGGTATATCTACTTAATGAAGCATAAGTCTTAAACATTTGAAAAGTTCAAAGAATTTCAGAGTGAAGTTGAAAATCATCGTAACAAGAAAATAAAGTTTCTACGATCTGATTGTGGAGGAGAATATTTGAGTTACAAGTTTGGTCTACACTTAAAACAATGTGGAATAGTTTCGCAACTCACGCCACCCGGAACACCACAGCGTAATGGTGTGTCCGAACGTCATAATCGTACTTTACTTGATATGGTACGATCTATGATGTCTCTTACAGATTTACCGCTATCGTTTTGGGGTTATGCTTTAGAGACAGCCACATTCACGTTAAATAGGGCACCATCAAAGTCTGTTGAGACGACACCTTATGAACTATGGTTTGGCAAGAAACCAAAGTTGTCGTTTCTTAAAGTTTGGGGCTGCGATGCTTATGTGAAAAAGCTTCAACCTGATAAGCTCGAACCCAAATCTGAGAAATGTGTCTTCATAGGATACCCAAAGGAGACAGTTGGGTACACCTTCTATCACAGATCCGAAGGCAAAACATTCGTTGCTAAGAATGGATCCTTTCTAGAGAAGGAGTTTCTCTCAAAAGAAATGAGTGGGAGGAAAGAAGAACTTGATGAGGTAACTGTGCCTACTCCCTTGTTTGAAAATAGCACATCACAGGAACCGGTTTCTGTGACGTCAAAACCAACTAGTGAGGAAGTTGATGATGATGATCATAGAACTTCAGATCAAGTTACTACAGAACCTCGTAGGTCAAACAGAGTAAGATCCGCACCAGAGTGGTACGGTAATCCTATTCTGGAAGTCATGCTACTAGATCATGATGAACCTACGAACTATGAAGAAGCGATGGTGAGCCCAGATTTCGCAAAATGGCTTGAAGCCATGAAATCTGAGATGGGATCCATGTATGAGAACAAAGTATGGACTTTGGTTGACTTGCCCGATGGTCGGCAAGCAATTGAGAATAAATGGATCTTCAAGAAGAAGACCGACATCGACGGTAATGTTATCGTTTACAAAGCTCGACTTGTTGCAAAAGGTTTTCGACAAGTTCAAGGGGTTGACTACGATGAGACCTTCTCACCAGAAGCGATGCTTAAGTCTGTCGAATCATGTTAGCAATTGCCGCATTTTATGATTATGAAATTTGGCAAATGGATGTAAAACTGCATTCCTGAATGGATTTACGGAGGAAGAGTTGTATATGATGCAACCGAAGGTTTTATCGATCCAAGGAGCTAACAAAGTGTGCAAGCTCCATCGATCCATTTATGGACTGGTGCAAGCCTCTCGAGTTGGAATAAATGTTTTGATAGTGTGATCAAAGCATTTGGGTTTATCTGAGACTTTTGGAGGAGCTCAGATTTACAAGAAAGTGAGTGGGAGCTCTCTAGCATTCCTAATATTATATGTGGATGACATATTATTGATTGGAAATGATATAGAATTTCTGGATAGCATAAAAGGATACTTGAATAAAAGTTTTTCAATGAAAGACCTCGGTGAAGCTGCTTACATATTGGGCATTAAGATCTATAGAGATAGATCAAAACGCTTAATTGACTTTCACAAAGCACATACCTTGACAAAGTTTTGAAGAAGTTCAAAATGGATCAAGCAAAGAAAGGGTTCTTGCTCAGATTGCAAGGTGTGAAGTTGAGTAAGACTCAAAGCCCGACCACTGCAGAAGATAGAGAGAAAATGAAAAATGTTCCCTATGCTTCAGCCATAGGCTCTATCATGTATGCAATGCTGTGTACCAGACCTGATGTGTGCCTTGCTATAAGTTTAGCAGGGAGGTACCAAAGTAATCCAGGAGTGGATCACTGGACAGCGGTCAAGAACATCCTAAAGTACCTGAAAAGGACTAAGGATATATTTCTCGTATATGGAGGTGACAAAGAGCTCATCGTAAATGGTTACGTTGATGCAAGCTTTGACACTGATCCGGATGATTCTAAATCACAAACCGGATACGTGTTTACATTAAACGGTGGAGCTGTCAGTTGGTGCGGTTCAAAGCAAAGCGTCGTGGCGGGATCTACGTGTGAAGCGGAATACATAGCTGCTTCGGAAGCAGCCAATGAAGGAGTCTGGATGAAGGAGTTCATATCCGATCTAGGTGTCATACCTAGTGCATCGGGTCCAATGAAAATCTTTTGTGACAATACTGGAGCGATTGCCTTAGCGAAGGAATCCAGATTTCACAAGAGAACCAAGCACATCAAGAGACGCTTCAATTCCATCCGGGATCTAGTCCAGGTGGGAGACATAGAGATTTGCAAGATACATATGGATCTGAATGTTGCAGACCCGTTGACTAAGCCTCTTCCGCCGCACCCCAGCCGGTTGGGGGTGGATGAACAGGACCCCGTGGAGGCTCTATGAATAGTAATTGGTGGAGGCTGGATGAACAGTAGCCCATGGATGAACAGTAGCTGGTGGAGGCTGGAGGAGGCCTACAATGGATGAACAGTATGAAGGAAATATGCCCTAGAGGCAATAATAAAGTTATTATTTATTTCCTTATATCATGATAAATGTTTATTATTCATGCTAGAATTGTATTAACCGGAAACATAATACATGTGTGAATATATAGACAAACAAAGTGTCACTAGTATGCCTCTACTTGACTAGCTTGTTAATCAAAGATGGTTATGTTTCCTAACAATGAACAAGGAGTTGTTATTTGATTAATGAGATCACATCATTAGTTGAATGATCTGATTGACATGACCCATTCTGTTAGCTTAGCACCCGATCGTTTAGTATGTTGCTATTGCTTCCTTCATGACTTATACATGTTCCTATGACTATGAGATTATGCAACTCCCGTTTACCGGAGGAACACTTTGTGTGCTACCAAACGTCACAACGTAACTGGGTGATTATAAAGGTGCTCTAAAGGTGTCTCCGAAGGTACTTGTTGGGTTGGCGTATTTCGAGATTAGGATTTGTCACTCCAAATATCGGAGAGGTATCTCTGGGCCCTCTCGGTAATGCACATCACTTAAGCCTTGCAAGCATTGCAACTAATGAGTTAGTTGTGAGATGATGTATTACGGAACGAGTAAAGAGACTTGCCGGTAACGAGATTGAACTAGGTATTGGATACCGACAATCGAATCTTAGGCAAGTAACATACCGATGACAAAGGGAACAACGTATGTTGTTATGCGGTCTGACCGATAAAGATCTTCGTAGAATATGTAGGAACCAAGATGGGCATCCAGGTCCCGCTATTGGTTATTGACCGGAGACGTGTCTCGGTCATGTCTACATTGTTCTCGAACCGTAGGGTCCGCAAGCTTAAGGTTTCGATGACAGTTTCATTATGAGTTTATGTATTTTGATGTACCGAAGGTTGTTCGGAGTCCCGATGTGATCACGGACATGTCGAGGAGACTCGAAATGGTCGAGACATAAAGATTGATATATTGGATGACTATATTCGAACACCAGAAGGGTTCCGGGAGTTTTCGGAGAAAAACCGGAGTACCGGATGGTTACCGGAACCCCCCCGGGAAGTAGTGGGCCTTGATGGGCCCTATTGGAGAAATAGAGGGGCCTCCCTTGCCTTCCCCCTCTCCTTGAGTGGCAAGTGGCGCCCCCCTCCCCTTGAGTCCGAATAGGACAAGGAAGGGGGGGCGGCGCCTCCCTTGCCTTCCCCCTCTCCTACTCCTTCCTTCCCACTCCTTCTTGGATTAGGAAAAGAAGGGGGAAACCTACTTGGACTAGGTTTCCCCCTCCTAGGGCGCGCCTCCCCCTTAGGCCGGCCCCCTCCTCCCTCCCTCCTTTATATACGGGGGCGGGGGGCACCCCATAGACACACAAGTTGATCCTCGTGATCGTTCCTTAGCCGTGTGCGGTGCCCCCCTCCACGATATTACACCTCGGTCACATTGTAGCGGTGCTTAGGCGAAGCCCTGCGACAGTTGAACATCAAGATCGTCACCACGCCCGTTGACTTGTGGAACTCCTCCCCGTGCCTCTGCTGGATCGGAGTTCGGGGTGCGTCATCGAGCTGTACGTGTGTCAGGAACTCGGAGGTGCTGGAGTAACGGTGCTTGGATCGGTTGAACCGGGAAGACGTACGACTACTTCCTCTACGTTGCGTCAATGCTTCCGCTTCGGTCTACGAGGGTACGTAGACAACACTCTCCCCTCTCGTTGCTATTCATCACCATGATCTTGCGTGTGCGTAGGAATTTTTTTGAAATTACTACGTTCCCCAACACATTAGCCCATGGAGGCTGGAGCGAGGCAGTAGACGGTGGATGAACATGACCCCTGTTTCGACCGTAGGTGATCCAATAGAAGTCTGTTTCCTCCGTTTTGCGGTACGCCACACCCCTCCCGATTAACAGGACCCCGTTTCGACTCTAGGCACTCGAACATGAGTATGTTTCCTCCATTTTGCGGTATGCTATACCCTTCCCGATGAACATGACCCCGTTTCGACCATACGCGGTCGAACAGAAGGCCCGTTTCCTCCATTCTGCGGTATGCCAGACCTCATTTCGGTTGTTCCGTCCAAGCCGGTTAGCTCCCGATGAACACAACACTGTTTCCTCCGTTGCGACCCAGCCGGTTGGCTGCTGATGAATAGGACGATGTTGTTGTACACATTCGAGACCCCGCCCGTATGTAGGTATGTAGCCGTATTTACTTTCTTGCAGCATGGATATACATATGTGTCCACTATATAGACGGGACTGCATGACATGCTACGTCCGTGCCTCTACTACGACACGTGCTGCTCCTTACTCGGCCACAATTCATCGCTGCAGAGAGACCGATCGACTAGTATATACATACACGTTCGCAAAATACGGTGGCCCTTCCGGTGGGTCCCCGCTGTCAGGTGGAGGAATCATTATTTTGTGCTTAATAAGGAGGCACTTCCTTGCTGCGGCCGTGGACCCAGCTGTCAGCCTCTCCACATACAGTCCTCTTCTGATGGAAGTCGTTCCTTAACCACGTTGACCACGCCGCGTCGAGAGCACCAAGGCGTGGACGATGGCGAGGCCTAGGAAGGGAATGACCAGGAGCCGAGGAAGACTCGATAGTTGTTTCCCACACGGAGGGGAGTACGAGGGTTTACTGCTTCAGCTGCAGTGTGAGGCTGCAGTCGCTGGAGAATAACAGGAGGTCTGGGTTAGTACAGCTATGGCCAGGCCCGCGATGGTAGTAGCATGGGGCAGTGAGGCCTGTGTGGCAGCACAGCCGGCCACGAGACGTAGGAGCAGGCGGCACGGCCGGCGATGGTTTGGGCGGTTGGAGCAACAAGACCAGAGTTTGAAGAAGCACGACGGGCATTGGATGGACATTGTAGGGTCGCTGCAACTAGAATCATTTATATTGACTAACTTGACAAATCCTCTATCCCCGTCAACTTAGTAGGCCCACATGTCAGCCTCCAAATATGGTGGGTCCCAGCTAGCAGGGGGAGTATTCTTTTTTGTGTGTAATAAGGAGCACTTCCTTGCGTGCGAAGATATAGCTGGTGGGTCCGAGCTGTCAGCAGGAGGAACGCTTTTTTCATGAAATACAGAGGCCCTTCTGGTGGGTCCTCGTTGTCAGGTGGAGGAATCATTATTTTGCGCATAATAAGGAGGCACTTACTTGCATATGGTCGTGGACCCATCTGTCAGCATTGTCGGATTTTGGGTTCCGCAAACCCTTGATAGGTTCAAACTCTGGGGTGCGTGCGGAGATCTCAACCTACCTAGCCTGCCTACTCAATCTTCTAGGCCTAGCGCGTAGAGCTCAAAGGGACAGAGAGACACAACAGTTTATCCTGGTTCGGGCCACCTTGCGGTGTAATACCCTACTCCAGCATTTTGGTGGATTGCCTCGAGGGGCTGAGGATGAACTAGTACAGTGGATGAACTAGCCTCAGGAGGTAAGGTGTTCTTGAGCTCAAGAGAGCTGGTGAGGTGGTCGGGTGAGAATGTATCTGATCTGTTCGTCCCCCCATCTATGGTGGTGGCTAAGTCCTATTTATAGTGGCCTTGGTCCTCTTCCCAAATTTTGGCGGGAAGGGATCCCACAGTGGCCAGATTTGAAGGGGGGCAAGAGGTACATCCTATCCTGACTAAAGTGGTCTTCGCCTGCGAAAAGCCTCTGGTCGTGACGCTGCGGTGGGCTCGGCGATGACCTCCGTCCTAGCGGTCTTGGTCTTGTTGCACCAGAATGGAAACCTTTGGTTGATCCCCCGGGACTCCGCGCCTGCCACTTGCCTCCTTTGCACCAAAGAGCAAATTGGTACTCTGCGCCTGCCTAGCGCCCGCCTGGCCTTGGTCGTCATGGCTCACGTCAGTTGAGCCTCGTGAGGTGCACCTTGCATAGAACTCTCCGCCCATCGGGAGCCAGCCTGAGGAGGCCGATCCCTTTGGAGGCCTTGGCGTCGTACGCCTTGCAAGGCTTGGCCCCTCGCAAGGGTCTTGAGTTGTTGATGCTGAAGCTGGGCCGTACCGGGCCGTTGATGGAGCCATGTAGTGGGCCGTAGGCAGGCAAGTTTGGGTACCCCCGTATCCAGAACGCTGACAGTAGCCCCCGGGCCCAAGGCGCGCTCGGACTTGATTTCTAGGCGAAACCAAAGGGCAAGTGCGGAGCGCCGCGGGCCCTAACCGCCTGCGGCCTTGAACGACACGTGGCAATTGACGGGACGTGGGTGTCTCCACTTCCCCATGCTGCCTTGATGTGACGCCCCCGATTCAATCGTACACTAATCATGCACGCAAACGTGTACGATCAAGATCAGAGACTCACGGGAAGATATCACAACACAACTCTAAAAACATAAATAAGTCATACAAGCATCATAATACAAGCCGGGGGCCTCGAGGGCTCGAATACAAGTGCTCGATCATAGACGAAGTCACCGGAAGCAACAATATCTGAGTACGACATAAGTTAAACAAGTTTGCCTTAAGAAGGCTAGCACAAACCGGGATACAGATCGAAGAGGCGCAGCCTCCCGCCTCAGGATCCTCCTAAACTACTCTGGTCGCCGCCGCAGACACCGCACGTAGTAGTAGGCACCTCGGTGTAGTAGTAGTCGCGCCGACGGTGGCGTCGCCTGGGCTCAAACATCTGGTTGCGACAACCGTAAAGAAAGGTAAGGGGAAAGGGGAGAAAGCAACCGTGAGTACTCATCCAAAGTACTGCAAGCAAGGAGCTACACTACATATGCATGTGTATATGTGTAAAGGGCCATATCGGTGGACCTGAACTGCAGAAAGCCGTAATAAGAGGGGATAGCTAATCACCGTCGAAGACTACGCTCGCAGCCTCCGTCTTTGCAAACATGTAGAAGAGAGTAGATCAAGTCCTTCAAGTAGCATCTCCAAGTAGCATCACCAAGTAGCATCTCCAGTAGCATCGCATAGCATAATCCTACCCGGCGATCCTCTCCTCGTTGCCCTGTTAGAGAGCGATCACCGGGTTGTATCTGGCACTTGGAAGGGTGTGTTTTATTAAATACCCGGTTCTAGTTGTCATAAGGTCAAGGTACAACTCCGGGTCGTCCTTTTACCGAGGGACACGGCTATTCGAATAGATTAACTTCCTGCAGGGTGCACCACATAACCCAACACGCTTGATCCCATTCGCCGGACACACTTTCTGGGTCATGCCCGCCTCGAAGATCAACACGCCGCAGCCCCACCTAGGCCTAACAGAGAGGTCAAGACGCCGGTCTAAACCTAAGCGCGCAGGGCAGGCCCATCGCCGAAAGCACACCTGCACGTTGCGTCGACGCGCCGAAGCGTAACTAGCCCCTAATACAAGCGCAGCTTACGTTCCAATCCGGCGCGCCGCTTCGATTCTTGACGCCTAGAAGGCTTCGGTGATACCACGACGTCGGGATACCCATAACTACTCCCACGTAGATGGTTAGTGCGTATAGACCAAATGGCCGACTCGGATCAAATACCAAGATCTCGTTAAGCGTGTTATTATGAATCAACCATGACGCCGATCGAGGGCAGGCCCACCTCTCACCTAGGCGGTCTCAACCTGCCTGCCGCTCCGCCACAAAGATCCCACAGAGGGCCGTCGGGACAAAGGTCCTTTCAGCCCCATCTGCGGAATCACTCGCGGGTACTCTTGAGCAGACCGACTTTAGTCACCATCGAATATGTATGTATGTATAGTATATACCGTGCTCACCTCCCGAGTGATCACGACCCAATAGTATAGCAAGGCGCATCGACAAGAATGTAGGGCCAATGATGATAAACTAGCATCCTATACTAAGCATTTAGGATTGCGGGTAGGGTATCAATGATTTGTAGCAACAATGTCAGGCTATGCATCAGAATAGGATTAACGGAAAGCAAGAACATGCTACACTACTCTAATGCAAGCAGTATAGAGAAGAATAGGCGATATCTGGTGATCAAGGGGGGGCTTGCCTGGTTGCTCTGGCAAGAGAGAGGGTCACAACACCGTAGTCGAACGGGGGCAGCAGTGCGTCGGTCTCGTAGTCTACCGAGAGAAGAGGGGAAGAAACAATGAATACAATGCAAACAGATGCATATCGATGCATGACAAGACAAGTAACGATGCTAGGTGTGCCCACTCGCGGTAGTAGGTGATACCGACGAAGGAAACATCCGGAAAGTATTCGGTGTTCGCGTTTGATTGGTGAACCAAGGGGAAAGTTGCGTGTTCGATATGTTAGGGGTGTGTGGTGGATGAACGGGCTGCGTATCCGGGTTCGTCTCGTCGTTCTGAGCAACTTTCATGTACAAAGTTTTTCCATCCGGGCTACGGTTTATTTTACATTAATTTTAAAAGATTTAATCATTTTTAGAATTTACCTAATTATTTTAAATCAGCATTATCCAGAATAGTGCATGCTGATGTCGTCATCATGACGTCAGCAGTCAACAGGACGTTGACTGGGTCAAACTGACGTGTGGGTCCCAGCCGTCATTGAGTGCTAATTAGCCTAACAGATTAGTTAACTAACCTAAGTGATTAGGTTAATCTAATCATGATCAATTAAGTTAATTAATTAATTAATTAATACTTTATTCATTATATTTTATCTTTCTCTTTTTTTACAAAAAAAGTCTTTGAGTGGGGCCTTTGGCAAAGTGGCCTGTGGGCAGCCAGGCGGGCGGTGCTAACGGGCATCGGACGGGATGTGGACGCCCGCCCAACGGAGCGGGCGCGTGCGTCTTGTGGGCGCCCAGATCGGGCGCGTGGTCGGCGGCGCGACTTCGCCACCGGGCCGGCAGAGGCGACTTCGAGGCGGTGCACAGCGCTAGGGCGTCGGTGGCGCGGGCGTAGGCCGGATCCGACAACGGGGAGAGAGGAGGGTAGACGGGGCTCACGGGGAGGGTCGCGTGCGAGCTCGAGGAAGTGCAGGGGCGGTTCGGCGACGGAGAGGTGGGGCCGGGCAGTCCGGCGAGCGGCGAGGTGGCGCGTCGGGCCGAGTTGGAGATGGCAGATGAGGGCGACGGGGTCGGGTAGCGACAGCAGTGGCGAGGTGACTCGGGTCGGCGAAAGTAACGGCATCGGGCGGCTTAGGGTGGCGGAGTCCGCGACGGCGAGGCTAACGGTGTCGGGAAGGCCATCGCCGGCGGCGGCGCTGGGCTGGCTGGCGATGGAGGCGCTGGTGGTCACTGAACATGAGAGGCAGGGCGGCAGAGACGTGAGATGTCGGGGGGCGCTGGCGCCGGCCGACGGCGGCCTTCGGGTGAGGTGCGACGGCGGCGGGGAGGTGCGTGGTCGCCGTCAAGATCGAGAATCGAGCCCTCCTCGATCCAGATGGGATCGGGAGGAGGGGAGAGGAGAGGCGAGTGGGGGGAGAGTGTGGGGTGGTTGGGCTAGGGTTTCGGGGTGGGGGATATGGGAGGCGGGGTGGGCCTCTGGTGGCTGGGTGGCAGTTGGGCCACTCGGCGCAAGAGGAGAGGGGGCTTCTTTTTTTTTTTTTTTGTTCTTTTCCTTTTTCTCAGATTTACTATTTTCTCATTTTCTCTTTGTTTCCTATTGTTTTAGTTTTTGTAAAATATATACTTGGCTTCTAATTTAGTATTTCAATTTAGGCCACTGTCACAAAAAGTCTAGTCCCCAAATAATTTAGTTTGATATTTTATTAATTAGTAAAGGCATTTAAATAATTAGGTTTTATACTACTTAAACCACTTTAGCGCGGTTAAGCATTTCATAAAAGTTTGGTTTCACTACCATAATCACCTATGCATTATATGGCATAACCCAAACATTTTAGTTTCATTGTTTGAAAACTTTTGTTGTTTGCCTGATTTTTAATTTGGTTTCGAATCGGTTTCAAACTAACGCGGGATTAGCAACAGTAATTGAGGTGACGTGGCATGATTACCAGAGGGTTACTGTAGCTTAATTATCCGGGCGTCACACTTGAAATCCGCCAACCCTGGCGGCCGCCCGTTGCCAGAGCAGCTCGCCCTTGTAGATTGCCGTGCTTGGCCTTCGTTTCTTCTCTTCCCAGGCCTGCGACCCCTTGCACAGATCTGGTGCTAGCGCCACTCCCTCTTCCTAGCTTCCACCATGGCTCCGCACCATCGGAAGAAGAAAGGGAAGTCACGCGCCCCGGATGGAGCCCCGCCGGCCTTGGAGCCGGCCCTCGAGCGGTCGACAGTGATCAATCAGGATGGGCTAAACAAGGTTCGCCCTGCTCTCGCAGCCGATTCCAATGAGTGAAAAGCGACGGCCATCCAGCCTGTGTATTGGCTTGTGGATGACATGAGTGCCACCGAGATCCCCATCTATCTCCATGCTCTCTTCGCAGGTCTGATTCCCCCTTCTCTTCTTTCTTTAATGCCATAATTTCACACTAGCAGATCCACCTGCTGCACCTGGATCCCTGCTGCATTATCCTCCTCGACGTCTTCGCCTTCCTTTGCGAGGCCATGGTCGGCATTGCCCCTTCCGTGGCCCTGTTTCGCCATTTCTTGTTGCTACGACTGGTCGATGCCCGCCAATGCTTGGGGTGCGCGACCTTGGAAGTTGTGGCAGCGACTGCTGGCTCGGGGATTGACTTCGAGCTTTTGCGTGCCGCAAAGGGGTTCTAGAAGCAATGTTTGCTTGTTGATGCTGGTACACTCAACCCCCTGCTTCTAACCCCTCGAGCGCTGGCCGCGCCCAGCTCCGGCTGGGGGCACATGAAGCTCACCGATCGTTGTCTTTCCCATGTCTGGAAGAGGTTTGCCAGGCTATATGAGCTAGAGGTGACGGCACCGATGGTGGTGAAGGAATTCGTCCGGCAGCGCGTTGCCCCGCTCCAGCGCCATTCTTGCCTGTGTCAGCGGTAGGATGACTGAGTTTGGTTTGATCACATGCGGTAGCACGTGTCAGTGAGGGTGCGCTCCCTTGGTTGGGTTTGCGGCGTGCAGGAGCAATTGTGTGAGAGTGCGGAGCGACCGCGATAGCCGTGCGCAAGTGTACCTCCTTTTCATTTTGAAAAACTTTAGGCAAGCTTGGCAAAAATGTATGGCGAAGTATGGCAATGCAAGGCCTAGACCCAAACAGGATACAAGTATGTACGTACTACTTGTGTTAAAAAAGAAAGGCGGGGTTTTCCTTCGCGGGATTGATCAATACAAATCCTCGTTTGACGTGTCAATTAGTGTGTATTTTTTTCTCCAATGCCCAAAGATCTAACCATCTCACTCCTCATTGCTTGACTAATGCAGCGCCATGCAAACCAACCTTCTCACTTCTGCATGCATGTAATGGTATATTAATGTCCTTGGTTGCTAGTACGAGGCAAACCCCATCAATATTGCCTTGATTAGTGTTAGTGGCCTTCTGCAAATTATAATTTTGATACTGGCCTTGTATACAAAAAATGGAGGTAGTAACTATTTGACTTCCTTCCCCATTGCGGTGACATCGATGATATCTCGAATGTTGTGGCTTTGGCGAAGTGCGTTCGATGGAGCACACCATTGAGGGAGACCACAGTAAGTTGTTCAAAAGTGTCGCCTGCAAGCCGAGACAACCGCCTTCTTTGCATCTAGGAAGTCCGTTGAACCAAAGGAGGCGTAAATGTACTAGTACTACACAATAGCATCATCTGTCTAGCTTAGTGAGGTAAGGTGGTTTCTCGAAGAAGACGATGGAGAAGCGGAGTCAGCGAAGAGTGAAATTATGGTTGCTTCGTCTGTGCTTTTTTCTATTCATGATAGAAGGGACATGGGAGTAGACTCTATGCTCTATACTGTACATGCGTCCAAGCACGGGAGAAAGAGGAGAGAGGTTGCATTTTTCTATTCCTTCAATCAATCAATTAGGGAGCTTTGGTTCCATCTTATTGGTTTTGGCAGCACCCTCCACAATGGTTCCCATCAATGCCAAAAGCTATTTTCACATTTGGCTACACACTGTGGATGCCCTTAACCGTACCACTTTGGTTTTGCTCCTGTGTGCTATCTATACAAATCTCAATTATACTGATCTAAAAAATTATAGTATCAAGATTAGTAAAAAGGAGGTGATTTTGCCGCATGGAAGGCGGGGGATGTTTCTTATTTTTAGAGGACGTTAGCCTGTCGGTTTGCTAACATGCGGTCCCATGTGTCAGTGCTTTAACAAGCCGGTCTGCGTCCCACATGAGGCAGAATAATGGCAGAAGCAACACGTGGTTAACTTGAAGAAGATGAGGGAGAAGCGGATTCAGCAATGAGTGAAATGATGGTTGCTTTGCCCCTCCAACTTATTTTTTTTAGCATTACTTCGTCCCTCCAACTTAACTGCGGGAAAGGTGTAGCTTTGTGATTTGACGCCTCATTGCTCATTACTATGCCGCCGCCATGACTGGGGTGCTTCACCCCTGCTGCTCTGCACTGTTATTTCGGTATGACACCTGGACCCGGTTGCTTGATGTCCCACATGTCGGTGAAAGGGACTAGAACATTTATGAAAGCCAGCACTCCACTCTTACTACAGAGGAGTACAACGACACGACGGCCCAGTGAACTGTTACTTGTACTGTAGTACTGATATAGTTTTGCTGTTTTGTACGATCCATCGATACAAACCCGATTAAACAGGAAAGGGCGGGATTTTTCATGCGTGGTAGATGATACTAGCCATATATTTCAAAGGCAATTTTAATGTATGCAAACTGAATAATTAAGTAACAATATGAGATCTAGTAAAACTAAAAACACATATGATTTATTGTGTTAGAGTGTAGTAGTGGTGATGTATTGCATAGTTTTAGATGTAACATGCGAGAACGTGTAGAGATGTACTTTTGGAGGGCCTACAGAGAGAAATTGGGCATAAAGTGGATTCAAATATTTGTATTCGTCTTCATAGCATTTGTAACTCATATCTATAGTTTTTACAATAGACGTGAATGCTTGTTCGCTCTTATGAAACCAGTACAACAATAATGGGGTGGCATGCGCCAATTTAGGCACTGACACGTTGGCCTACTCGGCTTTATAGAGAGATCAAGAGAAGAGATAAATACACTGGCGGTCAGTGTATTTCAAGCGAAAAGCATAATACAGTCACCAGACTTCAGAATACGCTCATTGCAGTCACTATATACGTTTCGTGGTGATTATACAGTCACTTGCTCACCGTTCAGCATTGGATTGCACTCTGTTGACTGTCCAAATAGTTTGCATGGCACTATGTTGACTGGTTAAATTGAGCACGTTCCTTGTGGGTCCAACCTGTCAGTTCGCATAGGAAAAAGGTAAGATAAACACAAATTTACGTGGGCGCGACAAGACTCCCAACTCGTGCGCAGGAACCAGCTGGTTGTGTATGTGTCTGTCAGGGCCTTGTGTGTGTGCATGCAGGTGTAGGTTGAGCACTTGAGCGTGAATGTGTGTGTTGGTCGTGTGGTGTGTGCATGCATGCCTGTGTGTGTGCGTGTGAGTGTTGCATGCGTGCGTGGTTGCATTTGTACGTGTGAGTGTTGCGTGCTTGCAGTTCGTGTGCATGCAAGTGTGTGTGTATAATCACCACACCAGCTCCTGTGTGTTAAAACAGACAGCTCAACATACCAATACAAGGCCACCTTGTTCGCTATGCCCACGGTCATGACTTTGAACCACCGTCCAATATTTCTTTATCATTTGTTTTCATTCTTATAGACGCTGATAGGTGAGCTCGATGGTAGTGAGATAATGTGATGCAATACTAGAGGTGCCACATGGAGCATTTAACTGGTCAACTAGTCACGTCTTGAGAAAATACAGAGCTGTTCGGTGAGCCCCTGGCAGTATAATAACCACAAAACATAAATGGTGACTGTAATGACTGGATTCTGAAGTCCAATATACGTATCGTGATTTCGCTTCAAGTACAATGACCATCACTGTATATATCGCGAGAGAAAGATGAAAGATGCGTGAATGTGTCGGGGGAGTACTTTTAGAGGACCTGGAGATAGTTTTGTGCGTACGTGAAAGGGGCGTAGAGGGTGTGTGTGCGATGGAGAGAGAGATGCTCTTCCTTTCTCCTTATTATTACTAACTTTATATATAGTATAAAAATATAAAAATTCATAGTGTGGAATAAATATCATTGGGTGCACCATGCAATGCAAATTAACGTTCATACTCCTCCGTGTAACTTTGTAATGTTGTATATATGTATAAATTCTAAAATAATTTTTTGGCCACACTTTGTGTGCTTTTATTCAAAAGAAATGTTGTATGTGAAATAAACGTGAAGAGAGGGATTTTTAGATCAATCACTACTGGAATCAGGATCTTTGCCGTCAACTAGCTCTTTGTCGTCTGCTAACAGATGGTAAAGAAGCTTTCCCGTCTGCTAGTAGACGGCAAAGAGGAAGGGTGGCCCACGAACGAGAACCACCTAATGGCCATTTTATTTGTTGTCCTCTAGCGGACGGCAAAGCTTCTTTATCATCTGCTAGCAGACGACAAAGAGAACACCCAACCTAACGGCCGTTTCCCCTCGTCCCGACCCCAGTAGCTACGCTCTTTGCCGTCTGCTAGGAGACGACAAAGAAATTAAACCTAACCAAAAAATGGCCATTTCCCCGCACCCCACCCCTCTCTCTCCCCTCTCCCTCTCTCTCCCTCACCTCACCCATGGTGCCCCCTGCTGACCGTCCCCGTGCAGACATACTTACCTTACTTAGCTCCGAAATGACATACTTTACCTAGGATAGCTATGAAATGACCTATACTTAGCCTTTTTTCCTCCTAAATGACTTAATATGCTTAGTTAGCTGATAAATGTCATTACTACCTAGGATAGCTAAATAATGATCTATACTTAGCTTACCTAGTTCATTTATGACATAATTAGCTTACTTAGGTAAAAAATGGCATAATAACCATGGTTTAGCTCCAAACTATCATATAATTAGTTTATTTTCCTCCAAAATGACAAAATAACCGTACCTAGCTCCAAAGTGACTGATTTAACTAGGATAGCTCTAAAATGACCTACAGTTACCATTTTGTCCTACAAGATGAATAAATATGCTTAGTTAGCTCAAAAATGGCATAACTACCTAGGTTAGCTCCAAAATGACCTACACACTTAGCATTTTTTACCTACCTTGGCTAAAAATGGCATTTTTACCTACCTTAGTTATAAGAAGAAGAAGAAGAAGAAGAATTCTTCTTCTTTTTCTTCTAGCTAGTCTTCTTCTTCTTCTTCTAACTTTCATCTTTCCTAATTTGCAGATTTGCTTGAGATGAGGAAGCTTGCATTGATGGGAACTTGTTGCAAATTTTTACTTCTTCTTGTGCTTCCTTTTTTGTTTATGGAAACTTGTTGCAAACTTGTTGGATATGTATGTATGGAAATGTTGTTGGAAACCATTGTATGTTGTTGGAAACTTGTATACATTGTTGGTATGATTGTTGAAATTATTTTGAAATGTGTGTGTGTGTGTGTGTGTGTATATATATATGTATATATATATATGTGTGTGTGTGTGTGTGTGTGTGTGTGAGTGTGAAGTTCCATCAAATTGAATGAATTTAGAAAAAAAATAGGAAAAACAGGGGCTATATAGCCACTTTGCCGTCTGCTCGCAGACGACAAAGCTGCCACATGACAGCTACCTGTACAACCTGGGGTGTACTAGGCTGGTCTATTTGGCAGATTTGCCGTCAGCCAGTAGACGGCAAAGGCCTTTCCATCTTTGTCGTCTGTTGGCTGATGACAACGATGAAAAGGCCTTTGCTATCTGCGAGCCAACGACAAAGCATGCTGTTAACCACTTAACGGACCTGAACTGCTACATGTGCCGTCCAGGCTCTTTGCTGTCTATCAGCAGATAGCAAAGCCCTTTGCATCTTTGTCGTCCGCTAGCAGATGACAAAGAGGCCTTTGTCGTAGCCTACAGCCTGGCATGCCTTTGCCATCAGCCACGGCTGACGGCAAAGTGCCTGATTCCTGTAGTGAATGGGGTACATGATGTAACACGTGTGAATGTGTAGTTGACATATTTGGCACGGCCTAGAGAGGGTATGTGTACGTATTACGTATTCAAGAGAGGCATGGATAGAGGGGACGGAGGGGGCGACATGGTAGAGATAGCACAAGAAATGAGAGAGGTCTAGAGAGAGAGACGAATAGGATGTCATGGTGAGAGATGCCATTGAGTGTGCACATGCAAGGGGGAGGTGATAGAGGCATGAGGAGAAAATATTTTGTGTGGTGTCTGTGTTCGTATGTGTGGGTGTGAGAAGATAACGAGACCTAGGGGCAGAGGGTATGTCAGCGCGTGAGGTCCGGTGGCCGAGGTGAGGCCTTGGTTCGGTTCTGTCCTGCGCCACATTGGTCAGCCCGTGACGCATTCAGGGATACCCATGGAGGACTAGTCGTACAAGACAAAGATACCGGAGTCGTGAAGAACTCTGTGTCCACTGACAAAACCGGCTAGGATTTGTAACCCTAGGTCCTCGGACTAAGGTAACCCCTTATCTCTGATACTACCATTCATCCAACCTAACTTTAAGGGGGATCCTACAAAATGCTCTGCTGGAATCATATTCATCGATTAGGAAGAGAGGTGGAGACAATGCGTGCGAGACAAGCCTAAAGATAATATACGTGCGGGAGACATGTTGGCAGGTCTATGTATAGAGAAAGGGTCGATGGGGATTGTGCATGCGTATGCATGTGAGAGGAAGAGTGCTTGTGATAAAGGTTAGTGAAAACAGTTGTAAATGCTTGCGAGAGCGAGGGAGGGTGATATCGAGAGCATATGTGCGAGAAAGACACCTCGAGAGAGAGTGTGTGAGCATGTGTGAGAGACCACCGATGAATATATACCGTGTGCGCGTATGTGTGTGAGAGAAAGTTAGCGCGTGTGTGAGGAGGGGCCTATGGAGAGTGAAACTACACGTAAAAGACTGATGTACACATTGATTAAAAATATAAATTTTATCCAAATATTAGGATGGGATCATGATATTTGCAATTCACGTAAGGAGCGGTCATTGATCCATTAGACATCTATATTCTATCGAATTTGAGCATGTCAATGTTATTATTCGACATAATTGATCCATAGAGTTACTATTTTGAACTCCACACAATGCATCGCTTTAGCAATTTAAATATAAACATGAGTATAGTTCATGTTGTGTTTGTAAAGCACATTATACATACAAAAGTTACATAATGAACATTATAAATAGATAGCTATGAACTAGCACACATTTGAATCCAACTTAAGGTGGTTTAAAAAAATTCAAATTCAACATGAAGTCCATTCAATTATTTGAATTCAAGATCATGTCATTTGTAAATCATACCTAAATTATGGGGGCACCAATGTTTGCTCTGCTTTTGTACATAATACCATATATATAGTCGTGTACAAAATAGATTCAAATTTACCTCCTCCATTCCAAAATCATCATAGTTATAGGATATTCAAGTGTCAAAATTTCAAAAAGAAGCGCATAATTTAATGAGGTTTTCAAACATACAAGGTCAAATTTAACGTTGTCTATTTAGGTCAATCGTCAAAGTTCAAGAGTAATCTAAAAGTGAATGCTTCTGTTTCAAAATTTTGAACGAAGCATCAAAAGAGCGTCTACTCGCCCGAAACCGCGTGAGACTAATGTTTGGTAGAAGGAAATTACTTTTCTAACTTCAACCCGTGAAGCCTACCAGCCCGACGTCTATACTTCTAAACCGGGGTAGGTTTGTAACTTCATCTAGAAACCATGCAACCACCTCCGAAAAACATTCATACACCGTGGCCGCCTAAACACACATTCTCTCGGCCGAAATTGATCCCGCCCACTATTAGGGACACCTGGGATTACCGTCCTACTCCCGACCCGCAGTAGGTCTGAAATTTATAAGGCGGGCAAAGTTTGTACTTTCCCAAAATTTCAAACAAGTGTGTCCCATCTGTTAAAGAAAAACAAGCGCATCCCAGACCAAAACATGGTTCCCCCTATGCTCCCCCGGTCCAATTTCCCGTTCGTACTCCATGGGCGCCAAAACTACCTCTCCACCAACCCTGAAACCCCGGCGTTCTCCGTCTGCCACCCCATCCCACCCATCAACCGCCGCCCTCCTCCATCATGCCGAAGCCGATACCCCAACGTCGTCGTCCACCGCAACGCCCTCCACGGCTAGTAGTTGAAGCCGAGGTCGAGTTGCCTCCAGGACGCTGACGTGCACCATACCCGAGCCAGTGCAACCACGCCGTCCTGCTCCTCACTGCTACCACTCCAACATCGCCACCGTCCACCGCACCGGAGCTGTTCCCGCTATGCCGTCCTTTGCCGCCTCGGATCTGCTTCCCCTCCGCCGACAGACGGCCACCGCAACACAGTCAACAATTTGGCCATGGGTTCGTCCAAGGCTCCACCCTCCTCCAAAACATCGGTTCCCCCGGTAAAAAGAATAACATCACCGCGATATCAGGAGGACACATCACTGGCAACCGGAACTGGTACTCCTTGAGACGCCTCCAACGTATCTATAATTTATGAAGTGTTCATGCCATGTTTACAATAGTTTTATATGATTTTGGTATGATTTGATTAGAACTAACCCGGACTGACGCTGTTTTCAGCAGAACTTCCGTGGTGTAGTTTTTGTGCAGAAATAAAAGTTCTCGGAATGCAATGAAAATCAACAAAGAATTTTTCTGGAAAATATAAAAATGCTGGAACAAAGAGTTACTGGAGGGGATTCCCGTGGGCCCCACGAGGGTGGAGGGCGCGCCCCCTGCCTCGTGGACTCTTTGTGGGGCCCCCTGACTTGTTCTCGACGCCAACCTCTCCTATAAATACCTAAACCTCTAGAAAATAACCTAGATCGGAAGTTCCACCCCTGCAAGCCTCAGTAGCCACGAGAAATCAATCTAGGCCCTCTCTCTTGGTGGTCCTGGAGTGCCATGGAGGAGGATCCCGGAGGGGCCATCATCGCCATGAAGGCCAAGATCCAGAGGGAGAACCTCTCCCCATCCAGGGGGGCATTGAGGAGGAAGCACAAGGGGGAGAACCTCTCCTCCTCTCTCTTGGTGGTCGTGGAGTGCCATCGGGAGGGGAATCATCGCCGCGGTGATCGTCTTCATCAACATCACCATCATCATCACCATCCTCATCTCTTTTACGCAGTTTACTCTCCCGCACCCCACTGTACTACTTGAACATGGCGCTTTATGCCACATATTATGATCCAATGATGTGTTGCCATCCTATGATGTATTGAGTAGATATCCTCTATCTTTCATTTGATTGATGATCTAGATTGGTATGAGTTGTATGTTTTACTTTGGTGATGTCCTATTGTGCCCTCCGTGTTGCGCAAGCATGAGGGATTATCATTGTAGGGTGTTGCAATATGTTCATGATTCTCTTATAGTGGGTTGCTTGAGTGACAGAAGCATAAACCCGAGTAAGGGGGTTGTTGCGTATGGGATAAAGGGGACTTGATATGTTAATTCTATGGTTGGGTTTTACCTTAATGATCTTTAGTAGTTGCAGATGCTTGCTAGAGTTCCAATCATAAGTGCATATGATCCAAGAAGAGAAAGTATATTAGCTTATGCCTCTCCCTCATATGAAATTGCAATAGTGACTACCGGTCTTGTTAACAATTGCCTAGGACAATTCCGCACACCAACCCATCATTATTCCACACTCGCTATTTATAATATTTAGTAATATATTCTAACTCTATGATAACAACACCTACTTTTATATTTTAGCTCTCCGATATCATGCAAAGTTATCCTCTTCATACCCACAACACAGTTTTATTTCTCGTTTCTAGTTAGAAGCAAACGTTTGGTGTACGTAGAGTCGTATCAGTGGCAGATAGGATTGAAGAGAATATTGATATTACTTTTAGATCCTTGTGGGTTGGACCCTCCATGCTTATCCCTTCCACCTTTGTAAATTCCTACGATGATTCCCCGCACTTGGGGATTATCAAGCTCTTTTCTGGTGCTGCTGCCGGGGAGCAATGGCGTGGGGTTGATATTCTCGTGTGTGCTTGTTTGCTTTCTCACTAAGTAGATTTTGTTTTACCTTTTTGTTTCTATTTAGTTGTGGGTGAAACATATTTTTTTAAAAGAATGAAAATACAAAAAAATTACTTGCCTCTCATGCCTAATTTTTTTTTCAAAAAGAGAAGTGATTGGAAAGTTATGCATGAAGTGAGGGTCAACCTTGAACACTTGTGTTCATGCTCATGGAAACAATGTAGAATTTTTCATGGAAGTTTCTCAGAAATAATTATCCCCTTGTATATATTCATTGCATTATAAAAATAAGGCGCCAGGCTTTGGTTTTAGGATGATTAGATTGCTTGTTAACTATGTGTAGTACAAAAACTGAAACTTCAGCTGTAGCGCATGAATTTACATTTTTTACTAGAAAGTCAAATGTGTCTAAAACCTTTTGCACATTACTTATGTGATTTTTTTTTGAAATTGTCATATTGTTTTAGAATTTTTGGAGTTATAGAAGTATACGCAATTTCCAGATTACTACAGATTGTCCTGTTTTTGACAGATTCTATTTTCTATGTGTTGTTCGCTTATTTTGATGAATCTATGGGTAGTATCAAGGGGTATGAACCATGGTGAAGTTGGAATACAGTAGGTATAGTGCTAATATGAAATTTTAATGCGTTTGCAACACTACCTAAAGGTAGTGATTTGTTTTATTATACTAACGAATCTCACAAAGTTTTTGTTAAGTTTTCTGTTGATGAAGTGTTCGAAGAACAAGGAGTTACCGATGTGAGAAGAATAAAGAGAGGCAAGAGGTCAAGCTTGGGGATGCCCAAGGCACCCCAAGTAAATATTTCAAGGATACTCAAGCATCTAAGCTTGGGGATGCTCCGGTTGGCATCCCATCTTTCTTCTTCAACAATTATCGGTATACCTTGGTTTTTGTTTTGTTCGCATGATTTGTATCCTTTGTGTTTTTATTTTTCTTTAGGAACCATGCTAGTATGAGATAGACTTCAATGATCTTATAGAATGCTCATTGTGCTTCACTTAAATCTTTTGGGTATGGTTTATAGAATGCTTCGTGTGCTTCACTTATATATTTTGAGCTTGGATATTGGTTAGTCTATATTAATTGTAGAATGCTCCATGAACTTCACTTATATCTTTTGCAGTATGAATAATACTATCATCGAAAGTGGGTTTGGAAGAGTGTCAACATTAGGAATTAGTGATCCCGCTATTTTGTAGGGTGTTGAATCTTAGTCTGATATTTATGAAAGTGGATTTGGAGAGGTCTTGACTTTAGTTAGTAATGATTCCACTATTTCGGAAGAGGTTCCAATTGATTATGAGAACAAAGTTGCTATCTATGATGATTATTGTGATGACATGTATGCTATAAATAATAATGGTAACCATGAAACTTCTCATCATGATTTTAATTTTCAATTGGAGTATGCCTCACATGACAGTTATTTTTTTGAGTATGCTCCCACTATACCGATTGAGAGGAATTTTTGCTTATGTGGGGAGTAGTAAAATTTCTGTGCTTGTAGATCATGAAAAGAATGCTTTTATTTGATGGTTATATTGTTTAATTCATTCATGATGCTACTGAAAATTATTATGAGGGAGGAATATATGCTTGTGGGAGTTACAATAATATAAATTTTCCTCTCTATGTGCCTAAAGTTTTGAAGTTATACTTGTTTTGCCTTCCTATGCTAGTTGATTCTTGTTCCTATAAATTGTGAGCTCACAAAATCCACAGGAATAGGAAGTTGGTTAGGTTTAAATGTGCTAGTCATATTCTTCATGATGTTCTCTTTATGTTTCAATTCTTATCTTTTATGTGAGTATCATTGAAATCATCATGCCTAGCTAAAAGGCATTAAAGAAAAGTGCTTGTTGGGAGACAACCCAATATTTAACCTTACTGTTTTTGTGTGTTCACATGATTAAGCTACTGTCGTAATCATGTTTTATAGCTTTTTTCAATAAAATGCCAAGTAAGACCTTTGGGAAGACTTGGGTGAAAGTTAATGTGATCTTGCTGTAAAAAACAAAAACTTTGCGCTCACGAGATTAGCTGTAATTTTTTTCAGAAGAGTGCTTTTGAGTACATTCTTTTTTAAGAATATTTATAGACAAATTACTCACGTCCACCAATTTATTTCATAATTTTTGGAGTATCAGAAGTATGGTTTCTGTTCAGATCATTACAGACTATTCTGTTTCTGACAGATTCTGTTTTCATTGCATAGTTTGCTTGTTTTCTAGTTTCTATGGCTTATATTTCTCAATATAAATTGTAGAAATGATATGGTACAGTAGGCATTGTGTGAGAAAAATTATGAATATTGTCTTTGACAGTACCAAAGTGAATGGTTTACTCTTTATCATACTAACCCATCTCACAAGGTTCCATTAAGTTTTGTGTGATTGAAGTTTTCATGTTTTGAGTGAGATATCTATATGAGGAGAATAAGGAGTGGAAAGACCCTAATCTTGGGGATTCCCAGGGCAAACCAAGGTAATATTCAAAGAAGACTCAAGCGCCTCAGCTTGGGAATGCCCCAGAAGGGATCGACTCTTTCGTCTTCAAAACCATCGGTATACCTTACTCGGAGCTATATTTTTATTCGTCACAAGATATGGGTTTTGCTTGTAGCGTATTTTCAATTTCACTTGCTATTTGAAGAAAATCATTGGATCTGAAATCTTGAATGCAAAAGAATCCTCCCATGGCTAGTTAATTATTGGACTACTCAGTGTTCTTCACTTATATCTTTTTGGGGTAGTTTGTCATTTACTCACATGCTTCACGTATATCCTATGAGTAAATGGTAGAATGAATTGAATATCATAAATTTGAATTTATATATGTTTCATATGCTTATACCATGGGGAGTAATGACTTCACACATAACAAGTATATGTGGTAAATTTATTGAAAGTTAGCAAACGTAGTATTGGTCACTTGAACAATTCATGAAAGAATATTGAAGGAAGAGAGATTTCACATATAAATATACTATCTTGGACATATTTTGTAATTGTGAGCACTCATTAAAATATAACATGCTAAAAAGTTGATGTTGTACAAGGAAGACAACTTAATGGGTTATGTTTTCCTATATGCGAAACATTATATTGTCTTGGATCATCCAACATGTTGAGCTTGCCTTTCCCTCTCATGCTAGCCAAATTATTTGCACCAAGTAGAGATACTACTTGTGCTTCCAAACATCCCCTAACCCAGTTTTGCCATGAGAGTCCACCATACCTACCTATGGATTGAGTAAGATCCTTCAATTAAGTTGTCATCAGTGCAAGCAATAAAAATTGCTCCTTAAATATGTATGATCTATTAGTGCAAAGAAAATAAGCTTTATACGAACTTACGATATGGAAGAAGTAAAAGTGACGGACTGCATAATGAAGGTCCTTATCACAAGCGGAAATATAGAGTGACGTTCTTTTGCATTAAGATTTTGCATATAGAGTGACAACCTTTGCTTTCCTCTGCGAAGGGCCTATCTTTTTGTTTTATCTTCTACCCTTATACAAGAGTCATGGTGATCATCACCTTTCCTTTTTCCACTTTTTCCTTTGGCAAGCACTTTGTGTTTGAGCGATCTAGATATATATATCCACTTGGATGTAGGTTTTCATAAATTATTATTGTTAACATTACCCTTGAGGTAAAAGGTTGGGAGGCGAAACTATAAGCCCCTATCTTTCTCTGTGTCCGATTGAAACTATGAACCCATAAATATCACATGAGTGTTAGCAATTGTGAAATATTACATGATAGTTGAGTATGTGGAGTTTGCTGAATCAAAGCTCTTACATAGACCCTTCCCGAAAATAAGATGAATTGCAATTGTTTGATGACTAAGAGCATGGTTTGTTAGTTTTCAAGAAAGTTTATGTTCTATACTTTAACATGTGAACAACTGGTTACCTGATCATGAGAAGTTTTATGAGTTGAGCTACTGTTATGATATATAATGATGCTAGAAAAAGTGAATAAAACTATCATTGATCAAACATAAGCACTTGCTAGGATTCACTCATAATTATTTCTTTTATCATTTACCTACTCGAGGACGAGCAGGAATTAAGCTTGGGGATGTTGATACGTCTCCAATGTATCTATAATTTATGAAGTATTCAGGCCATGTTTACAATAGTTTTATACGATTTTGGTATGATTTGATTAGAACTAACCCGTACTGACGTTGTTTCCAGCAGAACTACCGTGGTGTTGTTTTTGTGCAGAAATAAAAGTTCTCAGAATGTGATGAAAATCAACGGAGAATTTTTCTAGAAAATATAAAAAATACTGGAACAAAGAGTTACTGGAGGGGAGTCCCTATTAGGGAACGCAGTAATTTCAAAAAAAATCCTACGATGATGCAAGATATATCTATGTGATGCATAGCAGCCAGAGGGGAGAGTGTGTCCATGTACCCTCGTAGACCAAAAGCGGAAGCGTTAGTTAACGCGGTTGATGTAGTCGAACGTCTTCGCGATCCAACTGATCCAAGTACCGAACGTACGGCACCTCCGCGTTCAGCACACGTTTAGCTCGATGACGTCCCTCATACTCTTGATCCAGTTGAGGCCGAGGTTGAGTTTCTTCAGCACAACGGCGTGGCAACGGTGATGATGAAGTTACCGGCGCAGGGCTTCGCCTGAGCACTACAACGATATGACCGAGGTGTGTAACTGTGGAGGGGGGTACCGCACACGGCTAAAAGATCAACTTGTGTGTTCTAGGGTGCCCCCTGCCCCGTATATAAAGGAGCAAGGGGGAGGCCGGCCGGCCCTCCTAGGGCGCACCCCACAAGGGGAGTCCTTCTAGGACTACTAGTCCTAGTAGGATTCCACCAAGAGGGAGAGAGGGGGAAGGAAGGAGAGGGAGAGGGAGAAGGAAAGGGGGCACCGCCCATCTTCCCTAGTATAATTCGGACCCAAGGGTGAGGGGGTGCACGGCCTGCCCTGGCCGCCCCTCTCTCTCTTTCCACTAAGGCCCATGTGGCCCATTAGATCCCCCGGGGGGTTCTGGTAACCCTCCGGCACTCCGATTTTATCCGAAACTTCTCCGGAACACTTCTGGTGTCCGAATATAGTCGTCCAATATATCAATCTTTACGTATCGACCATTTTGAGACTCCTCGTCATGTCTGTGATCTCATCGAGCACTCCAAACAAACTTCGGTCATCAAAACACATAACTCATAATACAAATCGTCATCGAACGTTAAGCATGCGGACCCTACGGGTTCGAGAACTATGTAGACATGATTGAGACACATCTCCGATCAATAACCAATAGCAAAACCTGGATGCTCATATTGGCTCCTACATATTCAATGAAGATCTTTATCGGTCAAACCGCATAACAACATACGTTGTTCCCTTTGTCATCGGTATGTTACTTGCCCGAGATTCGATCGTGGTATGATCATACCTAGTTCAATCTTGTTACCGGCAAGTCTCTTTACTCGTTCCGTAATACTTAATCCCGCAACTAACTCATTAGTCACAATGCTTGCAAGGCTATAGTGATGAGCATTACTGAGAGGGCCCAGAGATACCTCTCCGAAACACAGAGTGACAAATCCCTAATCTCGATCTATGCCAACCCAACAAACACCTTCGGAGTCACCTGTAGAGCATCTTTATAATCTTCCATTTACGTCATGACATTTTATAGCACACAAAGTGTTCCTCCGGTATTTGGGAGTTGCATAATCTCATAGTCTGAGGAACTTGTATAAGTCATGAAGAAAGCAATAGCAATGAAACTGTAACAATCATAATGCTAAGCTAACGGATGGGTCATGTCCATCACATCATTCTCCTAATGATGTGATCCCATTCATCAAATGACAACACATGTCTATGGTTATGAAACATATCCATCTTTGATTAACGAGCTAGTCAAGTAGAGGCATACTAGGGACAATATATTTTGTCTATGTATTCACACATGTACTAAGTTTCCGGTTAATACAATTCTAGCATGAATAATAAACATTTATCATGAAATAAGGAAATAAATAATAACTTTATTATTTCCTCTAGGGCATATTTCCTTCAGTCTCCCACTTGCACTAGAGTCAATAATCTAGGTTACCTAGTAATGATTCTAACACCCATGGAGCTTTGGTGATGATCATGTTTTGCTCGTGGAAGGGGCTTAGTCGGGGTCTACAACATTTAGATCCATATGTATCTTTCAAATCTCTATGTCCCCCTCCGACTCTTGATGACGGATGGAATTGAAGTTTCTCTTGATGTGGCTGGTTCTCTTGTGAAATCTGGATTCCTTTGCCAAGGCAATTGAACCAGTATTGTCACAAAAGATTTTCATTGGACCCAATGCACTAAGTATGACACCTAGATCAGATATGAACTCCTTCACCCAGACTCCTTCATTTGCTGCTTCCGAAGCAGCAATGTACTCCGCTTCACACGTAGATCCTGCAACGATGCTCTGCTTGGAACTGCACCAACTGACAGCTCCTCCATTCAATAAAAATACGTATCCGGTTTGCGACTTAGAGTCATCTGGATCAGTGTCAAAGCTTGCATCGACGTAACCATTTACGACGAGATCTTTTTCACCTCCATAAACGAGAATCATATCCATAGTCCTTTTCAGGTATTTCAGGATGTTCTTGACCGTTGTCTAGTGCTCCACTCCAGGATTACTTTGGTACCTCCCTACTATGCTTATAGCAAGGCACACATCAGGTTTGGTACACAGCATTGCATACATGATAGAACCTATGGCTGAAGCATAGGTAATTACTTTCATTTTCTCTCTATCTTCTGCAGTGGTCGGGCATTGAGTCTGACTCAATTTCACACGTTGTAACACAGGCAAGAACCCTTTTTTTGACTAATCCATTTTGAACTTCTTCAAAACTTTATCAAGGTATGTGCTTTGTGAAACTCCAATTAAGCGTCTTGATCTATCACTATAGATCTTGATGCCCAATATGTAAGCAACTTCACCAAGGTATTTCATGAAAAACTCTTATTCAGGTATCCCTTTATGCTATCCAGTAATTCTATATCATTTCCAATCAACAATATGTCCTCCACATATAATATTAGAAATGCTACAGAGCTCCCACTCACTTTCTTGTAAATACAGGCTTCTCCAAAAGTCTGTATAGAACCATATGCTTTGATCACACTATCAAAGCATCTATTCCAACTCCGAGAGGCTTGCACTAGTCTATAAATGGATCGCTGGAGATTGCACACTTTGTTAGCACCCTTTAGATCGACAAAACCTTCGGTTGCATTACATACAACTCTTCTTCCAAAAATTCATTCAGGAATGCAGTTTTGACATCCATCTGCCAAATTTCATAATCATAAAATGCGGCAATTGCTAACATGATTCGGACAGACTTAAGCATCGCCACTACTAGAAATCTACATTTTATCTAGAGCCAAGGTCTTTACCTAGAGTTCATTAGCCAATTCAAGGGATAGGAAAGCTATGAATAGTGCCCTGTAGAGGGAGATGAATATGTAGCAAATTCTTTTGGAAACTTAAGCTTTCCCTAGGGTGGTGCCACATACAAACATCAAAGCCCAAAAAGAATGAAGAGATGCCCCGGTGCCCATGTAGATTGGCCTCCCGCACTACGCTCGCGCCATTTTATTTCATTTCACAAAGGTTGGGCCCATAGCCCATTGAGAAAAGGAAGGGAGAAAGGGCGCGTAGAGGAAAAAAATCGTATGTGTCTCCTTCACGACTCACCCCTATCCCTAGCGGTGCCGCCGCCAGACCAAAACTATCCCCTCTCTCAGATCTATACTCCTTGTCCCGACCTGCCGTGCCTCGCCCTGGATCGCCAGCTCCGCGGCCTGCCGCACTCTGCCGCTCCCAGGCCAGCCCCGCTCGGCCGCTCCCCTGCCCACCCCGTTCTGCTGCTCCACTTCTATTTCCCCTTCTTAGTCACACCATGGCCGCGATAGCGCGTGGTGGCCCTGGCCACGCCGGCCGGGTGACGGCGTCGTGCCACTAGCGGCGACTCCATCTATGACGCCCTCAACTCGTGCTGATTGTGCCTCCCTTGACCGTGGTAGATGGTGCCGCCCCCCGCTGATTGGACGACGACCGGATCTGCCTGCTGTTTGTACGCCACTGCTCCCATCCAAAAGGTTCTCTCTCTATCTCTCCCACTCTCTGGTTTAGATAGTTTTCGAATGCTGGTTTAGATAGTTGTAATTGTATGTCTTGCAAAATTCTGTAATTTTGTTTTGGTTTTATATAGCTTCCAAAGCAAGCAGCAGGTGGTGCACTATTCAATACACCTAGACGTTGTTCGGTATCTTTTGTAGTAGTTGGGATTGTCAGTTTAAATATCTTGGTTATAAAAGGTGTATGGAAGGTCAAAGGAATAAAAGAAGTTTCTAGCTTGAAAAGGAAATAGAAGAACCAATTGATATGAAGATGCATGAAGGGGCTGTGTTTGGTTTGTGCCCCAACTTGCCCTGCCAAAATTTTGGCATAGCCAAAGCATGGTCAAGAACAAAATTTTGATGTGGTAGTGTTGTTTGGATTGTAGCCGTAACACCTACCAAGTTTTTGGCAAAATGGTTGGTTCTAAGTTTGGTTTGTAACCAGTTAACATGCCACATATCCTCTCCTGCCTTCTCTAGCCGCCTCAAAGCCTCCACGCACTTCCTACTTCCATGGCTTTGTCTTTGGGTGAAGGGAAGGTGTAGATGAGATGACGAGCACCCAATAGGATGGGAAGGCATAAGTCAAACAGGGACGTGCTTGAGCCTTACGAGTGGTGAAGCTAATTGTGAGCATCAGCGGCAGGATGTGTGCTTGTGTGGCTTCCAACGGCTTCGCACTCGCCTTTGTACGCCCTTTCAGTCACAGGTTCAAACCATCAAATCGTCTCCAGTCTTTTTACTTACTATGCATCACAAATGATTGTTCTGTTGAAAATATATACCATTTGTACTAGCAATATGCCAATCCTAGCTGGTTGAAGCGAGAAATATTTGTGCATACTCCTGTCCTTGGGAAAGAACGATTTGTCTTTCTGTTAGCAACTTAAGATTATATCATATAGCCAAATGCTATAAAAAATAAAAAATATACACTGACCATGAGGAACAAGGTGAGATCAAAGTAATGAAATATGAGATCATACCATTTAAGGTACAGGTTGACATTCTAGCTATTAGAATCTAAATACATGAATAACGAAAAAAAGGTACTATGGGATTATAATGTACTTTCATTCTTAGAAAGGAGATACATGTTCCAAAAAAGATTATAAAGTAAATAATAAACTACCTCTCTTCTGCAGATTCTTAAAGAGCCATTATGAGAAAATCTATTTGGGCGATTCCACAACTCTAAGTAGTGATTCACAATCAAGAGTAGTGTGTGGTCTGATGGCTCGCTATGACTATCTTTGTCTGGGATATTGTCTTGAACTTTGACTCAATAACACGAGAAGGCAGAAACCGATTCGTATGTCGCAGGCATCATATAATCATGGTGAAAAAGCAAAATATTTAAATCAATTATCTAGGTGGTTGAAGACTTGGCAACAAACACTTATCTATTTGTTATTATTATGTTTATCATGATTGCCTTGTTGATTATATACTCTTCTTTTCTATCTTTATCTTATTTGTTTCAAGAATCACGCATTACAAGATGACAATGGGAAGAAAAGCATCTCGACTTGCTCTAGCCATCAAACCAGTGCTTGCTGCTTGGAACACTACTGCTGCTGATGGCACTTATGATGGATACGTAAGAGGAGTTTCAGATCTTCCTGCTGCTATTCCGAATAATCAAGACAGTCCAATCTTTCGACCCGTTGGGAAGACGTATGTCTTATTAATTAGTATAAGTAGTTTCTTGTTCTGCAATATGTTTTCCTTTTGTAATAGTTGTTTGTTGCATTTACAATTTGCTAGATTTGAAGGTAACCACCATGTGAGTTTTTTCTTTTGCAGACTTTGGCAACTAACCAAGGAGTGCCTATTGGAGAAATACCTCCGCCGCCAGTTCCACTTCCTTCTCGTTCACTTTCTCCTCCTGGATCTCCACAACGATCTACTATCCAAGTATGTAATCATCCATCTCAAGCAAACACACAAACATGAATACATTTAAAGCATGATAAGGATTACTTCAAAAACCTGACTCTTCTTTTGCAGATTCTAGAAAATAGTGAAGAACCACCAGCTTTGTGTGCTCAACAAGAAACAAATCCTAGCTCTCTTCACGTATGTATTTCTCAAACTGATCTCAAATGATACAACTATTGATGGTCTATTTGTTGTGATGTTCACATACTTGTGACAATATGCATGCTTCTTTGATGTATGATTCTAACCTGTGTGGTGGCGGATCATTTGATTAATGGGGTTGTGTGAGATGTGGGAGGGATCATAATATCTTTTCATATGTCCAATTTACAGTTGTTATGCTGCCAAAATTTATACCAAATTTTGCATTTCTGGGTTCTCATTATTGGAAATAGGAAATTCTGTTTAGAACTTTGGTGACTTGATGTAACACACTAATTTGTATTGCAACACAGAGTTGAGTGTAGTTCATACTCTACTTAGAAACAAAGATCATGACTTCTTTTGTGATTATGTGGAGTAAAAGTAATATCTCACAATTTAAGTTAGATTCTGTGTTACTAGAGGTGAGATAAGTACTTAACTTTAGCCTTTTTATTTCCTGGAACAGTTTCAAAAAGCTCTTGTTCTTTCTGCACATACCCTAGAATAGTTTCACATGCTTATTGCATCACAAATGAGTGACTCTATGGCACCTTGATCCTTTCCTTATGCTTTCTATTTTTATTCTATAATAAGTTCTTATTATCATGTTCTAGCCTTTGAAAATTTGCAAATCTTACTTTCCAGGAACATGGTGTTTGCCTGAAGTGTTCGTGTTGCAGACGATGAAGGGATGTTTGGGAGATTCTTTTTAGTCAGTCTGGAACTGGTGCACTAGGGCTATCGCTATTGAGCAGCCAGTTGGGTTCTTTATGTTCTTGGATGTACAATGCATGGTGTAACATTTTGGTGCATGTATAGTTAACATGCTGGTACATGTTTTGTGATGTAGAAAACTCTAGTTGACCTACATCAGTATGTACGTGCTAATTGAGATGCTTACTTAGTTAGATGTAGCAAACTCTAGCTAGCAAGCCTATTTTTTGTCAAACATTTGATGGCTGGCGATCTCTTGGCATCTACTATATGCATGTGACTAATTATTTGATGTTATTTTCATTTCATAATTATGATTCCATTTTGAATTATCTGAATTATGAATTTAAATTTAGATTACAGTTGAATTATGTCATGTATGGGGCTGGTGTTTCCCTATAGTATGTAACTCTAGGGGAAGTATGGTGATGTGGTGCAAAAGGACCCCACAATCTTTCCCTAGGGCTTGGCTGTAGGTAAACAAGCCATCCACGTGGGATGCAGAATCCATATGGAAATCTTTCCCTAAGGCTTGTGCCCCTAGGTAAAGAAACTTTCCCTACAGCTTGTTGGATACACCCTAGGGGAAGAGGTATGTACCGACTATACTATACCTAGGGTTCTTTACCTAGGGAAAGCCCAAGGTAAAGTCTTTCCCTATGGTTTTTCCTATTTCATCTAGGGTATATGGCTCTAGGTAAAATGTGGATTTCTAGTAGTGCGCTACGGGTGAGAAAGTCTCATCGTAGTCAACTCCTTGAACTTGTCGAAAACCTTCTGCAACAAGTCGAGCTTTGTAGACAGTAACATTACCGTCTGCGTCGGTCTTCTTCTCGAAGATCCATTTATTTTCTATGGCTTGCCGATTATCTGGTAAGTCCACCAAAGTCCACACTTTGTTCTCATACATGGATCCCATCTTAGATTGCATGGCCTCAAGCCATTTAGCGGAATCTGGGCTCATCATCGCTTCCCCATAGTTCGTAGGTTCACCATGGTCTAGTAACATGACTTCGAGAACAGGATTACCGTACCACTCGGGTGCGGATTGTTGGGGAACGTAGTAATTTCAAAAAATTTCCTACGCACACACAAGATCATGGTGATGATATAGCAACGAGGGGAGAGTGTTGTCTACGTACCCTTGTAGACCGAAGCGGAAGCGTTGATGCAACGTAGAGGAAGTAGTCGTACGTCCTCCCGGTCCGACCGATCCAAGCACCGTTACTCCGGCACCTCCGAGTTCTTGACACACGTACAGCTCGATGACGCACCCTCGATCTCCAATCTAGTAGAGGTTCCGAGGGGGAGTTTCATCAGCACGACGGCGTGGTGACGATCTTGATGTTCTCCTGTCACAGGGCTTAGCCTAAGCACCGCTACAATATGACCGAGGTGTAATATCGTGGAGGGGGGCATCGCACACGGCGAAGGAGCGATCAATGATCAACTTGTGTGTCCTAGGGTGCCCCCTACCCCCGTATATAAAGGAGGGAGGGAGGAGGTGGCCGGCCCAAGGGGGGCGCACCATGAAGGGGGGGAAACCTACTCCAAGTAGGTTTCCCTCTCTTTTCCTTATCTTATTTGGAGGGGAAAGGAAAGAGTACTAGTATTAGTAAGTAGTACTGATAGTAGTAACAGGAAGAGGGGGAAGGAGAAAGGAAAGGGGGGGCCGGCCCCCTTCCCCAATTCGGATTGGGCTAGGGGGGCGCACCCCCCTCCCTTGCTCCTTCTCCCTTCCTCCTACATTTGCCCAATAAGGCCCATATACCTCCCGGGGGGTTCCGGTAACCTCCCGGAGCTCCAAACTTCTCCGGAACCTTTCCGGTGTCCAAATATATCCGTCCCATATATCGATCTTTATGTCTCGACCATTTCGAGACTCCTCGTCATGTCCGTGATCATATCCGGGACTCCGAACAAACTTCGGTACATCAAAATACATAAACTCATAATATAATTGTCATCGAAACCTTAAGCGTGCGGACCCTACGGTTCGAGAACAATGTAGACATGACTGAGACACGTCTCTGGTCAATAACCAATAGCGGGACCTGGATGCCCATATTGGTTCCTACATATTCTACAAAGATCTTTATCGGTCAAACCGCATAACAACATACGTTGTTCCCTTTGTCATCGGTATGTTACTTGCCCGAGATTTGATCGTCGGTATCCAATACCTAGTTCAATCTCGTTACTGGCAAGTCTCTTTACTCGCTCACAATCGTCATCTCATAACTAACTCATTAGTTATATGCTTGCAAGGCTTAAGTGATGAGTATTATCGAGAGGGCCAGAGATACCTCTCCGACAATCGGAGTGACAAATCCTAATCTCGAATTATGCCAACTCAACATGAACCTTCGGAAACACCAGAGAGCACCTTTATAATCACCCGATTCACGTTGTGATGTTTGGTAGCACACAAAGTGTTCTTACGGTACACGGAGTTGCACAATCTCATAGTTGCAGGAACTTTGTATAAGTCATGAAGAAAGCAATAGCAGTATACTAAACGATCAATTGCTAGGCTAACAAAAATGGGTCATGTCAATCACATCATTCTTCTAATGATGTGATCCCAATAATCAAATGACAACACATGTCTATGGTCAGGAAACATGACCATCTTTGATTAATGAGCTAGTCAAGTAGAGGCATACTAGTGACTATATGTTTGTCTATGTATTCACACATGTATCATGTTTCCGGTTAATACAATTCTAGCATGAATAATAAACATTTATTATGATATGAGGAAATAAATAATAACTTTATTATTGCCTCTAGGGCATATTTCCTTCATGGATCTCACTATGGAAGACCTATGAGGTTCGGTAGTAACTTGGTCTGAAGTTTCATGATCATCATCATTAACTTCCTCACTAATTGGTGTAGGAATCACTAGAACTGATTTATGTGATGAACTACTTTCCAATAAGGGAGAAGGTACAATTACCTCATTGATAACCCACAAGTATAGGGGATCGCAACAGTTTTCGAGGGTAGAGTATTCAACCCAAATTTATTGATTCGACACAAGGGGAGCCAAAAAATATTCTCAAGTATTAGCAGTTGAGTTGTCAATTCAACCACACCTGGATAAGTTAATATCTGCAGCAAAGTATTTAGTAGCAAAGTAGTATGGAAGTAATGGTAACAGTAGCAAAAGTAACAGTAGCAGTTTTGTAGTAATTGTAACAGTGGCAACGACCAAGTAACTAAGAAAAGAGCAATATGTGAAAAGCTCGTAGGCATTGTCGGATGTGATTCCTCATGTAATAGTTAGACCTAGCTCTAGTTCATCAATGTAATGTAGGCATGTATTCCGAATATAGTCATATGTGCTTATGGAAAAGAACTTGCATGCCATCTTTTGTCCTACCCTCCCATGGCAGCGGGGTCCTATTGGAAACTAAGGGATATTAAGGCCTCCTTTTAATAGAGTACCGGACCAAAGCAATAACACTTAGTGAATACATGAACTCCTCAAACTACGGTCATCACCGGTAAGTATCCCGATTATTGTCACTTCGGGGTTAACGGATCATAACACATATAGGGGACTATAGACTTGCAAGATAGTATCAAGAACTCACATATATTGATGAAAACATAATAGGTTCAGATCTGAAATCATGGCACTCGGGCCCTATTGACAAGCATTAAGCATAGCAAAGTCATAGCAACATCAATCTCAGAACATCGTGGATACTAGGGATCAAACCCTAACAAAACTAACTTAATTACATGGTAAATCTCATCCAACCCATCACCGTCCAGCAAGCCTACAATGGTATTACTCACACACGGCGGTAAGCATCATGAAATTGGTGATGGAGGAAGGTTGATGATGATGACGGAGACGGACTCCCCTCTCCGGAGCCCCGAACGGACTCCAGATCAGCCCTCCCGAGAGAGTTTAGGGCTTGGCGGCGGCTCTATATCGTAAAACGCGATGAATCCTTCTCGTGGATGGATATATATGGAGTTGGATTTGAGGTCGATGGAGCCTCAGGGGGCCCACGAGGCAGGGGGCGCGCCCTGGGGGGGCCCCACCCTCGTGGACAGGGTGTGGGCCCCCTGATGTTGATTCTTTGCCAATATTTTTTATTAAATCCAAAAAGTTGCTCCGTGGATTTTCAGGTCATTCCAAGAACTTTTATTCCGGCACAAAAATAACACCATGGCAGTTCTGCTGAAAACAGCGTCAGTCCGGGTTAGTTCCGTTCAAATCATGTAAGTTAGAGTCCAAAACAAGGGCAAAAGTGTTTGGAAAAGTAGATACAACGGAGACGTATCATCTACCCCAAGCTTAAACCTTTACTTGTCCTCAAGGAATTTAGTTGACAAACTGAAAGTGATAAAGAAAAACTTTTACAAACTCTGTTTGCTCTTGTTGTTGCAAATATGTAAAGCCAGCATTCAAGTTTTCAGCAAAGATTATGAACTAACCATATTCACAATAACACTTAGGTCTCATGTTTACTCATATCAATGGCATAATCAACTACCAAGCAATAATAATAAATCTCGGATGAGAGCACTTTCTCAAAACAATCATAATATGATATAACAAGATGGTATCTCGCTAGCCCTTTCTGAGATCACAAAACATAAATGCAGAGAACCTATGAAGATCAAGGACTGACTAAACATTGTAATTCATGGTAAAAGAGATCCAGTCATAGTCATACTCAATATAAATTAATAGTAATGCATGTAAATGACAGTGGTGCTCTCCAGTGTGTGCTTTTTAATAAGAGGGTGATGACTCAACATAAAAGTAAATAGATAGGCCCTTCACAGAGGGAAGCAGGGATCTGTAGAGGTGCCAGAGCTTGATTTTGAAATAGAGATAAATAATATTTTGAGCGGTATACTTTCATTGTCAACATAACAACTTAGAGATCTCGATATCTTCCATGCTACACACACTATAGGCGGTTCCCAAACAAGATGGTAAAGTTTATATTCCCCTTCCACCAACAAGCATCAATCCATGGCTTGCCCGAAACAATGGGTGCCTCCAACTAACAACAATCCTGGGGGAGTTCTGTTTGCAATTATTTTGATTTGATTTGAGCATGGGACTGGGCATCTCGGTGACTAGCCATTTTCTCGTGAGTGACGAGCGGAGTCCACTCCTCTTGAGAATAACCCGCCTAACATGGAAGATACAGACATCCCTAGTTGATACATGAGCTGTTCGAGCATACACAACATAATTTCATTTGAATGTTTGGAGTTTGGCACATAAAAATTTACTTGGAACGGCAGGTAGATACCGCATATAGGAAGGTATGGTGGACTCGTATGGAATAACTTTGGGGTTTATGGATTTTGGATGCACAAGCAGTATTCCCGCTTAGTACAAGTGAAGGCTAGAAAGAGACTGGGAAGCGACCAACTAGAGAGCGACAACAGTCATGAATATGCATTAAAATTAATCAACACTGAGTGCAAGCGTGAGTAGGATATAATCCACCATGAATATAAATATCGTGAAGGCTATGTTGATTTTGTTTCAACTACATGCGTGAACATTTGCCAAGTCAAGTCACTCAAATCCTTCAAAGGAGGATACCACCCTATCATACCACATCACAACCATTTTAATAGCATGTTGGCACGCAAGGTAAACCATTATAAACTCCTAGCTAATTAAGCATGGCATAAGCAACTATAATCTCTTGTCATTGCAAACATGTTCTTTTCATAAAAGGCTGAATCAGGAACAATGAGCTAATCATATTTGCAAAAACAAAATAGGTCGAGTTTGTACCAGCTTTTCTTCACCTCAATCACTTCATCAAATATCGTCATTATTGCCTTTCACTTGCACGACCGAACGATGTGAATAATAATAAGAGTGCACATGCATTAGACTAGGCTGAATCAGGAACGATGAACTAATCATATTTACAAAAAACAAGAGAGGTCGAGTTCATACCAGCTTCTCTCATCTCAATCAGTCCATCATATATCGTCATTATTGCCTTTCACTTGCACGACCGAACGGTGTGGATAATAATAATAGTGCACGTGCATTGGACTAAGCTGGAATCTGCAAGCATTCAATTCAAGGGAGAAGACAAGGTAATATGGGCTCTTGGTTAAATCAACAATAATGCATATAAGAGCCACTCAACATTTTCATCATGGTCTTCTCCTCTCGACCCCCAGAGATAAGAAAAAAAAATAAAACTATTTACATGGGAAAGCTCCCAACAAGCAAAACAAGAACGCGAAATCTATTTGGGTTTTCTTTTAATTACTACTACTACAGGCATGGGAAGTAAACTAGCTAAAAGCTATAACTAATATTTTGGTTTTTCTTAAGGTTATTCAAACACACAAGAAGAAAGCAAGAAAAGGAAATAAACTAGCATGGATAGTACAATGAAAAAGCATGAGCACCGACAACTAGAATGAGTGTGTGAACATGAATGTAATGTCAGTGAAAATACGTACTCCCCCAAGCTTAGGCTTTTGGCCTAAGTTGGTCTATGCCCATGGATCATAGCTACTCTCTCCGGTGTACTGAGGAGTGTCATCTGAGTGGCACTGGCTGGCGATCTCCTCCAGATCCCACTAATAAAAGGACGGTCGATAAGGGTCAAGTGGTGGTTCTGGCTCAGGCTTTGGAGCTGGTGTCTGGCACCGGTATGTGTAAACGGCCTCCGGCAAGACGAGGTACGTGCCTGAAGATAAGTCAAACAAAGAGGGTGCAGGCAAGATAATAGTCTCACTGTGAGTTTTATGAAATCTCAAATTGTACTTAAGCATCTTCTCATCATTTTTAACAATAAACTCATGTGCTACCATACTCTTATAATCTAGAAAAGTAGGGGGCAGCAGCTTTTCCTCTTTCTCATAATGCCTAATAGGTATCCTAAAGTGTTTAGCAAGGCATGAAGCATAGATGCCTCCAAAGATGGGGCCATTTGTACAGTTCAGACTTAATCGTTTAGCAACACTAGTGCCTAAACTAATAGTGTTATCATGAAATAAAGCATGACAAAAAATAACAATATCAGGAACAATAAGGTTTCCACAGTTCCCGCGACCAAATAAGCATCTACTAGCAAATATTGCAAAACAACGTAGAACAGGAAAGTGTATGCTAGTAATTCTTGCATTGGAAACCTTCTTCATTTCCCCTACCGTAATCATATCAATAAATCCATCCACATCTCTACGATGTGGTTCCTCTATGCTGCCCTAGAAGGGTATCTTGCAAACCGCACGAAAATCACAGAGTGACATCTCCCTAACCTCATCATATAAATGAAACTCCACTGAAGGTGGTGATTTCTTAGAATGAAAGTAAATTTTTTGCACGAAAGTATTAGTGAGTAGGAGATACTGATCGAGCTGGTCGTGGAGGAAGTCGGTGAGGGCTACATTCTCAGCCAAAGAATAAATATCATCATGAATCCCGGCTACTCTCAAGAACTCATCACATGGCCATTCACACGGCCGAACTTCCGCGACGCGAGGGATATTATATTTGAGCTTTTTATTCTCCTTACTTTTTTTATCCGTCAAGCTTTGGCTCGAAGAGCCCCTCAAAAATCTCTTCATCATTTTCTGAAATTTTCTGAATTTTTTAGTAACTCAAAATAAAAGTGAACCAAACTCAACAAAATTGATAACAACTACTCCCACAAGTGCCTAGAGACTACATCATGCATTGGAACTACTTGGGACCAAATAAATTTGACATGCAAGCTCAAGAAGAGGGTCACCTAGGCAGCAAAAATATGCAATGAGTAAAGCACTAGAACAAAAACTAATTGGACCATTGGACGAGTCACATACAAAAGAACAATCCCCCAAAGCAGTTTTGTGAATGGAGCTTTGAGCAAGGAGATCAAAAATGGCAGCAAGATGAGCTAGAACTCGTGCTTGAGCTAGATGGTGATTTTTTTGGGAGGAAGAAGAAGTGTGTGGGTGCAGGAATAAGTGGAGGGGCCCGCCAAGGGTCCACGAGGCAGGGGCGCGCCCCAGGTGGGTGGGCGCGCCCTGGACCCTCGTGGCCAGGTGCTTGCCCCCTCTATTGTGTTCTTAGTGCCAAATATTCTCAAATATTCTAGAAAAAATCATATTTAATTTTCAGGGCATTTGGAGAACTTTTATTTTCGGTGTATTTTTTATTGCAAGGATAATTCAGAAAACAGTCAGAAAAATACTATTTTTGCTTTATTTATTATAAATAATAGAAAGTAAGAGGAGGGTACAGAGAGTTGTGCTTTCTAACTTAATCCATCTCATGCTCATCAAAAGGAATCCAATAACAAGGTTTATCAAGTCTTGTTAACAAACTCATTCTGAATAACATGGAACCGGAGAAATTTTGAATAACACTAGGTTACCTCAACGGGGATATTTACATCCCCAATAATAAGAATACCATATTTCTTCTTGACAGTAGGAAGAGGAAATTCAAAACCTCCAATAATAATCGATGGAATTTTTCCAATAGAATTGATACTGTGAACTTGAGGTTGTTTCCTTGGAAAATGTACTATATGCTCATTACCATTAACATGAAAAGTGACATTGCCTTTGTTGCAATCAATAACAGCCCCTGCAGTATTCAAAAAGGGTCTACCAAGGATAATCGACATACTATCGTCCTCGGGAATATCAAGAATAACAAAGTTCGTTAAGATAGTACCGTATGCAACTACAACAAGCATATCCTCACAAATACCGACAGGTATAGCAGTTGATTTATCGGCCATTTGCAAAGATATTTCAGTAGGTGTCAACTTATTCAATTCAAGTCTGCGATATAAAGAGAGAGGCATCACACTAACACCGGCTCCAAGATCACATAAAGTAGTTTTAACATAGTTTCTTTTAATGGAGCATGGTATAGTTGGTACTCCTGGATCTCCAAGTTTCTTAGGTATTCCACCCTTAAAAGTATAATTAGCAAGCATGGTGGAAATTTTAGCTTCCGGTATCTTTCTTTTATTTGTAACAATATCTTTCATGTACTTAGCATAAGGATTCACTTTAAGCATATCAGTTAAACGCATACGCAAAAAGATAGGTCTAATCATTTCTACAAAGCGCTCAAAATCCTCATCATCCTTTTTCTTGGATAGTTTAGGAGGAAAAGGCATGGGTTTCTGAACCCGTGGTTCTCTTTCTTTACCGTGCTTCCTAGCAACAAAGTCTCTCTTATCATAACGTTGATTCTTTGATTGTGGGTTATCAAGATCAACAGCAGGTTCAATCTCTACATCATTGTTATTGCTAGGTTGAGCATCAACATGAACATTATCATTAACATTATCACTAGGTTCATGTTCATCACCAGATTGTGTTTCAGCATCAAAATAGAAATATCATTGGGATTCTCAGGTGTGTCTACAACAGGTTCTCTAGAAGCATGCAAAGTCCTATCATTCTTCTTTTTCTTCCTCTTAGAAGGACTAGGTACATCGACATTATTTCTCTGAGAATCTTGCTCAATTCTCTTAGGGTAGCCCTCAGGGTACAAAGGTTCCTGAGTCATTTTACCCGTTCTAGTTGCTACTCTAACAACAAATTCATGTTTATTATTATTCAATTCATTGAGCAAATCATTTTGAGCCTTAAGCACTTGTTCTACTTGAGTGGTAATCATAGAAGCATGTTTACTAATGAGTTTAAGTTCACCCTTAACTCTAGACATATAATCACTCAAGTGTCCAATCATATAGGCATTTTGTTTCAATTGCCTACCAACATAAGCATTGAAGTTTTCTTGTTTAGCCATAAAGTCATCAAATTCATCCAAGCATTGGCAAGCAAACTTAGTAGATGGGATTTCAACTTTATCACATCTATAGAGAGAATTTACCTTTACTACCTGTGTCGGGTTAACAAGACCATGTATTTCTTCAATAGGAGGTTAATTCTAAACATCTTCAGCTTTAATACCTATTTCTTTCATAGATTTTTTGCCTCTTGCATATCTTCAGGACTGAGAAATAGAACACCTCTTTTCTTCGGAGTTGGCTTAGGAGTTGGTTCAGGAAGTGTCCAATTGTTTTCATTAGTCAACATATTATTCAATATAAATTCAGCTTGATCAATAGTTCTTTCCCTGAAAACACAACCGGCACAACTCTCCAGGTGGTCTCTGGAAGCATCGGTTAGTCCATTATAAAAGATATCAAGCATTTCATTTTTCTTGAGAGGATGATCAGGCAAAGCATTAAGTAATTAGAGAAGCCTCCCCCAAGCTTATGGGAGACTCTCTTCTTCAATTTGCACAAAATTATATTTTTCCCCTTAAAGCAGCTTGTTTCTTATGAGCGGGGAAATACTTAGCAGAGAAGTAATAAATCATATCCTAGGGACTACGCACACAACCAGGATCAAGAGAATTAAACCAAGTGCCTCACCCTTTAATGAGAACGGAAATATCTTAAGGATATAATATTAGCGAGTTTTCTCATCATTAGTGAATGGGGTGGCTATATCATTCAATTTAGTAAGATGTGCCACAACAGTTTCAGATTCATAGCCATAAAAAGGATCAGTTTCAACCAAAGTAATTATCTCAGGATCGACAGAGAAATCATAATCCTTTTCAGTAACACAGATAGGTGAAGTAGCAAAAGCAGGGTCATATTTCATTCTAGCATTCAGAGACTTTTGTTTCAGCTTAGCTAATAACTTCTTAAGATCAGATCTATCATTGCAAGCAAGAAAATCTCTAGGAGTTTCTTCATCCATAACATAACCCTCAGGCACAACAAGCAATTCATATTTAGGGGGAGAATCTTCATCATCACTTTCATCAATATTATCAGTTTCAATAGTTTCTTTCTCTCTAGCCCTAGCAAGTTGTTCATCAAGAAATTCTCCTAATGGCACAGTAGTATCAAGCATAGAAGTAGTTTCATCATAATTATCATGCATAGCAGAAGTGGCATCATCAATAACATGCACCATATTAGAATTATTAGCAGAAGCAGGTTTAGGTGTCCCAAGTTTACTCATAACAGAAGGAGAATCAGGTGCAGAGCTAGATGGCGATTCCTTACTTCCCCTCGTAGTTGAGGGATAAATCTTGGTTCTTTCGTCTTTCAAGTTCCTCATAGTGATCAGCAGATATAAATCCCAAGTGACTCAAAGAATAGAGCTATGCTCCCCGGCAACGGCACTAGAAAATAGTCTTGATAACTCACAAGTATAGGGGATCGCAATAGTTTTTGAGGGCAGAGTATTCAAAACAAATTTATTGATTCGACACAAGGGGAGCCAAAGAATATTCTCAAGTATTAGCAGTTGAGTTGTCAATTCAACCACACATGGATAACTTAATATCTGCAACAAAGTATTTAGTAGCAAAGTAGTATGGAAGTAACGGTAACAGTAGCAAAAGTAATCGTAGCAGTTTTGTAGTAATTGTAATAGTGGCAACGACAAAGTAACTAAGCAAAGAGCAATATGTGTAAAGCTCGTAGGCATTGGATCTGTGATGGATAATTATGTTGGATGCGATTCCTCATGTAATAGTTATAACATAGGGTGACACAGAGCTAGCTTCAGTTCATCAATGTAATGTAGGCATGTATTCCGAATATAGTCATACGTGCTTATGGAAAAGAACTTGCATGCCATCTTTTGTCCTGCCCTCCCGTGGCAGCGGGGTCCTATGGAACCTAAGGGATATTAGGGCCTCCTTTTAATAGAGTACTGGACCAAAGCATTAACACTTAGTGAATACATGAACTCATCAAACTACGGTCATCACCGGTAAGTATCCCGATTATTGTATCTTCGGAGTTAACGGATCATAACACATAATAGGTGACTATAGACTTGCAAGATAGGATCAAGAACTAACATATATTGATGAAAACATAATAGGTTCAGATCTTAAATCATGGCACTCGGGCCCTAGTGAAAGCACTAAGAATAGCAAAGTCATAGCAACATCAATCTCGAGAACATAGTGGATACTAGGGATCAAACCCTAACAAAACTAACTGAATTACATGGTAAATCTCATCCAACCCATCACCATCTAGCAATCCTACGATGGAATTACTCACGCACGGCGGTGAGCATCATGAAATTGGTGATGGAGGAAGGTTGATGATGACAACGGCAACGGATTCCCCTCTCCAGAGCCCAGAACGGACTCTAGATCAGCCCACCCGAGAGAGTTTAGGGCTTGGCGGCTGCTCCGTATCGTAAAACGCGATGGATCCTTCTATCTTATTTGTTTCTCCCCGAACGTGAATATATGGAGTTAGAGTTGAGGTCGGTGGAGCCTCAGGGGGCCCACGAGGCAGGAGCGCGCCCTAGGGGGGCGCCCCCACCCTCGTGGACAGGGTGGGGGCCCCCTGACGTGGATTATTTCGCCAATATTTTTTATTAAATCCAAAAAGTTGCTCCATGGATTTTCAGGTCATTCCGAGAACTTCTATTTCTGCACAAAAATAACACCATGGCAGTTCTGCTCAAAATAGCATCAGTCCGGGTTAATTCGATTCAAATCATGTAAGTTAGAGTCCAAAACAAGGGCAAAAGTGTTTGGAAAAGTAGATACGACGAAGACGTATCACTCATCAAGTTCTACTTTCCTCCCACTCACTTCTTTCGAGAGAAACTCCTTCTCTAGAAAGGATCCATTATTAGCAACAAATATTTTGCCTTCGGATCTGTGATAGAAGGTGTAGCCAACAATTTCCTTTGGGTATCCTATGAAGACGCACTTCTCCGACTTGGGTTCGAGCTTATCAGGTTGAAGCTTGTTCACATAAGCATCACAACCCCAAACTTTAAGAAACGACAACTTTGGTTTCTTGCCAAACCATATTTCATAAGGCGTCGTCTCAACGGATTTTGATGGTGCCCTATTTAAAGTGAATGCAATCGTGTCTAAAGCATAAACCCAAAATGATATCGGTAAATCAGTAAGATACATCATAGATCACACCATATCCAATATAAAGTACGGTTACAACGTTCGGACACACCATTTCGCTGTGGTGTTCAAGGTGGCGTTAGTTGTGAAACTATCCCATGTTGTTTCAAATGAAGACCAAACTCATAACTCAAATATTCTCCTCCACAATCAGATTGTAGAAACTTTATTTTCTTGTTACGATGATTTTCCACTTCACTCTGAAATTCTTTGAACTTTTCAAATGTTTTAGACTTATGCTTCATTAAGTAGATATATCCATATCTGCTCAAATCATCTATGAAGGTAAGAAAATAACGATACCCGCCATGAGCCTCAACACTCATTGGACCGCATACATCAATATGTAATATTTCCGATAAGTCAGTAGCTTGTTCCATTGTTCGGAGAATGGAGTTTTAGTCATCTTGCCCATGAGGCATGGTTCGCAAGCACCAAGTGATTCATAATCAAGTAATTCCAAAAGTCCATCAGCATGGAGTTTCTTCATGCGCTTTACACCGATATGACCCAAATGGCAGTGCCACAAATAAGTTGCACTATCATTATCAACTTTGCATCTTTTGGCTTCAATATTATGAATATGTGTATCATCACTATCGAGATTCAACAAAAATCGACCACTTAGCAAGGGTGCATGACCATAAAAGACATTACTCATATAAATAGAACAACCATTATTCTCTGATTTAAATGAATGACCATCTCGCACCAAACATGATCCAGATATAATGTTCATGCTCAACACTGGCGCCAAATAACAATTATTCATGTCTAAAACTAACCCCGAAGGTAGATGTAGAGGTAGCGTGCCGACGGCAATCACATAGACCTTGGAACCATTTCCCACCCGCTTCGTCACCTCGTCCTTAGCCAATCTTCGTTTAATCCATAGCCCATGTTTCGAGTTGCAAATATGAGCAATAGAACCAGTATGCCGGTGTACTAAAGTAGGGGTACCTTAGTATCCCGAACTTGTGCACGGGCAACAGAAGCATCCATCGCAAGACTTGCCCGCCAAGGTCCTCCGTGTTTCCTTTGGAGCCATTCAAGAACAAAGTGTCCAAGCCAAGAAGACAAGGCCCCGACAAGAGGAGCTTGCCGAAGGTAAGGCCCGCAAGAGGAGCTTGCCGAAGGCCAACCAAAGCATTTCAAGGAACTTGTCGTGGCGCTGCGTCCGCAAGATCCGGAGAGCGACAAGCTTCCGGGCGCTGCAAGACAACGATCGCAAGGCGCTGGCGGCCACCACTGCGTTTCACGCCCCAAGATCCATCGACGGTCGCCACAGACCATTCCAAAGACGTGGCAAGAGGTCTGTAGCCAAGCTTGCGAGGTGGCGAGCGAAGATGACGAGATGGCCATCGTGGAGCGGTGGGCATCTAAATGCTCTTGGGTGACGCGGACGGGCATTAAATGCTCTTGTCGAGTTAGGTAGGATGCACTGTAGAGGTAGCTGTACCAACCACTCTTTTGTTACATTTGTACCCTTGCCTACGTTGCCACCTGTCGGTGACCCCTTGAGCATATAAAAGGAGGCCCATGCGCAACGTAGAAGGGGTGGGACTCATTCGAAACCAGAACACTCCCACGCTCTCGAGCAAGAACATAATACAACCACAAAGCAGCAGTAGGAGTATTATCTCTCCGAAGAGCTTCAAAGCTGGGTAAAATCGCTCGTGTGTTCCGCCTCGATCCGCTCTTCGTGCGATCTCCGCCCCTCACCGGACCGAAAGGGACCCCAGTCCCATAGGTGTTCGTTTCCCACGACATCTTTGGCGCGCCAGGTAGGGGGGCGTCAAGATTGCGTGAACCTGATCTGGCGTTCACGCGAGTCAGATCTTCATCATCTTCACCGACATGCCACCTAAGAAGAAGGCTTCAGAGGTGGCTGCTCCTTCCGCGTCGATCCCACCGCCACTGGAGCAAACAGGTGGTGGGGTAGACGCCGGCGGACGAATGGGCGACGACGAGGGAGCTCAAGCAGCCGCCAGGTCCAAGGACAAGGCCGCGCAAACCTCGGCGTCCGTACACGCACCGCGCCCATCTCAGGAGGCGCGGGACCGACAGCGTCATGGTACTCGCGGTACCATACGCTCGTTGGACCGAGATCGAGCTGGTGGATCTCGGGATGCTCAAGACCAGCATGCACGCCAACATGTTGGCATGAGCAAATACGGTCGCCTGGACGGGATACTGCTCCTTCCAACCCAGTTGGGGGTCCGAGCATGTCCCGCTCCTCGCACCGTTCACCACCGCCACCAAAGACTCCAGAAGAAGCGTTGGCCCGAGCCCAACTGCTCCTGGATTACCCTCCAACGGCGGACAAGATCGATGATTGGAGGGCCACCATTCAGAGTCTCATCGGCTTCGCCAATGGCGACACTCCCCGGCAACCAAGCACATCGAAGCCGCGGCAAGACGACCAGGCGCGAGCCGATGGCGAGAAGACAGGTGGGGGTGCAACCACCGTGCACTCTGCACCCCGAAGGCCAAGATCGCCGACTCGCCGGGTCAACCTCGACACCGATTCCACAACGTCATCAGATCTGCGAGCTCGTCGCGATCAGCGCCAAGTTCTTCAAGAACGACAGCAAGAAGACGCTCGTACCCGCATCGAGCGCCGAAGAGAAGCGGCGGCGGTCGGACTAGCGTCTTTGGGCCCATCGTCGACATGCATGCGCCGAGGGAACCAGCGACTTGCCGTCTGTGATAGGTTGTCCTGCGTTCACTCGTGAGCTGCGGCAAGTCCAGTGGCCCAGTACAAAGAACTTCAAGCCAGATGTACCAGAGAAGGACGACGGCAGGTTGCATCCGTCGGAGTTCCTCAGCATCTACACCATCGCGGTGCAAGCTGCCGGGGGACGAGACGACAAGATCCTTGCCAACTACTTCCCACTGGTGCTCAAGCCTAATGTCAGATCCTGGCTCATGCACTTGCCGGACAACTCCATATCCTCATGGGCGGATCTGTGCCATCGGTTTGTCGGCGCTTTTTTACAGCGCCACAAGCCTCATGGCCAAGAGAGCGACCTTCATCTGCTCGCCCAAAAGGAAGGAGAGCCCCTGAGCAAGTATATTCAGAGATTCAGCCAAGTGCAGCGCAACATCCCAGATGTCCACCCTGCCGCGGTCATCGGCGCGTTCCATCGAGAACAAAGCGAAACCGCAGGATGCGGAGGAGATGGCGATGTGCAAGATTAGAGACGTCGATGAGCTCACGCCTGGCCGACAAGTGTGCACGTCTTTGAGGAAGGAGGAAACTCCCGAAGAGAACACAGGAGCAGGAGGGTCTGACAGTGAGGATGCCGCCCCAGCAAGGAAAAACCGGCGGCGGAATAACAGAAAAAGGAAAGGCAAAGATGTGCTAGCTGTTGAGCAGTCCGCAACGGAGGTGATCGACAAAGCCAAAGCCTGGTAGCCGGCGAGGTGTGGCGGCCGCCGACAAGCGAGACGACCTCGGCAAGCGATATTGCAAGATCCAACGCACCAAGGGTCACGATCTCGGAGCTGCAAGAAGGTCGAGCAGCTTGTTGAGCAGCAGAAAGTCGAGTACGAGCGACGCGACAAGGAGAAGGTCCAGAAGATCTATGGCGGATCCGGCAAGAAGCATCCGGCAGGGAGGACGCTTGCATGCAAGGCCAAGCAGCGGCAAGGAGACAGGCCTCCCCGCGGCCGCGACAAGGAGGAAGACGACGATGAAGACGAAGAGATGGCCGACGAGCAGGAGTTCCAGAAAGCCACAGAGGTCCTGTGCGTTGACGGTGGTGCCTCTCTACATACTTCGCACCGCCAGCTCAAACAGTGGGTGCGGGAAGTTAATGCAGCAGAACCACCAGTCGAGTCACGCAAGCCTCTGAAGTGGTCCAGCATGCCTATCATCTTTGATATTGAGGACCACCCTGATCGCATAACTGTGGTCGGGTGCTTGCCGATGTTGGTTTCACCAACTATCCGCAACCTCAAAGTCACAAAGATGCTAGTTGACGGCGGGGCCGGCTTGAACCTGATCTCCTCCGCGGTACTCAAGAAACTCCAGATCCCCGACAACGAGCTCGAAGAGACCGGTACATTCCAAGGAATCAATCCGGGAAGGAGCAAGCCGAAGGGGAAGATCACGTTGCCAGTGACATTTGGCAGCAAGCTGAACTTCAGAACAGAGAAAGTCACTTTTGATGTTGTTGATTTCCCATTGCCCTACAATGGGATACTCGGCCGTCCAGCGCTCGCCAAGTTCATGGCAGCCTCTCACTATGCCTACAACGTGCTCAAGATGCCAGGCCCGATAAGTGTCATCTCTGTCCTTGGCGACAAGAAAGATGCCCTTAGCTGCACCGACAAGATCTACCGGGAAGCAGCAGCCGCAGCAGATTGCAAAACACTTGCCGCTGAAGCTCCCGGTGGAAGAAGAAGACCAAGTCCGGCAAGAGCTCTGATGCCCACTCCGGCAAGCGCACCTCTTCGGAGTGCTGCGCTACCGTCGAGGACGCACCATCGAGATCCACCGGCAAGTGTAAGAAGACAAAGACAGCTTCACCAGAGACCAAGAAAGTGGCCGCCAAGGAGGACGGCACTGGTGGTACCTTCACCATCATAGCCACGCTTGACCCTAAATAGGAAAGCGCGCTCGTTGCTTTCCTGCGGGCGAATGTCGACGTGTTTGCATGGCAACCGTCGACATCCCCGTGTTCCTGTGAAAGTAATTGAGCACCACCTTGCCGTCTGTCCTCACGCGCGGCCCGTCAAGCAGAAAGTCAGGAAGCAAGCAGTGGAGCGCCAAGAATTCATTGCAGAAGAGATCAAGAAGTTGGAAGCAGCAGGCCTTGTCAGAGGAGTGCTCCATCCTATATGGCTGGCCAATCCTGTAGTTGTGCGCAAGGCAAACGGGAAATGGAGGCTTTGTATTGACTTTACTGATGTTAATAAAGCTTGTCCCAAAGATCCATTTCCCTTGCCGCGCATTGACTAGATTGTCGACTCCACGGCAGGATGTGATTTGCTTTCATTTCTTGATGCATATTCAGGATATCATCAGATCTTCATGGCAGAAGAGGATGAAGAGAAGACCACATTCATCACTCCATGCAGCACGTACTATTTCGTACGGATGCCCTTCGGTTTGAAGAATGCTCGCTCAACATTTGCATGAGTAGTCCATGACGCTTTTGAGCCACAATTGCACAGGAATGTGGAAGCCTACATGGATGACATAGTGGTCAAGAGCAAAGACAAAGCAACTCTGATTCAAGATTTGGATGAAACATTCACAAATCTGCGCAAGATCAACCTCATGCTGAACCCCGAGAAGTGTGTGTTTGGAGTCCCTTCCGGCCAGCTTCTCGGGTTCTTCGTGTCTCAGCGGGGGATCGAAGCCAATCCCGACAAGATCAAAGCCATTGAGCAGATCGAAGCACTAAAGTGCATCAAGGATGTACGAAGGCTTGCCGGTTGCGTGGCTGCTCTCAGCAGGTTCATGTCTAAGTCTGCTGAGCGCGCCCTGCCATTTTTCAAAATATTGAAAAAGGCAGGTCCGATGAAATGGACTCCGGAAGCGGAGGCTGCGCTGTAGGATTTGAAGAGATACCTGTCCTTCACTCCAATACTTGTCGCACCTAAGCCGCAAGAGAAGTTGCTGCTATATCTAGCGGCAACCAATCAAGTGGTTAGTGCTGCGTTAGTAGCGGAAAGGGAGGTGGATGATGAGCCAGCGACCACGGCAACCGCGTCCAGCGACAAGCAGAGGGCTTCCCCGACAAGCTCTGGTCCCGACAAGGAGGAAGCTGCGCCATTACTTCCAAGCACATGAGATCACAGTCGTCACTCACTTTCCGTTGAAGAGGATATTGCAGAATCCAGAAGCAACAGGCAGGATTGTCGAGTGGGCACTGGAACTGTCAAGCTTTGGCCTCAAGTTTGAGAGTACTTCAACTATCCAGAGCCGAGCATTGGCAGAATTCATAGCAGAGTGGATGCCAACACCTGATGAAGAAATTCCGGAAACAAGCATCCCCGTCAAGGAAGCAAACAAAGAATGGATCATGTACTTTGATGGTGCCTTCTCGCTGCAAGGCGCCGGTGCGGGCGTGTTACTTGTCGCACCCACCGGAGAGCACCTCAAGTACGTGGTCCAGATGCACTTTCCCAAGGAGCAAGCGACAAACAATACTGCAGAGTATGAAGGTTTGCTTGCCGGTCTCAGGATCGCGGCAGACCTTGGGATCAAGAAGCTTATTATTAGGGGTGACTCGCAGCTAGTCGTCCACCAAGTAAACAAAGATTATCAGAGTCCGTTGATGGAAGCTTACATTGATGAAGTGAGAAAGTTGGAAGAGCACTTTGACGGCTTACAGATGGAACATGTTCCGAGAGCTCAGAACGACATCGCAGATGGCCTGTCAAAGTGCGCCGCACTTAAGTTACCTGTGGAACCAGGGATCTTTGTGCTTAAGCTGACTCAACCATCTGTAACACCATCAACTGGACAGAGCAAGAAGAGGAAGTTGGTTTCTGGTGACTACTTTCCGGCAGAGCTCCCCGAAGCCGCCGCCAAGAAGGTCCCCAAGATCAACACCAAAGTCTTTGAGGAGCGAGCTGCTCCGACAAGCCCTAGGGTTTGTTCCGTTGAAGCAGACGCTCTCGACAAGTTTTGCTCCGGCAAGCTTGCCGGGGAACATCAAGCTCCGGTTGAGCCGCATGTTCTTGCCGTAGAAGCGGATGTTCCCGCAGCAGCATATGTGCCTTTGGTCCTTGTTGTTGAGCCGCAAGCTCCAAAGATGGGCGCAGAGATTGTCCATTTCCTTGACGAGAGAGCTTCTCAAGAGCAAGAAGAAGCGGAGAGAGTAGCCCGGCAATCAAGTATGTACCAGTTTGTCGATGACATACTATACAGAAGAAGATTCAACGGTGTGAAATTGAAGTGCATTTCCTGGGAAGATGGACAGAAGCTGTTGGCGGAGATACATGGAGGCATATGTGGTCACCACATTAGCGCAAGAGCGCTTGCCGGCAAAGCATTCCGGCAAGGTTTCTTTTGGCCGACAGCCCTCCAGGATGCGATCGCACAAGTAACCAAGTGTGAAGCGTGCGAGTTCCATTCCAGCAGATACACCAGCCAGCTCAAGCTCTCCTGACGATCCCTTTATCCTGGCCATTTTCGTGCCTGGGCTCGACATCCTCGGCCCCTTCCCCGGTGTCGGGGCTTTGAGTACTTGTGCGTTGTAATAGACAAGTTCACGGAAGTGGCGGAAGTGGAAGCGAGTGAGGAAGGTGACAGACGGTCAAGATCAAGTTCTTTAGGTCGATTGTTTGCCGTTTTGGAGTCCCTAACAGGATCATCACCGACAATGGCACACAATTCACGAGCCGCACCTTCATGCAATACGTCCAAGATCTTGGCTCCAAAGTCTGCTTCGCTTCTGTTGCTCATCCGAGAAGCAACGGTCAAGCGGAGAGGGCCAACGCTGAAGTGCTGTGTGGGCTCAAGACCAGAACTTTCGACAGGCTGCACAAGTGCAGAAATAACTGGATCGAGGAGCTGTCGGTGGTTCTTTGGTCGATCACGATGACGCCAAATCGAGCCACTGGCCAGACACCTTTTGCTCTAGTCTATGGAGCAGAAGCAGTTCTCCCCACGGAACTCGTATACGGGTCGCCTCGAGTGATCGCTTACGACGAGCTTGAGCAAGAGCAGTTGCGACAAGATGACGCGCTGCTCCTTGAGGAAGACCGTCTTCAGGCTGCTGTACGAGCTACTCGATACCAGCAAGCTTTGCGCCCCTACCATAGCCGCAAAGTCAATGCCAGAAGTCTCAAGGAAGGCGACCTTATTCTTCGGCGTGTTCAGTCCGCCAAGAATTCCAACAAGTTGACACCAAAGTGGGAAGGCCCTTATCGGGTGAAAAGTGTCACTAGGCCTGGCGCTGTCCGCCTTGAGACTAAAGATGGCTCTCCGGTGAGCAACTCCTGGAACATTGAGCATCTTCGTAAGTTTTACCCATAAGGCGCGGTTGCCGGAACCCGTTCCGGCAACCACCTTTTGTACAAGCCTTGCCACTGTTGCATGTAACCCTTTGTACAAAGCTGGGCGCAGACCCCGTGCATAAATAAAGCTCATGTGCTCCGCACATCTTGTCAAATTTCATGCTTTTTTCTTTTTGCATGTGTTATCTGTCATTTTGTGCAGCACCTGCCCCCAGTAAGCAACAACGAGCCTTAAGGCTCCATATCTTTATTTTCTCTTCTTTCTTTTTATCAAAAGGAAGGTTCCCTCGCCCACAAGTTTGCCGGGGGGGGGGAAGGAGGAGATAATGGTGTGGACCAAACGTCGTTCAAGAAAGTACCGCCTTGCCGGGACGCAAACGACAGAAAAGCTAAGTTGCCAAAGTTTGAGCAATTAGTTTTTAATTTTTAAGTTATCTTCCTCGAACGACCGTTCTTTGTATGGAAAACCTGTGCGCGGAGGAACCAACTCGTAGCTAGTTGCGCCCTTACTTTGTTTCGAGTCCGCTCAACAACTTAAGTGTGCTGCGACTAGTTGCGACAAGGTTTCTTGTCGGTAGCGGCACCGCCAGCAGGTTGCTGACATTCCACACAGCGCTTGCGGCATGGGTGCCTGCGCCGGCAAGTTCCCTAAAAGCGTAGGGTAAAAACATACAAAAGAAGGAATCAAGTAAAGGAAATAACATAGCAAATACTGCCCAAAGTAAAAGTTATATTACAAGATAACTTGTCGTGCTCTAATAGATTGTTCTCGTAACATGACTGGCAGCAGCAAGAAAAGGAAGAAACGGGCGGTCTAATCTACGCGGCCGCCATCAACCCTCCTGACTTCATTCACCTTGTCCACAACGGGTGTGACAAGGGCTTTTAGCTCTTCAAGATCAGCACCCGCCGGCAGCTTCTTGAGGACGTTGGTGAGGTTGAGGCCTGGGTTGCGGAAGGCCACCTTCACCAACACCTTCTCCAGAACTCTGGCGCAGATCGTGCGCGACTCGTCGGCCAGTTGCTTTGGGATCCTTTCCCGGAGTTGCTGGAGGGCCGTCGCCACGCCCTTGAAGAACAGAGTGAGCTTGGCGCTGGGCTGGAGGTTCTCGTCGGAGGAGTACCCGAAACCCTCCATTTCCAGCTGCGCCAGCTCCTCGTCGATGACCGCGGCGATGTTCACGAGGCCCTCCGTCCAGAGCTCCACACTATCCCTGAAGGTGTTCTGGGTTTCGGCGGCCCTCGTCAGCAGCGCCTCGTTGGCCTTGATCTCCTCCGTCAAGGCCTCCTCCCGCTTCTTGGCGCCGTCCAGCGTCTTAGTCAGCGTAGCCAGCTTCAACTCGAGATCGGCATTGGAGTCCGTGGCGGCGCTCAGCTCTTTGCCCCTCTCGAGGAGACGACCCTGCAGTTCGCCGTGGGCGAGGGCATCCTTCTCGCGCTCGCGTTGAAGCGCAGCAAGCTCTTCATTCCTCGCCTTCAGATCGGCCTCTAGCTACGCCACTTCCACTTCTAGTTCCTTCTTGGCGGCCTCAGCAGCTGTGGCAGCATCCTTTGCCTCCTTGAGAGCCCCGCCAAGTGCTTGCTCGCACGCAGCCAGCTCCTCCTCATAGCTGTCCAGATTGACCTTCCACTGTGTCAACTCGCCTTCCCGCACGGACAGCTCCTCGGCGGCAAGCCGCTCTTGCTCTTTGGCTTCAGCCTTCTCGAGGAGGAAGGCCTTCCGCGCCTCGACAAGCTGCACGCGCTCCTCCACAATGGATCGGAGGGCCTCCTGGTTGCGACACCGGAGCTCCTCTGCATGCTTCTCAATATCCACTCCCGCCTGCGCGACAAGCGCTTCCCGGGATTCCAGTTTAGCTTGTCGGGCGCGGTAGAGCGACAACAGCCTTCGCAGCAGCTGTTCCTCCTCAGGCTCACCGCTGCTGCTGCTTGGCGCGTCGACCAGTGTGAACCCCGCGGAGGCAAGCACTTCTCCGTCAAAGACTTCTCCATCGACCGGCGCCCTGGAACTTGACGCCCAGGGAAGCTTGATGAAGACACCGTTGCCGGCCTTCAAGTAGGCGCCGGGCTGGGGCTCCTCGGAGCCCGGCGCTGCATTAGCGGCGGAGGGATCGGCAGTCGGTGTAGCGCCTTGCGCTCCTGCGGCCCCAGGGTCGTCAGTGGGATCGCCGGATCCCTCGCCAGCTCCTGCGCCAGCAGTTTTGGCGGCCTCTTTGCTGGCAGGATCATCAGCGCCGGCCTCCTCCTCGGTGGCGGCGGCGTCATCAGTGTTGCCACGCGCGTTCTCCTCACCGATGGCTTCAGTCTCCATTGGCTCCGTGGAAGGTGGATCTGAAGGCCGGGAGAGGGAGAAGAGTCAAGCAAATATCCAAGAAGAAAGATCAGAAGAAGAAGAACCCAAGGGAAGTTTTCTGACAAGAAGGATTACCTGTGCTATGCTCTGTAGTCATGGGCTCCATCACCGTGGGATCGCTGGTCCCGTCCCTTGCCGGAGAACTGCCCCTTGCCGGGGACCTCTCCCTTGCCGGAGAGCGCTCCCTTGCCGGGGAATCCTCCCTTGGCGGCGTGGTCGAAGCAGATAGCACCTCAGGGGCAGCATCCGATTGCTCCTGGTGAGCCTGTTCTGCTCCTACACAAACAAACCAACAGTCAGATGTCAGCAAAGGAAAGAGCACCCATGCGCGCCCGACAACAGGAAGTGAACAAATACTTACGCTGGGGGCTGTGCTGGGGGCTACTTCGAGGAGTGGTTGCCGGGTCCGGCAAGGTGGTCTCGGGCGCGCCTCCTGCCATCACGGAGGGCTCGTCCTCGATGACAATCACCGGAGCCTTGGCCATCTTCGCCGCTCTCTCGGCCAGAGTCCTGAAAAGGAACAAGGTTCAGAGTCAAGCAAATCAGATACAAGATAAAAACAGCAAGGATTGAAGAACTACAAGCACAACAAAGAGTCTTACTCTTCTTCCTCCTCGCTGGAGCTGAGCGCGGAGAGGTCAAAGTCCGACCCTCTTTCGGCGCGACGAGGCGGAGGAGTAGGCTCCCTCGACCGCTTGGCGGGGGTAGCGGCAGGACCAGAAGCAGCGGTCCGAGAAGACCCCGCCCCAGTTGCTGCAGAAGTGTGAGGCGCTCCCGCTGCAGCAGTGCTTGTTGCGGTGGAGCGTGTCCCGCGGCGCGACGGCTGTTGACCCGTCTGCCGCCCTGCTACGTCCTCGGTCCTGCGGAGACGCCTTCTTGGCTGCGCTGGGGGCTGCACTGAGGGTTGCGCTGGGAGCTCTGCCTGCGGCAAGCCGCTTGAAGATGGCCGACCGCTCACACCCTCGGCGGGATCACTCGATTCAGCTTCGGAGTCGGCAAGCTCCCCCTCGCCGGCAAGCTCTCCGGCAAGCTCGTCTCGATCGGCAAGGCTCGCAGCCTCTGCCGCCTCTGCCTCCTCCACGGTGAATCCGAATTCACCCGCGGCAGCGGCTGCCACCGCCTCTTCCGCCCTAGTGGTGATGCGCCGCATCTCGTCATCGGTGGTGTCGCGGGTGAGGAGCTTCTGTTCGTCGGCGTGGACCACCACCTCCACCAGGCCATCGAAGAACTGCTGCAAGACGTCGTCGGCGGGCTCCCGCCAAGTTGGAATAATTCCATGCAAGTCGCACTCCGGCATCATTGCGCGGATGCGATCGAGCGAAGAATTGTTGCACAACGGGACGATGCCCTGCGGCAGCCTGAACCATTCTGGATGCTGAGTATCGTGCTTGAACAGTTCCTTGAGCATCGCATCCAGCTCCATGACGGTGAAATTGAGGTTGAGGCCCGGGCGCAGCCTCATGATATCCGCCGGACCCCCGAATTCCCAAGCGGGTCTCCCCCTCTCTTGCAGGGGGGCGATGCGGCGATGAAGGAAATCCGCGCCAACAGCGCCTACAGTGAGCCCGGCAAGCCTGAGACGCAAGATCCAGGTGGTGGCGATCTTCAGCTTGTCGTCGTCCGTGGCCAGGGAGCTCCAATCACTGCCGCGCACTACTGGGGCTTGCCGCAGGGTGGTGAATGGCTGCGGGTTCTCCTCAACGATCCAGCACCATTCTGCTCTCCACTCATCCCATTTGCTGCGGAGCTCCCCCTCCAGATACGTCTCCTTCTTGCCGGCCCTCGAGATCCAGGCGATCCCGCCAGCTAAGGGCTCTCCTCTCTCGACCCGGTGCATGAAGTAGTGGCGGAAAAGGGCTACGTTTGGGTGGATTCCGACAAAGTTCTCGCAGAGATGTGCGAAAACCGCCATGGTCAAGACAGCATTGGGGGTGAAGTCAAGGAGATGGAACCCGTAGGTATTCATGATATCACAAAAGAATTCGGAGAAAGGCGGGCAGAGCCCGCAATAGAAGAATAGCGCAAAGAAGGGATACCCATTTGGGGCCTGTTCCAAAGCGGCGGCGGAGAGCACCTTCGTACGCGGATGCGCTCGCGTCTCCGTCGACCAGAAGAGGTAGAACCACTCCCGCAGCTCCTTCACGGCGAGCTCAGGGGGAAAAGTTGCCCGCTCCTTTGGCAGCGCCTCGAGCCGCAGCGCCTCGGCCGACTTCACGCCCTTCCCGGTTTTCGGAGCCATGGCGGAGGTGGTGGGGGAGATCGAAGGCGTTGATGGCGACGGCGGCGATGGGGGGCGGAGTGCTGCTCTCTTTTGGCTTTGGAAGCGGAGGGGAGCGGCAGAGATTTCTGAGATTGGAACCGCAAGTGGCGAAGGTGGGGGAACTGCCCCTGTTCCCCTGCTTATAAGGAGGAGGAGGCGAACGTTATGCTTTCTTCGAATAAAGAATTACCCACGATCTCCCCCACGACGCCGCATTCGACGCGTGCCGTTAAGGGAGAGCGCGGTGGATCGGGTCGGATCTGGCGTGGCCCAGCCGCGCGTGCGTGCAGTCTGCTTTTGGGCCGCCCAACAGCGCTTGGCACTGTGTGTGGCCCAGCCGGGGCTCTGTCGGTGTACTAAAGTAGGGGTACCTTAGTATCCCGAACTTGTGCTGTGAGCGATCAGCCCTCGCATGGCAAGACTTGCAGTGCCCGCCAAGGTCCTCCGTCTTTCCTTTGGAGCCATTCAAGAACAAAGTGTCCAAGCCAAGAAGACAAGGCCCCGGCAAGAGGAGCTTGCCGGGAAGGACAAGGCCCCGGCAAGAGGAGCTTGCCGGGAAGGACAAGGCCCCGGCAAGAGGAGCTTGCCGGGAAGGCCAACCAAAGCATTTCAAGGAACTTGTCGTGACGCGCCGCGCGTCCCGGCAAGACCTGGCGAG